>CM069308.1:14317282-14917282 GCA_035609425.1 Epinephelus awoara | reverse complement strand
TTAAAGATAAGTTTGACAGGATTTTCCCAAGAAACAAAGAAATAGTTCCCTCTCAATCATCACTTATGATCCAGTAGAGCTTTGTGGTGGAGATATTTTCTGCGGAGACTCTGCCCTCTGCTTTTATTTTCTCATTTCTTCCTTATTTTCTGTGCTCGGGACGTTTATGAGCGTGTACCTCCACAACTCTTAGGTGAGCTCAGGACTTTATTAAAAGGTAGCGACCAGCTGCCAGACCCAGTGCCAAAGAAACAAACAAACAAAAAAACAAAAAAGCAAATATTGCAAGGCGAAACAGCACACGAGAATGAATCTGGGGTTGGCTTTTACGTCTTACATGCTTACAAACACAAATGACAATCCTGCACAGTATACTTTTAATATGACAAAGAATACAGTGTGGGGCTACATCAAAATGTTTTCTGTAACAAAGAAGTCTTCTTTCATTTTTTAAACACATGGTTATTCTCTGAAGTTTCTTACTGAAGGAGGCTCTGTCTCTTATTTTACAGCCAGAATACTGCAGTGTGCCTGTGTGTTTATTTGTGTCCCTATCGATCAGACAGGCCTTTTCTTTGATTTGTTTTCATGGGTTCAGCCATTACTGTAAGTAAGTGTGGCTTTCAGTTTGAGGCTTTAAGCAGAGTGGATCTGTAAAAATATTTATAACTATGTAAATAAATGTGCACGTAAGCCCATGATTGGTATTATCTGTCAATTGATTTTGACCTATTGTTTCCTTGTGTCGTCCTGCTGAAAAATTGGGCAACAGAGTGCATTTGGGTTTCATCTAACTAACATTATAGTTGTAACTAACAGCAACATAATTTGTCAGACTGAAGCAATGAGCCCACTGTGTAGAGGAGCAGAGAAAAGTCCCAAAGCCTATAGCTGAGTTTCTCTTTTTTTCGCCTCGCTAATCTTATTTTATGCCAACTCTATATGTCGGCGGAGCAGCTTGGCTCAATTAACAAACTCCGAACAATTTCTGATGGCAAAAGAAGTGCCCTCAGTCTGTCGCCACTAAACCAAAGCATGTGGTGTGGTAATAAAATCACATTGAAGACGCACTCTGTGGAGCACTAATAAAGTGGAAGATTATCATTTCATCTGCGCTCTGTATCGTTGAATGTTGTTTATTTCAAACCACCCAATTGGTTTTTAAGTCATGGAATAGAGTCTTAGTTGGCAAGCGGGGTAGTGCTCCATCACAGTCCTATCTATCTCTGCCAAGGCAATTGTCATAAATATCTTAAATTCTGCAAATAGTCCTATTTAATATTCCTCGGCTGCACAAATCTTCCTAGACTGACTGAATGGTGTTTTCAGAGAGAATAAATAAAAGCATTTATTTGTTAATCTCTGCTCATATTTTCAGATATATTTTTTAATGTCACATACAATGACCACACCTCATCACCAGCATCCCTGTTATTATAACAATGTACTCATACAGTGATTTAAACTGCTGGTAGGGCAGTGATCACCTTACTGGACAAACCACTCTGTGTGACACCATGATGTGGAGGCCTGAGTACAGCGAGGAAAATTAAAACCAAGAAAAGCAAGTTGGGACTGAAAGTGACCTCTCAGAGTTAGACAGCAACTGTGTATACCAACTGTAACCAAGATTAGCGGCCCCTGAGATGCAGCCCTTAATTTCAGAGCAGTCCAGCATCTCCAGTAGCTCCGATAAATTCAGGAATTGAGCAGTTGCTGAGATCAGGTAGTGAATCTATGGGTCTTATCCAGACTTTGGTTCTCCCCTGGCAGTCTCCACCCACCCTGGGTACACTGCAGCATCTCATACATCACTGCAACAAATAGGGCATACATATGGCAGAGAGGGAGGCAGAGGCCGAATGTATGGACGATAAATTAGGGGAGTAACTTACTGTCCTTCACATCAGGAGACAAAAGGGATCTTTTAAAGGGTCCCTTCGCCCATCGAGCAAAATGCCCCTTTCAAATGATTTCAGCTTTGTCTCTGACAAATGATGTTTTGTCCATAAATTTGGCATGGTGGACAGGTCCAAATATCAAAATACTCATGAGGCTCAGCCGCCGTTGTCATGGAGAAGAGGCAAGTCAGGGGCATGAATCAGAGTGGTAGCAAATTCAAAATGCTTCATCATTACAGAGGAGAATAAAGAACATCCCCATAATGGCTGCATTCACCCACTACTGACCCTGAAGTTTAAAGTGAATAGATCTAAACTGCAGATTGGGTTTTCAGGTTTCTCCACACTCTAGTCTTTGGCTTCAACCCGCTGTTAGTGGCAGATTTTAAAAATGGTGATTGGATGTTTCTTGTCCTATTGCACCTTGGGAGTCAGCGTTAACGTCTACCTTGAAGCTGTTATGCACAGAAGTTTGTATCTTTTACTTTTGATCAAAGAACCAGTTATTTCTAAACAGAGTTCTTGATCTTTTGCACTGATGATGTTTCCAGCAGAGATTCATGCCCATCCAAACAGCAGAATTAGCATAATAATGCAGGCTTTTTTTCTTTTTTTTTTTACGTATATGACATTCAAATCCCAAATATGGCAGCATTGCTCAAGATATAGAGGAGCATCCTGAGCAGAGATGGAGTCAGGCTCCCTCTTTGTGTGTTGTAATCTGAGCTTCTCTGTTTATTGTTGTGGTAGATGGATCCAGAGGCAAGCATCTGTTAGCTGCTAGCTGCCGGCTCAACCGCCTATATGTTGAGAACTGTGTGCAGACAAGCTGAACCAGAATCTTTAGCACAGATATGCTCTGAACATTGTAAACAGCTACTTTAATATAAGTAGTAGTTGTAGTTGGTAACCCTGTAAAAGAAACTCAAACATGGAAACCGTATGACGACGCTGTATCCTCCCTCTGCTCTTCATATTGCCTTGCTGTACTTCGCCGCGTGTGTAGTTCAAACGAGATTTACAAGAGCATCCCTTGCAAATTATATGAGGCCTACCACTGAGTGAACCTAGAGTGCAGCAGGAAGCCCAGTTTAACAAACACGCTCGGATGACAGCATTAAAGGATTTTATTCCTATCATGCTGTGTTGAATAAAAACCAGCATTTGAATCAAAGTATACGATGTAGTTGTTTCCAATTTGGAACTAACAATGACTTTGAAAAACAGTTAAGTTCAGGGAAAGGCAACTGCAAAGCAATATGATGAGACGCAAGGAGCTAATTAGCACTTGTATCCCACGCTGAGATGGCAGAGCCGTGGTTGTTTTGGTGAACAATTGTCAAGATTGCCTATTCTGTTTTGTTCTCATTAATGAGATTGGGTTTTTCTTTGTGTTTCTCTGAAGCAGAAAGCTATGTAATAGACAACGGCGATGGCTTTTATATCTGATATACATGACAGGGGAAGAGTTTCAGCATCTGATTTACATAACCTGTGGGAAGTTTGTGCTTCAACTGTTGCCTGTCGGTGGAGGAAACAACTGTCAGTCTCTGGTGATTCAATCTACTATGCCCCGTCATGTAGTTCTGAAGATGTTACACTGTACTGGGCCTGCACCGCTCATCTTGTCAAGTGGAGAGTTTGAACTATGAATGGCCAAAGGGGAAATCACGGGAGGAGAAATGACTTTTTACGCTGAAAGGTGCCAGCAGCAGGAAGAACAGAGAATAGCAGTGAGCAGGTATACACTACTGAATGAATAGAGTATGCCGTGCTAAAAAGACATCTCACAGCAGCAGAATCCCTCCCAGGAGCAACAATCATTGAATGGTGCTCAGCGCACCACGACCACAGACAAACAAACGGCTCGCCACTGATCACAGCAACAGCTACTCACACTGCATAGCTAAAGAGATGATTAATCTGCTTTGCTGAATGCCCTAGAAAAGCCTCCCTGTCTCCAGCCGCTTCAATCTGTTTGTGTACAGGGATGATCTTAGATATAGGGCTTTTTGTTTGTTGAAGCACCTGCTCCCCAGTGCCACCCGCATCGTACAGTGCTGCCTCTGGCTTCCCACCGAGGCATTTGTCCACAGCGTACAGTAATTGCAGTGATCTGCCAAGTGATTAATTGCTTAATAATTGCCGAGGCTACTCTGTGTTGCGCTGTGCCGCTGTGATTCTGCTGCTTTCTGTCAAGTCAACATTCTTTAAACAGCTGTAAAAGACACAAAGTTTTTATTTTATTTTACATAAAACAAAAGATACAAATACAGATAAAAGCTGAAAGAAATTCAACAATAGATAATATGAATAAGAGATGGAAAACTAGTGCATCTCATACTGTAAGAAACAGCACTTCTGTCAAGATAAAGACTTTCAATTTACTCTAAAAACTGATTGTCAAGGATTCAGTGTGCACCTGCAAGTGTTAGCTTTTATTTGATGTGGGGAAAAAAGGAAAAAGCACATAAGAAAATGAAGAACGAGCAAAGCGCTGTGCAAAAAGAGCTTTTGTTTTGATACAGCAAACATGCTTAAAAATTCCTTTTTTATACCAATGATGAAGTTGAGTTTTAAGCAACTGGGACCCATGCAGGCCCCTGTATATCCTCGATTTACTTTTCATTTGAAGGTCCAGTGTGTAAGACTTAGATCATTCTCGGAACCCATCGGCTGTATTCGGCGTCTGACTTCCGGCAGACGGTGATACAGCTGATTTTTTGGCATTCCAGTTTGATTTGGGCGGAGGAGGCGAATTTCCATTTCAGACTTCCGTTTATATATATATAAGTAAATATGCTGAACCATTGCGATGGATTCAGAGTTTGCAGTGATGCCAATTATATTCCGCCTCGTTACTTCAGACCGTTTAACCTGGCAACAACTGCAGCGGGCTCAAACATGATTGATTAATATCACGCGGACTACAAACAGCCTAGCACCGGAAACCAGGGCTCTTCCGCTCTTCTTCCAGAGACAAGATCTCCGTAGTTTGCCTACAGACTCTACATTCACTGAACGTAGAGTCTGTATATAGAGACTAGACTAAGATATACTAGCAGAAATGAAAAATAATATGAGTAATATAAGTATGTTGTTTTTTTTAAGTGTATAATCACCTGAAAATAAGAATCGTCGTGCTTTCTTTACCCCAGACTGAGGCATTTATATCTAACTAGGGAGCAGGTTGACATGAAACTGCTTTATTTTGTGTTTTAAGCTGTTTAAATCACAAGGTCCATTTGTTTTGGAAAGGAAGAAACCTCTGCAAATAGTTCGCCTCATGATTAAGATCCTATGTCATCAGGGAAAACAGATGAGCGCTCATGAGCAGGTGCTGGGCTAGCAGCCTGTCTCGCTGTCAGTGCCGAACAGCACTGGACAAGCACTAAGTTTTTAACATGAAACTGCTTTATTCAGTTTTTAACTGCGTTTAATCACCTGGTTTGTAGAGGACGAGACAGGCTCCCTTTAAAAACCTCCTGAACACTGAAGGAATTCTAATCAGGAGACGTTTCAGCTGGTTGCAGTCTGCAATCCTCACCAGTAGATGCCACTAAATCCCCCTGAATCTTACAGACTGCTCCTTTAATCCAGCGTATTGATTCATTGGAAGCCCAAACCTGCCAAATTTCTATCCAGCCCTCGATCCAGTTTCTCCCCTGAAGGCTTTAATAGAGCTCTGTTCTCAATCGACACTTATCTTGAGGGTGAGGACAGTTCCCAGGATTCATTATGTCACTTTGAGTATAGCATATCCTTCAGCCGACTAATTACACTGCCCATCAAAGCTGTTACCCTATCAGGCCCAGCTTTGTACCTTAACGTCTATTTGTGTGCCCGCAGACGAGGAGAGGAGTACATGTTTGACCTTGGCATGTCAGATGTCATCTCTTTCAGCAGCTTTAGTTCTCCCTTCCACCTTTAATCCTCCAGACTTTGAATGACAGGAATAAGCTTTGTAAGTCCTGTGCTTTTAAAATGCAGCGCGTTAAGTAATGCCAGCGATGAGAAAAAATACTAAAGTGAGGATGAATCAAAAAATGCCCCAAACCAAAATGCAACAGAACGTTTTATTATCAGGTACGGTTTGTTGAGGAGTGTCACTTTGGCAGGCACATAGCAGATGATTCATTCTCTTTTATTTCCACTCGGATGCTTTCAGAATTTATTGCATACCCCAGGAATAAATACATTAACAGAGCACTACAAATCAATGGCAATAAAGTGAAAGGAGATGGTGTATAATAATGCATTTATCCCTTGCTTGAATACAGGCAGTTAATCAGGGCCTGCTTGGCCTCTCAATGGTTTCATTTGGATGGGATTAAGCCCCACATTTCTCCCAGGCCTGAGAGATTTAATCGGAGAGAGAGTTCAACTGTGGTGCCGGAACAAAATCAGACGATGACCAGTCTGGGATTATACTGGCGGATGTGGAAGTCTGATGTCAGGAGCAACCCACATTCTGGCTCTTTTTTTTTTTTTGATACAAATATAATCTATGCAGGAAAAGCCCTTTGACTGCATGCATAAAAAATACAGAGATGATGCAAAGGAACTCTATTACTCGGAGGAGTCTCTGAAATGCGGATATGTGCCGCAAGAGATATGTGCTGCCAGGATGTCTGTCAGTGCATTTGAACTGTTTGCCTCCCTCCCAGCCTCCATCTGGACATCAGTGGATTACTAATATAAAAAAAATAACTGAGTCATAAATGTTATAGTCATCCAAAAGATAAATGGCTAACTTTGAATACAGACAGATGAATGCACTTGATTTTACTGTCAATCAAGATATCTACAATTAAATCCTTGTTTGTGCTGCACAACACTGAACTGAATACTTTTCTTAAACTCTCCCACGTATGCTTGTGTTGCAGTGTCGAGCTGGACTTCAAGCTGCAGGAGGACAAGCTACAGCCCCTGATAAAGAGACTTTGCCCCCTGGACAGCCAACAATGCCCCGCTCTGCCTTACTCCAATGAAGTGTTCACCTCCACCCCAAAACGCAAGTCCAAGACAGAGTCCAAAAAGCATGCTCGTTGGAAACTCTGGTTCCTTTGAATAAAACATGAAGGCTTTTGGAAACAGCCTTTTTGTTGGGCACATTAATACCCCCGTTAATCTCGAAATGGATGAGGGAATATTCAGAGGGAGTAATCAACATATGAGGATGGATAACGGCAGAAACCGGTTCATTTGGGGTTCTGAGTTGAGACTGCACATTAAGTCAGCCGGGGGACAGCAGAGACAAAAAAAAAAATGAAAGAAACATTTTAAATTCTGTCAAACCTTTTTCTGGCATGTTTCGCTGAAGAGGATGGACACACACCTGCAAAATCTAGGTGAGCTTTGGGATACGTTTTTGTTTCTAAGCTGTGTAAAGATGGATGTTATTTATACTCTGGCACCTCTCACTTTATATTTACGTCTTTTTATTGCCTTCTCCAATGCAATGCACTTTTGGTTTTTTCCCCATAGAGCATATTGCTTGGCAACAAGAGGAGGCGCCATGTGGAGGGCCTTTTATGAGTGAAGCTATAATCTTTGAATGGACATCAGCCCCACCTCCGGCAAAGCACAAACATTTGACTATTGAGAGGAACCCGCGTAAAAGACTGAAACACAGTACAGTACATGGCAGTGTGTCAGCGCTGTTCTTATAACCCCCGTCTATTCTCTCCTCTTCCTCCTTATCTGTTAACATCCTGCCCAGATTGTCTGTCCGACTGAACGTCTGCCTGCCTTTGTTAATAACACCTGTCTCCTCCCTCTCTTTGTGTCTCTTTATCTCTTTCTGTCTTTCTCGCTATCCTTCTCTCCATTTAGCTCACTGTGCAACCAACCTACTAGCCAGCCAACTTTGCCTCAGTCATCCTGTGTTTTTCTGTTGGCTACACTGACACATAATGTTCAGGATTTATATTTTAGAATATCTGCATCTTTTTAGCAAAGTACTGTGAAATGAAATTTTAAAAACAAATGTTCGGGGCTCCTCCTCTTGAAGCAGGTACAATTGTTGAAAACGCAGACGTCTTCTGGGTTAGGTCAGATATTTTTAACAACATATATAATGTTTGACTACTTCCGAGGCATAATATTTTCTATGATAACTTAAAAACTGTTTTGTTTTTTTTCCTTTTGAATTTCCAAGAAGAAGTAAAGGCTATTTTGACATTTCTCTTTGAGTCCGTTAAGAGTTTGCCTTGCCTCTCAGTCACTCCTTGTGTCACAGCAAAGCTCTCGTGTGAAGTCTTAAACCAAGTCTTCTTCTAACTAATTTGTTTCATGCCCAGTTAGCTGACACTTGAAGTGTTGTTTTGTAATATTAATTTATCTTGCCATTCAACTGCAAGTTCCATCTTGTAACATGAAACCACTTACAGAACACCAAACATCTGTTTTCCAACCCACACAAACAACTGTGCACTGAACTTGCAAGAGTAGAAGGGCTATATACGTACAGTGCTAATGGAGTATGGTAGCAATCTTACAGCAGAGAAGACTTGTAGCCACCAGCTTTGGTTAAGTACAAAACACACTGATGATGTAGCAATGACACTGACTGAACTTGCACGCTGTTCCAAAGCAGGTATTTACTGAAGTCTTAAAGTAATTTTTTAACAGCAGCTCTTATGTAGATTATGGTACTGTTATATGTCTGAGAAATGTCAGGAAGACTCGCCTCCCATCATTAGACTACACAGCAGATTACATTATTCAGGTCACCGTTTTCCATGCAAAGATCTGTACCCTGAGAAAGTGCAATTTAGTGATTATGTGCAATATTATGCATTTTTCTACTGTTTCTACATCACGATTAAAACATTTTCAACTGAAGGTGATTCGGTGTGCTCCTATGTGTACTGAAAGCTAGAGGCAATAGAGTTGCGAAGTAAGAGGAGGTGTTTTGGGTGCACATTAATTTTTCCCATAAACAATCTCACGTGAGTCACAGTTGGAGCTCTTCTATGGTTGATCTTCAAGGCAAGAAATAAATTTGTTAGAAAATAAATATCTGCTTAAAGTTAATTAATGTTTTAATTTAGGTAACTACGACTCCAAAGGTGCATTTTAGTAAGTTTGCAATCTGCTACTTAAATCAAGTTTTGAATCAATTTTGGTTGAACTTTGCTGGCAACTGTATTTTGAATATCTTCTGCTATGTTTGGTGCTTCGACTAGACTCCTTTCCATAGGAATAGTGGCTAAGGCTCATATAGGTACTGTGGTATTTAGAGCCTTGTCCATGCTAAATGGATGAATAAAGCATGATATCAGGAAAACAAAGTTGAAATAAGTGTAGCCGGTGGCCATAGCATAAACTTACATGATCTTTTCACCTATTCTTATATGTCGGCTTGTATTATTAGAATTAGTGGGCATTGTCACGTTATGTACTTTTATATTAAGTTACTTAACACTAAATTACATAGGTTGGGTTTGGAAGAAGAAACATGGTGATAATTTTCCTTCAAATAAGTCAAAGTTCACTTAGTTTCACAGAGGACACACACACCAGTCCCTTGGGAAAAGTCCTGTGTTTGTTGAATATGTCCTCATACAACGGTTTGTATGATATCCTACGAATCAGCACATCTGCAAATGATGTTACATACTTAAGATAAAGTTATGTACTTATTGTGAAGTTTACGTAAATAATGGAGGATAGGTTTAGGCAAGTAAAGTCACTGCAGTTAGTTTTAGAAAAACAAACATGGTAACGAAAAACATTAAAATGACTTTAAGTTCAATTAAAGCTCACACAGTTTCAAACTTTGGTATTGTGGGGAGAGTCCCGGGGAAGTCCTGTCGTTTGTGACCCATTAACCACCCCAACTTTCCTTTTTACAGGGACGACTTAGGACTGTTTCTGTCTTTACTCCCATCATTGCATTGGTAATGTGATTGCAGTCCTCCAAAATACGTGGGTTACGCACAAATTACTGGGTGATAATTATGTGGGATATGTACAAACTTTGGAGCGTTACTTTTCTGGGAAAAGTACGAACAGTGCATGACCCATCCTCGACGCCAACCTACAGCTTTATGCAGACTTTAGCTCTTTTTACTACTTCATTCTTTACTCCTGTCAGTACATTGGTCATGTGATTGCAGCCCTTCTGAATATGTGGGTTATATATTAATTACTGGCTCATTCTAGTGAATTACTTAGGTATACATACAAACAGTGCATGACAACAACCTTTTAGGATTTCATTCAGGGTATAAATTGAGACACAGATGGGGAAAATACTTCCAGAGCCAAAGCCCCCCTTTTACTTTGCAACTCTATATGACAGCAGACAACTACACCAGGACTAGGTGTGGTGCAGTCAGAGCTGCATTCACCCACTGTCAAGCAGTCCACATTTTACATCTTTTGTGCTTTAGTGAACCAAAGTTGGACCATGACCAGAGCTCAGCAGCAGCAGTGTGGTTGAGCTCCTTCTTCTCTCCTATAATGTGATTAGTGCTCAACAGCAAGAAGGGACGCAACCTTCAAGTCAAGACCAGGAGGTTAGTGGGGGTTCCAGTCCATCAAACTAAGTGACCTGATCCCGCATCCATCCCTCTCCCCTGATCACCCCCACTGTGTCTGTCTCTTTCATTCTCCTCAGCTGATTCTCTTTCGCTTTTATTTTACCAGCGTTTCCTTCCTCTATTTTTTTCAACTGCTCATGGTTCTCTCTACATTTATCTGCTTCCTCTGCCATCTGCCTCTTACTCTCAAGCACGTAGGAGTTCCCATTTTCAGTTTCTGTTTACAAAAGCCAAATTAGTTTATCGATCATATGCAGTTTAGAAAAACGCTTCTCTTCCATTTGGCATTATTTCTATCATTGCACTCATATTATAAGTGCATATTTTCTTACTAGAAATAGTTTTAAAACAACATGACAAGACATTGTTATAGTAACTGATAAGAATTTTATATATTTTAAAATATTAAATACAACAACGTTCAAATCATTTATCTCAAAATAAGATTCAAGGGTGTACAGATTTGAAGTTTTGCACATTATACATTTTTCATGGACACAAAAAAACAGAATAAATAAAAAGAAACACTCCCTTTTTATAGCAGGGTCTGTAACTGTAACTTTTTAAAATCATATTGTGATTATTTTAAGTATTATATCAGAGTAAAGTGCAGTTTATTTAGGGATGTTAAGGACTGTACGGTGGTGGAAGCCCATTTCTGCCGAAGGAAAAGTTAGTTTTTGTTTGAGATAGCGGGTAAAAAATGTACTCCCTCATAATTTTGATTTAGGATCCCATCATTCTGCTTACGCTGAGTATTTTTATTTTCATTATGCATTACTTTTTATCCATTTTCCCCCTGGAAGAAATGGGCTTCTAAAGTGTAGCAGTAGTGATTGTCAAGTAAAAACATTACGTAGAAGAAAATCCTCTGATTTATTTCCAGGCTGGAAAGTGGTGTTTCACTGTCCTCTTTGGTTCAAAGTTTTGAGGCAGTTTGGCTACACTCAACTATGATGTCAATCAAGTACACTTAATCATCACTGTGGCAAAACAAGAAGTTAAAACATTGAAGGTCAGCAAAAATAACATTTCCATCTTTAAAACAGCTCCTCTTTTTGGGTTTATCTGAGGTTTTGTGGTTAAGAAAGAGCACCGTAAATATTTATGCATTAAAAGCATTAAAATACAGGAAGTTGCACATCTAACCCAGCCTAAATTACTTAGTCTTGAATCTAATAACAACAAACACAATTGTCTGATTAGAATAACTGAGGCGATATTTGTTGATATTTGTAAACGTTTCATAAATGTAGCCTAAAAAGCATAGTGCATAAAGAGCTATTGGATAGTATAATATATGCTATAAATTATATTTCAGTTTCTCTTGACACAGATGGCCTCTCCAAGATCAGTGCTTTCTGAGTGGTGTTACGAACACCCTTGAGGAAGACCATGAGGTTAGATCCGCCGGTCCCTGTGGCGTTCAGTGCCGTGCCGACACCTCTCAGCGGGCAGCCCATGGCGCGAGCCTGATTACCGGGCACAACGACATACTTGGTCACAGTATTGAGGTGGTAGTTCCGTAAATCCACCAGCGCTGAGACACAGGACTTGTAGGCCTGGCAGAGATCAGAGCTGGAGTGGGACAGGATGAAGTCTCGCAGAGATGGACAGTCAGACAGAGTCTCTATCAGCTGACGATGGGCAGGAGGCATGTAATCCCTCATGCGTGTCAGGAAAGCTCCTGGATAGGCCGAATCAATGAAGAGAACAGAAAAAGAGACTTTGAGAGAAAGAAAATAACAACCTTCCCCCGGAAACATTTTCTGTCAGAGCAATCAACTGACTGCACAAACAGACTGATTCATTCACGAGAGACATCTGATGGGGTCGAAGGTTGAAGGAAATGCATCTTTACCTGTCTCATCCTCATGCTTGATGCACAGCAAAGCATCAAAGCACTGAATGGTTGAACTCTGGGCTGCACTTCCACCTGATAGCAAAATTGGCTCATTGCTCACACCTTCGTACAACAGCCCCCTTGGAAGCATGGGGTTGTCTCGCCACCTAAAACAGTTCACACCACATGCATGAGCTGTGAACGTTCTTTTTATAGATGCAATTAGAAGCACATGGTTCCATTTGACATGTTATCCAGTTAAGCATATGGCGCAGAAATAGCGAAAAGTACAATAGTAGGGTAGAAGCAGAAAGGAATGTCATCATTTCATCTGCATGAGAGATAAATATTAAAAGCATTAATAACTTCAGTATGCAGAATATTGTTAGCGGCCTTAAAACTCACCCCGAGACAAAAATTCTCAATGTTCCATGAAATTCAGTTGGATCTACATGATCTGGAAAGAGCCAAATTCAGTTATTCTAATTACCTTGGATTTCCTTGCCTCCATAAAAGGCTCAGCATGCAAATCGATTAAATTCAGATTGGGATGGGTTTAATCTAAACTTACTGTGCATGAGTTTGAAAGTTTCCTTCATCTTCTTCAAAGACTGAGTCACTTTGGAGAGACCTTTCTGTATGCCGATGAGGTCTGAGATTTTCATAGCATGCATCACCTCCAGAGCCCCCTGGTTAGAGTTCAAAAAAATACCATCACTGAGCGATAAGGGACAAGGACACATGCAGTATGTGGAGGGGACATATAAAAAGGAAGGGCACAGTTGGACAGACAGCATCAGGCTGATGTTCACAAAGAGGATGGAGGAAAAAAAGAGGAAGACATAAGAGCATACTGTTATGCCTGAACTGGCAGCCATCTCGACCAACAATGACACCATGAAAAATCCCCTGCAAGTCTCACCACCAGGAAGGGAAAATATCAAGTCCATGTTCCTGTTTTAGAAAATGATGTTTTAGGATAAATGTGCTAAACATCACGAGTACCACACCACAATCACATGAAAATGTGGTTGAGAAATTCAAAACAATGTGACAGGATATCCCTTTCGTTTTCCTTGTACTCACCCAATTTCCATGTCCCTAAAATGAAAATGAAAGGAGAAATGTGTTAGTGGAGAAAGAAAAATTATTTTGCTGTAATACTGCTATTATAATAAAAGAGGATCTGTGGACAGTGGGCATAATATCAAGACATTAGATAAGACAATAAAACAGCATTACTCACCCTGTGGGATCCTTTAATTTCCAGTTGGCTAAAACTGAATCTGCATAAGTCAGGATTGGTGGAAGGCCGAGCCTACGGGATACCACCCAATAGGGCCAGGCCAGGGCTTTTGGAAGAATCTGTCAAACAAGCAGCATAGTAAAGTTTCAATCCAGGAGTGCTGCCTTGCTCAGATTTTGGAGATTTCTGAGTCACGCTGTGTCTCTAGGGATGGCAATGATCAAAACCACTTTGATCCAGACTGAAATATCTCGACAATGTTAAGATGGATTGCCGTGATATGTTGGTGCCCAGAGGATGAATCCTACTGACTTTGATGATTCCCTCGACTTTTCCTACCAACTTTCACTTATCCTGAGAAATATCACAGCATCTACTTGATTGATTGTTTGACAATTTATCACAGACGTTCATGGTTACCAGATGATGTATCTTAGGAATTTTAATGATCACCCTGTGACGTGTCTCAACAACTATTGGATGGATTGCCATGAAATTGGCTCTGACGTTAATGTCACCCTCAGCGGCCAATTTGGCTCTCATCAGGCCATTGAAAGGCTGTTATCAGTGGTGATATGTGCAAAGATAAGGGTTAGTAGTGGCCGGCCAAACCTACTATTATGTTGAGAAGACCATTATCAGGCCGTGAAATGAAACTTTCATGGGAAACTCCACAGGTAGGGTGACTGAGTGGGAAGAGGTGGAGGTAGTGGTAGCACTTGGGTCAAACACAGCACTTTTAGCGAAGAGACTGGGGTTTGAGTCCCATGTGAAACAGACTCTTACCCCGACCATGCTTTTTCTCTAAACCTAACCACATCACTTTGGCACCTACACCTAAGGAAAGTGAAAGTGAAAGTGTTGACATTAGCGGTTCGCTCAAAGCATCACTATTTGTACAGCCTCACAGAGCTGCTAGGATGTCTGTAGACTCTTAGTCTTGTATTATGTCACACTGCAGAACACTGTTGACTGCAATACACCCCTTTTTTAATTCCATTGCACTGTAGTGTTTTACCTGAGCAGGTTCACGTTGTCCTTCCTGCCACACGTATCCCATGCTGATGAATCCCAGCGCTAGGTGAGCCAACCTGAGCTCTCGATGGTTACTCAAGAGGTATGGACTCAAGACCGGCATCTGGATTTTGATAAGATTTTCTATTTTTATGTTTCCATTCTCAGCAGCAATGAACACAATCAAGGCTTCACAAATGAAACTGTTTGTCCACATTCACGTGAACAGGTTCACTCTCACCTTGTGTACCAGATCCCGCAGTTTCCGTGTCTCTATCAGATGTGTGAGATTGTTCGCCAGGTCCAGCCACACCCGATAATAGTCTGGAAGGTTAGTCTAGACGATAATAAGAATAAAATGACTTGCTTGTTGATTTTTTGATTGTTTTGGGTTTTGTTTTGTTTTTTTGCATGGGGGATTTTCATGTTGAGTGTAATCAGTAACATCATCAGCTCGTGTTTGCCATGGTGCCTGACCTGCATGTTAGGGAATGACTGGTGCTATCAATCAGAGAGAGAAAGCAATTTAAAAGAGGGAGGCAGTAGAAAACAAGCAGAAAACAGGGGCAACCCCAGATGGAAAATCACTGTATAAACAGATGAGTAGGCTTAATGCAAATCTTTAATTCCTAGTTTAGAAGAGTAAAAGTAACATCAATGTTGACATGTAAGCTTTGCAACATGACAAAATCCATCATTCCCAAAGGTTGTTGACTGATTTCTCCTTGCATAAACCGTCAAATGTGACCCATATATGCTATTTTATTTCAACCAAGTTTGTCCTTAAGACATGAAACACTCTGTGTAACTAGAATATCTGAATTTGGCATTTTAAGTGAAATGAACCACTAACAGGCCCAGTCATGTGAATGGCTCAATAGAAACTTGAAGAGACAGATCAATAACCTTCTATAATCCAACTCAAAAACAAGCAATGTTATCAGTTTCAGCCGTAAGGTACTGCACATGCTGCTGAATACTGAAAAAAAGGCAACAGATAAAGAGGAAATAGTCCCCAATGGTTAAAGAAATGTCCATGTGTACTTACAGGATTGTTATTGTCATCTTTTTACTGACGGAATACAGATAGTAAAGGTCCGCATGAGAAAAGATGACAATGAAACTTACCAGTGGCTCTTCAAGGAGAAAGCCAAGCTCCTCAGAAATATCAAATGCATCAAAGTCTGCCTGCAGTGTGTCTCTGCTGTTAGTCTCCATATACTCTGCCCTGTACTCTACTGCAGCAGTTTGGCTGTGAGAGGGGGAATCACTCTGTGTGTCTGACACTGATATCAGTTGTTAAACCTGCTCTAAGCCTGATTTCAGTACCTATGTCACATCCCTTTTTATTGCACACTCCCAGCAGCAAAGAGCCAATCAGATTTCTCGTATTGTAATGTTAGCAGTTCACAGAGCAAAGCAGAAATATCCCTCTTTTTTTTTTTTTTTTTTACAATGTGTAATAGAAAGCGTATCTTCCTATTTTTGGCATTAGATAAAGGAAACGGAAAACAATAGCTGCTGCCAAATAACAGAAAATGTTACGCTATACGGGCTACACTTTCTGCGAAACAAACTGCATGTGTACATGACTCAACATTTTGCAACAGCAAGGATTATGTCTGAGTCAGTTATTGAGACAAATACCAAACAAGTGCTGTCTGTTCCAAATTCAATGTACAGTGGTTAATTATTGAAAAGTAAAACTGCTTATGTTGACTCCTCATGGCTGAGAAACATATCTGACTCTCAAATGTGTTACAATGTATCAGAAAAACGGTCTTTGTGAATACAGGCTTTGAATTATTCTCCTTTCACCCCACCATGCCTGAGACTGAGACTAACTTTTGCAAACTTAACCCAAATACTTCAGAGAGTCAAAACTGTCCCAGCAGCTCATTAACTGATACTGGAGTGCTTCCAAAACTCAAACTTTAATGTAGTCTGTTTTTACTGATAGTTGTGCTGGTGGATGACGACTGACCAGAGAGGGTGTTAGTTTGACAAAGGTGTCTTAGACGATGTCACATCTCAACCACAGCAACAAAACACAAAAAGCTGTGATATGAGAAACCATGAGGTGAAGATAAGAAGTCAGTGTACCAAAAGTGCTAGTATACATGTCATGTCATGTCTGGATGCTTTACTGTAATATGTGAGTTTGTCTCCTGTGCTCCTTGAGGTGGGGCAGCATGGTGGTGCAGTGGTTAATACTGCCGCCTCACAGTCAGAGGGTTCCATGTTCTCCCCGTTTCCCTTTGGGTGCTCTGGCTTCCTCCCTCAATCCAAAGACATATACACATCAGGTTAATTGGTGACTCTAAATTGGTCATAGGTGTGAATGTGAGCTTTTTTCTCTGTGTGTCAGCCCTGCAATAGTCTGGCGACCTGTCCAGGGCGTACCCTCCTTCCCGCCAACGTCAGCTGGAGTCCAGCACACCCGCGACCCCTAATTTCTTGAGGTGCAAAGAGACAGATTCTGGAACAAGAAGCACTTTATTTTTGATCTTCTTTCCATGTCCCTGTGCGACTCCAGAGTAAGCTGCCTTTGCTGCTGATGAACCTGCACAGCCCGACAGACTAGTGTTTCAGCATTTACTCCAATTCTATGAAATTATCTTTGATGTTTTTCCCACCATGAGTGGCACAAGTATTATCTTTCATCGTTCAACTGATTGCAGAGACAAACACTATATTTGCACTGTATGTTTTGGTTCCTACAGCTAATGCTAAACAAAGAACGTTTTTCCGACTAATAATTATCTGAGCTCTCTCTCCGCTCTCTCTCCTACCTCTGTAACAAATTCATCCGTCGATGAAGGCCATGCATCCACTAAATGCGTCTCTCCTCCAACCTGTGTTTGATTTTACAAATCTCTTTCATCAGATACAAGATATAGTCAACACAACAACGCTCAGCTGGAAAAGATTCTAATATATTGACTTTATCCATCTGAGCAGCACTTCATTTTTCAAATAATGAAGTGAATCATTTTGTGTGGAGGAAGGAGAAACCCACTTTCACACTTTCAACTCCTGGTTTAAATTGATATGTGGCATTTTAAGATCCTTGTCCTCACTAAAGCAGATAAAGATACAGCATTTGAAACTTCTTAGTATTGTTTGTGAGTATAAGTTAAATGTACATTCTGTTTGTTAATCTGTACCACTTAAAGGTTTAGTATGTAGGATTTAGTGGCATCTAGTGGTGAGATTGCAGATTGCAATCAACTGAAACTTTTCTCATGTGCCAAGCATGTAGGAGAACTATGGTGGCTGGCTGTCAATGCAAACAGCTTTCTCGAGTGTGACAGATTGGTTTGTCTATTCTGGGCGACTGTAGAAACAACATGGCAAACTCTGTGGACCGTTCTGTATGTAGCTATAAAGTAGGCCTGTCAATCGATAAAAATATTTAATCATGATTGTCCATAGTTAACTCACTTAACACATTTTTTATATATTTTAATTTTCAACTTTTTAATACTCTTATCGACATAAGAGTGGGCAAATGTGTTTGTTTTATGTAAATGTATGTTGATTATCAATGCAACAATCCAAAACCATGGCAAAGACTGTGCTCCAGAATGACCTCAAAGCGGGTTTGACCTCAAGACCTCAAACTTCTCACAAATTTGTTTCGAAGGCCTGGACCTTGTAGCTTGTCTTCTTTCGCTCCATTTTCCATATGATCAAAACACAAACAAAGTGAGGCTTGTAGAGATGAAATAAAGTTTGCAGCCACACTGGCACGGTAGTGCGGATGGCTTCAAGTGTGTGTTCCAGCTTTCTTTAGCACACAGCCCTGCACCTCAAGAATTCCTGGGAATCTGAAAAGTCCTACCCCCTACTAGGTACTTTTTTTTTTTTTTCAGGGAAAGTTTGGGGTTGAGGGAAAGTTTTTTCCCGGGTAATTTCGGTGGAAACAAGCCTAGGTTTTTCAAAATCCTGGGTAAATGATAAAAGTTCCTGCAGTGGAAAAGGGGCTGCTCCATCTCTTCCTGATTTACATGCATCAAAAAGATTAGTGCTATTAAAAGGAATTTGCATTAACTCATTATTAAGACGTTAACTTTGACAGCCCTAATATAAATGGCTCATTGTAAGGGAACAAAAACACAATTATTATTATTTTCAGGTCAAATATTTTAGTACTTAACTAAATATTAATATCACATGCTATGCTTCTGCATCTGTAAAGTGTATTAGTGTCATATTTAGAAAACATAGCAAGACAGACATTTTAACCTCACTTCAGCCAGAGAAGGGTGGAGACTGTGCTGGTTGTGTGTTTATAGGACTCTAGGAAGTCACAATGTCTGAGCAAGAAATGGTTACAGAAGGCAGCTGCTTGTAAAAGTACCGCTTCTTGCTCTTGCATTTATGTTTTGTGTGTAGAATTTTAGAGGTGCTGGTAACACTTCATACTTACATTTTTTCTGCTGTGGTGGAAGTGAAGCTTGAAACATCCATTGGTATTCTAATATATACTGTATGTAAGCTTGTCCCACTGCAGCATCTTCATCTGATTTCTTTGGAGCTCATATATATCTATATATAAAAAAACCTTAACTTTTTATGCACTGTCACAAATTTACAACAGCATGAAATTAAACAAATGAGAATGTTGATCTCCAGTAACATTTGTTTGGGATTTTACCATCAACACAACAGCCCCATTATGCTTCCTCCCCGGCACATGTCGTGCTCATCCCTGTTTGAAATGCGTGTATTATATGGACTCAAACGCATCTGCAGTAGCTCCACAATCAAAGCCCAGTGGGGTGTGCATGGAGATGCCAAGTGAAATTTGTAATGTTGACCGAGGCTGTGTACCAAATGTGAGCCTTTGAGAAGGTTGTGCCAGTTTCCTTGCATAACACATCAGCGTGAGCCCAGTCCAAATAATGTGGATCGTCCCATCAAGAGAATGAATTTCCAAAAGGCTGCCTCGATGCATCATTCACTCTCCCTCTGACAGACATCGATTTCCTTGCTGATATATTTTGTTCTCTGTCGGGTTGTTTATATATATGTGTGTGTGTGTGTGTGTGTGTGTGTGTGTGTGTGTGTGTGTGTGTGTGTGTGTGTGTGTGTGTGTGTGTGTGTGTGTGTGTGTGTGTGTGTGTGTGTGTGTGTGTGTGTGTGTGTCTTTATATATCATTGCATATGAGTATCTGTTTGTGTGAGTCTGATCAATTTTCATCAGAACATATCAAGATGCTATGAGAAATATTGCATTCCTATTATTTAGATTTGTGTCCAATGTTTAATGACTTTCCATAAAGGTAGTGCCATTATTACCTCTGACATATCAGATCACATCTATGGATACACTTTACTTAAAATTATATAATGCATTATGCAATATGCATGAGTTGGAACTTCTCTTATAATGCATACCAAAATATTGCTTGATGAATTTTCTGGTGGCTAAACCGATTTCATACATGTGGCTGCTCTATAGAGGCTGCTTTGTCCTCTGTCAGCGGGAGGTGCTCGGTTATGTCTTTGGGATTTGATCAGGTCAGGAGCTCAGACCCATATCTGAGCTGCTTTGTCAAACGGCTGCATCATAGAGACATAGAGCAATCGCCTCCCCCTCACCTATCATGCAAGCCCTCGCTTTCTGCCTCCCATTGTCAGCATGCTTTACTGCCACGGAACAGCAATCTCTCAAAGCGTTTAACCCTCCAAAGAGGCAGGAGAAACAGGCAGGAAGGAGAGAGGAGCAGGAGGGCGATGAAAGCTGTGGTGATCAAATTAATTTCAAGACCACTTACCGAGTCATCAGACACAGGGGGCGCAAAGGGACAGTAAATTTACTCTGTAAGGGGACAAGTGGATAAATTGTTAAAAGGGACTTGAAATCAGGGCAGCATCTGCGCAAACGTCAAGGTTTGAAAGGGGGAGCAGCAGTGCTGAGGTTCATCTTGTAGATTTGCACTCTCTTTCAGTCACAAATCCTTCACACTGCCATCCCTCATTTCTTCTTCTTCTTCTCGCTTGCTGTCTGCTTCTCTCAGACTTGTTTTCTTTGCTCTCCCACATCCACGTTGTCTGGAGGCAAGAGAATGATGTCCAACTGGCACATCTACTGATGGAAAGAGAAACGCTCAGAGAAATGCTTTCCCTTTTTGCTCTCCTTTGAGTGTTTGCTGTGTTACAGCATGTATAAGAATGAGATTAACAGTTTCGGAAAATATTTAACATCTTCTATAGATAATATTTTTTCGGAAAAGTCCTAGTAGTGCATACTATTAATAGTCAAAGTCTTTCTCACCATCTACATGTACAATGTGTGGGCCTCTAACCCATCATGTAGCTGCTAATAAAGAGCACTTTTGCATTTATTTAAATCCGTCAAACATTGCACCAGTGAGCAAAAGCTAAACCTCTCTTTAATTAGATAATCCAAGTATTTGTCTTATTAAAATGTATAATTTTTTTCCTCTTTGAGATGGTGTCACATTTACAGTTAATCATAAACGTGCATTTTAACATAAACCGCTATTTTTAATTAAGAAAAAGGTCCACAAGGTCTTCCGCTTTGTCATCTCATGTGGCAAGTTTTGCAAATTGCCTTATTTGTAATTCATTCAAAAATAATTCCCCATGCACGGTCACCCTGGCTTCAGGCAAGCTGAGCAAAGAAACCAAGGTTAAGGACTTGTCTAAATGTTCCCTGCGAAACGTGTCAAATGATGCCCCATCCAAGTGTCAAACATAAGCCTGTTTAAGTCTGACAGTCCTCGGGGGAACTTTTTCAAATGTTGCATAATGCCAGTTTTTTATTTACCCACAGTTGGACTAATAACAAAGTCAATTTCACAGCAACTCACTCCTACACACTGCTCCTCTTGGCTTTAACCATGTTATGTGAAAGTGGGTTCTGCCTAAGAAAGTGCTGTACCATACTTATTGCAGAGGGGCTCGTTAACAAAAACCTGGCAGATGTTTTTTGGATGTACATGAGTTTTTCCTGTAACTCATCAAACTCCAAAGCTGCTGCAATAATTGGCTAAGTTTTCAAGATCTTTGTATTTTGAGAAAGCCTATGAGAACTATCACATCCTGAGATTTAGAGCTGAGCCTTTTCAGCATACTGAGGAACGCTTAATTGGGGCTAAACTGGGTCAAATTAGTTCAGACAAAGCATTATGGTTAAGATGTCAGAAAATCCTTCTACAATGTAATAACTGAAAAGGACCATGTCAATCATATGTGTCAGGGAGTATTTCTATATAATGGCACATAATTTTCCCTAGTTATATAATTTTGTATGATTATGCTGTAAAAATAGCAAAAGTGTAAATATTAGATTGGCACAAATTGTGTCAACAATGAATGTCACATGGAGCACAATTCAGATGAGTCAAATGACCGTGAACCCTAGTGTCCCTTATATTCTTTATACCTCTCGTACTTTTGCTCTCATGTGGATTTACTGTATGTAAGCAGGATTTATACTTGTGCGTCAGCTCTGTGCAAAGCCTATACTGTAGCCTACACATGTGGCCTACGCCGTTGTGACGATTTCTACTTGTGGTGTGTCTGTGTCACCCAGCAGTTACACCTCCAAACCACTAGTCGGCGGTAGGGGTTTCTGTGAAGTGCTGTAAAGTTTAGTTGATTTAAACATGGCTTAATGGGGACAGTTTCAATCACAAGTACACAAATCGGCTTCACTATAACTAGCAGAATTCACAGACAAAGAATTTGTCTTTGCTGGACACATTTTCCCCCCAAAATACAAAATGCTAATGTTCTTAGCACAAGCCTATGGCATTTTACATTATGGCTAGCAGACTTTTCCTCTACTCATATGAAGCCAGGGACAACAGCTACATTTAACAAAGGTAACTAACAAAATTGGGTTTCATTACAATACACAAATAAAACATGCTAACATTATTAGCACAAACCTATGGCATTTTAAATTAGCCTGGCGACTAGTGGAGATCGCCTCTACCCATATGAAACCAGGACAAATTACACACGAGACTTAAAATGCTATTTTGTGGAGGATACAGTGTAGATTCAATGCAGAGCTATAAATCCTGCTGTATAATTGCTCGAAATTTGTCATATTTTAAACAGTAGGTCCTTAATTTCAGACAGAGGTAGATAAAGCAGGCTGTTCATTTGTAGCCTGTTATCAGCTTTAAGCATCCAGGCCACACTGCCCGTGTGAGCGGGACATGTGCCTCGCAGAATCTCTGTCTTCTTTTTTTGCGGTGCCTATTTTTAAGAGGATAGAGAAGCCACACTGTTGGCATGAGAAGTGCTGCATAGGCCAGGCACGGCTGCTGCTCAACTACAGAACATCTTGGGAATGAGAGATTTGCCCATTTTTAACTTGATTTCCCCCAAAAATTCAAATAAATGGTCCTTTGATAGTCATATTGACATTATACCACCTTTTACCACAGTTTCAATGTTGTAATCCATCACAGAGAGTAAAAAAGAAAACATTTCTGTTAAACTCAACATTTGCTGCTTCCGTTTCAAAATAAAAACTTCTGACAACATTTATGAGGACAAAATCCCTTTATTTGTTGACACAAGGCTTTTACTGTGAATCATTTGTAGGAAGGTGTTGTTGACAATGCAGTGGCTTGCACAGCGCCAAAAAGGAGTGGAGTATCTGCTTTTAATTTTGGAAATACAGTAGTTATAGCAGCAGGCAGCTCTCCAGCAGCAACACTGTCTATGTGAACACTGCACATGTGTGAGCTGCAGCAGTTCAGTGAGATAGCCTTCACACACTGCTCACACTGGCAGTGTGGCCCGAGTGCAAGATGACAACTGTCCACTGTAGCTACGTGGATAATTATGCTAACAATAGCTCCGTGAGTTGGTTGAAAATGCTGTCTTACCCCTAAAGGTTTCCAGCTGACTCATCTGAACACAGGGATTTTGTTCAAAGATTCTCAAATATGCACATGATAGTAACATACATGATTTCATGCTAAAGACTGCGACTAAAGCTGTTTGTCCCAGGCAAAAAGTTAGCATCCTCACCAAATGATGATCCATGTTGAAGACTTGCAAATACAGACATGTTTGCTTGTATTGCATCACCATCAAACATCACCACTGAATGGCATGCGTCAAAACAACTCCCCAAATGTATGTACAACCCTTACGTATCTGCGCCCTTGAGAGTGCCACTTCAAGACACTTTACACTATTGTCCTATGTCAAGCCTCGCCGCCCCTGTAAAAAAACAAATGTTTTCCCCCCTGCTTGCTTCCTGCTTATACATCCCAGCTTCAGTAGCAGCTCTTCTTCCCTGCTCTCATGGCAGCTCCACTCCCTTCCTCACCATGGATGTAAAGAGAACTCTTACCTCTTGCTGTCACTGTCTCGCTTGTGTGTTGAGAAATATCCCGAGCTGTAGGGCCCATCCCATCATTATAAAGACAATGAACAAAAAAAGATATTGCCTGCTGAGCCATAGCTCTGGAGATTGGCGCCTCAGGAAATAGAAAGAAATCATGTTTAATTATTGGGTGTCCACGCATGACTTAAAGCTAATGCAGACGTGGAGGAAGTACAGATCCTTTAGTAAGAATAGTACTAATTGTGTGTGGTTTTCTGTTGGCGCACTGCAGTACAATACTTCCTATTGGTGCTAGAGGTAGTACATGACCAGTCACCATAGGCCACCATTACAAAAGAGACATCTGTAAAACTGTTGACAGGACACCACAAATGCAAACAAGGCCAGTTATGACTCTATTATTATTTTTTTGTCCATGGAGGTTTAATGTTTGTAAAACTTTCTTCGAGCTAAGAAAAGGGATTTAAAAGTCTGTGATGTCATCACAATGTAAAGTCTATGAACTGAGCAGCAACTCATGGGTGGGGCCAGTGGGAGAAACACTGCAGTAGTAAACCTGTAAGCTAGGCAAATGCACAAGGCAGGTAGTCCTCACTGGACTGAATAGGAGCCATCTCGGGTATTTGGTTATTATTTAACATCTGTGCATTTGATGTGCATCATATGACACGAAGCAGTGCTGTTGCCGCAGTGTGTTTTCAGCTTAAAGCCAGTTTGTCCAAATATTGTAGCTATAAAAGGAAAAAGATCAGACTTTAATTTCATTCTAACCTCACCCTGTTTGCCCTCTCGGCTTGTATAACATTTACTGTTCATTCACTGTTCTCAGAGAAAGGCTTTTGAGTTGAGGACTAACGGATGTGTTCAGTAAATGCAATGCTATCTGGGGCTTGTGGTTTTAATTTTTGAAAGGCTAAAAAAACAATCCTCTGCACTTTTGAACTGAAGAGTATGGCTTTATACAGGCACATACTCGGCTAGCTATGACTGGACAATCCCTTACTCTAGGTATCAATTTAGCAAATGGTCAGTCAGACCTTGAGTATGCTAATGGGCCACTCTGAGACACTAAGGCAATAAACTGCAGACCTCCAACTCTCTTTGTAATTATATAAAGAACAAGAAATAGACTTACATAACAAACGAGCATTTCTGGATCTTGTTGTTTTCCGTTATGTACTGTATTAATAATGTATACTTTTTAAATAGATTCTTTTTAAAATAAGTTAAGGCTCCAGGCCAGGCATTCATTAAACATTGTGAATGTTATTGCATTATTCAACCCATATCATTAAACTTGGATTATTTTGTTGTAGGATCTTTAAAACAGTGTTATTATGCATGTAGTATCTTTCTATCTCAGTCATGAAAACTGTGACTCTGCTGAACAATGAGAGGTATGACAAATTATGACAGCCAATTTATCAGTCTCCCTTGTAATCCACTGTTGCCAGTATATCTCCTGGAGATGTCACAAAGGCAAGCACAGAATCCATCCTGCTTCTGGTCATGTCTCTAACATATGGGGCATGTCAACACAGAGAGAAAACAAAGACTAAACGTTTTGGATAAAAAACACGTCCACTCGTAGTTCTCGTCATCTGTCTTTGTAAGTTCGGTTTCAGCATTCACCACACAGGAATGTACACACACATGGACATGCATACACACAAGCAACCCCTACTAAACCACCCTCTCCATTACTTTCAACATCCACCTGCTGCACCTCCCCAAACGGACAACGCCAAGGGTGGGTCATTAGTCAAGCTGGGGGATGAGTTGGTGCGGGTGTACGGGATCTATTCTGCACTGGAGCATGATGTCCTTTTGTATCAGTGCAGAACTGATGCTGGGATAGGCAAAGAGTAAGTTTCCCCTTTCTGTCCCTTTCGAGCTATATGCATATTTCAACTGATCTGTCACAGAGCCTAGAGCTGAAGACAATACTGCAAGCAGCCAGTCAGTCACAGTGTGAAGTTCAGCACCGCTGCTGCTCCTGTAACAAAAAAATGTGGAGTAACCACTGAGTGATCGTTGGAATGACTTGGTGTAGTCAAACAATTCAATAAAGATGGTGCAATTTCAATATTTGGAGAGGAAGAGTTCACCATTATGATACCACTAGAAAATGAATGCTGAGATTTGCTCTAAGTAAATAATTGATGATTCCAGACAGAGTGAGAGCAGTGCAGATAAGCTCCAGGGAGGTTAAGGTTCACAGTTCTCCAGGTTATTGTATCTCTCATTGGGCCTCATTAATCAATATGTTCAAATATGTGTGTATAAGTCTGTTTGTGTGATGTTGGTGCGTGTTATCATGCCTTTCACTTTATGTAGCTGTACTCTATGTCATCTTATGAATAAAAGTGTTATGCAGCTGTGCACCTAAGGGAGGACTGAGGGGGCCCTGGCCTCCTTGATACAGATGTTGCCCCCTCCTGGCAGAAACAATTGAGGCAGCTTTGGTGCACTCATTTTTAAGTTAGCATGAAGATATTGGTATCTCATGAAACTATATTACTGAAGGCATCCATTACTAACAACCATGCAAATCCCCCTGAGACCCTGTGACTCCGAGGACATTTTGGGTTAACTGGACCTTATTCCTGATTCTGCTTAACGTAGGCCTGTTGTCCTCACTCATGGACACTTTCTTGTGCCATCTTGTGGTAGTAAGATCACAATACACTAATCCATGTAAAAACAAGATGGCATCCATCTCTGCCAAGTCAGTCTGCAGCTAACCCTGAGACTAAAGTGGATAAGGTCCAAAACCTGATCACATTTAGGGGCTGAAACTTGTTTATTTATGATCAATATTTTTGTAGTTTGATATGCCGTACAAACTTTACCATTTTTAGCAAAAGTAACAAACTAAGACACTGTTAATTAGGAAGTACTCGTTTGAAAATATTGGGAATTTATTATTAGCTCATTGAAGGACATTGGGAATTTACTATCGTTGGCAATGTTTCGTTTTTTATACCTATCAGGTCCTACTGATCCTAAATAGCTAGGAGAATTTAAAAATGTATACCAAACAAAAGTTCAGGTCTTGGGAGGATGTGCTAGCTTGTCAGGAAGGGGGCTAAATAAAGCTGCGAAGTTAGACTAAATTTTGACAAGGAAAAAACTTGTGTCGCGATTTTTAAAGGGGTCCCTTGAGCTCCCATCTTGATATATCTGAATACAATGGATCTATGGGTACCCATTCCCAGCTGTACTGGTATTAATTGATGCACATCAGATAATTAGTGATATTAATCGTAAAATAGGAAACCAATGTACATCTAGTATGGGATTCCTTAACTCTCATATTGACATTAATTTCAACCAGCCTATATGCTACATTTTTGGTTTTGGCGTGACACCATGACACATTTCTGAGGACCACTGGTTTTAGCCGACAGAGATAATTGCTACAACTACAAATGTAAGTCACAAGAAAGAGCAAAACAATGCCAGATCTACAAAATATATACACGTATTGGTGCACAGCTTTAATTTCCTCATGTAGCACCTTTGAAAAGTGATTTGCAAAGACATAGAAAAATTTAAAAACCAGAGTAAAATATCGGAAGGCAATAAAAGTACAAAATGGAGCAGGATATGATTTTTAATTCATATTACATTAAAGCAAGTCTACATTAACTTAATTTTTAAAAGAGTTAAAAAGTAGATAAAGAGCTGAGTTGCGTGATCTTATTCCTAAGTTAAAAATATGATCTCTGGTTTTTAACTTCAACCTCAGAACCACTAACGAGGACCCACTGGAGGATCTTTGGCTGCACTCAGGCTCATCTGGGGTTATGAGGTCAGTAATGTAGTCAGCAGCTAATCCCATACACACCATAAAAAAGGTCATTAAAATGTTAAAATCTTCAATAAGGCACAAGGGTAACTGGATTTAGGGTTATGCAGTCTCCTATTAGATCTTGTGGGTCACACCTTTCCATTCAGAGCGCACATTTTTAAATGGATAATCAGCATAACATTGCTCATAGGGGCACTGAGGCAAGTGTCGGTGAAAAGGTTAAATGTATTTGTTTAGATACTCCTCTTGACATTGCCATTAGCAGTGCCTGTACACTTTTTTTCCTTACTAGAATGGTTACACTGCATAAAACCGTTAAACATTGACCTTTACATTATCAGTGTGGAACCTTTCTCATAGTAGCACTTGACTGTGACACCATGTGGGATGTTTTACACTGAGCCATTTCTACCTCGCTCTTTACAGTGTCTAACAGGAGGGTTAGTGTTGAGCCTGATGTCCTCTCTTGAATGTAACTGAAATGTAAAATGTGTGACAGGCCGAGACCCCATAGAGCACGTGTTAGGTTAAAAGGTAAGCCTGCATGTTTTATTGCCACACTAAAGTGAAAGGTTTAATGGCTCTGAATGTCTGTAGGAGAAATTAATGATCATGTTAGCTGTAGCATTATTCAGTATCTGTATTTTTCAGTAGCTTGGATCGCATCATGCGGTTGAGGATTCATGCACATACTGGACAGATGATTAAGAAACATCACACAATTCATCTGCTGTGCATCACATTAACACCTGTAATCTCTTATTTATAGCCATTTATATGTTCCATATTTAAACCAGATCCGAGAAAATCCATTTGAGATTGTATACAGTGATATGCTAGCGAGAAAAAGTAATGTGCCTTAATTAAAGAAAACTATAATACCATGCCATATGCTTTGTTCTCGTAATTGTAGTCATGCCATCTTTGTGATAAAGACAGCATGTTGTTATTGGAATAAAGAACACACCCAGCCAACATATTGTTTGATAAACTACTAATGGTGGTGTGAAAGCCGAGGGGGCCGAGCCGAGGGAGCCGAGCAAAAAAACTTTTTTAAAAATATGTGTAATTAATGCTCAAATGAAAACAATAGACGCAGTCTTTTTCTTTAAGGCTGTACAAGTGGGTACAAGTCCTGGACTTTTATATATCAGAAACACATCTGGACAGCGAGTGATTCTGCAGCGGCTGATAAATGCAGACTTAATGGTCGCCCTTGAATAAACTCCCTGATGTGCCATTTGATTAATGCATCCAGAAGTCACAGTGTAGCATTTATTGTAATCCGCTATGTGAAAAATAAGTTTCTTTCTTTGCGTGCTTCAAAAGTATTCTATTTAATGGCTGCTGGCTGTGATAAAGTAAACATCACACAACAAGATTTTTGGCTGACTTTCAAAAAAATGTACCTACATAGCTGCTGCAGCATAAACAGAATGTAACACAAAAGCAAAGCAGAAGTTTCTGCACAAAGAGATATTAGGGTGAAACACCTCTGCATGACCTTGAAGTAGAACTGCGTAACATAAAAACACATCCAAGGTTATCCTCAGTTTTACCTTTAGAATAATCTGTTCATCCACATGGTTTTGTTGGTTGCTTAAATTTGGAGATGCATATCTCCTCATTGCAATGCACTCAGTGTCATCTGGTTGGTGGCGTTCTACATAGCAAAAGATTACATTTGACGACAGCAATGCGTCTTTCCAAATTTAGTGATACCGTCACACATGATAATCCCCAGACCTGTTAACAGGTTTTGCTTTTCTTGTAAGTTGTTTGTCTATCTGCCGGCACATATAAGAGCAAGTTTTTAACAAAATGTAAGCATTAATGTGAGCGACTTTACCGCAGCGAAACAAAGGAAGACTAGATTGTGCTCTGGGCAATAAGCAGACTTTCTTGGGGGGAGGTTATTATGTTTTTTAGATGACTGTTTCTTGTTTTCATGCATTTCTCACTCTTCTTCACGCAGAAACACAAAAATAAGGAGAGGAATAATTGAGACTGCATATTCTTTTTTTAATATCATCATCATCCTTTAACCCAGAATTGCTGCAGCCCATGAACTGCGTCACACTCACTGACCTGTAGGTATCATTTACTGGGCAGGCTGATCCTTAGTTTGTCTTTCGAGGAAACAACAGCTCTGAGCTGTTGGATAATGAAAGCTTGTTGTCTGGGATCAGCACTGGTCCCTGGAAGCCAGTTCTGACAACTTTGACGTGAAGCCTCCCAGAGATGCACTGGACCAGATATTGTAGTCTGTCTTTTCGACGTCAGGCTTGCAATGCTGCAAAACAAGTAACATTAATCAACACTAACGGCTAGTGACACGGCTCAAGGAGGAAAAGTTGCACAAGATTAAAAGTGTAATCAAAGATTTAGTAAAAAAAAAATAAAAAATAGAAATGACAAAAGGGGAGAAAGACAAGCAGGAGCAGTAAATAATCTAAGGTGTGTTCTCACGTGTAATTGGATCAGTGGTGATTCTCATCTGTGAATCAATAACCTCAAATTCATGCATGGAAGATGTGCAAGTTGATTCTTACGCCTCACGCAGTCCAAAGCTCTCACATGAATTTATTCATATGTTCTGTGCTGACAGCAGGTTGTAAATAATCATTTGGCCCATACAAGTGGTGGAAGCATATTGTCTGAGGGATAGATTGCTGTCTGAGATTCCTCAGCTGTCTTCCTTTTTTAATTCCCAAACAAATGAGACGTACGCAAGTTTTGACAGATTGTCTGTCATTCAGTGTGCGATAGCTTTCGGTGCGCATGCGAGTGTGTGTGTGTGTGTGTGTGTGTGTGTGTGTTCGTGTCTGGATATTTGGGGACAGTGTTGTCATTTCACAGGGGAATATTTCCTCAAAAGCAGATGCGTAGCGTTTGAAAAATGTCGACCAACAAAGTGGTTGCTTGCATCTGGAAAAATCACCTTGGACAAGATATGAGTGAGTTTTAACATGGCATGGGTGATCAATTATTTATCTTTTATGGGTTGTCATTGTGACCCAGAACAAAATAAACACTTTATGCAAATGCTGACTTAAATGCAAAAGCATTGTGCACAGCACTTTACAGCAGATGCACGTTAGGATTGCGTGAGTCAACAGTCCTGCTACAGCAGTGCTTCCTCGTTTCTTTTTACGTATTGACTTTTGTCATTACCTCACATGAGTGATGTTAAATGGAGGCAAATGGTGCAGTGAAATGTATAAGACTGATGGCCTCCCTCAGGCCATGAATAACTCAGAGACCTTCACAGTCAGTGAATCTATCTGCAGGGTTCTCCCATATACTGTAGGATACATGGAGGGTGTGTAAATGGTAATGTGCTCCCACACTTTGCACTTGTGCACACCAGCGTGTTTATGCATGTTTTGTTAGTCCAGCTCTTCCAAATTGATTTCAGTAGGTTTACACCCCAGCTCCTGTTCCAGCCCTCCTCCCTCACCAATTATCTGCCACCATGTTGGCTGCTGCTCTCTGACATGTGGGCTGCAGATGGCCGTCCTGTGTAACACTGCCAGGACAGGGGCAACTGTTCCCTGCGCAAAACAATTGTCACGATTTGCCACATGACACTTTCACTCTAATGAGTCCCATTCACTAAAATTGCTGTGTCCTCGGAGGGCACGCACACAACAGGCCTTCCCGTACTTCTGCACAGAGAACATTAAAGTCTTAGTGCACAGCAGCAGGCAGTCGTGTCAGGAATCAATGTGAGAGAAAGAAGGCCAACAAATGTATTATGAATCCGTTGTTTTTCCAAGACACTTTTAAGTTTTACATTGGAGAGAAAAACTCTACTGACAGTGGATCATCCTGTAAAAACATATTGACCGCATGGGACATTTACCTGCCACGCGCAGTGTATCTTTTCCATAGCTCTCTGTCGCTCGATCACCATTATAGAGCTGGAGCTATAATGTAATTGCCAACCATATGGGCAGATGGTCCCTTTACTACATGTTTATCATGTCACCCTGCACATTCAGCTATCTTTCAATTTGTGAACCCCCTGGGACTCTAAGCAGTCATGATTAGCTGATTCTCATCATAGCCACAATATATAGTGTGTGTTTTTTTATGCTTTAAGTAATAAAGGAGAGAAGGGAGAGCCGTTACTGTGATTCTGAATCACAATGTCATCTGGCCCTCCACTTCAGTCCTAATAGGCTCAATGCTTTGCAGTCTGTGTTGCGTGAATATGATTGTAATTCAGTCCTAAAACAGCAGACAGAAATTGGTTATGACATTGAATTTGGAAGGAAAATTATACAAACACTGTCACTTGCCTGACCTTCACAGGAAGGAAAAAGCTGTGCAACAGCCCAAAGAAATACATCCCCTAACAAAAAGCCTTCAATTTAAGATGTAGCTTTCATTTCGTCAATTCATTTTGGATTTAAGTCAAGCAAAGAAGTACCTGTTACAGAGCTCATTGTACTTAATTCACCACTACCTGGCGCCAGTGTCAAAAATCATTTTTCCGTGTTATATCATCACTGACTAAACTGCCAGAATTATGACAGACAGATTCTGTACTCCAACCTCTGTGATCACCATAATAACACTGGGATAATGTGCTGTATAATATGATGGATTCACTGGCTTGGTGGTTTATTTGGAGGTTCATCAGTCAAATCAGTTTCCAGTAGATTACTTCCTCTCAGCGGGAGCAAGGTCTTATTAAGGCTGACAAACTGATTAGGAGCTCTCCTGCCTCCCTTACACCTTCAGTGTAATTACTTGTGCCAGTGAGGTTATGTTTGCCGTCCCGTTTGTTTGTCATTTTGCTAGTTAGCAGGGCATCGCAAGAGTGTCGAAACAGATTTCAACGGAATGCGAGTGATTAGTGTTTGGTTGGGGACCTGAATTTTTTTATTATTTTTTACATTATTTCTTAATAATGCAAGACACGGGCGATTTGGGCCATTTTCTTTGATTGCACTTTCTCCACATTTTCTATTATTACAACAACAAATCTAGAGGGCCATGCAGGCTTGGCAGGGCTTTGCACTCACTCACTCACTGCTTTATAGTATTGAGATGGTTTTTGGAAGAGCTGCTGGCCTGGCACTGACTCCTTAACATAATGTAAGAATATCAGCAATCAGCAATGCAACAATATTGTGCATTCAACATTAAATGTATTTCACTTTTTTTTTTTACTGTTCCCAGTTAGTTTTAGTGAATGTCAGGAAGCTTTCCATGTATGACCTCAGCATTTTTTTATGAGACAGTTGAGGTTTATAATACAGGCTGCATAAGAAGACAACAAAAGAAGAAGAACAGATGGCACATCTCAAAGTTGTTCTCATGAAAAATGCAACACAATGCAAACCAACCCTTTCCTAAAAACAACAATTGGGAAAAGTGGAGCATCACTGTGCAATACAGTACGAAATACTGTTGTTATCTAGCACAAAATTTTAAAGATTCATCCTCAGCAAGGCAACGCACTGATAATGAACCAGAGAGCTGCCAGGGTTGAGGTGTTTGTGAGTATGTGAGTGCAGAGCGCAAGTTTCCCTCCCACATGCTGCAGGCGTGACTGTCACAGGTGAGGAGTGTAACAAGCAGCCTCCGTCTAGACAATTCAAACACATATATATGCCCTGTGATTTGAGCTGGCATGACAGCCAATCCTGTCAGCCGCTCACAGTGTCACGCTTCTTATCTGTGTTAACAACAGCTGCTCAACCTCACCGCAGAGATGAGGAGGTGTACCGTGTATAATCTGCTGAGTTAAAGCAATTACTGTAGCACTAGTTAGCGAGAGAATAGAACAGAAATACCATATACAATTACCAAGGTTGATTGTGAAGCATGGGAATTGTTTTTGACTACAGTGTAACAAATAACTATACCATCATTAGGGATGCAAAATTGTGCAATACAGTTATAAATGACATGGAATTTGCAGATCAGAGATGTGCAAAAAGTGACCATACGGGTTACAAGGGCTTGTACATGTGTAATAAGTTATTGAAGAGATGTCGAAAAAATAGCTGTACTGATTCTTTTCTCCTTTTTCGGGGGCCCAAGCTGGGGAACAAGCACATCAATACTAGGTTTCCATTGATGTAAAAATCCTATACAAGAAATGTATTTTTTAAATGCCGCGTGTGTGTGTGTGTTTTCCCCCATGTTTGTTTCCCTCCGTGAAAGTTCATAAGCTCGTCTCTGCCAGGGTTGTCAGGTCATTGAAGCCTCATGCCATATCTCCTCCTCGCCTGTCAGTCAAACAAAAGAAACTTCCACATGCTCTGCTATCCAGCGTGCCTGCTGTTTAGTCACGAACGTTGTGCCATGGAGAGCAAATGAATGACATTTACACCACTATACCCCCACATCGGGATCTATATTAAAGTTGGAAAAGTGTAGCGACGTGTATAACCTGCTAAGCATATATTCCTGATAGCAGGTATCCAAGTATAAATCTTGTAAGCCATTCTCAGGTCATGGACTCACAGCAGGAGAAAGAATTTCTGTTTTTTCTCGTCTCCTGCAGCCAGTTATCACGCCAGCATATTCAAAAACTTGTTCTGTGCTTTACATGATTTGCATGTTGGACCAGGAACTGGGTTTAAGGTGAACAAGAATCCATATATTATGGAAATGTTATTACAATGACAAATTGGAGGTTTGTGCAGCCTCTGTAGAGGTATGTGCTCTTCCTGTGCTTTCTAGCCAAGGTTTTATCCTTTCTGTCAAAAAAAGAAAAGAAAATTCAGCACTTTCCTGGCCTTAAAAAACTATTTTAATTCAGGATTTTTTAACCACAGCACAAATATTTACAGTTTTAAATGACATACATTTTAACAATGACGGGCGAGATCTCATTAGTAGTACACTGCAGTCATTCATATTAAGCAAAAAAGACTGGATAACAAAGATAGATTTTGTAGTAAATGTCCTAAATGGTTCAAATGTTGTTGGCAATCTGTCACATCATGACAGACTGTCAATGTGGTCTGTTCAGACCACATTGACATGAGGAGTACCCCAAGGCTCGATTCTCGGGCCTCTGTTGTTGTATTTATACATGCTCCCATTGGCTCAGATTGTACGAAACAGCAACTTCACTCATATTTCAGCTGTATTATCAAATAATCATTTAAATCACTGCATTCGTGGAAAAGGGGATCATCTTTTGTTGTGATTAACAATGTTCAATCCCAGAGCTCACCTTGAATTGCTGTTACTGAAAACTACATAATAACAAAGCATTCATCAAAGGAATACTTCACACCCCATTTGTATATTATTTAGTTTCCCTGTGTTGTGTTGAATTTGTGAGGAGAACTTTTTCTCGTTCAATCCGAACTAACCCTTTAAAACACTAAAGGTAAGTAACATTAACTAACTACCTGATCGAGGCAGCGGTAGGCCAGCACCTCTGGGGAGTAGCCAGGTAAAATTGTTTTTGTCAGTGTAGTCTGGCTTTGAGGAGAGCTTAGATAAGTTTCACTTTAGTTCAGTGGGCTGTCTTTTTGGGAAACACCAAGTGCACGACTGGATCAATGAGACTTTTACTGCACGAGTTGTGTAAGTGTATTTACACATATGTTTTGATGTAGCTTTGCTGTTGTTAAATGTGGTCGCCTATGACTTCAAGTCATCAAGAATTTTCCCTGGTTTTAAATTCTTCATTCAGCATAGAGGCATGCAAGGAAACAATGTTTTCTTTGTGATTTCAACATAACATGGGATGAGCAAATGATAGACAAATGGTCATTTGGGGGAGGAAGTATTCTTTTAAAAGGGTGGCATTAAAAGAAATAAAGCTGTTGTATCCAACCCACTACCAGCGTCTTTAAAGATCTGTCTTTAAGAGAAAGGCTCTATTGGCAGAGTTCTTACCAAACGAAAAAAATAAAAAATAAAACAAATTATTCCACTTCACAGATCATTGCACTGGCTATCTGAGTGTCCAAGAATTGATTTTTAAATTATATTGCTTGTTTATAAAAGCACTTAGTGGTTTGGGACCAAATTACATTTCTGATGACCACTACAGACCTCTAATCACCTGGGAACTGTTTGATGACTGCCAGAGGACTGAAACAAAACACGGTGAAGGATTTTTTTTTAATCAGGCTAAAAACAAGATACTTAAAGCAAAAGGCAATCCTCAAGTCTATGTCTGTGGTAGTGAATTAATATTAAAATGTCAAAGTTTACCATGTCGTTGTAGCCTCATCCCCAAACACCTGTCTTTTGATCGCAGAGTGTAAAGAACCTTGTCTCCTGACTTATCAAATCTTGTTGATGTGTGTGCACATATGAAGTCATAACAAAAATGAATTAATGAGATGAATGGATGTTGTGATACAATGTGATTTTGTGCCAGCAAAGAAGCCCCTTCCAGGCCTGCAGATGAAAAGGACATGTGGACAAAGGCTTCCTTTCATCATTACCAGAAATTCCTCTGATATGACTCAGAGAAATCATCAGTGCTAGACCTTTTTCACATCATTTAATCACCCTTTGCACTTTGTTAGGAGGAGCGAGTTTTGACCATGGCTGTTGCGGTTTTTATTACAATTTCCAAAGAGAAAAAATAGGTTTAACCAAACATTACAATAGAAAATAGTTCACATCCCTCTGACTGTCAACAACTCCGCGTGTGATGAGTTCTGGTTTTGACTACTTTGTTTGTTGCTTCATTTGTCACTGTTTCATCTAGTTCATCCACCAAAAACCCAGAGGCAAAATGCAAGATGTTTGTTAAAGATCAATAGGCCACATACAGCACAGTGTATCTTCTCCAGGATGCATTCTGTAAATGTCTGTGGCAAGGAGTAAGAGCTTTTACTCAGACTGATAATGCTTCAGTTTCTGGTCTTGATATATTAATGATATTGTCGTTCAAAGTGAACAGTGGCTATGAGATGATGCAGAATGTGGAGGTGGTGGAACACACATAGCACCTGCCTACCTTGTGTTTTAGCTCCAATTTTTGTTGTTGTGTTAACCAACACTACTTTTTCTTGAGAACAAAACCACAGCAGGTTGCACTATGCAGCTAAAAAAGATATAGCAATGAAGTCCTGTGCAAATGCGTCATACATTTGTGTGTGAGCGCATACACATTCTCCTTTCCTGTGTTTCATACGCTCTGTATGTGTGGGGTTATGTTTGTGTTTTATCAGCTAAGTTTTAATGACATCCACTGTTCTGCCCTGAAAATCAACTATGAATTACTATGAATTATACGGAAAACTTCTGGTCTACCCTGTCAAACTCTAGCCAGAGTCGTCTGAGGGGATTCTCGTTCAGCAATGACAGCATAATTACCAAGCTCCTGGGACACTGCAGGTTTTCATAGCAGTGTGTGACAGCCTCACATTTAAGACCATTCAAACACTACTTGTTTTGCAATAACTTGTTAAATCCTGTCGTTTTTCTGTAAGATTTTGCAAGAACAATCAAGCGATGACAGCGCCTTGATGGAGGGGGGGGGGGGCTCACATTTTACAGAGAAATTAAAAGTGAAGGTGCTAAGAACTTTAAGACTGACCACTTTTTTCAAACCCTGGTCCCAACAACACTCTTCTTTTTGGTAAGAAGGCAAAATAAGTACATGCACATAACTTCAGTCACTGTGTATGATGGTTCAAGCAGCAATATGCTTTTTAAAAATGAGCTGCGGCTAAACTTGAGCAATTAACCATCATCCATAGACACTTTTTTTCATTTGTAAAACCAAATATTTACTGTAGTAGAACTTTAAAACTTAAGTGCTGTGGATGCTTCATTAGAGCAGGTGCTACCAACATCTCCCAGATCCAGGCCCTCCACATGACACGCAGTCCTGCCATCAGCTGCCTCTGTTTTTGATTAGGCATAACTGTGAAATCAGGCAATCTATTGTGAAATCAAGTCCTTCAAAATCCAGCTGCATCTTCTTTAAATTTCAGAAAATCAACACAAACGTGTCGATTACATGCCTGGAGACGGTTGACTTCCTGGTCTTTACTGTTATATTGTGTTTATCTCCAACTTGAGGAAAGATTTAAGATCACAGATTTGCAGATTTCTAGTGTGACACTCCCGCATTGTTTAACTAAAATCAGACACATTATTCGGGATAACTTGTGGAGAACACAGAAGTCAGGATCTGGACTCATGGATTAATTGACCGATTTGGAAAATTCAAAAATTGAGACTTGAACACTCCTCGCACTTCAACCATGTTTCCTACAATAAGGCATTTATATGTTACTTATATACATATATATACATATATAACACTATGTCAGTACAACACCCCAATTAATGTGTTTTTTCCTTCAACAACAAACACACATGGTTATGTTTTAACACAGGCACAGGTGGTTGGATTTATTAAAAAAGAGCAGGGTTTGGCTTTACCATATTACGGAAGGGAACACAGACCTTGCACCAGACCCTTCCACCACCCCTCCTGCTTGCCCTACTGGGACTGCCGTTGGCTTAACTTTGTTGTTGTCCCGCCGTGTTTCCCCCTGACAACATGTATCATGCCGACATGAAAGGGCAGCTTTTGTCATCGGTGTCTGACCCCAGAAGTCACTGACCAAGCACTTCAGAGTAACACCCAGAGTCCTCCTGGGTTTGAGGATTCTACTTCTCCTTACCCTCCAGCCCTAAACAATACTTTCGAGAGCCACAGAAGGAGAACATTTTTCTTGCATAACCAACCCAGCCATTTTATTTTCATATCAGCAGGTCTAAACTTGAAAATGAAAATGCAAACTGGACTTTTTGCAAATGAATTCAAAATAGCCTCGGTCTGGATGATAATAATAACCCCCAAAGACAGAACTGACAGGAACCAAACAAGCCAAGCTAACAATATTTTACAGTACCTTTCTTTTCCTGAGACATAAAAAAACAAGTCCCAGACAGTCAAATGAAAATGCAGAATCGAACCAATTTTCATTTAATGTGCTACAATTCAAATTCTGACAAATTCAAATGAGTCCTGTGGACTGAACCACAAATGGAAATCAGAAAAATGTTTTCTTTGTCGTTGTCTTGTTTTGGTTTGATGTGACAAATTATACTATTTTACTGCAGTGACTGCTGTGCATTTACTTTATATTTTCATTTAGCTTGGACACAAAAAAGCTTGATGAACCAATACATTTTCTTTCCTCATGCTCTTGCTTTAAATGTGATTATTATGTTTCTGAAATGTTTTTATATTTCACCAGTGCACAGAAATGTGATGAAGTCTGAGGTCTTACTGTGAATGCAGTTTACTACTACTAACAATAAATGATCTGGCACCATGTGATGCAGTGGTTAGCATTGTCACGTCACAGCAAGAGGGTTCCTAGTTCAAACCCAGGATGGGGGAGCCCTTCTGCGTGAAGTTTGCATGTTCTCCCCATGTCACCGTTGGTTTTCTCCAGGTACTCCGGCTTCCTCCCACAGTCAAAAGACATGCAGGTTAATTGATAACTCTAAATTGGCCGTTGGTGTGAATGTGAGTGTGAATGGTTGTCTGTCTCTATGTGTCAGCCTTGTGACAGTCTGACAAGCTGTCCAGGGTGTTTCCTGCCTCTCGCCCAGTGTCAGCTGGGATAGGCCCCAGCCCCCTGTGTGACACCTGACAGGCTAAGCGGCTACACAAATGAATGAATGGTATAATAATAATCTTTATGTGTACAGCAATTTTAAAAAAAAAAAACAGTGTTACAAAGAGCTTCACAAGGCAGCAAAATAAAACAGACAAGTCATAAAATTAAAAGGTTTTAGAAGAAAACAGAAAGAAATTTCTAGGTGTATAAAAACCAAGGAAATAAAAGAGACAAAGGATAGGAAAACTAGACACTACGTCTATAGGGGGGGCAGTGCCAGGTGTCGTAAACATTCAGGGGTCAGCCCAACCTAGTTGGGTCAGGGGGCATGTTTTTACAGAGAGATTTTTTCCCTCATTAACGACAGCCATATGCACTATTTTTAAGCCATTTGAAAACCTAAAACCTAATGAAACTCTGCGTAAGTTCAATTAATAAGACTCTCTCCTCTCCCTCCCACAGCTCCCTTTAATCTGCTTACTATGGGTGCTCACTCTTCTAGTTATCCAATCAAACTTTGCCACAATCTCTATCAGCCAATCAGGATGCTACTGCAACATTTTAAATCTGTTCTCTCCTCTGCTCATGTTAGGCAGAATTGTCACGCCCTCTTCCATCCTGTTCACCTCCAGCCATCGTATCCAGAGTCCAGGACAAGCTCAATGAAGGCTCATTCCTCTACTCATCCAGATCATCAGCACTTCTCCATCTTCTCCACACTCTCCTCTACTCTCATCTTCACCACCTTTACCACCAGCAGCGACCCCAGGGGCAAAGCATTCTCACTCCAACCTCGTCACATATCAATGTTTGGTCAAGGACACACAGCGAATGGCAACCAGCTGTGTATCATGCCAACATTTAAGGACGCCTTTTTTCGTTTCGAGACCAGGCTCCCAGGTGGGGCTCCCTACTCATGTTGGATTCATCAGCTTCCTTAAATCATACCATCTCGCTGGGGTCTAATTGCCAGAGGCTTTTCACATTTTTCATTCTTATGTGCACATGTTAATAAATACTCTTTTTACTATGAAAACGAGTCCCTCCTTGCTGAAATAGATCCGGGGCTTTGAGAAAACATTCAGTGCTGAAGCCCCTGAGGCCACCACCACGTTCCCCCCGGTCTATAAGCTTACGTGTGTCATTCCACTCCAACGTAATATAATCTGCGTTTCCCTTAAGTCCACTTAAAGGAAAAGACTTGAGACAGGAACATATACCACATTCCAGTAATTAGAAGCTGATCTGATTGGATGAGGCTGGCGTTACTTTTGTACGTACCTTTGTGATCCAGATCTCCATTATTAAAATTCTTCTAAGCAGCGTTCTTAAACTAATACAGTTCTGCATGATAAACCCAGCTATGCCATTGTGAAAACCTAACATAGCAGGCCTGAAGGGAGCTGGTGCGGTATACCCCTGGTGTTTCTGATGTAGGCAAAAGGGGTCCTTTGGGGTTAGAGAGAAGAGAAATTGCTTAGATTTTCTCTAATGAACACAGTATAGCTTTAGAGCACACTATTGATTGCACAAATCCCCATGAAACTTGAAACAGTGGCAATCAAATGAAAAGTGACATTGCTGGAAGACTTAGGGTGGACATACTGTACAACATGAGAATTTTAATAGGATTAGCTCAGAATAGACTCCCCTACACATATCTTGAGGCAGGGTGAAAAAAAACCCATTTCACACTTTCTCTCAGGTACTTTCTCTGGGCTCTCGAACTACAGTGCTCCGGTGAAACTGCAACTTTTTGTGTTTATTTCAAGAGATCTTGGAGGGTCAGTCCAACCATAGAGAAATTTCAAACAGGAATAAAAATCAGGTTTAAAAGGTTAAGGTGGGAGGAGGTACAAGGATGACTTAAAAAGACTTGGCTCAGCTCGATGCTCAGAAGCTGGATACAACAACTGCAGTGGTCATGTAGTTTTCTTCAAAGAACAAACTGTTGTTTGAATGAAATTGACTTGAATGCTAATATACTGGAGGCTACAATGTAAGTTCAATGCACTAAAAGCAAAATTATTTGTATATAAAATCTACAGGCCAGTGTTGTAGGTACATATCTACAGTATATGCATCAAACATTGAATATAGTGAATATATTCATCACTGAACTAATTTAATGTTAATTCAGGTTTAAAGATTTCCACTGACTGCACTGGACCACACATCCAGTATAAGCCCTATGTGCGATCCTTGCAAGCAGAACCAAGCTGCTCTAATTCACATGTTTTGGGAATGTCCAAAATGATCTTATTTTGGCAATTAATATTTAATATGCTTTCCAAAACCACAGATAAATCTTTAGACCTATCATCCCCTCTTGCTTTTTTGGTGTGGTTACCCAAAATCTGACTTGAAATCACAATCTAAATAATTTGTCTTTTGCCACGCTGGTGGCCAGAAGAGAAATGTGGATTAGATGGAAAGATTGTTATCTCTGAACATTTGCACAATGGATTTGGGATGTGTTGTCTTTTATTAGGTTGGAGGAGATTAGGTTCACTATCAGTGGGTCAGCAGAGAAGTTCGTATTGATATGGCAACCTCTCTTTTGCTGTGTTGATGCTTTGGGCTCTGATAACTTTAAGGCTGATTAAAGTCTTCGGTATAATATGAAACTAAGAGATAAAGCACTGGGAGAAAAAAAAAATCATCATTATCTTACTATATAATGATGAAAACTCTGTCTGTGTGTCTGTTCCACGTTTTTCTCCTCACTGACTTGGTCAATCCATGTGAAATTTGGCACAGTGGTAGAGGGTCATGGGAGGATGCGAATGAAGCAATATTACATCACTTGGCCAAAGGGGGGCGCTATAGCAACCGATTGAAATTGCAAACTTTGAATGGGCATATCTCATGCCCCATATGTTGTAGAGACATGAAACTTTGCACAGAGATGCCTCTCCTCATGAGGAACAAATTTGCCTCAAGAACCCATAACTTTCAGTTATAAAGATTTTCCGCCATTTTGAATTTTTTTGAAAAACACTTCAAATCGATCTCTTCCTAGGACGTTTGACCGATCTGCATGAAACTGGGTGAACATAATCTAGGGACCAATATCTAAAGTTCCCTCTTGGCAAAAGTTGGAAAACTTACGAAAACTGAGCTTCTATAAGGCAATGAATATTGCGGAGGGCGTGGCTCATCACATAAAGGTGTGTAACATCTCAAGGGTTTCACTGATCACCACGCAACTTTGTAGGCATATGACCACACATAATCTGAGGGGACCCCTCCATTATTGACCCCATCAAACAAAATGGGGGGCTACAGAGCTAATTTCTTTTCTAGTCCTAACCACCACATCGATTTTTACTAAACTTGGTAGATATGTAGAACAGGACGCCTCAAGGTGACTGGAGAAATTTAACTCTAATTGGCAACTGGGTGGCGCTATAACAACAGAAAAATGCTTAGAAATGGCTAAAATGCGACGATCGCTGTGGCCGAATGTTTGTTGTTTTTTTTCCTAATTTTTGGTATGATTAAGTCATGGTATGGTATGCTGTACATAATCACAGAAACTGTCAGTGTGTCATTCTGTCAGTCAGTCATTCTGTCTGTCCCACGTTTTTCTACTCACTGACGTGGTCAATCTACTGTACTTACAATAAAGCAATCGTACTATCAAATTCACAAAAACTCTGTCTGAATACATTGCTCTTCATAATGGGTTCAGTTGACTATTTAATCTGCAAATTCCTATGATCTGTATCCCAAACACACACCAGGTGAAACTGTACATGAGCAACTGTGCACTCAATGGGTATGGAGTAGTTAATAATATTATTATTAATCAGTCACCAATTAACCTGCATGTCTTTGGACTGTGGGAGGAAGCCAGGGTATCCAGAGAAAACCCACGCTGACACCGGGAGAACATGCAAACTCTGCAATAAAATAAACTTTGGTGGAAAAAATATGTTTATTCAAGACATGTAATTACATTCCTCGGTTGCTCCAGCATGACTGTATGAAGATGATCAAGTAGCATGGAGATGGTTCAAAAGAGATACCAGATGAAAGATAAATGAAGATAAAAAGCACCATGAAAGAAAACTCCTGCTATTCATGATAGATTACAAAAAATGATCCCATCAATTCTGCATTACTATAAAATACATACCCATGTTTCCAACTATTTAGAAGTGTAACAGCACATGCCTCAGATTAAAAGCTATTTAAGTCATTGATCATCACCTTGCTTCATTCAGTGTTTATATCAGCATAACCACCGGGTCATGAGTAGTGACAGGAGTGAAATATACCTCAATGTTTTTACTGTTTTAGTTGAGTAACTGGGTGATTCATCATCACGACAGTGTAAACTTACTGTACTTTACTGTGCTTTTTAACGCTACCCTACTTTGGGTGCATGGGGAGAAACAATGACTTGAATATTCAGCACTTTTTTCAGCGCTGTACCATATCTAGACATTTATTTATAGTTTTGCCTTTACTCTTTCTGTCCTTTTGTCCGCATGCACGTCTACCTACTCCCGAGAAGATGTATGTGTCTTTTCAAAGAAGCTTTGGGGGGGACATCTGTGGAAAGTACTGGTTTGAGTAAGCACAGGAAAGAGTAAAAGTGGGAGCAAACAGCCTCAGTTTTATTTTATCTATGTTTTTTTTTTTCTCTTTGCTGCGTCAGTACGGCAACTGCAGAGCTGTTGAGAGCCTCTGACTCCATTAATAACTTGTGCAGTGGGGACCTGTTATGCAAGGCCTGAAACCTGAGAGCCAGTCACCTGTTCTGCTACCTGAGCCTGGGCTCTGGGGACGGATGGAGGAGAGAAGAAGGGTAGACAGCCTGGCTGAGCTGCCTGCCGGAGGACTTAACTCATATGGACTCAAGGCCTAGGGTGCTGCTGGAAGCTCCAGAGATCCCTGTTGGGTGTTTTTTAACCAGCATAACCAACCCAGAGGCGTGTGTGGAGACTGAATTAACTGAGAAATTCCAAGATCCAGTGAAGTGTGTCCACCAGAGCTGTTAAAGTTCTACCAAGGACACAGGATCGCGTTCTCTAGCTTGGCAGAGCATATTCAGCTCTTAACGCTCAGACGGCTAACATAAGCTCACAGGGTTATTTGTATAAACATATTGACTCAGTTGATGAGCTGTGCTTTGCTCCTTGATCCCCTGTCAGCTGAGAGGAGTTTTCAGCAGGGCTTGAGAAAAGACCACAGAACGCTGTCGGCTACCTGATGACTGGCTGGGTGCAGCAGAGTCTGCACTGTGGCCTCTGCTGAAAGAAGTGGATATATCTGCTCCAAAGAGAGAAGCGACAGCTGATGTCCTGGCCCTGACACACAGCTTTATCAGGTAAGAGGGCTCCACAATATGTGCTGTGAAGGCTGGGTGGTAGATTTTAGAATTATGCTTCTATTTTTTCTCTGTAACAAGTCTGTTTTTAACAGCAATTATTTCAAACTTGTCTTAAAAATTATAATAAATGTCAGGGTAAGACGTGAGGACACTAAGTGCATTTAAGTCAGAGCTATAAAAACAAATCATATGTTTTAGATACTATGTCCACAGTCAATATAATCTACCAAAACAGAGCAGACTTTTCAGCTGTTGCAGATAATTCACACAGTTGCAAATGTTTAAAACACTCATGGTTTGTTTTTGCTGTCTCATGTGACCATAAATATTCAGTATCAAATTCAAAAAACTCTTGGGGCCACTAGTATGTTTTCCTACTGCAAATTCACACAGATTAAGGCCCATGTGACCACATTCCAGTGACCCACTGTCAGGACTATTACAGCACGCTTGACTCAGTCTGACAAATTGCTCTAATACAGAAACCAGTGTGTAACTGCTGCAGGTGACAACACGGAGCAGGTACAGTACGTCATTCGTACCATCTGTGATTCACTGACCAATAACACATGTGTGTTTAGAAAGTAATGTGCATCAACAGCATACATATGTCTCCTACGAGAAGCAATTTCAAGTCAGTAGGTTTCTTTGTAGGTAAAAAGGACACCATGCAGAGGAATAAATCGTGCACAAAAAGTAAAAAAAAAAAGTGAGGATTATAAGACTAGTCCATGACAAGAATAACCTCAGCTAACACCAGCACGTATGACACATCTGAATACCCGCGTTTTGTCCCAGAGCTCCCTCAATGAGCCGCATTTCTGCACTGGCTGTGCTGATGGGTTTATCTCTCATATACCCCACAGCTCTGCAAAGCCTGTCTGCTTCCTAACCAGCTGTGGGTCCCATGGCCTCCCTGTCTGTTCTTGGCACTGTCAGGAGCACAAAGGTTTACTCAATCACTGGTTTCCATGCATGCAACAATAAGCATATGGTCACATTAGCCAAAAAGGAACGCTGTTCGCTCTCTGCGTGCTGTCACTGCGTCTCTCTCACAAGCACACACTCTGTTTCTATTTTCCTCTCAGACATGTCTTGCATATTTTTCTCCGTTTCTCACAGACTCTTTGTTTGCTATATAAGGTTTACTTTCCAAGAAACAGGCTGGCTATAGTCTATATTTTTATGTCAACAAGATGAAAACCAACACTGTGTCTATCTCTCAATGCCTGCCCAACTTTGTGTCTCTCAGCCTCAAGACATTTCTTTCTGCCAAAGACATAAATCTTTTTTTTTAAAAATGCTCACAAATACATAATTTCAGTTTTTAAAAAGTTTCAGTTATTTTCTAAAACAGTAGGGCGCTGCAGATTTTTGGAAATATTTCCCTGACAAGAGTGAATAGTCCATTTATTGTGTTTTAGTCATGTATGCTAACCAGCATGATCGTGACTGACATGTATTTATGGCAGCAGGGAGGTTTATGTGGGATTGACTCGATAAACTACAGCTCTCACATCCATTCTGAAGAAGGAACATGTGTATCAAGCTTTAGCCACACAGGCAATGTTTGTAAGTAGGATTAATTTATTTGAGTTTTGTCTTTTCATGACAATAAAAAACATTTTGAATATCATTAGTATTATTATCTATTATGCCTTTCCTTATTGTCTGTCATATACATAATGTTGCAATATGGGACATTCATAAACGTGGCGAAAGTTTCAAATAAAGAGGTAAAACTATGTAAATGTAAATCCCTGCGAGCAAAAACATTTTCCATTTTCCAGCTGCTAGTACACTGCTACGTGTAGCTACATGCTAACATCAGAGAAACATGCTCCTGGTTCCCGATGTTGTTCATCTCTCCCCGATTTCGGATTGTTGAAAGCTCCACAATTTTCCAATGCTATCATTCCCCCAACTGCAATGATGGAGCAGAGAAACAGAGAGCCTAGAAATGGAAGACCAATCAGAGCAGACTGGGCTTTTTCAGGAGATGGGCTTAAAGAGACAGGTGATAAAATGGAGCGTTTCATACAGAGGATGAATACAGGCATTGCAGTGCAGCCAGGAAAATAAAAATGGTTTCCAGTAAAAACCCAAAACAAAGTATTAACCTTAACAAATGAGCATAATATGTCTCATTTAACAAACTTCTATTGTTTCCATGTGCACTTTCTATCGTGTTACCATGACTTTAACATGGTAACACAAAGTATTCCTACACATACGATACTACAACATGCCTTTTTTAATGGGGTGTTGGGCTACTACAGCTTCAATACTACTACCCATAGATTCAATAAGTCTGCAGCAGTAGAAGGATGAACACCATTCTTCAAAAGATATTCCTTCATTACAACAAAGGCGTTGTCTAGAGCTGTTTCCCGAATGCGTTGAGTTAGGTTGAGATCTGGTGACTGTGAAGGCCATACAGCAGCATAATTGTCATGATTTTCATACGACTAAACAATACAGCGAGCCCTTTTTCCCTATATGAAAGCATCTGCATTTGTTATGTTTCCCTGCTCATTTATTCAGGTTTGTCCTTCATGCAACAATATGGAAAAACCTACACACTCATACAGTCTATGCACATATATATACATGCACAATTACCTATATACACAGGAGTATCCATCTGCATTTCTCTCACACACTGCAGTGTTCACACCAGCTGTTTGATGTTAAAGAATATCCCTCTCTAGTTAAAAGACTTGTGTCACCCTCTGCCTCCATTGTTTCACTGCTCATTCTAGTTATTTCATTTAATTCCCCATTTTAAGCCATATGTCCTTCAGGCTCCTTTCCTCCCGCACAAACAAACTCCAAACCAACCCTCTTTTGTTGAGTGCAACATTAGAAAAATGTTATTCCCCCAATTACACTTGCTGGCTGGGCAAAAATAAATCAAAGGAAAAATGGGGTGAAACTGTGAATGTATAAACTTCTATTTCAGTGTTGTTGTTCGAGCCAGCATTCCCATCCCATGTGACTCACCTCAAAGTGGAACACACGGGGTAAACATAATTACTTCCCTTGTATTATATGAACTGTCCCATTCATGCAAACATATTAACAGGCAGCAGACATGACTTCAATTTGCGGGGTCTCACCGTGACATTGTGTAACACAGAATGGATGCTCTGCACGCTTGACAGGTTTGTTTAGAGTAAATTATGCCTCCATTTGTTACAATCTCAGTTTTATTAACTGTTAGGGCTACACTGGGCTTTAAACCAGCTGAATTGAGAGCAGTGCACTTGGTGTATCATGATTAAAAAACTGAATTACGCTCAGTGGTGAATAAAATGAGTCGATAAGCCCCTTCGTATGCCTTCTGAAACAATAGGCCTAAACATTTAAGCTATTGTTTGGTGTTAAGGAATAATCATAAATGTGCCAGGCAAGCAAAGGCAGATAACTATGTTAGGAGAGCCGTCATCAGCTGAGCTGAGCAGCAGAGAGCCAGAGAAAGAGAGAGATTGATTTTTCTTTTCAGTGCTGATGGGTGGGAATGAACATGGCTCTAAGCACGGAATAAATGATGGAAAGATAAAGTGAAGTGAATAATGCGATATTGAAGTATTACCAGAAAGACTTTTTTCAGTGACAGGATAGCTGTACTTTTGTGATGAGTAGGTAAGTCTGATAATTGTGTTTCAAGTTGCCTTTGAAGTGGACTTCCCTTTTATGTCATGTGGTGTGTGCAGCCTAGTTAAAATCAGAAGCTGCAGTGATCCAATGTACAATAAATTCCCTTCTCTGCTTTGAACCAACAGATGAGAAAATAGAAGACAGCTGGTCGATGTCAGTGGGTTTCCACAGTCAGAGATTCCCAAGTTTATCGACACCTAACATCAATGAGGTAAACAGCGCTGGGTGTACCTTTCTGTTTACCCAACGTCTTATGACCTGGAAAGTTACTTAACACTGTTTCTGCAAATACACTGCTGCACTGTCATTGTGTACCTACGCTGTTTGTTACTTGAAGATGCAAATGGTGTTTGCCTGAAGGAAGAGAACATACAGTGAAGTAAAAATCTATTTTTTATGTTTTCTGGGAAAGCTTGTTTTGTAGATTTTAAAATGATTGTTACTGTGGATGTCTGAGCCAGAGCAATATGATATCATCACTATCAACCAAAAACACATAGGCTATTCTGTGCACACCCCATATGGAGTGACATTAACGAGGCATTGACAAACTAGAATAACCACCTTGCAGTCAAGTTGCAGTTCCAGTTTCTATTCATGTCTGTAAAAACATGGATGCTTAACACAATCGACCAGCCCTTTCTCATTCCGAAGTTACTGAATACCGTATGATACGCGGCCGGGCGGCATCAATATGTAACGCAGCCAGACGTAACCATTTGCATTGTTATGATATACCATAATAATAGCATATACCCTGCCCCACAGCACTTCAGTGCTCGGGTAACTTAGGTTTAATGAAGTAAAAGAAGGTCTCACAAAACAGCATCCTTTCTCAGATTATATTCCACATCATAATGGACTTTATTTATATAACGCATTTCTTTACAAGGTTACAAAATGCTTTACAGGAAGAAAAGGCAGATAAAAAACAAAAACAAAATTGAATTAAAATATGAACAACAGAGGGGTCATAAAAACATCAAAACAGGAGGATAAATTCAAGTTTAAAAAATATATAAAAATAGCCAGTGAGGGATGATAAAACCCAGCAGCATATTAAATACTCATAAATACTTTCATGTACAAGAAAGCTCTAACAAGGGATTTAAAAGATGCTAATGATGTAGCATGTCTGAACTCAGTTGGCAGGGTGTTTGGGGGGTCTAATAGCAAAAGCCCAGATCGTGTTTGGTCACAAGCCGAGATCTAGGAAAAACTACAATAGAAGACATTAATTCAGTTAAAATTACTTTTACCACCTTAGATAAAAACAGTCATTTATAAATTGGTCAGTAATTACTGATCCAGATTAGGGTGTTTTGGTAGCAGTTGAATAATTACATGCTTAGGAACATTTGTAAAGATGCCGGAAGTTGGAGAACTGGTAATAATTAATAAAACAAAAGGACCGACAGTGAGAAATATCTTTTTAAAAACTTTGTTGGGATACTGTCTAAAACACAGGTAGAGAATTTCCTATGAGAAACAGATAAACTGAGTGCTGAGATGTTGAGGTGAAAGAAACAAGATCATTGTTGAATGTGGGTAGACGTTGGGGATCAGGTGAAATTCGACACTGAATTCTCCCTATCTTCTGAATAAAGTGAGCAGAAAAATGTCTCTGTCCAATCATTACCACATACAAGATCTGAATTGGTTGGTCCATTGAGAGCAGAGCTCATTACTTTAAATAGGACTTTGGGGTTATGGTTATTGGATATTAGATATTCCGTCTGAAATATATGCTGATCTTGCCTCTTTCACTGCTCCCTGTTAGTTTGCTGTATATTCTTTGAGAGCGTTGTGGAAAAACTGCAGACTTGATCAACTTTCATTTGCATTCCAATTTTCTGCACGGTTGTTTCAGGCATCACGTGTGATCATTTGGCCAAAGCAGGGTGTTTGACTAGCTCTTTGATTTTCACTGGAGGAATGTAAGTGTTGTAAGAGGTTAATTGTAACTGTTTATCTAGACATTCGGATAGATAGATAGATAGATAGATAGATAGATAGATAGATAGATAGATAGATAGATAGATAGATAGATAGATAGATAGATAGATAGATAGATAGATAGATAGATAGATAGATAGATAAGCAGCATTTGCCATCTTGGCTGATTACTTTTCGACTCCTATGGCACAGCGCTGTCCTCATCATGTTACACCTGCCCAGAGCGCCTCTGTCAGATAGACTGATCTGATTGGGCCGATAGAGATGAAAACCATTTTTTGTAGGTTTTAAACATGTTTATTTGTGCTGTAAAAAAAAATCAGTTAAACATGGGGGTCGATGGGGATTGACCCGAGTCGGTCTCAAGTGATCATTCAAGGAACTGACGTTCCCGGCATTTCCACAGTGGCTTCATTTTTCAGCCCTGGATGCTGCAGCTTGGTCAGAGTAGAGGTGAAAATTAAAGTGATTTTTTTCCAGCTTATCTCAATACTGAAAAACAAAAACTGACCTGTAATATGAGGATTTCTTCTGAAATTTGCTTGGGTAGGGGGACAGCATCTCTAGCACTAAAGCATGTGTGCCCTTGAGTAAAGCATGCAATGTGAAAATGAAGCCTGCAGATTGGACACAGTGTGCGTTGCAAGTGCTGCAACAGAAGTTTTGAAAAGTCGTGGAGGAGTGTGCATTCTTATGCTTATCTTCTGTCTATTCGTATTTATTCAGGGTGGCATAGTGATGCAGTGGTTAGCGCTGTCACCTTACAGGTTCCTGGTTCGTACAGCACCTGTGGTGGGGGAGCCCTTCTGTGCAGAGTTTGCATGTTCTTGCTGTGTCAGTGTGGGTTTGCTCTAGATATTCTGGCTTCCATCCAAAGACATGCAGGCTAGATTAACTGGTAACTCTAAACTGGCTGTAGATGTGAAAGTGAGCATGAAAGGTTGTCTGTCTCCATGTGTCAGCCCTGTGATAGTGTGGCGACCTGACCAGGGTGTAATGTGCCTCGCGTGCAATGTCAGCTGGGATAGGCTCCGGCCTCCCGTGACCCTCAACAGGATACATGATTAAACAAAATGAACACTTAATGACATTGTTCACATTCATACCACTGTCTCTACTGGTTATATCTCCCATGGTGTGTTCATATCATCAACAATATTATTTTTTACTTTGCACATCCTGTCAATGCTGTCCATATCTAGCTTTTTCATATCATCCTTATACATATGTACATTAAACTGACTGCACTTATCTGCTAACTGCACCCCGTTGTCCCTGCTGTGACAATGAAGATAAATCTGATCTGAACGCCATGCATTTTAAAACACACCTGAGATTCCAACTTAGAGACCATTTTCCAACTATATTATTTAAAAAAATATATAATTTCCTCAACTTCAATAGCTTGTTATTCTACGCTGATGTATGCCTGGTGTTTAAAATCATTCAAGATCTCACACCGTCTACTCTTAGAGGATTCCTGGCCTATCTCATCAGTGGCAGTGGGACCAGAGCATCAGTGACCGGGTACAGAAAGACAGCCTTTGGTCAATATGCCTTCCCTGTTGAAGTAGTGAGGAAGTGGAATTCCATACCCACAATCATTAGAGACTCAGAAAGCGTTACAGTGATTACAACCAACCTTAAGCTCTGGCTAAAGTCAGCACAATAGTGTCATCTCCAGTGATTGCTCTGTAATTATCACATTCATCATACTGATTTTATTCCTCACGCTGATGGACTTTTATGTATTGTGCTGTCTTATGTGGTGTATCTGCTGTTCTGTTGCTGATGTTTTTATGTCTACCTGCTCAGGGACAACAGATGCAAATTAGCTGATAGCTAACTCTGGTGCAATTACTTTTAATTGCGTGCTGTCCCTGTAAAAATAAACAAACAAACAAACAAACAAAAAGTGTACTTAAAGCGGCTGTGTGCTTTACTAAAGCACGCATGCGACTGATACAGTGCACACTTGCTTTTTAAAAACTGCATCCATGTCACCTCCTTCACTCCATGTCTGATTATGTCACAGAATACTGTCTCCTCCATAATTACATGTTGTTTGATCTCTGATATAATGAGGCGATGTCTTCAGATTTCCATTACCACAGTTAACAATAACACTCAAACAAGAGACAAAATTACTCATTAAGTCAAATTATATTTGTGTAAAACTCTCCTGACATTTGGGTCTTGGGAATGTGAGCCAACACAAGAGCTGTTTGAGGAAGATTTGTAATTGTTTGCCCTTCAAACAGAGAGAAAGAAAAATGTTCATCGGCGAGGTATCTTGGGTACAAAAGCAGCAGGATAGAAGGTATATCTCCAGAATATTCTATAGCCGACTATGTGAACAGGGTTTGCTGAATTTTTTAAACTGATTAAAAAAAATAGAAACATTGGGAGAGACTGGTAGTGTTTTTGTTTTTGTTTTTTCAAAAGACAAATCTTGATTGTTCATTTTAAATGTCATGGCTAATTTGTCCCCAAGTGCTGCCCATCAAGTTACACATTGTCATAGCAACAGAAACAGATCAAGAAACAAGTCGGGCAGAAAATAAGTCCCTCCAACCACATCACAGCGGTTAATATCTTTTGAATTTGTCGTCTTTCTTGGTTTAATTTGACTTACACAGTCTCTCAGTTTGCAGAGGAGTAAATTGCGCACTTTGGGCACAACTCTGATATAAAGCTCTCTTTTTCCTTTTCTCTCTCTTTTCGCAGGCCTCAAGTAAGGATGTCACTGCTTCACTGCACAGGAATGTCCTGTCATGGGGTGTGTGGCGGGGGCAAGAGGAGAAGGAGAGTGTGTCTCTTGGAGCAATAACACACTCTGCCTCTGCTCAGACTGAAGATAGCCAATCTTACAGGGGAGTTTCCAACCTGTCCAGGGTTGCGAGTGTCCCAGATGTGGTGGAAAGGTGGCCGAAGTCAGCCTTTTCAACCATCACCATCGCAGCCCAGAGGATTTTGCGGTCGCCACAGGACCCCGTGTATCCATCCTCTCCAGCACAGCCTGTGACGGCATCAACTCCACTGAAACTACCGGAAAGTTTTGAAGGAAGAGCCTCATCCATACCCACGAGCACAATGAGAGTGTCAAACTCCCAAACGGACGTGTGCAGACAGAATCTTTCCGTCTTGAAGCCGAATGAGTTCAGACAGGCCTACTCACCAGCTGATGGATTGGCAGTGAGAGATCAAGGGAAGAGGAAAGCACAACTTGTACAACGCAGACTGAGCTGCACAGAGAGCAACAGAAAGCTGGACAGGATAGGTGGCGCGTTAATGAACCTGTCCTCACAGCCTTCCTACCGGTCTTGTATCCATCTTGAGGTGCCACTGAGGTCCACTAGCTCTGTTTTGTTTTTGGACAAGTCACTTTCCATTTCCCTGGTGGAACTAGAGAGAAGAAGAGCAGGTCAACCCCCTTTGTACAGGTCTACCTTGTCTGTTCGCCTCGGTGTCTCATCCTGCCTCAGATCCTCCACAGATAACAAACCAAGCAAAATAAATGAGGGTTACGGGAGACCCAGAGTGGCCATGTTGGGGCGAAACAAGCGCAGTGGCCGAGAGAGTGGTTCGGATCAGTGCAGCAGAAGCCCTCTATCAAAGCACAGGGGCCACAAGGTCGAGCAAATAGCACCCGCTCATGGTGTTAACAGCAAGGCTGATGATTCAGACACACAGCGCCACAGCACTACTTTGGGATTATTGTCATTCAGAGGGCCAAGCCCCTCAAACACAAAGGCTGGCAGGCAGAAGGGGAATGCAGATGAGGCAGCCTTCCCTATCCGTAGCAATTTCAGGCACAGGCAGCACACTTCCAATATTGGCCCAGGTATGAATTTTATCCCCTTGCTTCAGAAGTGAGAATCTAAAGTACCTTTTGCGATTGATCTGTGTATTCCTTTCAGTGGCCCGTATATTCTTTAGCTATTTTAGATAAGATCACATTTCCAAGGTGTAACAGCAAGCTGAATGCGGTGCCAAGGTGGCCTTAGAGGCTGGAAAGTCTTCTTTTTTTTTTCCAATCTGCCTCTCTTTTGATTTATACCTCATGCATTGTTAATAGACCACACCCACCCACCACACTGCTCCTACTGTACATTCATATTGTTTAAGATAAATCCCAACTGGTACACACACAATCAGCCCGACTGCAGATATAAATAAAGAACAAACACTTTCATTTATCCTCCCCTGACTTCCAACACTTCAATATAAAAATCTTAAATAATGAACTGCTGTATATATTAAGAGTGGGCTGACTAGACTGAATTTGCATGATTTTAAACAGTCTTTCTCCAGGTCTCTTGGTACAGAAGTGAGGATAGGATCGAGGTTATATGAGGGCTGTATTAAGAACTATAATTTGGTTTATGCCACTGTGGAGCTTCCAGTTTAATTGTTGTGGCAGACTGTCTTCGGGGTGATATAAATGGGAAGTAACACATGATGCTAGTCCCAAAGCAACAGAATTGGATGTTACACTGCAGGTTTGGGCCTCTAAGAGGTAGCTGATTAATTCATTTATGCCATTTTAGCAGAGTAGTTCAACATTTTGGGAAATATGCTTATTTGCTTTCTTCCTGAGTTAGATGAGGACGTCGACATCTCGTGTCTGCATGCTAAGTATGAAGCTGCAGCCAGCAGCGGTTACCTTGCCTTAGCTCAGTTGAGGCCGAGAGGCTGTCAGTAAATAGTGTGTTGGGCACAGGGAAACAGAGATCTGTGTGGGTACATGAGACCCTAATAAAGAGGGTGGATCATAGGGAGCACCACCAGTTGGTCCAGGAGCTTCGCATCCATGATGGCTGTTTCCAGGCATAGTTTAGGATGGCTTGGAGCCAGTTTGACAACCTACTGTCTGTTGTCAGGTCATATAGCTCTGGGTATTGTCGTGACCACCACAGAAGGCCCGTCTCTCAAATCATCCAGCTGGACAATGGTAAAAAAGATGACTGAAAACGAGATGACGTGGGTCGAAGTTGAAGTTTTTTCAACTCAAATAGTTCAGAGTGCTCAAACAAAAACGCCACGCTCCTAGAATGCAGAAACGCAAGGCGCGTTGCAATGCAAGCAAAAAAAGTTTAATTCCAATTATAAAAAATTACAAAAAGCTGTCGTCAGCTGCTAAAACAGTTTCTGTATGATCAGGTTGTTGTCAATTGACTGAGCTTCTGCTGGTTGCCAAGAAATCTCACACAAAGACGGACTGCACCTTATCAAGATAGTCCAGCTAGCTGTTTCCCCGGTTTATATTCTTTAAGCTATGCTAAGCTAAAGGCTGCTGGCAGTAGCTTCATAGAGTTTTTAATGGATAGACATAAGAAAGGTATTGATTTTTGCATCCACAAGTAAATATATATTGGTTGTATCCAAAGTGTCAAAACTATTTCTTTAAAATCAGGGTTTAGATACCTAATCACCAGAATAAATGTTGGCATTTTACATTTCTGCAAACTACGTATGTTACATTTGTACAATATTCATAGCAGATACATTTCTGCTGGGCAGGTTTACTGTAGCAGCACAGGTAAGCTGAATTCGTTAATATTGATAAGTACAGTAAATCTACTGTACCTTATGTACAGTGAGTAGACTCATACTCTACTGGCATTCGCAGCCACAATGACAAAAGAAAAAAAAAAAGTGATGTCACTGCCTGAAGCATTTTTACCTGCCTGCCTCCCCTGTTACTTTGGCTGTCTCAAGAAAAACAACTGCAACACGACACTTTTTAATAATTAAAGCACTCTCTACACTCATTATTTATTTTCTGCATCATCCCATACCCTCATGTGTTTTCTTCTTTAAACTTCTGTTCTTCTCACTGGGCACTTCATTTAGTCCGGTGCCTGAAGGGCAAGACATATCCTGTAGCAATAACTTGACCGGCGACATTACATTTTTGCGTGTGCTTCGTGGACCATGTAATGATGCTCTTCCCATGTGCCACATGGTCATGGCAGGGAATTCTGTGAGATATGTATTCCACAGAAGGTAGAGGAATGGGGTTACGGGTGCAGGATGGATGCACTGTCATCTTTTGCATTATTCATAGGCCACACTCGTGTTCCCTCTGGGTTTTTTCTCGCTATGAGTTGTGGGGGTAGTGTGTGTTTGTGTGTGTGTGTGTAAGGGTCAGTGTGAGGTCTGTTCATTTTCCTGCTTTCTGCAGATCATAAAAGCTCGGATAGAACTCGAGAACATTGTGCAAATTGTGCTATAACTCAGTGTAAAAGGAAGAATACGGTCTTCTGAATTACATTCACTCTATGTCTTTTATATAACATCAAATTGTAACAAACTGCATCACAAACTGCAAAAACACACATCTATTTCAAATTATTTCTCCCTGTGAAAGTTACCCTGTGAAAACAATCTTGTTCTTTGCTCTCCAATCCACTTTTTACTTTTTCTACTTTTGTTTCCTTTCTTTTCTCTTTGGGAATGATGTGACTTTCCGATTTAAAGTTTACAGCCATTTCACTTCTCTCCGTGTCTCTCAAGTGGACTCCAGAACTTGGAGCAAGCAAGCTGGGAGAGAAAAGACAGAGGAACAACAACATGACTCTTCCTCGGAGCCTCAACATGTCTCGGATCAGACCTGTCGTTCCCAACTTAAGGCCAGTTCTCTGGAAGGCACACCCAAGACTCTCAGCCTCAAAGTAGGAGCCACAGTTCAAATAATATCTACCTATACTAACTACACAATAGGAACAAGCTAGAGGCGCTCCAAGGCAAACCTAACACTGAGCTTGAACGTTCGTCATAGACCTTGGAAGAAGCAGTTTGACAAAAATATTCTTGTCACAAGTCACACATTGTCTGCAGCTTGTGGCCACCTCATGGCTTTTATTAACAGATTAAGTTTGCTAGGTTGTCATGGAGATGGACATAATTTAAGCCTGTCATGATAACTATTTTTGGTGGACAATATATTGTTTAAGAGATAATTGCCATACACAATAGTATTGTCATTTAAAGTACATTTTATACCACTGACATAACGTCAGAATAGCATAATAATGCACGTACACCTTATCAAGGAGTAATATTAAGACATTTGAATTGGAATGGTGAAAAAAAATATATATATATCCAAGATAACTTGCAAAATGTCTTTTTGGTTTGTTTTATTTTGCTTTGCTTTGCTTTGGTTGGGTTCAACTGGATTCAGTTGGATTTGGATTTTTTGTTTTTTTCCCGTTCGTTTGACTTAGACACTGAAACAAATACACAGAAGTTGCTCCCAAGTTTTATAAGTGGTTGGGAAAAACCCTGCTGTTTTTTCTGGTGGAGTGTTGGCTGAAATGTTGCGGACATTCTTACATAGACAAACACGTACGTAAACCTAATGGACAATGTTGTACACTATATGGACATGACCTCGATAATTGTGCTGACTTCATCCATAACATAAATATTATGAGCGGCCTAGTCATCAAGGGACATGTAGACTACTTTTCACAGGATAGCATGTGATAGCGGTAAACTCAATCACCTGAATAAATGTTGGCTGTGTACGTTTCTGCAAACCACAGAACCACAGATGTTACATTTGCAGATACATTGAAACAACACTGTGGTTATTTTGTGGTCAGGTTTAGGAAAATAAAAAACAATCTGGTTTGGTTATGCTTAGGGAAAAAATCACGTTTTGGCTTAAACACCCAATGAGGGTGGCACTATCCCAACTGAAAACACAGCAATGTCTTGATAAAAAACAAACCGTTTTTCATGGCACTATCCCAGCAGGTACGCAGTAATGACTTTGTAGAAAACAATCACCTTTCATGGCACTATGCCCAGTGGATACAGAGCGATGACTTGCTAAAAAGCAACTGGATTTGTTATTTTTTGGCCTCAAACAGTGGTCTGTCGTGGTCTGCAGTTTGGCAAGGAGAGGGTTTGGTAGGTGTCTCACCATCCACCACGCCATAAGCTTCTGAATGACAAAGTCAGCTCATATATTATGTAACTTTAGAAACTTTGATATGATACATATAAATCAAATCAAATCAAATGTATTTATAAAGCATGTTTAAAAGCAACCAGAGTTGACCAAAGTGCTGAACAGTCAAATAAAATAGGTAAAATAACATAACATGGTAACAGCAAAACGTAAGAGAAATAACAAACCCAAAAACATGCATATATAAACAAGTAAAAAACTAAAGAAAGCACAGAATAGTAAGTTCTGAAAATAAAATATGAAAGATAAAAGAGAAACCTTATGGACTTTTAAAGGTCTTAGAAAACATGTGGGTCTGAGGCTTAGATTTAAACCTGTCTACAGAAGTGGAGCACTTAATTGATCGCAGTTGCCCCTTAGTCTCAATCGTAGGACTGCCAGCAGGAACTGGTCTGAGGATCTGAGAGATCTCGGGTTGGAAAGGAGCTAAAGGAGCTCAGAGATGTGCTTGGGTGCCAGGTCATGTAAGGCTTTAGAAAAACATACACATGTACCATACCGGTATTTGTGGTTTGCAGAAACAAAAATGCTTTCTTGTGGTGATTGGGCTGCAGAGGTTGTAACCTGTCTCTCTTTAGCAGTTGCCCATGGCATTGAGAACAACTGAAACATGTTATTACTCCACACATTCTCCTTCCTTGTCAAAACCTGCTGCCTACATCCCCCACAATGCCACTCAAGTGCAGCCGGAGACACTTGTGTGTTATGCTAGTTGCAGCTAAATTAGCCTTGAGCTGCTAGTCTCAAGCAGAGATGAGCAGCGTGCTACAGAGGTCTGCTAACCTCCCGTCTCTCTCCACCTTCACACCCCCAGATGTTTTTCATTTTTAAACTTTTAGTCTTCAAACCCAACTGGCAATTTATCAGATTTTGCACAGTTCCTCCTGAAGCCACAAAAGGCTTTATACAACTTTTTTTTCACAGTAGTACTCTCCAAGACCTGTAAACAGACTTTGATGTGTAAATTCTTGAGAGTTCACCTTAAAGTGGAGCTTGTGCTAAGATAGTTTTTGTTGTCAAGCCCTGGCCATTTTTTAACTGTTTTATATGTGCATAAGGCTACAATACAATATCACAATAAACAAGTAGTTTAGTTCGTTATTCCTTCTGAGAGCATTTTCGGAGACTGTGTCAGCTCTAACAAGGAGACGGTGGCAAATTCATTTCCGATTGTCTACTTGTTCCACCGCTTTTGATCTATCAAAGTTAGGAAGTATCAAAGAATGAGCGGAGCCACAGAGGATGCAAATACAACAAATAACGGTTCTACAAAGTACACAGACAAGACTGACAACATAAAGGTCATTTATGTGGTTAAGGAAATATCAGGAATAGCTGCTCGGTGTTATACACGGTTCAGCCGCACTGATCAGATGTAGAAAAGTGCAGTGTCGGTGCCATATGGAACCTTTAGACCCCCAGGAATGATGTATTAGACTATTTCAATTAAGGTTTTCCTCACAGAGAATCTTAATGTGTTTACTCTTGGAATAAACATTATCACAACAGAAGTGGCATCTCTTGAGGGGTGATTTTTACACTTGGAGGGATTTTTGCTTTAGTTGATGTTTGACACAGCCTCTGCCAAGTGGAGGGGGGAGGAAAAAAAATCTTTTAATGATTTCAGGGTTTTCCGTCTTTTTCTCTTTCCGTCTTCCTCTTTTAATTGAATTTTCGTTTTCCTTTCTACCCAGTTAATGTAACAAGTTTTATCTCAGCCTTGTGAGAGGTAAAGATCCAGTGAGGTTTCTAAAGGATTCAGATTCCCCCCTGAGTAAAGCTCTCTTACCTTTATCCCCCTTAAAGCTGAGCATAGTATTACCATGTTGCCTATACCTCTCAGCTATTACGAGGCTGCGAGGAGGATTTTCCAAGGTTAAGGAATAGATTACAGATATGTTCAGAATGGATTCTACTCCAATGAAGTTTTTTTTTCCCCTTTCTCTTTCCACAGGATTAGTGTCTATGAGTTCTACTGTGTTCTTCCCACCAACAAGCAGCTCACTGTACGTATCCCTCTCCCCCGCCCCAGGAGGCTCTGGAGCTCTTCAGGCCAGACTTCATCAGCCGATCTCAGGGTCGGGTGAGGAGGTTGGAGCAGAGGGCTAGGAGAAGGAAATCGCTGCAGAACTCCAATCCAGACCTGGTGCAGGGCCTCAGGGAGGATCGAAGCAAGCAAAAGAGGAACTGCACCACCCCAGATCCACTTAGTGGTAAGTGCAGCTGAGTAACCTAGAAAAATACAATTTCATCTCCCTGCCCAGCCTATCAGAAGGTTTCTGTTCTGCTGCCAGACCACCCGTGATGTCAGCAGTAGCCGCCAGCTGGAGATCATATGTAGAAGTGAAAGTGTGACATTCAACCTATAGTGACGACAGCAAGCAATTCACAGTCTAGCACTTGAGATGGTCTCCCAGGAGCCAGTGCAGTGCAGGCCCTCGTCTTCTACATTCATCTTGCTCCCCATCTGTCGTTACATCACTTCTGCAGGGACTAACACATTCATCAAATCCACGGATGAAGGCTACTTTAGTGGGTGTGTAGTTTACTGGTGAGAAGGAGCCCCACACATACACTGGGAAACAACTAAACAAGGAAGTTGTAGTTATGCCATATTGATCTGTTTCTCAAATAATTCATGTTCACCCCAACAACCTCAGCTGATGTGGGAAAAAGCTGTGATTTGACATACTATTCTCACCAGATTGCCGTGGCAATTATCCAACTTTGCTCTCTGCTGGCCATTATCTAGTATTGCAGATCAGTTGGAGCATTTTTTCCTCTGAAACTCTGTATGCAGGGAATACACACAAGTTGAGAGCAAAAGTGTGTAGAATATAAATGTGATGTTCTCTTTTCTATTTGCTCCAACTTTTGCTTATCCCACACAAAACTGGTTTGCAGCCAGGAATTAAACAAGGTCAAATACAACAAACAAGCATTTGTCATATGGGAGAAAAGAGAACATCTTATATATATACTCACAAATACAGATAAAAATGAAATTAGAGCACAGAGGCACACCGAAATGAAGAACTGGGGGCCAGACATGATGTAAAGCCTTGGTCATTAACAGGGATCCGGGACCCCTAGGGGTCTCCAGAGTTACTGCAGGGGGGGCTGCCAAAATACTGTTTGATAATTTTTTGAAAGTTTTTTTTCTTTTCAAAAATTCAAATATTAACACGGATCCAAAAATGTTTTTGTTTGGTTTAAGCAAGCTTTCATCCAAAATTGGTATGATTTGAGTAGTCTGCCTACAGATAATGTATACACTATTTGTACCATTTCAACAGCTTACTGATTGTGATTCAACAATTCAGCTGTTTCTCTTTATCCTGTGGAGTAGAGGTGTCAAACTTATGGCCCGCACGCTAGAGCTGGCCCACCAAATGGTCCAATTTGGCCCGCTGGATGACTCTGCACACCTAATATCGATGCACTTGTAAATACTAAAAGGGGTCAAGAGCAAGTGTTAGTAGACTAATTCATGTAAGATGCAGCTTCAGAGGCTTTTCCTCTCTGACCAGAATACAGCTCTCTGAAGAGACGATCAATATTTAGTGTGTTCATATTTGAAGATATTTTAAACATTGTGCAAAATACAGACTTCTATTTTAAAACAACATGTGGTGGAGCCAGTGGCGTACGGTAGTTACAATATAAATTATATATTAAATTATATATTATAAAATAGTTGTTTTAAAGAGTAGTTGAATTTATTTATATTTTAATTATACTTATAGAATAAGCATAATTTTGTCATAGATGCTAATGACTGTTTTACACTGTTTTGCACTGTTTGCACTGCGTTTAAATTGCACATATTTTTCTGAAGAATGGACTTTACAATAAAAGAAAGGGAAAGGTTTGGAGATGGGTTGTATGTGAGCCATGAACTAAAATGAGTTTGACACCCTTGCTGATGTTTAACAGATTATCTGTAGAGATCTGTGACAAATCATAAACAACCTGCATATTCTCAGAAGTATTTCATTAAACTTCTACTGTTCACTGCAGCACAGTACTCTGTAAACTATCTAAATAAAGAGTTTTCAGGCAAGATGTAATAACATGCCTGTCTTCTCTGTCAGCAAAGAAGACAGAAGAATAGATTCACGTGTCCCTCTGCGCCGTTTGGTGTCTTACTTAGTATTTTTCAGAATTGTTGCAATGTTGTTTGATGTCATAAAGGTGTATATTATGATTTCTGTGAAGGAAATAGTGTTATATATTCAGTAAAACACTCTCTCCGTCTTTTTTTCCTCTGTCTCTCTCTCATACTGAAGCTGTCAGACTTATAAACTCTGACAAGGCTTTGTTCGGTTGAAGTGAGCGCGCACCACATCCAACATTTCTCTCAGCAGTTTTAACACAGCTGTTTGATTCTCTGTCTGCTTTAAGAAAATATGGAATTTTTAAAAGCGAGACGGGGAATTGATTCTCCGCATAGGCTGGGTAATACTTGAATTTCTTAAATGCTTTCTGAATATACCAGCATTAACACTTTTTTTGATATGCATTCATCACAGCAGATTGTTTATGGTCATTTTTTTTATTTACAGTAAACTTCACCGCTCAACCATTTAGTAAAACATTGAAAAAAGTAGGGAGGGATGACACTTCAGGTATCTGAAGCTTTCCAACTTTTGGAAGGTCATGGAGGGGTCGTGGAATAAGGAGCCTTGAATAGCTCACACTGGTCTCTGACTGAAGTCTGAAGTCTAATTATGAACAAAGAGTCTTGGTGCTGTTGACCTGAGCAGCAGCACTCTGCCAATTCACTTCAGTTCAATCTGTGAGAGACAGAAAAGTCAGACTTAATAGGACTGGATATGGCTTTGTATGGTGTTTGATATGTGTGTGTGTGTGTGTGTGTGTGTGTGTGTGTGTTTGGGGCGGGGGGGGGGTTAATGCTCAAATGTGTCTGAAAAAGAGAGATCATAGACAGCCCTCAGTGTTCATTAACATATTCAAGAGTCATTTACATATTAATTCTTATTTGTTATTCCTGTGTGTGTGTGTGTGTGTGTGTGTGTGTGTGTGTGTGTGTGTGTGTGTGTGTGTATGTGCATGTCCTAGATAACCTTTTCAAGCCAAGAGAGAGGTCTATATCAGGCAGAGAGATGCAGCTGAGGTCCAGACGGTGAGTCCTCCAAACCGAACCCACGTCAGACGATGTCACTCTGCCTCTCCTTGCTCTTTGTTGATTCTGTCTTTTTTTAAATCCATCAAGTTTGTTTGCCATATCTGCCATGCATGCGGCAGGTTTGCACACAAACACGACGCACAGTCACACACGTACATACTGTATGGATACAATAGATGTTTGATGTCCAAATGTCTTGACAGCAGATATGAACTACCCTCTGTATACCTTATCGTCTTTTTTCCCCCCCTTTGCCTTATCTGGAAAGGCACACCTGATCAGATGATGGCTGCCCATTGTAATTTTTTTTTCAATAGCGACACTATCTGACTTGAAGGATCTCTTAACAAATTGGCTGTAGTTGTGGGAGTGAAAAAGGAGTCTGTGTGAGACCTGTTTATCAGCAGATCCAGGTTTTTGCCGGCTGTGGTCTCACTAGATAATACCTTGTCTCCAGTATGCCAATCTGCTGGCATAGCTCAGCCACCCTCAGACTTCTGATGCCATATTCCCCCTGCCCCGTATGAATTTGCCTTTTCTGTGTCTGTAGGATTTACAACAAGCTGCCAGAGGTGACAAAGAAGAAAGAGGAGGAGAAAAAGAGGGCTGTATCACAAACCAACAGATTGCGAGCAGACGTGTTTAAAAAGGTAGAGCTGGGGTTTATTTTTGGTGCAGAAATCTGCTCAAAAACCTTGATCAAATGTGTCAAATTAAAACTCAAATAATGATGCTGCAACGGGTTCACTGTTTTCTGACGGCATCCCATGCTGTTTAACACTACACCAGGGTCACATGTTAAAATTAGAAAGCTTTTTTTGCAAGAAGTGGTGTTGATGAGGAGGTTTATTTTGGAGGTGTGGATGTTTGTAGCTGTGGTCTAGTCACACTCATTTGTCACCCAGGATGTGGGCAGCGCTGAGGCACAACTTTTGTTTTTTTTTTCCACTTTACTTTCTAGTGTTGAAAAGTAAAAGTCAGATCAAATAATTCACTTTACCCTAAACTTGAACATTTTATATTTGTGGGTGTGGACAGTGGCAGAACGTCCAATAGGTGCCCTAGGCAGTCGCCCTAGTTTGTTTTTTTTGGTCCTCTGACATTCAAAAAAATCAGACTTAAGGGAAATAGTGAAGTGGAGTGTACGTGAAGTGGAGTGTAAGGGGGGATGCAGAGCAAAAACGAAAAGATGAAATCATTAAATTTGTACATATCGTATTCTTTTATTATTTGACCTTTGATGTTATTTGTGAAGTAAGTTGTTTATTTGTTTTGATTTCTCATTAGCTCTTGTTCTTATTTAAAAAATTTAAAAAATATATATATACAAAAACCTGCCCACAAGGCACTGAAGGTCCCAGATTCATCACTGTGTGAAGATAAGAAATGTCCAAAATAGGTGTCTGGATAGTGTATTTTATGGCTAGTCGTTTGTTTTTTTTTGTTGATCTATGAAACAGGTCTATTTGTATAGCACATTTCAGCGTGTTTCATTTGCGCGTTGAAAAGAAAGACATTATAAAAGTACATTTAGATACAATTAAAAACAGTCATTAAAAAGCCTAGAGAAGAGAAAATAACAAACAAAAAAAACAGCTAAGATTGAATATGACAGGTGGATAAAATACAAGAATAAAAGTTACAGTGCAGTGCAAGAAATGAATGAATATTTGATTTCATTAAAGGCAGCAGCAACAAAAGAGTGTTACAGCAGACCTGCAGTTACCTTGGACTCTGTTCCAGAAATTGATGAATAAAAACTCCTCCATGTTAAGTTTAGACTCTGAGAACAGAGAGCAGACCTGTCCCAGACAACCTGAGGGGTCTCAATGCAGGGACCACCCAGCCATGGAGTCAACACAGGGTGGGGGCAAGTCTTCACCCCTGCCCCCATGCAACACACACTTTATAGCATTTTTAGCACATTTAAACATGGGGGGGAATGTGTACCTCTCAATTTATGTTTTCTAATTTCTGCCTTGTTTGAATGGTTTATATTGAAGCAGAGAGCACACACCAGTTCAAAGGAAAACTTATTTCAAACATGGTCCCAAGATGTTAAAATACAGGCAAAAAATATGCAATATAACCTTAAACAAGAGTATATATATATAACATCAGTGCAAACTAAACCAAAAAACAGATATCCAAATTTAGTGCATATTTGGTTTATTTTGGTGTTCTTGAAGAATAAGAAGTTGTTGTAGTTAGATAAAATCTAGATGATACATACTCATGTATACATCAAGTGTTAGGTGTAACTCAAAGGGGAGTAAGTCCCTGTATGTAAGCATTGCCCACAAGGATAAAGTGAAGCATGGTTTGATCATCATCCAGCAGAGGTCACTGTTTGACTGCTAAAGCCAGATCCTCTGTCATTTATCACACTGGATTATCATCCAAATAAATGTGCATTCAGCATTAAAATCCATCCATTTAAATTTTATTTCATGTGGAATCTTTAACATTTTAGTGACTGGGACATTCTGTAAAATCAGATCAGGAAACATTAAGCCTAAAGAAATTAAAACTAAACCCCTCCTGCGTCACGGCTAAGCCCATTTAATTTCTTACCCCATGGTTTGATTCTGGCGTTCAGTACAGTAGAAGCCAAAGGTCACACAGCCGTAACTTATTTTACTTACAGCCCCTGCTGAGATGATGCACAGGACCCGCTTTAACAGTAAGCACCCATGTCCTCCAGCGGTGAGGGTCATGTGGCAAATGAATGATATATTCAGGACATTCAGTGTCAGACGGATCCATTCAGCTCCACTTGAGGGTACGCCTTCACTCACACTCCCATTACAACCCATCCACAGCAATGAATTATCTGTCAGTCAGGTGAGATGTGAAATATGTGAAGAGGTGTCTCCAATCTCTTACAGATAATTACACAATCGTTTTCAGATGGCGTGTTTGTGTAAGAGAGAGAATATGTGTGTGTTTTTTACCAAGTTATTACTCAAGATGATCTCAAGATGATTGGCCTGTCTCTCGTTTGCCAACGTTTAAGTAAACGGGGAACAGTTTTGCCCCAGGCCTCCAACAATTTTCATTTTAAACAGTGATTCTACAGTGAATCAGAGCTGTGTGGTTTACTGACACAGCCAGCAATTACAGAGCATCGTGTGACGTCAAATGGCTCTGTAAGAGAACATTTTATTTCTCGGGGAAATGGAGCAGGCGCGAGTGTTACGATGCCAGTGTGACCTCGCCACCTCTCAAATGAAGCTATTAGCCGGGCTCAACCGCAGCGAGATTGGGAGAAAAAGGAGTGTGTTCCGTCACGATAAACACAGAGTCGTGTGTGCTTTAGAGGCCTCATTTTTTTTGTCAGAAAGTCAGCAACACACACAGAGAGGTTGAGTCCAGAGAAGAGTCACAGAGGGGTCTGATAGTGAGAGGCGGAGGGTGGCTGGGTTTGAATGCTGGCTGAAATGAGATTCCAGCTGTTGGGTTACACTGTGAGAGGAGGGTGATTGCATAGCAGTGTGTTTGGTCAGATAGCAAGCTAGAATTATTCCCCCTACCTGGGCTCGGCCACCTCGGGGGTGAGGCTGATGGAAGTGAAAGCCAATTTAGCAGCGGGAGTTGCTCCTGTGTGATGCAGAGCTGCTCTTAAGAGATTGAAGGAAGGGAGGTGTGAGTGCAAATAGATGTGTTCTTGATCGTTTTTTTAAAGGGGGGAAGTTACCGGTAACATTGTTGTTTTTCCTGTTTTGCAGAGACTTCTGAACCAGATCCTGCAAAGATAAACGAGAGACACCGAAAGGCAAATGGAGTTCATTCACTGACCATTCTTCAATTTTCTCAATATATACTGGCTTTGCAGTTAATCATCTATGCATATCATTCCCACTGCCTGTGCATAATTTAGTTAAACCTCTGTTTCATGTTGTATCTTTGCTCTTTGAAAGTAGTGCAACAAAAATATGTTTTGCTGTTCCCAGGGTGACAGGAAGACATGTTTGGTGAAGCTTACTTGATTTGTCACCAGTGTTTAAAGATATAATTTGATTTGACATGTAGCAAAGACACATTAAGAAATCTTTGTTCATGCCACATTGACAGATGACAGCAAAACAAGCAATTTTGTCGTCTAAAATTCATTCATTCATTCATGTATTATCCATCACCGCTTATCCTGGTATAGTGTCGGGGGAGAGATGGAGCCTACCCCGGGTGTCACTGGGTGAGAGGCGGGGTGCACCCTGGACAGGTCACCAGACTATCACAGGTCAGACACATAAAAATAGACAACCGCATATGCTTACGGTTCGAACCAGGAACCCTCTTGCTGCATAAATGCTGATAAAGGGAGGTGGGACCAAGTCATTTTGCAAGTCTCAAGTTAGCTTGAAGTCTTTGCACTCAAGTCCAGAGTCAAGTCTGTAGTCAAGACAGGGAAGTCCCAGGTCCTAAACTTTGAGTTTCACGTCTTAAACAGGTCATATTGCGCTATTCAGCAGATGAAATGTCATTGTAACACAGAATAATAAATTAAATTTACAAAAATCATGAATGCTTTTAAAATTTGTGTTCATTTGTTTATCAAAACAAGTCCAATTGAAGTTAATCATATAAACATAATGCTGACATTGCACTTTAATAGGACATAGCACTCTTAAGCAGTACCACAGTTAGCTCATAGCGCCCACATTAGCTCGCTAACTATGCTACTATTAGCCTTGGCTCCCTGGTCTTTGTGCAACTTTAAATGTCAGACGAGATTGGATGTTGTTGCGTTTCCCTAATTCATAATTCTCAAACTGCATGTTTTGCATACTGCAGTTGTTTTTTGGTGACCATTTCGTAGTTTTGGTACACAAATGAAATTATATTTGGTATCTTTTTTTCCATTTAGCACTCACTAAGGTTGGTTTGTCAGGGTTCTCTGCAACATGACGGGATGCTGTTGGGTTGGTTCAAGGTGGATCTGGGGGATTTAGTGCTGAATGGGAATGAACAGCATTAGTGTTGGTTGATTCAGGAAATCAAGGAAAATGAATTGGCTGGTGGCACAAGTTTTTAATCTGCGGGCTTGGGGGAAGGTATCGAGTAGTTTCAAATCAAAAGTCCTTGGTGTTAAAGTCAAAGTCAAGTTGCAAGTCTTCTGTGCTTTTGTTCAATCTGAAGTCAAGTGATCAAAGTCAAATTTGAGACTTCAGTCTGACTCGAGTCCAAGTCATGTGCCTAGGGTCCCTTCCTCTGCTAATAAGTTAATTGTTGTCTGCAGACACTGACAAAGCCCAACCTCCTCACCTACCACCAACACACTCCTAATTAAGGGTTTGACGGCTGAATTATTTAAGAAATGAAACTGTAATCTGTCTTCCCCGCTCAAATTAACACCCACTGATTAAACGCAACACAGATTAATCACAGAATTTTGCTCATTTCCTTCTTAATGATTCCATTCCTTATCTACAGTATCATTTTCCTCTAATGTATCTCAAGTGTCTCCAAATGAAATAAAAGCATTCCAAGGACATTCTGTGTAGAAGTAGTGTCATTTTCCAGGAAATTGAGTCTCAGTGCTCTGAGCAAAGCACCTTGGCTCTGTCATTGGTACAGTACTGTAGGTGTTTATAAAGTGGGAGAGGGGTGAGCGGTGTTTCGTCATTGGCTGCACGTCTGCCTCCAGGCCTCTGGATCCTCCCATCCGGAACACTGGAATTCCAAGCTAATCGAACTCAGGAGACACGCGACGCCTGTGAAAGGGGGCCTTTGTCACAGAGCTCCGAACCAGAGATGACATTGTAATAAGAGAGGAGACTTCGGAGCGCTGCAGTCCACATATAGAGTCTGTAAAGGTGACTGACATCTCTGTGGCATTTAAACACAGCCTGCTGGGATGAAGAGAGGACAGGGGAAGGACATGTGCCGCGGGTCTCAGATAAACACGCTGTATAAATGCATACTGTTAGACTTTTGGTGAGTGGCTTGCTCTGGAGTAAATACTGACGGTGTTTTAAACGTCTGACAAGGTGCTGGGTTAAATGCTAAAATTCAGCCTGCTGCTGTCGTTAATTCTCCTATTGAAAACGACGGCCCTGCTGCCGTGTGCTGCAAGGTTCTTGTATCCGCAGGGATCGATTGTGGCCCACAGCAGGGAACATGTAGTAAACAGTATTGATATCCACTGACTTTAGTGTTGCCTGTATTACCAGAAAGCCAATCTAAAAGAGTAATCCACATGGGAGAACTGCACTCCTGCCATGCGGGCTGGTTCCAGATGATGAGCACAGACTGACAGGCGGTTGTATACGAGGAGAAGGGCTCCTGTCAGTCAGCCGCTCTCTCTCTGAGGCATCATGTGTCTGCATGTCACATTGCTATCTCCGCATAATGTGGACTGTGTACTCCGAGGCCCCTCGACTGGCCTTGACTGACTCGGATGCCCTGAGGGTAAAGCTGATATGTCTGGCTTAGAGAGGAGAACACTAGCAGGGCTTGCAGGGCTAATTGTGTACATTGATGCAGAGACGCTGATTGTAAGTGCTGAGCTATTAGTCATTTCACTGGCACCAGTATTATCTGAATATCTAGCCTCGTGGACATGTCTTTCTAGCAGCAGCTTTGTGTTCTCGGATTGTGACATCATAGTCGTAGAGGCAAAATGTCCTCCTTAATATATAGAAAACGTGCATTTGCTCCTGTCAAAGAAAACAAGAAAGGAGCAGAGGGCTTTTTAGTTTGAGGAACTGCTAGAATGCTACTCATAGATGTGGCAATGCCTCTGGTAAAGTTGCTGATGGCAGTACACAACTTCAAATGGAATGGCTGCAATTTACGATTGAAACAGGCAGATTTGTCAGGGCCACAAAAGAAGGGAGCCTAAAAAAGAGCCTTGTTTGCATTTTTTCAGAATAAATTGGTGCCATAACTAAATTAAAAATGGCTAAACAAATTGTTTGGAAGCCTGAACTTTGTGTAGAAGAATAGTGAAAGGCCCCTCTCACCCCTGAAAGGCGCAAAATTGCAGTCTGCCCCTGCACTAGGATTTGTCTCTGAACGCAGCTAGTGCCGATTGAGTGGGTGCTTATGTTGCTGGAGCACCAACGCACACTGTCATCTCTTTCCCCAAGAGAGGGAAATCAGAGTTTCAAAGCAGAAAAGAGATAAAGAAAAGAAAGGGACAGAAAGCAAACTGACTCTGTCAAAAAAAAAAATTCAAAAGATGCACGAGGGAGACATGGATCAAGAGAGGAAAGGCAGGATTCCACAGAGACTGCTTATTCATAGAGCACAGAATCTGGTGCTACGCCCCTGTCAAAGTCTACAGTATTTACTGTACGTGGGGCTTGAAATTGGTGTCAGTGAGGAATCTTAAAGTGAGGCAAGGCAAGGTGGGGGTCATTCAAAAACACTGGATAAAAAAGAACCACAGAAAATAAGTGGGTTTTTTTCATGTTGTACATTTTAATGAAACTCTTCAGAGGGAAAAGGAAGATTCACAGATGCAATGAAACACTTTGGGATTTAAAAGACACGACTCAATCAAAGTCAGCTCCGGCAAAGCAGTTCATTTCATCCTTTTCTTTGCAGTTTGTAGCCTCGGCGGAGATGTGGAGTGAACTGACGCAGACTGTGCAGAGACATCTGTGACTTTTGTGCCTGCAGCGTACACACACCAAAAAAGATTAGACTAAACCAGACCAGGTAGCCTGTGCAAAACACAGATGGGACCAGGGTGATGACAGTTTTTCCGTGTGTGTGTGTGTGTGTGTGTGTGTGTGTGTGTGTGTGTGTGTGTGTGTGTGTGTGTGTGTGTGTGTGTGTGTGTCTGGACACAGAGATAGAGAGAAAGACGACACAATCTCATCCCAGGGGTATTTCAAAATGAGGAATGACTCACCATGTTGATGGGCTGAATACTTTTTTAATACAATATTCAAACTGAAATTAAATCATGAAGTGCTCTTACTACAAACATGACAAATGCACATTGCGCAGACAAGACACTCAGCTTTACTTTAGTTCAAGGATTTCCTAAAGAAACTTTTGAGGGTTCAACAGGTTAAAAGCTTAACATTTTTTGAAATGTCAGTGTGTAATCCCATCAGCGCACATACATAGATTCATTCTACACAGCTCATCATGGTATTTCACACTACGTTTTCAAGCAAATTACATCCCAAGCAGTCTAACTGGGAACCGCCGAGGGAAGTGCCCTTTCCAAAGTTTTTCCTGTACCTTCCCTGGTTGTGCCTCTGAGGCTGCATCCATCATATCTTACAAAGAGTGAGTTAGGAAGGGAGTCAGTCATCGTAATCCACCGTGGACTCACTGGATCAAAAACAACACAACATTTTGGCACACCAGAGAGCAGCTGAGAATAAGCCAGAAAAACATGGGGGACTGAAACAAGAGCAGAAACATCAAAGCTCTTATTAACTGTAGCTATAATATGTTTGACACTATGTTCTAATGTAAAACATGATCCATTCTTACACCTCTATTCACAGTGGCTGGAGAAAAGATTGTTACTGTAAGAAATGCAGAAAAAAATCCAATTACATTCATCTGGTTTGTTATAACGCTATACGCTAATTTAACTCAGTGTAGAGTTTAGTTTTTAAATGCAATACAAAGAAGAAGAAGCCTCTTAAAAGTTTAGCTTTTGGGAAAGTTATATTTTGTTCCATCAAACGTGGAGTCTAACAACACTCAAATATATTATTTGGTAAGATTACTGTGTCTCCTGAGCAAACACCACATCACAAAACACCGGCATTTACACTTTCTGATAAATATAGACTAAATCAATGTATGTTTGCTGTACCGCAAAATGTCTATAATTTTAAAAAGCTCCGAAGACATCTCTCCTGCAAGGGAATATTTTGGACAAGATTGTCATATAGGCACATTTATATGAAAATTTGTTTGTTTTTTTCTCGCTTGAAAGGTTTTATTATGTTTTTTTTTTTCCTTATTTGCTGTGAAGGTCCAAGGACATATGTCTTTTTGTTTATACTTTGGGTCTTATCATAGGCTACATAAGGGGTAGGTACCCAGCAGCTCTGGAGCCACATGCTGCTCTTTAGCCTCAGTGGCTCCTTTTGGCTTTGACATAAAAAATAAAAAATAAAAAAAATCATCAAAATTAGTTAAATCATTTATCAGTGCTGTCACCCTGGAGTGATTCTGACATTCCCAAACTGTAAAAATGTTTAGCCTACACATACATATTTCAGCAACTAAAATATGTGTCAGTCGTCTTCAGCCCAGCACTGTGTCCTCTACATTTTGCCTAATCTCAACAGCGATGGCTACAGTAGTCTTGAATCTCCCTAGTTTGGCTAGCTATGGATTACAAATCCAAGAAAAGTAAAGAGGAAACAGAATTGAAGTGTGGATGAAGAGATTCATTTTCTTTTACTGTCAACTCTGCAAAGTTAAAGTTCCAACTAATCATAAACAGCCTACTGCAGTGCCACCTGGTGGCAAAAAAATATTAATGCCCATTTAGATGTATTTGTAATTTTGAAAGGCAAATTTAAATTTAATAGGTGTTGGTACTACAGCTCCAGAGAGATTTTTAAAATCATTTATGGACAAAAATAATGCTTTTTCTCGTGAAAGTTGCCACTCCTGGGCTACATGAAGGAAAAAACAAAGAAAAAACTACAGTGCGTTCCAATCAGGTTTCAATCACCATACTACCATACTACATGCCAGAAAAAGATTTAGTATGTCCCAATACATAGTATGCCAAAAACTCCAGGGTGTTCCTCTACATCTGCTCCGATTTTGCAGTATGCAAACTAGCTTTCTTTTCTGGATATTCCGACCCACAATCCTCTGAGCCACAAAGGCATGACAGCTTGACAGCTGATTGACAACTGTCAGAAGTCGCAGTGACAGATGACAGCGCACTCAAGTAACCAGTCGAACAGTAATAATAGGAATATTAATTGTTTAAGTAAACAAAATAATCATAAATATCACAAACAACAAAAGGACATAACTTTATGATTTTAAATAAACTACATTCATTGCAAAGTAACAACAGCAGAGCTCTGGTAAGTATCTCCATGGTAACAGATGTAAAAGTAAGAGGGTCAAAGTTCAGGCCATAATGTTATGAAAAAGTAGTGGGTCTATGTCCCGACTGTGTGCATACTGCATACTGCATGCAACAGCAGGCTATACTTTCCAAGGGCAGCTGCATTAAGTGGGTAAATGGGTGAACATTATAATAACTGTGTCAGTATTTGTCCGGCTTTAGGACCCAGCGCAGCCTGAAGCGCACATGGCGAAGTGTGGCTGCTCCGGTCCTGGAGGGGATGGCAAGTCCGCTTCACTACTCTCAACATCCTCTCATTCTGCCTCTCCTGCCGCTTCTTGCTATACCCTTACCACATGAGCAACACCTCCACACACACTGCATTTAACTAACACGTGCATTTGGACGTTTCTCCCCCCAAACCGCTGCCCGCCAAACGTCGGGTGGAGGAAGGAAAAGTTTTTGACAGCTTCTCTCTTGGAGTGACAGCCTGCCACATCACGTTGGGGTCTTAGTGGTGAAGCTTTTTTTTTCTTTTTCCTCCCCCTACTACACCACCACCACCACGGTGAACTGCTTTGACCCGTGTCTCCACCCTGTCACCTGTGTCAAGTGTCTGGTCGTGCTGCTCTGACAGCGCAGTCTGACCGGAGCGCTTTCCCCCGGCTTCAGCTCACCGCGCCCGGGCATCATGAGAACCTGGAGGCGGCGGAAGAACTTTGCCTTTCTGCTCCTCGCTCTGCGCGTCTGCTGCTGCCTCTCCACGGCGACGGAAAATGCTGACAACACGGTTCACAATAAAGAGGAGGGTGAGTAGACAATATAAGTGTTACAGTTTCTGTTATTGGATCATTTTCATGTTGTGCTGCAGATGTGGAGTCACAGCTGAGCATGTTTTTCAGAGTGTGTGGACTTGATTTCATGCTTCATCAGGATACACACAGTGTAAATATCAATGTGTTTGTGTAGGTTTATCTTCTTGTAGTTCATAGAAATTCTAATATGTTAAAGAGGACACTTAAAATGCCAATATTACACACCAGCTTTTGCATTTCTCTTCTCACACAGCCCCTTTTTATTCTCTTGCTGTGCATTTTGCATCTTGGAAATGCACAGAGGAAAAGAGTGTTTTTGTTTTTTTCCAAATCCATTTTTTCTGCTCAGATGGAACAATACAGGGAAGTGTCAGGATGGACAGATGCGTTTAACATCCAGGAGGATACAGCTCTATCTTTAGGGTGTAAACACAAACCAAACAGGATGTTAGCATTATTCAGCTGCTAAACTTAATCTGCTGAATGAGTAAGACACTGACAACCGGGTATTGTGTGTGTAAGACAGAGCTCATCCTAGGAGACAAATGTTTATATGTGTGTGTGCATAAGTGTGTGTGTGTGTGTGTGTGGCTGTGCACGTAGAAGCAGGACTAAATGGCAAAGACGAGGACTGAAAACATAAATCCATCCATGTTTACGGTTAAAGTGGTGTTGAGCTGTCAAACTGGTTTCTGTCGATCTTGACAAGTTGGGAAGTCAGGATCCAGCTTGCTCCAATTATAAATAAGGTCAGAAATCAACTCTAAATAACTTATTTCTCCATCTCAGATGATTCAGATGCACACAGTGCCTGCTAAAACAACATTATGTCACGATCAGAGCGGATTGGAAGACAAAAAAATGTCCACACTATGGTAAAAATAGAAGTTTCCGTCATGTCCTAATAATTTAAACGCATTCTTCATCTAGCAAAAGTTAAATGCAATCCCAGACTATGTTTTTCCTTAAGAAGAAATGCACAGACTGCTCATTGTTTGTGATTCCGGGCTAACAAACATAAAGCCTGAGGCTGCATCATTAATAGCACCACACAAATTATAGCAAAGCCTCCCTGAAAATTACCCAAGCTGGCGGAGAAATAGGGCGATGCAGTTCAGGAGATGTTTACCACAGACATCGTCTCAATGTGGGGTCATTAGAGCTCTCACTCAGAGGGTTAGCTGATGTATGAATGCAGGGAGTAAAAATAGTTTGAAGGGGTAGTGTGAGTATTGAAATAGGGCAGTACGAACCACCTCTTTGATGTCAGCAGGATACTGACTTCAGCCCTCTCTCTGAAATGTTTGTCATGGCCTCCTCTCTCTCAGTGGAGACAGCGCTACTGTGTCTTTATCACGCTGGAGTTTTGTGAGACAGAGTGAAGTGAGAGAGGTTTTCCTCGAGGCAGATTGTCCCTCAGTTTTCCTGCAACATTGTTTGGATCGGTTTATCTAATTGGAAATAGATAGAGAAACAAGCAAAGCATGTTTCACTTCAGAAATTCTGCTGATTATATTGGTTTAATGACGGCAAGGTGGGGACGACAGGAAAAAAAGTTGTCCCAGCAATATTGGTTGAGTTGTATTCAGGGTCACAAGTGTATGTATGTGCATATGGTAAACTGGTTTAACATGTCCTTTAGAAACTGATTAAAAAAGAGAGTAGTATATGCAGTACAGTAAAAAATGTAACAAAAACACATGGTCTTAAAGTACCATGATAATTCGGGATGCCAACTGAGACTGTCCTCCCAAGAACAAATGGCAGCATCAGTAATTTACTGTATGTAAGTAATAAGTCCCTCTAGTGGCTGTAAGAATTATGAAATAGAGACATGTTTGTATGAAGCCACAAAGTCTACAGAGAAAGTATGTAGAGATAATTGGATGGGAAAAGGTTGGACTTTTACACAATAGACTGCTGTTTACTTCCTGTTTGGGCGATATGACAGTATGCAGTGTATGATATGATATGTATGATATGTAATGTCCTGATGGAAGCCTCAGATCCTGGCGTTCATGTGGATGCCACCTGACACTCTCCACCCACCCAAACACCGTTTTTAGACCAAGTACACCCCCTCATGGCAATGGCACTCCCAGATGGCAGTGCACCCCCATGCTGCACTGCAGAAACTGTTCAGAAATGTCCCAAGGAACATGACAAAGAGCTCAAGTCATCGACCTGGCCTCAATATATCCCAGATTCCAATCTGATTGAGCATTTGTGGGATGTGCCAGGTGGGACTTCCTTGCACCAGACTTGGTTCTGACCTGTCAAGGCGTGGACACAGGACCTCTGGGGTGTGTCCTGTGTTGTCTAGCACTGAAACACTGGCGGCAGACACTTTGAGTCTTTTGGGTTGCAAAGTGGGGTACCAGCATGTCCCAAGGATGCTCCAGTGGATTGCGATCTGGGGAATTCGAAGGCCAGGTCGACACCTTGAGCTCTTTGTCATATTTCTGAACAGTTCTTGTGTTGTGACATGGCCACTGCCATCTGGGAGTGCAGCTGCCATGAGGGAGGGTTAGGTCTGCAGTGGTGTTTGGGTGGGTGGAGCATGTCAGGTGGCATCCACACAAATGCCAGGAAGCCATCTATGTGAAATTGGAAAAACCATCTGTCAATAGAGGAGGAGGTCTGCGACACCATCTATCCCCCACCTATAATGCTGTCCTTTCATCCTTGCCCAGGATATTTAACACCTCTAAAAACAATGGTCGTTCACAAATGGCCTCATGTGACTCTAACGACTCCAACGACCACCGTTACGGCAGGAGTTTCTACGACCGTCGTCACACCTTTGGAGCACTAACGAAGCAATGACATCATTGGCCTTGTGTTCGATTCAGTTGCCTTGAGAAAATGCCAGGACCTGAGATTTCCCACCAGGAGGTTGCATTGTAACAAGATGATCGTTATTATTAATTATTCACCTGCCAGTGAATTAATGTTTGGGTTGATTGGTACATACTGTGAAATAGCAGAAATCTGTCCACTGGTAGAGATTAGGCAATATAGATTTCAGCTGCAATCTATGTAGCACGGCTGGATTCTCGTGTGACTTTGGTTTCTTGTGAGTCAAGCTGCTTTGCATGTGATTTGGGCCGACATGAAGGAGGAGAGTGAAGCTGTAAACCTTCAACACTTAAAACAATTTTTCAGAGGAACCTTGAAGCTTCCATTTTGAGAGAAGGTGTTTTGAGTCCAGTGTTTTAAATTCAAGTATTGTCTCATGCGAGGCAGTTGTTTTTTTGTTTGTTTGGGAGTTCTAAATAAATTATATATACCATGATAGAAAATTCTGGTCCCTACTGACAGTTACATTGATTTCTTTTAACATGATGGATTTCTCCCCACCCTTTACCAATGAGTTATTTTAACCCAGATCATGATCTCTTTCTAACCAAGGCATTTTGTGCCTTAATCTAAGAAAGAAAACGATTTAATATTTGCAGTGGTGATTTATTACAGTTTTGGAAGGCACTGTCAAAATATTTTGTCGTGATAGAGCATCAGATCAGAAAAAAATTGCAGTGTGTGTGTGGTGTTCTGAAAGGCAATTACAAATCGAAAGGACTTGTTGCTTAATTTTGAAGTAATGAATAAAGGTGGAGTATAGGTTAAAATACATTTATTCATCAGCAGGGATAAGAAAGTTCCTGAGACTACCGTTTACATACTTGACAACATAAACATTCTAAATGGGATGCTTTGTATTTCCTGTTGAAGGTGACAGGAAGCAAACATGGACACAAGCTGTTTCAATGCAATGCAGCTCCAGTTAAACAGTCAATAGGCAGCTCAGGATTTATACTAAGTGCAAAGTGGCTGGTAGGTAACTATTTAGCCAGAATGACTTGGCTCCACAGTGGCCTAAATCCGGTCCAACTGGTCGCCTGACTTTAGCCAGATTTGTGATGAGTGCCCTGCCAAAATCAGCCAAACTTGGGCCACTGCCACGAGTTGACATTTGCCCAAAGCTAGCCTGAGATCTGCTAACTGAGGCAGATTCTAAGCCTAAATCGGCCAAAGTCGGCACCTCCAAAAAAAAAAAAACCCAAGCCAAATCTGGCAGCCGTGTATGGATCAGAGCCGACTGACATTCAGTCCATCCATCGCCAGAACACCTCTGAATGTGCCAACACTCAGATGCAATCGGCTACCTGGATAGAGCTCAAAAACTGTGTTGTGTTAGCAGTTATTGAAGTAAGTGATGCATCTGATAATGCAGACTTTCTCTGGTGTGTCATGTCGATTATATACTGGCCTTGAAGTCAGTAATATTTGCTTTAGTGAATATTTCTTAGAAAATTCAACAAGTGAACGCACTGTAGAAGTTAACAGGTAGTTTTCATTGAGAAAATTCTGATGAAATCCCCCATCTTATCCCCCATGTGTTTTAACACACTTCCTGCCAAAAAGCAAAGAGTCAGTTGCTGTGTACCAAATCCTATTTACTGAATTTGCTTTACAACATTTCACTTCGTCATATTGTTTGTCTCCCATTGCGGAAAACTTAAAAGACAAGGTGTCAGGGACAAATCAACCTTTCCGTTCCACATCAGAAAGACTTCTTTAAATGATCAAAATGTTGACTGACAGCTGCTTGAGCGATTCTCAGAATAGTAACACATTTCTTGTTTAAAGCTGGATTAAAAGAATCCTGTCTGTCTAAATGTTGGTGTAATTAAATTTAAGAAAAACACTCTCTGAAAGAATCTACAAAGTTAACGTCAGGTGATCTGTAGATGAATTGGCTGTGTGCTCATTAGCTTTCAAAACGCTAAAAGCAAAAAATAAAAGATGTCCCATAAGGGCATGAATCAAGCAGACTATGTTTACAAATCTTTGATGAATTGCTCTCTCTGTCTCCGCCTGTCTCTCTTTGTCTCTCCTCTGCATATCAACTGGTTTTCTGAGGGTCTGATCTCCTCTTCTGGGCAGAGGAAACTCAATAAATAATTAGAGACGGAACCGAATGACCTGGATTAGATTTGAGGATATCATCTGGTCAAACCGCGGCATCAGACAAAATTAATTAGAAAGATTAGAATGTCTGTGTTGTCTAAACAAACTGGAGGAGAGGAGAATGAAACCTGCCCCGAGCCCCCTGAAACACAGAGAAATTCACTCCCTTTGGTGGCTCAGGTGCACAGCCCACCTTTTAGCACACCTTTTAGCTCCAGTCCGTGGTAGAACACTGACGTATGGCTGCCATCCCTGTTAAAACAACCCCTTTCTGCTAAAGCCATTTAGGAAATAGCCTCACCCTGGTCTGTCTTTTAAACCCTTGGGGTGGCTGTCGCTTGACATTTTGAGGGCAGGCTGGCATTGATTTGTTAGCCACAAGGGAACGACAGTCATAGTTAGAAACGTCTCCCTCTGTTAAGCATCATTGGCCATTATAGCCATCAGTGTGATTTAGCTTCCTCCTGCTGGCCACGTGCTGCTCTGCCCGGGGATGACAGGATCACGGATATGGTAGATAAGCCGATGTTATGAGACGGCAACACGACACACAGACCAGCGGCATGCACAAGTCAGAGATGCATACAGCTGCTGTGTGATAATCTGAGAAACCAACATGCACACACGACCTATTCCAGATTAATATTCCAAAGACGGATGTGAGAGGTGTATCGTGAAACTGTGAGAAATATGGGTGTCAGACAGCAACAAAGCTGCAGACCACCACCTGCTGAGCCCTGACTGACAGCAGTCTGTCACAGCTGTGATAGATGAAGGTGGGTGCATTTCCCCTCGATCTGCATCAGCCTTCAGAGAACCAAAAGAGACATAGAGACAGGTGCAAACGCAGTCATCTACCTCTCTTATCCATTCACACACAATTTTCTCTGAAATGAAGAGAAAATATTACTTTTTGTGGAGCGAAGAGATGAAGAAAGGAGTAATGAATAGATACAAAGTAGGAAGGGAACATGAAGTCACTGCTGTCACAACGTATCTGTAAACGGCAAGCATGGATATTAATGCTCAAACGCAGGATGAAGGCCGATATTGGATTTACGAGAGGTGCACACATGCTGTCGCCAGTTTGCACATTTAAAATGAATGAGAGGCTAGAGGTGTAATGGAAGAAATAGGGAGTATTTTGGCTCACAAAAGAGCTGGTGAACATATGAATTCTTTAGAGCAGCGGTTTGCTTGTTTGTTTCTGTTTCTTTGACAGAGCGCCCTTCTCAAGAAATATTAGGTTGTGCTTGGATGAGAGGAAGGACAGAGCGTTTAAAGTGAACTGATGCAACAACACGATTCTGGTCTGAGACTCGCGGTTGTACAGCGGACTGAACAGCTGGGTCACCCTGCATCAATAATTTCAGATTCAGAGAGGTCATCACAGCTCTGTGCCAGTGTATTTACTGCAGGACATCGTTGATTGGAGTCCAGCCATGTTCTTAAACCATCAGCCTTTATATTGTGGGGGCTTTTGATGGAGGGAATAAAGGCTGTTTTGATAGAGTATTATATGAAGTGAACATCTTTGTGAAGAAAGACCTCGGAGGCAGAGGTTGGTTGTGCTTTGCACACAGCAATTTAGGACCTTGATCTCTAAATGTGTTTGTGTGTGTGTGTGTGTGTCTGTGTGTGTATGTTTTGTACTTGAATCAGTGTCCTTCAATAACAAATTGTTATTTTATTTTATTTTATTTTACCTCTATTCCACCGGCAGTATTCCCACTGAGTTTTAAAATCTCTTTTACAAGGGAGTCCTGGTCAACACAGCAGCATAATTTGATGAATATATTATTTAGAGCTGGAAGGATTACTTGATTTATCATCGGTCACCAGGAAATTTGCCACTATTTATCGATGAATGGTCATTTTTAACGCAAAAAAGCCAAACATTTGCTGGTTTCATGTTTCTGAAATATGAGCATTTGATGCTTTTGTCATACACGAAAGTATTCATAATAGTTTTGGATTTATTTATTTATTTATCCATTTGAAGACCCTTTGGCTCGGGGAAATTACACAAAGCATGTGTCACTGTTGTCTGACATTTTATTGACAACATAATTGTTCAATTAATCATGAAAATAATTGGCCGTTTAATTAGTGCTGCACAATAAATCGAACATTAATCATGATCATGATTCTGGCTACAATTAAATGATCGATCATTCTGTTGACGTTTGAAATGCATGCTCCACTTACAGAAAACTCAGCTGCATATTAGATCAAGTGCTCCCTAAGCTAACAGCAGCCTCCACATTTGAGGGGGTGTCATGCCGCTATGTGTGTACTGAGCACACAGATGCAAGTGCATGAGACTTGCATCTGCACCCGCCACAAAGCAACACAACTAACTTTATTGAACCACCTGAAAAGTCAACAATGAGCAGTTGGATGAATGCATGAAGGCTGAGGAGAAGAACATCGGTAACACAACCTTACCGCTACAGTTAATCCCTGCTCTTGTCCAATGTCAACTGACATTCAGAGCAGCATCACTGTAGCATGTCACGGTAAAAACAAACATATATGTGACACATATCCATGAAATATGGACTGAATTCAAGAGAAGAAGAACCTTATTTTGATGCAAGACTTTGTTATTAAGCCTATGATGAAAGTAACCGTACTGATCTGTTGATTCAATTTTCGCTAAAACGGTTTTGTACAATTTTATTTATGATTTGCTTCCAGGAGATGCACTGTGGATAAGACCAGTCTCTGTAAAGCTGTACTTCGGCACAGCTGCGCTTTGAGCTAAATGCTAATATGAGCATGCTAACATGTTCAAAATGACAATGCTAACATTCTGATGTTTCGTGGGTACAATTTTTTTTTAAATCATTTTCACTGTCTCAGTATGGCATGATAGTGTGCTAACGTGCTAATTAGCACTTAAAGCGACACTTACCTTTCTGGAAATTTTACGATTTTCTTTGTTTAGGTTAAAATGCTATTAAGAAGCTGATGGCACACTAAAATGTAAGTGAATTGTACCATTCTCATATGGTTCTAAGGAAACTCCGACCAATCATTGCATTCGGACCGAATGGACCGAACAGCGTCCTGTCTGTCTTCCCCCACGTGGAGGGACATCCACACGTTATATGTGACTCCTCTTCTACACTTCTCTTGGTGTGTTACACTCGCTCTCCTCTTCCATGTATCTAACGTTACCTTGCCAACGCCTACGTCTATCATAGACGTAATAGAGGAGGGGGGAGTAGGCCTTTGGAGGGAGGTGGAGTTGCAGGAGGAGGAGGATGGGACTTTGGAGGGAGGCGGGAGTTGTGGATGTTCACATTTTTCTAAGTGCTGTGTGAAATGCAAGAAAGGTAATAGTAGCTTTAACACAAAGTACATCTGAAGGAGAGGGAACATTATTAGTTTTGCAGGTAGTTGGTCATAAACTCTAAGCACTCCATCCCATAGTTGTTGGGGTAGGATCAAAGTGATTGACCAATAAACTGAACTATCCAAACCATGCTGCTAGCATGGCTGAAAATCCATATTCACTGGAAACCTGTCTCCCCCACAAATAGCTGCTAGGTGACCCAGCATGTATGATAAGTTTCTGTTAATCCCCAAATCCTCCAAACTGAAATCCCCATCGCTCTGAGACATAATGCCAAAATCTGTGCAGGACAAGATGGGAATTGGCTTTTCCACTGTTGCTCCCACAGGATGGGAATGTGACACACAAGCAAATCTCACCCACCCTGAGAAGTCTCGTATTACCATAACTTCACTGTGAGCCACAGACCTCAGAGTTTACTCCATTGGGTCAATAACAGGCTGGTCTGTTTGGAAAAGATCTGGGGGGGGGTCCCACATCCAGGATTATCACCTTCTCAACTTCAGCGCTAATTACTCCAGTGTGTCATCATCATCACAGGGGGAAAGAGGGTGATGAGGGAGTTGATAGAGGGAGGGACTGTTCAAATGAGGCAATGAGGGAACTCTCATATTCTCAATTGCTGCAGAAGGCTTTGGGACTCTTTGTTTTTCTCCGTGCCTTTCAGCCCGTTTTCCTCTCTGTCTCTCAGCCTGGTCTCCCCCACTGCCAAAAAGAAGGTTATAATTTTGTCCCACACTGGAAGTCAAATTGTTCACCCCCTCTTTTTGTCTGTGTCTACATGTTCAAAGACGCTGGTGGTAGAGGAGCCGGAGTGCAGGAGTAGAAAAAGCAGTTGTCACCGGAGAAGTGAACAAATAAGGAGTGAAACGATCATGTTGTCTTTTGTGTCATTTAATAAAGTGATAAAACAGAATAATAAGAGTTATAACAGAGTCAATCTATTTCAGTTGAAAGGTCAGAGCTCTGGCACCTGGAGTGTCCTCTGTAGGTCTGACAAAGAATCACAGACGCAGTCACATAATTTAATTAAAATTTAGAAGTGCACAGCAAAACGTAGGCGAAGGGAAGCCTCCAGTTAACTGATAACTGTCATGAGAACAGGTACAAAGCAAGCCTCCATACACAATTGAAAACTCTCCAAGGACACAGTTTACTTTAGGTAAAATGGAGCCTTATACACATAAGAAGGCAGAATACTACATGTCTGTGCATGGTAATGGATAGTTTTGTTCCTACAGTAGTCATTTATCAATTCATTTTAGTAGAGTTAGTAAATTAATACTTTGAATTTCGCTGTTTGATCAGGAGTGTAAGTTTTTTTAGCCACACTAGCAACATGACACAGTGTCTGTTTGTCATTCTGTTAATCGGTCCAGATTCTAATAATAATTCATTACCATGAAGTTTTGTTCAAACAATGACTTAAAGTCTACTGATTTAAATGATCCCCTGACTATGAGGTTGACATTTTTGGTTTTATATTAAATGCCTTGACAACAGTTTGATTGAATGCAATTAGATTTGGTACAAATGTCCCCGGGGGCCCAGAGGATGAATCCTAATGACAGTAGTGATGATGACTTGACATTTGTAGTGTGGTAACACTAGAAAAGTGAGTAAATAAAGTATACTCAAAGCTTACAACATGCCTACTCAATACTGGGGGTGGATATCACCAGATGATCCACATTATATTATCACAATACAATGTAATTGTATTTTTTTTTACAATTTTTTCAACTGTAAATTATGTCCCCAAAGGAAAACTTTGTCAGCATCTGTTTTATTTAATAAAATAAACTTTTCAGTCAGTTCATCTCACTTTAGTCATTTTTTTCCAGCAGCAAAACGTATCTAGTGAACTGAAAAAGCAATTAATTATCTTATTCTACTAGGCTACCTAAAGTTTGCTTTGTATTTGTAATCTTAATATTTCATATTTGTCATGGACCAAGCACTCGAAGACTTACGAGAAATGAATCACTAGCTACAAACTGGAGCAGTTTGTATTTCAAGTGACTGCAAATTAAAGGTAACTGAACAAGTGGTAATGGTGTGGATGAACATGGGAATTATTCAACCTTTTGTGTAGATGTGGGCACGGCGATCACAATATTATACTCAATACTTGGCACTGTGTGACAGTATGATACACAAAAATATCGCAATACTAAGGCTTTTTCCCCACGCCTTGTTAATCCAGTTGAATTTTGAGCATGCTGTCAATGTGCACTATTCTCTCCCGATGCAAAATAGAAGAGATGCTCACAGTCTATTTCTGAAGTTGGATGCTGAAAACACACAAGCAGTGGTGAGGTGTAGCAAGCTGCTTTGTAATGCCGGATGTGTCTTCAGGGTAATCGGCAGCATCACAATCATAAATTGATTTACAAACGATGTCACATTATTGTGTCATTTCTTGTTAGTAGTAGTATAAACTATAATGATTAGTATAAAGCACATAATATATAGATTTAGTGTGTAGTATGCTTTAAAGAAGCTAAAAGTAGCTTGTTTCATCAGCCCAGTAAAAGGCTGGTAGACATGGACTGAGGCAGAAACATAATTTCATAATTTTCCCCTTCTACCATCATCTCTAAATAAATCTACTAAAAATGTAAAAACATATTTAAAGAGGGCTTTCAAGAGTTCGTCTTTGAACATCGCAAGTGCCTGGAAATTACAGCCCTGGCCAGTGTCTTGTTGAATATACTGTAATTTCCATCTTGCTGGTGGAGAACATGAACTAACACAGTGTAAGCTGGCCAGTTCATTATGCCGCTCAAGATGAAATGCAGAGATGAAAAATCCATTTCTAGATTTGCTCTCTATGGAGAAAGGCAGCCTGTGTTTCAATGGATGACTTATTTTATCAGTGGAAGTCTTTTTCTTTTAAGTTGCTTCTAGCATCAAACATCAATTCACATGCAGCAAAGTAGCTGTACTCATTTTTTAAACAATGCTGTCTGCTTTTGCATGTCTTTTATTAGTCTAGGAACATCATACTGAAGATGAACTGTGTCAGCAGCAGGGCCTTTTTTAATGTTTATAAAAAAGGATTCGTCAGGAGCCTTTTAACAGGGGGAACTGTAGAGTGCTCTCTTTGATGTGCTGGAAGGAAGAGTGTTTATTATGAAGGGAGACCAAGGCTTTATTTTAGTGCCGAGTTTCACTCTTTGGCAGACTCACTGTACAGTAACAACCTGTAATATGGTAGATGGTCTTCAAGATTATGTTGACGTTGTTTTGTTTCTCTGAGTGACTCCGACATTCTGCTAATTAAATAAATGTCACAACAAGCTCACCATCTAATTGATGTCGCAGGAATACTTGCATGCCATTTTTACTTCCAGGAACAACTCTTTAAAGATAGTCATGAGCTGCATTGTGTTTCAAAGCGGCCTCATTCGCCATTCTCTTTGTCGAGGGCTCTTTATATCTGAGGGCACAACGTAGGTGTAGCATCCGTTGCTGTATTTAGGTCAGTGGTGTTTTCATACGGAATCAGTAATTGGATGTATACAGAGAGCTCCACTGAAGTGTTTGTTGAGCTCCTTTGTTCCACTTTGACCCAAAAGATGAAAACATTTTAGCATCTTTAATCCTCCCGATTTCTCATGTCAGAGAATGTAGAACCTGGAGCGTCTGAGGTAGAAGTACAAAAACACCAAAGATGCTAAGATCTTCACTGAATCAGAGCACTTGAGCACCGACTCTTGTATTTCCTCTCCTCAGATTCCCCCATAGATTTTCGTCCTACGTAAGTGTGTGTAAGGTGTAGACGAGCCTTGTCTTTGCATCACAAGTTGTATGAAATGTGCCATTGGATTACTAGATATTGTTATTGGTATAGTACACCTAACAATAACCCTTCCATTAGAGCTAAAAAAAAACCTCTGTGTCCAGTTTCTCAAGTGGATATTTTGTGGTTTCTGTACTCTATTTCTTAGGTCGTGGACAAAACAGGTAAACATTTTTCAGCATTTTATAGACCAAACAGCTAATGAATGAATCGAGAAAATAATCAAAGAAAATAATTGTTTGTTGAAACTAGGGGTGGGAATCGCCAGAAGACTCACGATACGATATTATCACAATACAGTATTGTCACAATACGGTATTATCAGGATACGGTATTATCACGATACGATATTATCACAATACGATATTATCGCGATATGATATTATCACGATATATTATTACGGTATATTACCATGATACCATGTTGTTACGATACTCAGGCCATGATACGATATTACTGTGATATTGCGATAAGCTGTGTATTGCATACAAATATATTGCGATATATGTGTATTTTTTTCACAACTGGAAAATTTTTTCCCCAATGGAAAACTTTGTCAACGTAAGGTGAGCCCTCAGGCTCATAGTATTCCTGGACTATTCTCATATGACACTGCTTGCAAATCGCATGTGTTATATCCAAGTCCGTATTCCCTTCCGTGCTAAAAAAAAAATCCAGAACAAGTCCAGATGTTTCCAGATGCCGACAGCTCATTTCTGATTTCTGTCTCCAGTGCCTCCATCTTTGTTTTGTTTAACTTCCTGCCAAAAGCTGCTGACTGAGACCTCTGCTGACCTCACCAGGAAAACAAAACATCAGCACCATCCAGTGGACCGAAAAAGCAATTGATTTTATTATTCTAGCACCAAAAGTTGTATAAAAATGTGTATTAGCAAAAATGAAAGAGCTCAGAGGTAGAGCGGGTCGTCCACCAATTAGAAGATTGGCGGTCCGATCCCCAGCGCCTCCAGCCTACATGGTGAAGTATCCTTGAGCAAGATACTGAACCCCAAAATTGCTTGATGGGTGTTCCATCAGTGTGTGAGTGTGTGTGTGAATGGGCGCTTTGAGTGGTCAGATGACTAGAAAGTGCAGGTCCATTTACCATTTACCATAATAAAAGATTGATCCTTGGTGCCTGTGTATGGATACACATTTAGAAAGCTTGAACCAGCTTAATATGTCAAACTTTTGAATTTACCTAAAATAATGTTTTGACATTTTAGAGAAAAAACAAATTTAAATGGTAAATGGCTGCTTTCATTAGCCCTTCTATCCAAAGCACTTACAGTTTGCCTCTCATTCACCTATTCATACACTCACTGATGGCAGCGAGCTAGTGAAGTGCTGGAGTGACCATCATTAGCAATTTAAGGTTCAGTGTCTTGTCTCAAGACATTTTGACACTTGGACTGTAGGAGCTGGGGATCGAACCGCCAACCCTCTAATTAGTGGACAAACTGCCTGTAACCACAACTGCTGCAGCTCATTTGCTTTGCTGAGAGTTCAATTAGAAGATCAATACCACTTTAATATTTGTCCATCTCCTCATATGAAGAACTGTTCCCTCAGTACTTTTGTTAATGTAAAACTTTGCTGTAAATATACAAGGGTGGTTAAAGATACTCAAACATCTTACAGCCTAATGTTAAACAATCAATAGCTCTACTACTAACAATACTTTTGTTAAAAACATAATGTAGATGGCTGTTTTTGTTGATTTCAATCTGTGATAGTTGAATCAAAACTCTCGACAGCTGGTAGAAAACATTGAAGTCCTATTGTATTCAACTGTTTTCAAGGGCGCTCCTATTTTTTAAATTTCATTTCATGTATTTGTGAACACGAGACAAAAAAGCATTGAAAGAAAGAACACACCTGTCCACACTGATAATAACACCTATCTCACGTCCGTGCGGTGGCTTCAGCTTGGCTCAATACTGGCCCATTTTATAATCAATATGTGTGATCAATACAGTAGGCACTCCCAGAAATGATTCTGGGTTAGAGCCAGACTTCCATCGAATCCAATCGCAACAGTTGAACTCACCTCTGCCGTGTGTTACTTGTCAGCGTTTTTGGCACAATACCTTTTTTTTTTTTTAAAGACATTTGTCCTTGTGTATAATCGTAGTACCTTCATCTTCCTTTTTTTCGCTGAAAGAGGATCCTCAAGTGAGTCACTGCTGGCCAAAATTCAGCTTTTGAGGGCAGTCACAGACGCATCACAGGGCTTTGATTGGAGGGCTGTTTTTGCAGCTGCCGTGCAAATATTGAACATTAAATCTTCGCCATTTTCTAACCCATAATCAGAGTTCTTATCCTCTGATCCCCTGTTATTAAAGGTCTGCTCTTCGAAATAACTGGAAAGTCATGTCTCTGGGGCCCTATTGTATTTCCTCGCTTTCATATTTGACTCGAGTTGAAAGCTGTTGAGGCCAGGCCTGTGTGGTTAGGAGCAGCTATGACAGAGGTTACCTGACAGTTTTGCAACATAAAAGATCTAATTTTGATTCTGGTTACAGTAAGTATTTCACAGTTTTGTAGCAGGGGTCATGAACAATCAACAACTTTGATGATTTTTTCTGTAATCTCCTGTATCTCTCAGCTCCTGCCTGCCCATTCACAGCAGCATCAGCAGCAAAGATGACATGCTTTAGGTATATAATAATGAAGAATTTGTTTACAGCAGGGCTGAAATGATAAGGTGATTAATCCAGTCTGGATTGGCCTTCAAAAAACATCATTCCTGCAGCACTTTATAGGCCAAATGATTAATCGACAAGCATTGTCGTCTCATAGCAAGAGGGTTCCTGGTTCAAACCTGGGATTGCAGTCTCACATGCTCTCCCCGCAGCGTGGTTTTTCTCCAGGTTCTCCAGCTTTCTCCCATAGTCCGAAGACTAGACTAGATTAGGCTAATTGGTGACTCTAAATTGTCCATAGGTGTGAATGTGAGTATGAATAGTTGTCTGAATGGTTGCATGTTCTCCCCGTTTCAGCGTGGGTTTTCTCTGGGTACTCCGGCTTCCTCCCACAGTCCAAAGACATGCAGGTGAATCAGTGACTCTAAATTGTCCTTAAGGTGTGAATGTGAGTGTGAATGGTTGTCTGTCTCTATGTGTCAGCCCTGCGATAGTCTGGCATCCTGTCCAGGGTGTACCCTGCTTTGTCCAGTGTCAGCTGGGATAGGCTCCAGCTCCCACACGATCCTCAAGAGGATAAGCAGTTACAATAAATGAATGAATGGATGAGTTCACATATAATATTTTATCTAAAACTGAAAGTAATGTTGACAAAATAATCTCACCATAAGGCCCGTTGAGTAGTTGCTCTGGAGCCTTTGATCATATTACATGATCTTCATCAGCAGATGGAGTTTACCAAGTTGTCATGGAATTGTAGATGTCAAAATGTTTAATGGACTTTCTATCTATGTTGCCTTTAAAGTTGGCCATAAAAGTTCATTCTTGACTTTGGAAACATCACTCACAAGGTCCATTTTGTAGCTGGAGTTTTCGATCGTATGAATTGTGTCAACTGTTGTTGTTCTCAAGGTCAAGTAGAAAGTACTTCTTATTCCTGTGCTAAATAGTCGAAACATGTAGGGTGTAATAATTTTTCTTTTCCATTCAATACACAGTATGTTGTACATAATTTGTATGCAAATGTTATTCTAATCAGCTTGCAGGAGGTCGCTGAAGTCCCACTGTGACGTTTGCTCTCTTGTACTCCCTGAACACTTTGTGCCTATAGATTACCACCTGTCCTTCATCTGCTTGTTTTGACCTTCCTCACACTGTTGATGCTCATACTCATCTCAAGAGAGGGACTCCATGATGATATTGCTGATTAAGCAGATATAGTATTGGGTGTGAATGAAAAGTAGCGTATTCAGTTTCTACTATAGACCAAAGCGAGAGCAGATAATGCTGCACATGCATTTTTGAATATAGTATCTGTGCATATATCATTTCCTTGCTTTAATGACCTGGCAAAATCTACACTCTTATTTGCTAAAAAGATGAATAAAAGAAAAGCAAAAATAAGTGCAAGTCTTCATGCAGCAGGTAACATACTAAGTGTACATAATGAGGTTGATTTTGAGTCCAGCAGCGTCCCCTGTTTGACTGAGGTAATTGCAGCTCATTTTGTTTGTTTATATTGTTGGCTGTGTCACTTCCCTGCTGAGTAAAGTGGACATCAGCCCCTGTTTGAACACACATTACTTACCAGTTAGTTAGTAATCCGGCTCATGCTTCGGGTGCAGTGCTAGAGAAGAATCACCCTTGTTAAATCATCAAAAGCTTTAAAAGAGCTAGCTTTAAAAGAAATCTGGTTTTTGAGGCTTTTTAAAAAGAGAAAGGAGGAAATATCTTTTTGGCTGCCAAACAGACTTGTGTTTTTTAGATGTATGATCCGCAGCTGATTTCCCCTTGTGTCCAATGTGGGGATACAACTGTGGTTGGCTTAGCAATCAAGATACTCTCCAGAAAACATATGGGATTAACCCAGTTTTAGTTTGAATTTCAAAGGTTCCCAAAGAGGATAAAGCCCACGAGAATGATCATGAATATCATATTTCTTGGCTGTTTGAAGGGAATGCTTCTTTTTGGGAAGCAGTGACGGATGTTGCATGGAAACTTTAATCTTCATCCAGCCTGTACCGAGGCCTGGACGCAAAGTCCTTCACAGACCTTTTGTCAACCTTTGAACTTCTCTTTCAAGCTTTTATTCTCCACACAACTACTTCCTCCACGACTTTCCAGGTGAACAACATGAATTCCTTTGAAGAAGGATTGTCCAGAGGTGTGCAACTCTATGTCTTGCCCTCTGTTGCGGCAGGTTTTTCGACCACTTTTGAGTGTTACTCCTCTGAACAACTTAAAACACTTTAGCCCTCAGCTGTGGTGATCTTGAATGACAGGGCTGCAAGATTACAACCAAAGTGATAAACAACTATTTTGATCAGTTTTGAGATCATGATTAATTATCACGATTATTCATTGATTTTTAGGGACAATTTATTTTTACAATGTGACATTTAAATACACAGAGCACTGCTCTATGATAAGCTGTTATGGCAAGGCTTAACTATACAGACCAGTGAGCAGTGATAACTAACATGTCTTTGGGGTCATCAGATGGGAACCTGTCACCAGTGTTTCGTCTAGTTGGTCCCACGACACCTCCAGGAGGCTAGACAGTGATCTCTGGCGTCCCAGAGACACTCCCCTAATGCCAGGTCTCACTGCTCCTCGCACCAACCCAATAACCTCCTTTACCTTACTTATACATGGCTTTCTCAGCCCAAACAGCACTGCCACCTTCAACCAAACCCAGGCTCCGTACATGCAAGCTCCAGGTAGAAACAGTGCTGATACTACCTTTCCTAGCACATTCACCATACTCTATCTCACACGCTACATAGCATAACTCCAATATAAGCTGAAGTTAAAGGAGATAGATAAAGTTCATCTACTAGAAGCAAAATATCCCCTGAGACCGTGTGTCCTTATTCGAGGACATCACATTTTGGGTGGACTGGACCTTACACTTCATTCTACTTAACTTTAGTCTCTATATTCAGTGAATGTAGAGTCTGTAGACAAACCCCGGAGATCTTGCCTCCGGAAGAAGAGCGGAAGAGCCCTGATTTCCGGTTGTAGGTTGTTTGTGGTCCGCAAGATATCAGGAACCAATCACGTTTGAGCCGGCTGCAGTTGTTGCAAGTTTGAACGGTCCACGCGGTGAACTAACGAGATGGAATATAATTGGCGTCACTGCAAACTCAGCATATTTACTTATATATAAACGAAAGTCGGAAATGGAAATTCGCCTCCTCCGCCCAAATCAAATCGGAATGCCAAAAAATCGGGGGTCTGCTCCCAGAGGCTTTATCGCCATCTGCCGAAGTCAGACGCCAAATACAGCCGATGGGTTCTGAGAATGGCTTAACTTTGACCTACTGTCCTAGTTCATGGACACTTTTTTGTGCCATCTAGTGGTAGTAAGAACACAATACACTCATCTAAAACAAAGATGGCAGCCATCTCTGCCAAGTCAGTCTGCAGCCGACCCCGACATGAAAGTGGACAAGATCCAAAACCTGATCAGATTTTATGGCTGAAACTTGTTTACTTATGATTAAAGCATCTGCAGTTTGATATGACATACAAACTTTACCAATTTTAGCAACGGTAACAAGCTAACACATTGTTTATTAGAAAGTACTAGTTTGAAGACGCTGGATATTTTGACTTTATTATCATTGACAGTGTTAAGGTTTTTATACTTACCAGGTCCTACTAATCCCAAATGGCTAGGATATACTTAAAAGTGCACACCAAACAACAGTTTGGGTCTCAGGAGGATATAATTAAAGTTGTACCCAAAATAAAGTCTAACCGAAAATAAATATGCCATCACAGTGCAACCAAATGAAAATAGTGTTTATTGAGCAGACATATTTGGTCAAGTGGAATATGATTGCATTGGTTATTTTAGTTTGTCTTTGAGGGCTGGATGAATACAGTGCACCTTAAGAGCACAGCCATTCAGCCGTATTTCCATTTGTTGCGGTAAATGGTTATATCCAGGACCAGAGTATTGTGACTGAAGAGTCATGATTAACATCACTTGACCTAAATCTTAAGTACTTCCAAAAAATGAATCATGATCAGTTTTTAGAGACTTGATCCTCGCCTTCTGCTCCAGAAATTTGATTTTCGTTTTGCCTCTCTGCAGCCGCAAGATTCAGAATAGTTTTCACAGGCTCACACTTTGTGTGCACCCTGCAGAAGCAGCCTGTACAAAACTTTCCTGAATGTGTTTCAGTTTAAGAGGCCCTTGATTTGTCAAAACGATAAGCAAAGCACGCATTTCAATTCATGTCAATATCGCAATCGATCATGTTAATTTAATTGTGTGAGGCCAAAGTCATGATCTAGATTGATATTCGCTAAGTTGTGCAGCCTTATTGTATTGTTTTGGGCATTCCTCTGCTTTAGTGTGCTCTCTGCATTGGTATGTTTTAATTAACAGAAACTAATTCAGTGTCTGAGATATCGAAATGAATTGCGAGGACACCAGTAGAAGTGTTGAAGTCTTTTATTAACAAGACGTCTGCCTGACTTTCCCTTTATAGCTCCTTTTTATTGGCACTCTAGCCACAGCCTGTGGTCTCAGTCATGCTGCTCCGTCTGTCGAACGTGGTTTTCATGCACCACTAAAACCAACAAACTACCATCGGCACATGTTGAAATACCCCATTAAATACAGGAGGTCCCTTTTATGCCCTTGTTAGCTTATTACGCGCTGTGGATAAATGGAGAGTCTGGGGCCACACTGAGAGCACAGGGCAAGCGCCGCCACAGACCGTTTGAAGTCGAAAGAAATGCTGTTGTGGTGGCGCAGGAGTCATCTCTGAATTCCATCTTCAAAGAAAAGAAAGAGACTTTTAAGAGACAGAGCGCTTGAAAATGAAGACATCTCCAGCTGGGAGGAGAGAAGGAGGAAGAGTAAACAAAATATGTCAGACAGTAGTATCGCCGCTCGGCGTACTACTGAACTCTTGTTGTACCCTGCGTGACGCCACACATGCAACGCAGACAAACAGATGCTTCATGTGCGCATCTCAGGGGATTAAGGAACAGGCCTAGACCTTAGACGTACAGTAAATGGAGACGCAGCACGCTCTCCGAGTCTTCCTTTGGTCATAGCAGGGGTGTGAAACCTCAAACAACTTCTCCCCTCCCCTTTAACACTGCCTGCCTACTTCATCTCCACAGCTCCTCTCTGGGTTTGTACCGTTTACTGGGCTTCACAGGAAGCCTGCTGGGCCTGCTACAATTCAGACATGCTCAGTGAGGCCGTGGGAGCATTAGGGACAGCCTCTGTTGTCCGTGGGAGAAGAGGGAGGAGAGCTTGAGAGAGACACTGAGGGAGCGGAGGGAATTGTGTCTATGATTCCCACATTCTGCTTGAAGCCACTGATCCGGTTTCTTATATTTCATCCTATGCTATATATACATCCCGTTTTGTTTGCCTCCCAAATGAGCAGCCTTTTAAGGGCGAATTAGCATAATTGGCTTCTAACTTTGCTAATTTAACTTCAGTAGGAGTTTAATAGAGGAGTTTAAGAGAGGAGCTAAATGATATGTTACAGAGAGAGCGTGGAGAGGAAACTGAGAGAAGCAGCAGACTGCAGTGCCAGTTTCTGACCTTAAATGTGAAGTGAAAGAGTAAAAGATAGAAAGTGGAAAAGACAATTTCATCTTGCCAGTTGTTTTTCTTTTTTTTTCTTTAACCTCCATCCCTATCTGGAAATATCGTAAAGGCTGAGTTCCTCATAAACTGTGCGAGAGCATCTATTATTGATGCTCTGTCTGTGTGGCTGTGGTCCTACTGCAGAAAGGCCCTTTGGGGGACAGCACATCTCCTCACAGGAACAAGAGTGAGCTTTTACTCTTTCTCAGCGGTGCAGTCCACAGTCCTTAGTCATGCCCTGCTGCGCCATGTGTCTGAGGCTTCCCTGCATTTGTTTCAGGGTTTTTCTGTCTGAAACGTTATTGGTGTGTTTGAATTATTGAGGATGTTACAGAGATGTTTTGACCCATACCGCTGACCCCTTTGTTGGCATGCCAGAAAATTTTTATAAGCATCTCTGGTATTTGCAGTGTGATTTTTAATTTAATTTAATCTAATTTGATATTCTTTTTCTTTCTTTACAGGAAGTAGTCCAGACAAGGCTAAACAGCGAGGGGAAGCAATCAAACCGAACCGCTATGGGACCACTGTACCTCTGCTGCTGAAGGGCAAGGAGCGCAGACCTTTCCTCCAGCTCACGGCCGGGGTAAATACTCACAAGGCCACTTAGCGGCACTAGCTTAATGCTAATGAGCTGGCTCAAACAGCAGTGTGGCAGATGCCAGTGTGCTTCCAAGGGCTCAACCAAGTGCAGATGTCTGTCTTTTTGTTTGACATAACCACAGTATATGTCATGACTTCTTCCCCTGTCGCCTCATTCCCTGCTTGCTTGATTTTTCCTCAGTAGAAAGTCCCTTCCTTAGCTCTGTTTATCCTCTGCCAGCTCCATTTTGTGGTCTCTCTCCTTCGAGCTCCCTCTCCTTTGTTTGCTGAATACGAGTTCACCCTGTAGGCGATACACGCTGGAGAATTATTCCTGAAACACGTCAGCCTTTCAGCAGTTTTACAAGTCAGCAGTGCACAGAACTGATGCTGCGAGAGCAAGCCGACAGCGTGAAGCAGCCTCATTACACCTTTATACATGTAGATGGAGTCATTTTTTACCTGCGCCGTAAGATGTATGCTAGATTACAAGACGCAAACATACAGTCAAACCAGCTCTCCAGTTCTCAGGCAGGGAAAACCAGTCTGTCCTACCCACTACAGCTGGAAAAGAAAATGTTTGAAATTCGGCATCCCCCACCACAACTTAAGGAAACTTTTCCAGAGAAGGGAAATGCGTAGGTGTTGAGAACTCCCCAAGCAATCAAACATTTTTTTCCTGGTACGTGGAAGCCAGCATCTGAGGAAGTCTTTTTTTTCCCAGTCTTATACTCCTCTCTCAAAGTCAGTCAGTAGGAGAGGGGCAGTGAAGTTAATTACATAAATTGTTTATCACCCACATGTCACACTGACTTGAGAAAAAAAAGCTACTTTTAGCTTTATGGAGTTAATTATGCGCCCCGTTTTCATCTACATCAGATATGTTTAACCGCCAGCCACTGCTGACGTGAATCACTTCTGTTGCGGGGATGCAGTGGTTTTACAGTAGGCTATCTACAAGCTGACCCTTCCCAAATTAAACTGCCTTCCAGGGCAGCTGGTGATTGTCTTACCACAGATTTCACGAAGACTTAAACCTCCCCGGATAACAGATTGATACAGCCTCTCCTTGTGCCAATAGAAGGTTATGAAGCAGTCGTAAAGTATTGCAGAGTCATTACTTACAGTGACATCGCCTCCACACACACACACACACACACATACTTGCAGCCACACAAACAGACAAACAGGCAGAGCTGCAGACCGACTGGCAAAACACTGGCCTGAAGGCATCGGTCAGCAGACTTAAGAAATGCCACTGTGAATGAGGACGGAGTGCGTCTGAAATATCATCTCATGATACATAAATCTGTCCCTGTTCCTCACTGAGCACATGTTTGGCAATTTCTGTCTCTCTGCTGGCGAGGATAAATAAATATGTCACGTCTTGCTTTGTCCTTTTGTTGTTTTTTTCATGTTGGAAGAATGGTCTGAGGCCTCAGGCACAAATACACGTTGCCTCTGTCCTGCTGCAAGGGCACTTCTTTGCTCTGATAACAACTATTTTCCGGAAAGCATCAAGTCATCTCAGAGCTGTTTGTTGGGAAATTGCCGGTTTGACATTTGATTTAGGATTAAATCTCAAAATGCTATTTGACATTGTGAGCAGCATCTCCCGCATCACCCTGGCTTCTTGCAGCCATAAATCAGTGGCACTGAATTACTCACATCACATAGTCATTACAGTTGCTCCTGCAATGAAATACAGTTTTTCTGCCAAAGAATCCTATCGCACAGGAGGCAGTGAGGAACAAAATACTATCCAGCATTTAGGATCATCTTCGCAAATAATAGTCTTGTCTTTACCAACTACTTTAAACAGAAAAGTGCAATTTAAAGTTGAATTCCTTCGTGCTGCTTGATTTGACGTCATTTGGTTACCGTGGTAACGGCAAGTGCGGTTTAGTCACAGAGACGGAAGAATAGGAAGGACATTGGCGTGTTTGCCGTGAACGTTTGACTCATACAGAAGTAAATGACACATGCTAATTTCTTATGGTGAGAACACAGTCAGTGGGGCCATTAAGTGCGTCACACTCACTAGTTTGAGAACACAGTTTCAGCCTGTTCTCACACCTGTTTGCCTTGTTAAACAAAAAAATACAATTGTATATCCATCTAAATTACCTTGTTATATCATTGTAAAACACTCTCCATGCGAACTTGACACACACAAAAACTCACCAAAACTGTCTTGGGGCTCAATTATATCTCCTCTACCTACAAAAATAAATATCCATCCAACCATCCATTTTCAACTGCTTATGCGCTGCCAGGTCGTGGGGGCAGCAGGCTGAGCAAAATACTGTAGACGTCCCTCTCCCCAGCAACCCTTTCCAGCTTCTCCTGGAGGACCCCGAAGAGTTCCCGGGCCAGAATAGATATGTAATCCCTCCAGCGTGTTCTGGGTCTGCCTCGGTGCCACCTACCCAGCGAAAATAAACGTCTGTTTCAGTCGTGAATGTGAGCCCCTGTACTTCCATGCATCCTTCATAGTGGCATAGTTACAGCCCATAGATGGCACTAAAGAGCAGAGTCAAAGGTTGCACACAACAACAAATGAGGTGATATAGAAGAGGTCGTAATAATGTACATATTAAAAGAAGCAGCATTGTGGGTAGCAGTGGTCTGTGAGGACATTAAACACATTGCGACACGTAGGAGAATTATTTTCACTGTATTGCTGATTCGTTCTGTTAAGGCATTTTTTAAATGTCTTCACTGTCTCCTGTGGTCATATCTTGATTGAACTACGCTACACTGCCCCCGTGATCTTCGGTGGTACCGCTCCATTTCATCCGTATCTGTAAGCTTTAAGAAAACCTCCACAAATACTGACAAATGCAGAGTACAGACAGAACGCTCCATCCATGTTCGTACACGTATCCAGCGTTGAGCATAAATGGGCCCTTAGCTGGTCTTGTTAGTCATGTACTTAACAACAGAAAATGAAAATATATCAAAATATGCACACTGTGTCTTCCCCACGCTCTCTGCCTCTCGGCTGTCTGCTAAGCAGTGACTCTCACTCGTTTTTTGAAAGGCAGCTACAAAACATGTTTCAACAAACTTGCAATTCATGGCAACAAAAAGGTCAGGGAAATGACAGTTGCGCTAATGTTTTAAACATAATGGATTGCTTATTTATAAAGGTCCAACTCCACTGCTCATTTTGTCATTATTGCAAAACCTTATTCAGTAAGTTCATGACTTGGTGCAGGTCAGTTTGTTTATATGGATGTTAGACGTCCATATAAAGCAGTAGCAGTAGCAACTGTATACATAAAATAGAGATGTTCCAATACCATTTTTTCCTTCCCTATACTGATAAGGATTACTGACCTTGCGAATCAGCAAATACTGAGTACCAATCTGAACAATTAAAAAAACAACAACAACAAAACTGTATACTGACCCTGTATGCATGTTCAGCGATTGCTGTCATTGTTCTATGGCAACATGGTTAAAATCTTTGTTAAACCTAAAAAAGTACACACAGAGAGCATACATTTGTCACATTGGTTTTTCACTGATGGGACTTTCCGGTGTAAATATTGTGTTCTAAAACAGTAGATACCAGCTGCACAGCACACAGGATCTCTACAGGCCCTTTAAAAGTCTTGTAATATCTTAAATTTAATGTTAGGCCTTAAAAGTCATTTAATAGTCTTAAATTTGAATTTTGCGAGGTCTTAACTTGTACAAACATTTTGTCTAATTTCATTTATCCATTTTTTCCATAAATCGGCCCGTCCTTCACCGTCCCCGTCATCTGACGGTTAATGGCCTCTTCGTTTGCGAGGGCAAGGAGGGCGCGCAATTCCTTGTCTCCCCAGTTGCTCATCTTTACAGTGTCTGTCAGGTTTGCGTTTCCCTCTTGCTGCTAGCTGCTCGCTAATTCCCGCTATCAGCTGTTTCCTGTTTATCCACCGCCAGTGGCTCACACGTGCGGCGTCATCAACAGCTCCTCCTGCAAGTCATCAGCAGCCCCTCCCGTTGCGGAAGGCAACCCTGAGGCGGAAAATTTGGCACCTGGGATCAACTCGCCATTCCGCCTCTGTGTGTCTAAACGCTCGCAGGTGGCCGGCAAAACGTCCCAACATTCGCGGAAAATCTGGCAAATCTTTAAAAAACTATAATGCTGTTATTTCACTTCATACTTGCACTTACCTGTTGCCAAAATGTAGATTTACTTAACTCACTCTAATAACCATACTCCCACATAATATTTACCTCTCCACAACACCACGTATATACTACTTGCCTGTGATGCTTACTTGCGGTTTTTAAATAAGTAAAACATGATTTGTCCAAAAAATCAAAAATATTTGGTTAAAAGGTGTCTTGAACGCGTCTTAAAAAGCACTGACTTTAACCGTCTGATACCTGCAGACACCCTGGCACAACTTGCTTTGTAGGCTACTGTTTCAGACAGAGTGGCAAAGAAGAATTGACTTATTGGAAAACTGTCATTTTATTTGGCTGTGAAACTTCTTTAAGATCTGTGCACAGGCTTGTGTAGTCGCCGATACCTGACCCATAATTTTAGGCAGTATCGGAGGTATGACTGATGAATGAATAGTGTTTGTTCTGCTGTCAGTCTATTTCTATGGGTGTAGTGCTACACTCCTGGAGCAGCTTTCTTGTCAGAAATATAACAGAAGAGCGGCTGTTGTGTCTGTTCACAGTGCAGTCAAACAATAAATGCTGCTGACCATATATAACATAGGAAATGGGATTTGGTTTCATGACTGTGTTCAGGATTATAACTACAAAGAGACCGTATGGATGGAAAAGTTACGTTGGTTGGTTAAGCTGTGAAACTAGTCCACTACACTTCCTTTTGTGTGGTGCACAGAGTGGGTAAGCATAGGATGTGGACGCTTTCTTCCTGTTCCTCCAACACTATTGTGCCGTGCCACATCCTTCCTTGTATACAGCCTGTGTGTCAAACTGAAGGTGAAGCTTCACACACTTGCTGATGCACAGGCAGGATGGGTGAGATCGGGCACCACCTTAACACTCCCATCATCTTTTTGTCTTTCAGGGTTATCCTGCGTCACTCCAGCTGCTGGTACGTGCGGAAGGTGAACAGCTGATCCTGTTGCTGGAGAAGAATGAGTGAGTTGTCCTTTGATTTATTTTAAATTCTCCTTCCAAAGTCATTGTGAGCACCAGGACAGAGGAAACTAGATATGTATTATGTTAATCACACACAGAGCCAATAGATAAACCCCGGCTCGCAGCTATGGTTGGCTGGAGTTATAAATGCAAGAGGAGGAGAAGTTGTATGGTTCTGGGCTATGATATAGCATATTCAAGGAGGGAGAAAATAATATGTCCCCTAGTGATTGGACTCTTTTATGGTTCAGTCTCTCTGAAGGGCCGAGAGATGAAAGCTGATAAAGAATAAGGAAGAGGAGAGCTCTGAGGACATGCTTGTTCTCTCCTGCTTTGCCTCTCCTCTCCTCTCATCACTCCACTCCCTTCCAGACTGCGGAAAATAACACAGTGAACTGTGAAACGAGGGGTGAGGATCATTTGGAGTTCATAAATATGCAGATACACACACACACATTCAACTGTTTCATACAGAGAGGAAATACTGCTGTAAGGCCAGAATAAAAAGCACGTAAGGGCCAGGTTACATGTCGGGGGAAATTTATAATCTCACACCAATGATGACGACGCCGTCTGCGGTCACGTTTCTGCTAATGTTTCTCATTCAGTCGGAGCAGAGACATAATATTCTACCCTGCTGCTTACAGGTACAGATATTGACGCTGGAGTGATGGATTTGTTCCACAAGTGGTCAGACCTCCGTCACTGGTAACTCGAGAGAGTAAACACAAATCGGGCCACTGAGATTTTCTTGTCGCGTCCCCTTTTCAAACTGCAAAAGTGTAGTGGGAGTTGGGAAATGAAACACATCTATGGTTGTTGAGATTGAAAAGTGAAACTGCTGCTATTGATTCACATATTCAGACTCTCTTTTCCACCTCGATTCCAGCTGGAAGTCCATTCATTGCTATGAGAACTTTTAGGATCTGCGATGTGTTTGTGCAACTCCTCATGTTTTTTTAATTTATTTTATTTTTTCGGACTTGAATTTCTCCAATACATTAAAAAATTAGAATTTTTGTGACAGATCGTTGAAGGTGATTCACCTCTATTTATGCATTTTTTCTGAGTGAAAGGTGTAACGGCGACGGCATGTTTTAGCTAGCTAACATCGGTAGCATGCTAGCTGTGTAACGAATCAAATGCATGCATAGTAGATCATACATCTTTCAACAAAATGTTTTGCAAAACTGGTTGCACATCCGACAGGCCGACCTCCTCACTTATTTGTTGCTATGGAGTATTGCTCCTGTTTTGTCTCTTACTTGCTCTGTGTGATATTCTACAAGACGTCATGGTGAAAAACACTAAAAAATTAACTTTTCTATCATTTCTACAGTGGCATTTTTATCCATCTGTACAGAGATACATTTCCTTGTGCTGAGTAGCCATCAGAAGATGTGTACACTGTGGTCATAAAGGGATGGACAGTCTGGCCATTGTCCTCTGACCTCTGGCATCAACAATACATTTCCGCCCAGCGCACAAACAAATAATATATTAACCCCCCTCCCCCTGTCATATTTCCCCTCATGAATAGCTCAAGGTAACCTGCTAGCCCTCAAAAACACAAATTACTTCACAAACAAACTAAAAAAAGTTCTATAAATATATTGTCCTTGGTCAGAAATTACAAACTCCCTAGAAAAACTCTGTCCTGCCTGACCCTTCCATTCCCTGTTCTCCGTGTGACCCCCAGTGACCTCAGCATCAGCTGTGAGTCATCCGTCACCAGCCTGAGGCCTGGGAGCACGCTGCCATTCCCATCCGGCCTGTTCTCTGTCAGGCCAGATGTGTCCTCTGATATCGCTTCACCAGTTCAGCCAACTCAGAACAGGTGGTCTCTGACCTCTGCGCAGGTCTGTTTTGTCGAGGCTGCGACCGTTCAGTCTGGGGCAGAAGGGAAGATAAGGGCACATGAGGATGTCGCAATACCTCGAATTTTTATTGAATCACTCACTGTAATATTTTCCAAGCTGGCAGCGTTGAGTCCTGCTCCGATTTGTAATTTTCCAACATTAAATATATCCACATTAAACCAATCCAGTGTCGCTGAGATATGCTTGACAGCTCAATTGCTCAGCATTAATAATATAAAAAAAAAAGGTTCCTTTTTAGGGTTTAAAAAGCAATTTTTCAACTGCAGGAACGAAATATGGCAGTTAAAAGGCAGTTTCATAATAATAACAGCACTTTAGAGGTGTGCAATGCAAATTTCTTTTTTTTCACCCAAAGCTGCTCTCCCGGCTTCTCTGACTGATGCATGCTCTCAGTGTGGATATCTTCATTGGATATTCTTTATAGCAGCGTCTTATTATTATTTTTTTATTTTTTTATGAAGCCACTCTATAGTTCATGTTTAATGCCTCAAGGCTTCATGGAATAACTTTGCGTTTTAATAGAGCTCAACAGGGAGCCAAGGGGTCATGTTTTACTACTTTTATACCATAAAAAAAGTCTTGATTGGATAATGAACTTGAGCTTGAGCATGCGATGTTCCTACAGCAGCAACAAAATCTCATCATATATGAAGAAATATATCGAATATTTTAATTAAATTTCCTAAACAGCACCAGATCTAATAACTTAGTCAGTAGTTCTAGGTCGGATCATGACATTTTTGAATGGAAATTAAGTGGAAACATGAGGAAATTATGTCCAACACATCCCCAATTTCCTATTTAATATAATAATCCAATATGGCATCTAATATTTGAGTAACTCAATAAAGTATGGAAGTTATTCAACTTTAAAGCTACTTGAAGGGAACTGCTGTGAAAACATTTAAAAGTTTTGAGGTAAAAAAAAAAGTAAAATGTGGAGGCGAGTGGATGTGAATGCGGGGAACTCAAGAGCTTAGTAAGTGGTGGCTCTTTGTGCTGAGTTATGGCAGGTTTTCCGTGAAGGCTCATCCTTTTTTTGCACGAATCTGCTGAGCCCGTGCAGTTTGCTCATTTGGCACCGCTGCCGAGCACACCTGCTCCAAGGCCAGTGTGAAATGATCTCAGTCCTCACCAATATAAACACGCTACCAGATCCAATTAATAAACTGCTGTTTGTTAGGCGCTTGGCCCCGGGCCAGGAAAACTTGGCTACAGCAGGACGAGTACAGATCTACTGAGGAGAGAAATCAGCAGGGGGTCTGCTTTGTGTGTGTGTGTGTGTGTGAGGGGAGTGTTTCTATAGGTGGCATACAGCAAGACTGAATGTGTTCAAGAGACCTGGAGTCTCTTTGTTTTTGTACACGCTTGAGAGGGATTTGATTTTCCTGGGTGGTACAGGCCAACTCTTTTGTGTCCTTGGCAGCCAGTTGGATGAAAGTGTCTGAATAAAAAGCATATCGTATAGGCAGTGAGATGCCTCTGTATATATCCACACACTCACACACATTTTGTCACTTTTACAAGGTCAACAAAAGTGTATCGCAGTTGTCAAAAGAAGAGCCCTGCAGTTCTCAGTGAAACATGCTCCTGTTTGTTCGGAGTAAATGTTGTTTTGCACTCGTTGTTAGTTTGGATTTTGTTTCGTCAGCTCTGCACCCGAGCAGCACTTTGGGACGTGACTTAGATCGGCTTCTGTTCTTGATTTCAATTGTTACAGCCTCATATGCCGTTACACATTAACGTCTTTGTCCCACATGCCACTTCAATTAAAATAAATAGCTTAACATGGTTAAAAGGGGAAAAATGTTTTCCTATTACTCTGTCATATCTTTTTTTCTTGTAAGAGTAATGGGAAGGGCTGTGTCGTATACAATATTTAAGGCCTGGCGTGTTGCGCGGTGCAAACAGAGCTGGACAGACATGCAGACTTGTGCCAGCAGCGGCTGCTTTGATGTATAGCATTGATCAATGGCACAGTTGGCCAGCTTCAAATGATTAATGGTGGCTCGTATGGGACATTCCACATTAGTCTTGATTAAAGACTTCAATAGCACTGTCTGGGAGACCAAGGTGCTCGTGTGTGCGTGCGTGTGTGTGTGTGTGTGTGTGTGTGTGTGTGTGTGTGTGTGTGTGTGTGTGTGTGTGTGTGTGTGTGTGTGTGTGTGTGTGTGTAAGGCAGAAAGAAGTATTAAAGATGTACAGCTTGGCCCATTTACTGAAGTTTAAATTTAATATCATAATTTCTGGTTTCTAAGGAGCTTTATTGTTCAATATTAGTGCTGACATTTTCATTTAAAGAGATACTATGTAACTTTTAATGACCACAAGTGACAATATTGCCAGGCTCACACTGGAGGCACAGACGATTTTCCAGCTTTCTTTCGGAGCCAAGTCAGCTTTTAGAAAATAAATACAAGAACGGCAACACTTCTCTTTATATTCATTATCATTATCTGCGTCTGTATCTGTTCAAACAACAATATTCTCAGTCCATGCCAAAGTATTCATATACAGGACAGGAAGTGGGCGTGGTTTGCGCAGGACGTCATGTTAAAATGGGCAAATGTTTTATTTTCATACCTTTTTTCCATTGCCAATAAAACTGTTGTGCCGTCAAAGCATCAAATGGATTTCATAATGGCATGTAATTAATTATGAAATATATTTCCACATCCTCACACTGTGCTTTTCATCTGTCTTAAATTTTTAAATTTTCTGAACTATCTATATGCCTATGAAATAAATCCAGAAATAAATGAGGACATAAATTTATAAATAAATGTAAGTATAGATATGTAAATGAGATAATTTAATTAATTAAATAAATAAATATAAAGGTTTTTATTTTTAAAAGAGAATGATTTTCAAAGAATGTCTTTCATTTATTTCAGACTTTGAGGCTTTTAAATTTTTAATGGCACATATATTTCACAGCTCTTTTTATTTCCGTGTGTTTATATTCCCATGAGATACTGGTTAGGTTGTTAGTGGACGCTTAGTCAAAACTCCACAAACACATGGCTGATACACAGACATCTTAGATGGAAAATTATTGCCTGAAATAATATTTTGACTGAGAAAATTAACACTAACGGCTAAAAACTGCTCCTGATGCACTCTCAGACAGCTGTGCGCCGATTCGTTTGGGTCGATCAGAATATAGCGATCACTTTTCAATTGTATGTAGTAATTAAAACGATTAGTTAGAAAATAAAAGTCTTGTGTTGCATCTTAATTTTATGATATTAATCAATTTAAAGAAACCCAATGCACAAACGTGGGGTTTTTTCCCCCCGATAACGAGACAGTCTCTTCGCATCACATTATTTGTGCCCTTCCGAAATATGTATTCGGATTCAGGCACATCCCAATGAGTCACACTTTCATTGTGCGTTGCTTTAATCTAATTCCAAAGGACACTGTTTTTATTTTTATGAAAAAGCTCTTCTTTTTTAGCTTTTCTCCTTGTAACACAGCGAGCTGCATGTGTTCATAGTGCAACAAGCTCTCTTCAGAAGACCATGCGTTTCCCAGTGAGGACATTTCCTTTCATTCTTCTGTGGCAGGAAAGAAAAGAGGAAAGAGCCCTTTTGAAACACATGGCCACATCTAAACAACGTCATTATGTTTTTGACAAAAAAAAAAAAAAAAATCCCCATAGCAACATCCTCAGTGTGTTTTCTATGGGAAAGAAGATGCACTCCATTTCAATAACACAGCTGACAATGCCAAGATCCGTGTCAATGTGTGGTGCCACAGAGGAGGTTTAATATCACCCAGTGTGAGCTCAGACAAACAAAGAGAGATCCCAGGTTTCCTTTGCACTTTAATTGGATCTGTCAAGAATACGAGATAAATCAAAGAGTATGTGGCTCACAGTGCAGAAAAGTGTTGGCTCTTAGCTTGTTTGGGTTGTAAAAGGAACTTAAATGCGTGTAACTATTCAGTAATGATGGGTTTCCATGCTGTCTATTCAAGCCATGCTGCCTCGGTGACCTGCGTGAGGTCAGGAAGTAGATAGATACTGGATGTTGAGCAGCAGCAAACTTCATAAGCAACACTTTGACTTGTTGTGATGCACTTTTCCTGTGACATGCCTCACTGTCTTTCCATCTACATCCAGGTTTTTCAGCCCCCCCCCCCTCCCTTATCTCTGGCTGTCTCTCCCGCTCCCTTCCTCCCACGCTCTCCACACGCATGCTTGTGTTTCCACTGAGCAGCTCTTCTGTCACCATGCAACCTGAGACTCTGTCAAAGCCACCAGTGGGGAGCGTTGGACCTCAGGCTGCTGTTCGGTGCCAACACATGTGTACTCGGACTTTGGTGCCAAGTCTCTGTGTGACTTTACTTCGGATGCCAAGGCGTTTTGTTCTGCCTGTCACAATCAATTCAAACATTATTACAAGGTTAAACACCAGTCACCTACAAGCAAGGGGGTTTCTATTAGCTGCTTCTCTGCACTTTGCTTCATTGTGTATGCCAATTATTCTGTGATTGCCTGTTATGACACAATAAGGCAGAGAAAATTATGTCTAATGTACTTTTTGCGTGCTAATTGCAAGAACAACATCTATTAAGGCTGCGTTCAGACAGACATCAGCACTGTGTGGAAAAAACATGGCCTACCACACACTAGAAGACTTTGAAAAGACTTCAAAAATATTTAAAAGACTTGAGTCTGACATGCGTTCACATCTGAAGACAATGTGAGTTGTTAATCTTTGAAAAGACTGGGGATCATGCAGGGTCACTATTTGCAAGACTACAGCTAGATTCCTCTTGAGAATCTTTCCCATTCTGCTCCTGGTGGAAGATATTGTGCCAAACTTCCTTTAAGAAATACGATATGTTAGCGGTTCCTTGCTTGTCTGCAAAAACACACAACTCCAGAACCACAAGATAAAAGGCATCATATGTCGAACAGACTTTGTTGCCTCAACATGCGACCAGCCTCCGTTGGTTAGCTGCTCTACTTTAGTGGAAGAAGACTGTGGGAATGTGAAGCGAATCATTTCAGAAATTAATATTTCTCACTAAAATAAGTTCCAGTTGGTGGATCAGATACACGCAGAATTACTCCGACTCGTATTCATTCCACAACTCCACCAGTTTCTCCTCCTCCACAGTTCAAGAACACTGAGACTTGTTCATGTTCTTGTGCATCCCTTGACTCCCTTCCCTGTTTACTGACTACCCAGTTTGCTGCTTCTTCTGTGGTGCCGGAGAGACCTCAGCTGTTGGTTTTAACAATGTTCCAAGACTGAAAACGTACGCTAATATTTAATCTGTTTGAAGACGAGAGAAAGACTGACTTAAGATGGCTCAAACACAGTTTCATGACCACATTACACTAAACAATCAACATCGTGGGACACTGTACCAGCTGAGGTAAAACTGATTTTATTTTGACGATTGAATTTTGTCTGTGACAGTGAAGTCTCTTGAGAAGTCATTTGGTGTAAGGCCAGGATAAAGGAATAGTGTAAGAGCTACTTGAGCGCATATTAATATTTGGTAAGAATATCTGTGCTGATATGACATATCATCCAGGTTCTGATGGTTTTTAAGTTTACAAAACAGTTTCTGTATATTTTGAATAGTGTATGGTAGTGGACTATACTGAGGCTATGTTTATATTAACTTTATTTATGTGTTAAAATACGGGCACAAGTTATTTACTAGAGTTGTACCAATACCGATACCAGTACCGGAAATGCCTCCGATACTGCCTAAAATGCGGTATCAGGTATCGGTGAGTACAGCCTATGACCAGTTCGATACCATGTAATGCCTCACGTCATTGCGCCTACGCATGGTACAGGCAAACGAAACAGAAATGGAGCGGAGTTTAAAAAGCGTTCTACTGTAGCCTTTAAAATGTCTTTTTTACCAAATTGTGTGGCTGCACTTTAACCTGTGTCTTGATCTGTGTCACTGGATAATAATAATAATAAAACAGTTTTATGGCATTCATTCTACTATGATGTATTTATTTCTTAATATTTTACATAGAGTTTTAGGAGTTGAGACATACAACAGTTCATATCCCATCCATTTTTATTTTACACGCTGGTATCGGATCGGTACTCGGTATCGGCAGATACCTAAGGTTCAGGGATCGGAATCGGTATCGGGAAGGAAAAAGTGGTATCGGTACATCTCTATTATTTACGCCAGGCGTTGTTCCATAAGGAGGTTTAGTGTGCAAGACAGAGGGAGATTGTGGACAACGTTGTGCGTAAAGACGACTTGATGCAGTGTTGAATTGCAGTAACGGGAATACGATGAGGCAGTGGACCGCACAATATGTGATTTTGGAAGGACTTGGCCTGTCATTTTGTTTACTTTTTTGTATTCTCAATAAATCTCGTTAAACATTTTCCCTGCGTCATGTGAGTACTGTGGAGCTCCAGAAAAGGAACAGAAACACGAGTCAAAACCGAGACACCTGACAAACTAAGCGGCCAAGGAACTTTGGTATGTTGAAATGGCCACGACAAATAGTCTACGTTTTGGGAAACACACTGATTTGTTTTCTGGCAGAGAATGAGTTGAGAAGATTTAAACCACTCTCAGTGTCTGTTTGTTATAAGTCCACAGCCGGTTGGCTTGGTTTAGCACAAACACTGGAAACACAGTCTGTTTCTTGAATGCAACCAGTAACATCCTGGAGTCTCCATGATGCCAACCGAGAGAGCTCTGACCAAAAAGATCAAGACAGGACAGTGCAATACATTGGCCAATCAAATGTATGCAATACATGCACACGTTACTTTATAACAAGAACAGCACATTTCCACTGTTGACATGGTGATTTTGGCAACATGGAATTCAATTATTGAAGCTGTTTTACTTTCCAAGAGTTATAAAAAATCCTTCTTCATAGTATTACAAACCACTGTGCAGGGTTTCATTGTCTGATTAGCCTTGAAAGTCATCCATCCCTCAGATTTACTGCATTTCTTTGGTATTTCGGTATCACAAAATATCAGTTCCCACCAATAATACAAGAGTTTCATACAGGTTAACTGCAGTGGGTAGAAGTCCTTTACCTGCTGCTAGCTTTTTGTCAGTGTCAGGTTGAGAAATAAAATACTTTAACAGTCAGACCTGCCTTTCACTTGAGCATATGTGCAGTGTCTTGTCTGGAAAGATGAGATGTAGAGCACACTGCTCTAACAAGAGTCTTCACACGTCCTGTCTGTTTGAGTATTGATGCAAGTGAGTTTCACCTCCTTTTCCCCTGATGACATTGTAGTTGTAGTTTTTGCTAAGCTTTGAGCACATACTAATCGCATTTTGCCTCCTGCCATCTTTAATTAGTTGGCTAAAGAGTTTGTGGATAATGCAGAGCGCCCTTGGGGAAAGTTGCCCAGTCCTGAAGGACAATAAGAAGAGAAAAGAGAGAGAGAGAGCAAGAGAGTGAGCAGTCTTAGGCGTTGCTTGGGGAAAAGATTAGAGTGGTAGTTTTTTGACCAGTGGGATCAGAGCCAAGCATCAGAGCCAAGCTAGCTCAAAGTGTCTCAGTAGTTCATTTTTTTTTTCCTCTTTTCAAGTCTCTCCCTATCTCAGGTTCACTTTCTCTGCCTCTCTCCTTCCCTAAAAGTGTGATTGATTTTCCAGAAACAAAGATCTCTGGGGAAGATATGTGTTGAGCCAGATTTTTCTTCACTAAACAATAGTTTCAGTTGATTTGGCTACAAAGAAAATCACATACTTTACTTCTGACTTAGGACCAAGTGTTAACATGATGTTATTCACATATTTATGTGGTTCTGTAGCTTGAGGGTGCTTTCAGACCTAGAGTTGTCTTGCTTTGGTCCAAATCGGGGACTAATTTTGTTAAAAAGTTGCACAATTGCCTAGAGTTGGTTCATGTTCACACAGCAGCATTTACAAGCGGACCAGATCAAATGCCTTGCTCTTGATTGGTCAGAATTTCCATGTGGGAAAAATCCAGGAAGTAAACAAAGCGAAGAAGAGATAAATGTGACACTTTCTAATGTCACAATGGAGGGACAACTACACAGGTTGATTTTAGCGCTGTTCATCGTGGACTATATTGCTGTCATTGTTCATTTTAGTCAAACCATACAGTTTGAAAACGAGGCGCGGCAATCCTCCAGGATTAGATTAACATGCTCATGTTTAACCCAAACAATGTGTCATGTGACTGCAGTTGGTTCAGATCGAGGCCGGAACACGTTCTCACCACAAACGAACCGCACCAGAGTTTGTTTGTAACCGGACCGAGACCACCTCTTCAAGAAGGCCTTGGTCTGGTTGTTTTGGTGCACACCCGAGTATTATTGCTGTGTTCACACCTGCCCAAATGAACCACACTTAGTGGGCAAATGTGAAAGCAGCCTAAATGAACTTATAATTAAGATATGTTTGACAATACAACTACATTAAACTGTTGGTGGAGTACAGCAAATAAAGTCGAGAATTCTGAGGGCTTGTTTCCAGGCATTGTGATCATTTTGCTTTCAGTGAAACAGTTGAATACATTAATGCACTAATGCAGTATGTCAGCATATGGCATCATCTATTTGTTCACTGCTACAGACCTATTTTTAGGGGCCTGCAGCAGCAGAGAGGATGCTGAGGGTGTTGCCACAGCACTTAGCCAATCTGGTCAAGTTGTCTCCCTCTCCATATATGTTCATTTCTCATTCATGCAAGGGAACATTGAGGTGAACATCTCCCAGTTTAACTGCTTTTAACCTTACATATACTGCACAGAGTGTGGGTCGCCTATCAAAGTTGCTAGCTAGCAGAACAATGAGGTGAGTGCGAGTGATTTTCTGTTTCCTTTCTGAGCACTTACTGTAACACGCAGTAAGAGTCTCAAAATGAGAGCACAGATGTGATGCATTTGCAGTCTCAGTCACACACTCCTTATAAAGGCTGCGGCTCTTTTTTATTTTAAATTAGACTGTGTGATATACGCTCAGTGTGGTGTCAGCAGAGTGAACTATTGCCTTGGTGTAGGTGAGCAGAAAATCTATTATCTGCGTTGGAGTTTCTGATATGGACTGAGGCAGATGTTGATGGTGCATAATATCCATATTTATCCTCAGCATCATTTATCTGCATCGGCAGGAAACACTGCTGTAAAAAATGCGGGGAGTGTGTTACATGAATGATTACATCACCTCGCTGTACATAAATAGATTTCTCAAGATAATGAAATGCGTGTGTGAACTGTGCATTACTGTATAATGCACTTTCATGCATTTGTCTGTGGCAGCATACAGCCATTAGTGCTCAGTTTCTCACCAAATTACAGTTCCAAGGTCAAGGAATCAGCGCGCAATAGAGTGTATAAAAATCACTTTTCACACACAACCACACCATAAAAGCTCGATATAAAAGCTTTAATGAGAAATCCTTTTCAAAGTAGAAATTGCTTTGTGTGTGGTTCACATCCTTTTCTGCATTATATCTCAGCACGGCAAAGAGAGTGGGTCATTTGTGGTGGGCCCATGAGAAATAAGGACTTCTCTGCGCAAGACAGCACAGCTTAGCAGCTGTCTCACACTCTCAGTGGCGTTTATCTGATATGGTTAATGCTGGCAATATGGCTCACCAAGCTATCAGACCATACAGGTGATATAAGACACAGATTACAGGGATTATAGAGATTGCTGGAGATGTTGCTCTTGAGCCAAAGTCACTGGTCTACAGGTGTTATCATGTATGTCTCAGATCCATTCAGATTACAGTCTACCTGTGCTCAAGCTAAACATAACAAACACATATAACCACGCATGTATAACACACGGCAGCCTGTAAGAACTTTGGCAGGTTGCAGCACAGTGTGACAAACAGCTTTATCAGTGAACACATGGCTTACATTCATCAGTTCACAAGGTCAGGGTTGTTTACGTAAAGCACACACACACACACACACACACACACACACACAAGGTAGGTCGATACGCGCACACACACATGAAAGGAAGTGTGTGTTCACAATAAATCCAGATGTGCCTTGGAAAACAAGGTAGAGAGGAAGTGCATCATGTGACATCACTGATTGAGGGGAAGTTTTTACCGTGCTGGGTTCATGTTGAACAACACAGGGCAGCAGCACAATTAATCCACAGGCTGTGTGTATAAACAGAGGAGCCAGAGGGATTTTTTTTTTCTATGGACAAAAATACAAAGACATGCTGTTGCTAATTTGGTTCAGAATCTGCAGAGAAGCAGATGAATGTACACCTAAAGAGGTAAATATGTCGTTATCTACAAGACAACATTTATGGTTCATCTTTTTAATATGGGAAGGTGTAGTATGTGGGTAAACTTAAAGAGATATTTTGCTGATTTTCAACCAGCTTTGTATCATAACAGTGTCATAACAGCGCCCAGATCTCCCTGCTCATCTCCCAGCTCCCTTCTGCTGGCTCTAGGGTATTGTTCAACTACAGATTGTCCTTCCACATTTTTGAATGCTCGCCACCACAGACAGAGAAAGAATAGAGGTGGATCAGGAGAGAGAACTTTCTCTCTCTCTCTCTCTCTCTCTTTCAATATGCTTTATTGGAATGACTTTTCACATGTGGCGCCAAAGCACAATTACAGTGTAAGACTGTGAAAATTAAGAGACAATTAACAACAAATTATTAACACAAAATCATAGACATAATCTTATTTCCTCCAAGTATATGTTGCATTTTAGTGGGACTGCCCCCGACAAAGAAATGACCTAGTTATCCAATAGTTTACGATATTAATTTAATAATTAAATTGTATATTTTGGGCGGGGCAACACAATGATTTCAGTTGAAGGTGTGAGAAAGAATAGTATCAGTAACATTGTTAACACTGTGCTACATTACAGAGAAATACAAAACCGTACTAATGAACCTTCATTAATATAGGCCTATATTTTATCTACAAGTGCACGTCACACACTGAGCGAGCCGCCTGTTAATGACGCTGTCGGCAAAGCAGTAATAATTGTGCTAAGTGGCTAATGGGCATGTAGCTACTTCCATGTTTCAGATGATACGTCATGTTTGTAGTCGACCAATGAAGATGAGTTTACATATCACCTTGGGTTCATCCTTCACCTTCTCAAAATGATCCCACACTTTGGATTTCTAAGCTAAGCAGCTAAGAGAACTGTAAAATCTTGCCAACTAATGACCTTTCTGGTCGACCAATGTTTGGTCGACTATTAGGGGGCAGCCCTATGTTTTAGTCTGGTCAGAGAGTGAATCAAAACCTCTGAGTTTACATTTAATTTTTATGTAGAACTTTGTTCTGATGTCTTTATAAGTGCCACAGTGTAGCAAGAAATGTTCCTCTGTCTCCGCCTGTCTCTGAGGACAGAGCTGACACAGCCTGTCTTCTCTAGGCAGCCAGATCTGCCTGTGTCTGCCAGTTTATGGCCAGGCAGCGATCACTAATACTCTTTCTTTCTTTCAAGCTCAAACCAAAATGTTAAAAGTGGCCAAATATAAATCAAGATTCAGTCACTGAATTACCTATTTTGCAACTAAAATGTCTACAGAATCATATTTTAGTGCACTGTTTGGCTGCAATACGAGAACTGTAAACATCAAGTGGGTGCCATACTGTTTCCTGTATCGTAAAAATGGAGGCTGGAAAAACTGAGAACAAACAGTAAAACGAAGCAGTGCTGATCAAATGTAACATGAAAACAGTCTGCACACTGTTGTTCCCCTAAGTGCAATTTATTGGCACATCCTCGAGTGACGTTTTGAGCTGAATGCTCCTCACTCAGTCTGAAGAAGAGCATTCTCGAAACGTCAGTTGAGGATGTGCCAATAAATTGCACTTAAGGGAGCTACAGACTTTATTCATGTTGTTTATTGCTTTTCTTTTTGTACCAATCCAAGAACACTTGTGTGAGCCCAGTTTTAGGAAAAGACCATTTCTCTAGCAGTAAAATGCTTCCTCAAGTAGTCTCAAGGATAATATGTACAACTGGGATTTTATTTTTGCTGTTTGGTCATATTTTTAACAGCTGTGATAGGCTAATATTTTCCTCACCAAAGTAATAGCTGAGATCAGGGAACATGTCGACATTACTTCAATGAAGTCTGACAATGAGAAAAACAAGAGCAGATGAATGATCAGGCGGCTGTAAACAAGCGTCTGAACCACTTTATTGGAGGTAGAACTGAAAGTAAGCACAGCTGGAACGCTATAATCCCTAATTGCACCGAAAAACTGTGAGAATGCACAATTAAGACAAGTACAGTAGGCTAAAGCTGAACCAGAATTCAGTCTGTAATGTTACAGTTCATCCTTGTGTCTTTAAAGCGTTTTCTTTCACTTGGTTTTGAGTTCATGTTGTTATTGCCAGAAAGAATGATTGCCAAACCCAAGAGCCAAGTTGGAGTTATTCTTTAAGGTTACCTCGCATTGTGAGGATATGGTGTGCGGTGACCTGTGCAGCACATATTGTCTGAGCTTCAGCTCTTGAAGGTCAGTGACATTTTTTGTAATCCTTTTACAGACCTTATTGAGAGGCCACTGGCTTTATGACTTACGTATCCTGTGGTCAGTGGGTAAATAAATGTAGTGCAGAATTGTATTTTAGATCGCTCACACTGGCCGCAGCTATCAGAGAAATATCAGGTGTCTTAAAGCTAGAAACCCCAAAATCAGATCTCTGATTAACTTAAAGCTCTGTTGTTTTACCACCCGTAGTCCGTTCAGTAATTGACATCTCCCGCTCAATACCCAGCAGCCATGACGACTCACGTTATACCGCACCAGCATGAGTGTCAGAGTGCTCACCCTGATCCTCATGTTAAAATGATACATCAGTGCCAAGTGAAAGTTTCCATCTCCACCATGTTTGCAAGGTAATGGGGTGGAGAATGACAGATTGTATGCTATTATCTTATTGGAGAATCAGCGCAGCATCCATGAAAGTGTAAAGACTGGGTTTAATGACGTGAGACATTTTTTAAGAGGAGGGGAAGAATGCTTCACGCGGTCTGGCACTGCAGAGCTGATGTTCTGGGATGTGTGCAGTCAGTGGAGCGACGGCGTGTTATATTAAAGCAGTTTTAAGTGCTCCTTACAGCTTGAAGTTTAAAGTTGTCTATTTTGTCAACTTTCAGGGTTTCAGAAAAGATGTCATGGGTGTGGGAGAGTGGGAGATGATTCATATTGATATGCACCAGTTATTTCTTCTTTTTTTCCAGGAAAGAAATGACAGTAAGAAAAAAAATCTACCTTTAAAGCAAGAACTCTGTCTCTTCTGCCTCTCTGTCATTCTGTCCTCCGCATCTTGAGAACAATTTATCCGATCTCCCACACACTTGGCAGGTGTATTGCTGGAGGACCGAGGACCTGTAGAGTTGAATTTACAGTTTGGACACGCGTCAATATTAATGAACTTTGAATAGAAAAAACAACAATCTGTGGCTCTCTGCAGCAGCGCGGGCGGGGCCTTAGGGCTCTGCACACTGAGTCGAGCGTGTCATCCATAGCGGGCTTTTACATGCCGCAGCTCATTGACTGCACTTCACCTTTGCTGCTGGATGCTGGATATACTAACATTACTATCAAAACTTGCACATAGCCCACAAGAGCAGCACTACTCTGCCATTGCAACTCTTTAAGTTTGTCATACTATCTTATAACACTAAAAATTAACTAATAAAAAACATTGATTAAGCCCTGGACTACTTTATAACTGCGGTGGTTATGTCAAAGCAAGTGACTAATGCGACTACCCCGCTTAGCATATGTCATCAGTCTCTCTGGCTGTGAGTAGCTGCAACTTGGGTGTGTTTTTCACGGGCTGATTTAATGTTTTGGGAGTCCCAGACATGTTGGGCATGCTGGCATAGGCAGCAGAACGAGAAGTACTCCAAACTTTTTTGTTTTTCCAAAGTAAAACTATTACCTGTTAAGAGTAAAACTATTTATACTGCACTGTATAAGTCCTACATTGACATTTTTTCTAAAAGTGAAGAGTAAAAGACAGGCATTGTCAGCATAATGTACTTAGATTTACTTGAAAGGGTACTTTTCAACCAGCTTTGTATCATCATAATGTGCAGTATGTGTAAATGAACTTTGGTAAACTTCTGTCCATCTAACCAATGCCTAGATCTTCCTGCTCCCCTCCCAGTGAAACTGAGAATGGATTAAGAGACAGGCCTGCCTCTCTCTCTCTCTTTCTCTCAAACTCAGACCAAACTGCGATCAAATGTTAAAATTAGGAAGTGTTTGTCAAATATAAACCAAAAATCTATTACTCTATTGCCTATTTGTCACCTAAGATGTCTTTTAAAAACATATATTAGTGCACTGTTTAGCTGTAATAACAAGAGTTTGTGAACAGGAAGTGTGCACCATACTGTGTCTACATAGTAAAAAAAAAACAGAGGCTGAAAAGAAACTGCAATCAAACAGTAGAACCAAGCAGTACTGATCAAACATAAACCAAGACTCTGGTTCTGCGTTGCCTGTTTCTCGTGTCAGATGTTTTTAGAAACATGTTTTATCTTACTGTTTAACTGTAATCATTTGGTACCAGCTGGCCAGCTTTGTGTTTAACGAACAAGTTTGAGTGTTTGTGGGAGTGTTTATTGGTTCAGTGTGGCACTTTGCATTTTGGTAGTTGTAGGTTTTCTACTTCTAGGGCTAAAGCGAATGCCACAGTCCTTTGTCGCTGTTTTCTGTGGTCATGTAGCACCAATTTAAAAAGTATTTGTGTCTTTTTTTCTCTTAAGACAGCCTAGTTCTACGAAAAGACCATCTTTTCAATAAATACTTGCTCAGTGTGGAGCGTTCAATTCTAATATAATGATGGATTATATTTCGTGAGTGAACCTGAATCTGCACTGTAAATGGTAACACGTCTCCGTCAGGTAAATGTAGTAGTACAGTGTTACCTCTGGTGTCATAAACAGTTGAGTTGCATGTTTTTTAAGTGCTCTGGAGACAGTTTAAGTTATTTTAGGGTACAATGAGGTAGAATAGCAACATAATTCAATATTTTAGTCTGGGCCCCAGGCAATTACCTACCTTGCATAATGGTAATGTCTGCCCCTGGCATTATTTCCTGTGAACCAGAATGTACTTCACTGTTGTTTCTGACCCCGAGAAGCTGTGACTTGGGTGTGTTAAGCAACTGTGTCATGGCAGGTGTATCGCTCAGGACTCAAGGAAGGACACAGCGTCAATTGTGAAGTTTTTTTGAATGAGCACTTCTTGAGGAGGCTACAAGCAGCAATATCACTGACCAAGCAATCAGCCCGTTCTGAAGAGGCATGTTTTGCACTGCACTCGTAGAAAAGGGAAGGGAAGCAAAATGAAAGACAAAAACATCTTTGATATTTTTTTCTGCTCAGCTCTTAATTGCATATTTCCCCTGAAGACACAAAAAAGTATGGCTGAACAATGAGGCTGCCCAGGGGAGCCACCATAGATTAATTGGACAGATACGAACCCTCTGACATTAACATTTATGCATTTGTTTACTGTTTTTCAATGAATAATAATAGGCCACCTCCCTTGAAGATCCCTAGTCACTCATTAGTTCCGGTGTGTAGCTTGTTATGGATGGGAATATTGAAGCAGCAGAATACAGTTCATCTCAGTAGTGGGCAGGCATACAAAAACTATTTGTAGAGGTTGTTTAGAATACTTCTTTCTCACCAACTTTTCATGAAGATTTGATGCCACTGCACACACTTGTTACCCATACATCAGCTTCACTATGCAGAAGAACATTACAGGAGGTAAAATGGTAAGCATCCAAAAGATCCAATTTACTGTAAGATATTTTTCAGTATTTAATTTCTAGTAATTAATTTTTGAAGATTTATTGAATTATTTCAAGTATTCAGGCATGGTGTGCAAGTTTTTTCTTATTATTGTTATTATTGTCTTATTTGCCATACATAAACTCTGTGAGACGTGTATTTCAGATTTTTCTGGCACTGCTAGGTAGTTAAAAAAAACAAGACGTTTTTTAGGAAACATTGATAACTGGCTATTTATTGAGGTTGGTATGCTGTAAACTTTGGTTTCATTTAGAACATTTTGAAAAAGCAATCATTTATTTTTGTAGTTGATGATCCACAGTGACTATAGATGATCAATTATTAATTGTATTTTTCCAGAGAGAACTAACGATGTAATATAGAGGAATACAACTGCACACTTATTTTTCTTAATGGACAGTAAAGTGGAAGCAGACAGCTTGTGCTGATATTATCCTCCTTCACATTTAACCCCACAGCTGTGTGACTCCCCATTACCATAAAATGAAAATAAAGAAGTAGACCAGAACTATAAATAAATTAATGAATGAATGCTGTAAAAATGGTTTAATACTGTTTTCCTGTCACTCTGTACTCCACTCAACACAATCGTTTGCAATAAAAGGCTACCTGAGTTAACATTTATCAGTTTGAGTTCAGAACTTCAGTCTGAATATGTGACTCACATAAGTGATTACAGATAACCATCTCTTATAGAACGTATCAGCAGGACCTCTTTAAATATATATTTTTTTATGCCTCTGTGCCGGCAACAGCTTGGTTAAGGTTGTCCAGAGTGCGTACGCCCCCTCGTGAATGTGGTGTCTCAAGAATGCTTGAGGGATTTTCTTTAGGTTTGGATCAAACGTCCACTTGGACTCAACAATGAATGGATTCCATTTTTGTGGTTAAAGGTCAAAGGTCACTGTGACCTTGTCCGTCTGATTCTCGTTAACACAATTTCTCAAGAAAACATTGAGGGAATTCTTGAAGTTTGGCACAAACATCTAGTCGACTCAACAATGAAGTGGTTAGATTTTGGTGGTCAAAGGTCGAGGTTACTGTAACCTCACAAAACATGTTACAAAAACAATTACAGACAACAATCTCTTATAGAACTCATCAGTAGGACCTCTTCAAGTATATTTATTTTTAGGCCTCTGTGCCGGCAACAGCTGTGGCTGGAAGCATTATGTTTGAAGGTTGTCCATATGTCCACACGTCTGTTGTACGTCCCATTCTCGTGGATGTGATATCTTAAGGACGCCTTGAGGGAATTTCTTTAGACTTGTTTCAAATGTCTACTTGGACCCATAAAATTGACTGATAAGATTTTTGTGGTCAGAGGTCACTGCAACCCTGTCCATCTCGTTCTCAATAACATAGCATCTCAAAAAAAAACCTTGAGGAAATTTCTTAAAATTTGGCACAAGCGTCCACTCAGACGCAACAATGGAGTGATTCGATTTTTGTGGTCAAAGGTTACTGTGACCTTGTTCTCGTTATCACAATATCTCAAGAAAATCGATCTTCTGTGCTGCCGAGTTGAAGTTGTGTGTAAAGCATCCATGTTTTAGAATTTGTAGTTTATTTGCAGCAACATCCGTACTGAAGCATTTTCAACTGTCATGGCTGCATGTAAGTGTGGACAGACATGGACATAAGTGCAACTTGACTGGCTCACAGAGGCATACAATGTAAGGCGGTAATTCTCTAAATGAAGAAAAGATATTGAATCCTCTGGCCAAGAGGAGGTTGAGGATGTAATTAAACTCTTCCTTGGTGATTAAAGATAATCAGTATGGTCTGTTTCATTGCTATTCTGTTGCTAGGGCAACAACTTTGGTCCCTTTTTACTTCCTGTCAGCTTCTGCATTAACATACATTCAAACAGGAAATACAAAGGGACCCATTCAGAATGTTTATGTTGTCCGGTTTGAAACGGTCTATAAGATCTCCGTAGATTTGCAACTGTTTGCATTGTTACTACAATAGATTCATCATGCATATATCATATGTTCAGTGCTCTGCTATGAACAGCGTATTTTTCTAACAGCTCACCACATAAAGAGCTTATGGTTCACTGCTTGTTAGTGGTGGTGGTGTTGCCTCCAGGCGTTTTGAATTCATACCATCATCATCCGGCGCCCAGAAATATTCTGTGCTGCTTTGTTAGGGTAATAAAGAATTCATACACTCCTTGAGCCACACATCTCACATTCATAACGGTCTAATGTTTAGCTGTGAAAGCTTGGAGCGTTAATTACCACAAACAGCCTCGGTGGTGCAATATGTGGGGAGGATACAAACGCCAACGGCTAATTTTGCAAGGAGATGGCCATGTTGAGCCTGCCTTACAGCATCTGACCATACCCAGAGAGAAGTTAGACGATTGGCCTGGATTCATGTGCAGGGTTCGCTCTAACTGTACTGTAGATGAGCGCATTTTCCCTCTCACTGATTTGACAAAGTATTCCCTTTAAAGGGCGCGTGGGGAATATGACATCATGCTCTTTGTACAGTTATGAGGAAAAATATGTTTAGTGTGGGAATCGTTTTATGGCGTTAAATATTCCGGACGTGTAGGCCAGCAGCTATGAAACAGTTCATTCTTTAACAGCTCTGCTGTACCTCACTGCTGTTTGCTGTGGTGGTAACGGTTTAGTTCACAACTGAGGGAAATAATAACATTGATTTAGCTTCGGTTCAAATTGCAGTGTTTCACAGCCACCAGACATGTTCTTTCGTTAAAGGTATAAAAAGATTTAGGGCTTGACAGTGTTTTTAATCTTTGTTTTGCACCTGCAGCCTTGCATTTTTACCCAAATTTTGTTATCAAGTCTTTTTGAGACTCTGTGATAGTAAAAAGCAGTGCCAGTGAAAAGCAATGGGTGGTAAAAAAAGAAGAAATATCTGGAAGCATAAAAGATAAGGTTACCATCGGCACGCTATAAAAGAAAATAAAACCCTTTGGAGATGTAAAGAAGATTTGTCAGAGGGAGGAGGCATACCCAGAGGAAAGAAATGGACTCCAGTGATCTGTGAGCTCTTAAGACTCAAACGTTAGAAAAATGTCTGACAGCTGATGCACAATCCTGTGCTATGGATACCTACATTTACCTTAAGGCGTTTATGTTATACAGTAACGCAGTCACCTTTCACTGTGTGCTTCAAAGTGATCGGGAGAGTGGTACACTCCAGTATGGATACATTAGCATTATCAAAATGTCTCCTTCTAGAGGGATGTTGTCTTTTTTCCCCTGACCAGCAGAAGCATCCTATCCCCCAAGGAGAAAAATCATATGACCTCACAGTCACTTGCTATCATTTTCTCTTATTACTTTCTGTCAACACTCATTTGTTATCTTTCATGGGGCATACAGTCTTCACAGATAACAAGTCAAGCAGTCATGAAGGAGATCATATGGTCAGTGATGTAGCTCAAACAGGAAAATGTCATTTATTATCATGCATTTGTGTTTTCCCATGAATGCCTGTGATTTTGTTAATTTCAGAGAGTGTGTGAGACAGTCTCCCCTAACTTTGTCATTACACTGCGATTTATTGTTCACGTCTGCTTTCTAGTGCAGAGAGCCTCGTCTCTCCCTCTGCAGTTTGCTTTACTGATGTGATGACTTCACTCGCCTCGGGCTGCACATCACACACAGAGCTGCGATGCCTGAGGTGAGGGACGCAGACGGAGAATGTTCTCTGAATGAGTGTACCGCTCTCGGTGATTGAATGGCAAAAAGGCAGGCTTTCATTTGGGTCTGAACTGAATGTCAACTATAAAGTGGACACAAGTTATAACACTCATCACTGCGGCTTGTAAGTTTTGGGCCCGAACACTCATAGTTTGAGTCATTGGTACATTTGTATCTGCAGGGCTGTTCTAGGACTTTAATCTCTATAAACAACATGGTAGAAAGGACTATTTGTTGTCTTTGTGTCTTTCTTTTCTTTATGATCACAGTTGTATTCTGGGAAAAGTGTCATCATCTGGACCTTTGAAAACTCTCAGCAGAATCATTTAAAAGTGAGCAAGCTGCTCGGTCTGTGACTTCTAACGAAGCGAAGAGGGATCTTGACTCATTAAGGAGCTATCTTTGCTTTGGTTGGTCAATATTTAAGTAGGCTCAGCCGATCAGCCTGCTTGTTTGATATCGGTCTGCTGCCTGCTGGAGTGTTTGTATTGGAAATTCTTATTCTGTCTTCTCTCATTAATGTGACTTTTTAGTCACACTAGCAACGGGACTCAGGCGCTCGGTCAGGTGGTCGGTCAATCCATCACTTTGGTTGAGACTGAAGAATCAGATGTGTGGATGTGTCTTAATGACTTTGCTGATCCACTGACATTCCCCTACTGTCACTATTGGGTTGGCATTTTGCTTTTAAGGAAAATATCTTAACAGCTGTTGGATGGATTGCCATGAAATTTGGTGTGGGTATAAAGACTTTTAAAGACACTTTAGTGATCCCCTGACATTGTATTAAGTGCCACTAGCTGATATTCAAATGGTTGATTTTCCAGTGAGCCATCTCCACATCTGTTTGATGGATTGGCACAAAATTTGGTGCAGGCATGTATTGTTCTCAGAGGAAAAATCTGTCTGACTTTGGCGCTCCACTGACTTCTCTTTCCATCTTTTAAAAAATACATTTTCAATTTCTATATATATTACTTCCATTCATTCATTTTCCATTGCTGCTTATCCTGTTGGGGGTCATGATGTTGGCAGTGGATGAGAAGTGGGGTACACCCTGGACAGGTCGCCAGACTATCACAGGGCTGACACATAGAGACAGAAAAACATTCACGCTCACATTCACACCTACGGACAATTTAGAGTCACCACTTAACCTGCATGTCTTTGGACTGTGGGAGGAAGCCGGAGTACCCAGAGAAAACCCACGATGACACAGCAAGAACATGCAAGTACCACACGTAGGGGCTCCCCCACCTCATGGTTCCAACCAGGAAGTACATACACTCAATATGTATGTTCGCTGTCATTACAATAGTATATATTTGTATTTAGATCCGGGCACTATGGGAGTCAGAGGGAGGATAAATGTACAGAGGCACATATAAGTTACCTACACAAACAAATAAATACATTAAAAGTAGAAACACATACTGATAGGTGATCCTATACGAGCCTTTTCAAGCCCCAGCCTCATGACAGGAGTACCCGTGTGACACATCAACACATTGCGCCAATAAACAGGTTGTGAACAAAATCAGTCAAGGGCAAGAAAAAAATAAACAAAAGTAATTATGATCACCCCTCAGGGACCAGGTATCCTGGAACAGAGCGACAACAGAGGTAAATACTGCATTACTCAGACTGTGGAGAGTCAAGCAAAAGGGTTACAAATAGACCCAAATCTTTGTCTCCGATCCTTGCACTCTATCTCCTCCACTTTTAAGCATGACAACATGTCCTTAAGCCACTGGGGCAACCTTCTTCCACTTGTGTATAATTACACGACGTTCTGAAATGGAGGCGAAAGCAATGGTGCCATGACCCACGACCGGCAGTCACATTTCCTCCAGGGGAACTCCACAAAGAGCGACAAACGGATTTAGCTCAATTACAGTTGTTAGAATTGTGGAAAGGGAACACACTCTTCCAAAATTGTCCTAATCTAGGGCTCCCCAGGCTTTTCTGCTTTTTTGGCTCAGTATGAAATGTCTCTGCAACTATTACATGAATTGCATGAAATTGTGTACACACATTGATGTTCGCCACAGGGTGAATTGAATTAACGGTTCCATGACATTTAATAAACCGCCATCATCCAGTCAGATTCAAAATTTCTACTATATTTTGGTTTATTCCAAGCAGCAACCACCGAGGTTGAATGCCGGCCAACGCTGGAGGGCCAGAAACTGCAGTTCTCAACCCGAAGCTGGCTCCAAAGGCGAGTCAGTTCCCATAGACCCCCATGTTAAAATGGCCAACTGTAAAGCAGAAATGACCATGTTTACATACTACTACATACAATGGCAAATGCAGATGGGCTACAGCAGCAGAAGACCACACCCGGTGCCACTCCTGTCAGCTAAGAACGGGGAACTGAGGCTACAGTTTGAATGGGCTCACCAAAATTAGCCAATGGAAGATTGGAAAAACATTCCCCGGTATGATGAGTCTGGATTTCTGCTGCCACATTCAGATGGTAGGGTCAGAATTTGGTGTAAACAACATGAAAGCATGGATCCATCCTGCCTTGTATCAACGGTTCAGGCTGGTGGTGGTGGTGTAATGGTGTGGGGGAGATTTTCTTGGCACACTTTGGGCCCCTTAGTACCAACTGAGCATGGTTTAAACACCACAGCCTACCTGAGTATTGTTGCTGACCGTGTCCATCCCTTTATGACCACACTGTACCCATCTTCTGATGGCTACTTCCGGGGGATTCTCATCATGGATGTGCAGCTGACAAATCTGCAGCAACTGTGTGATGCTATCATGTCAATATGGACCAAAGTCTCTGAGGAATGTTTCCAGCACCTGGCTGAATCTATGCCACCAAGACTTACGGCAGTTCTGAAGGCAAAAAGGGGTCCAAATCTGTACTAGCAAGGTGTACCTAATACAGTGGCCAGTGAGTGTATTATACCTGCTTGACATTAGCATTTTAAAGTTGCCATTGTGAGCATGCTAGTATGCTGATGTTAGCATTAAGCTCAAAGCAATGCTGTGACTAAATAGAGCCTCAAAGAGCTGCTAACATGGTTTGACACATACACTTTTAATGGGACAACCTAGTTCAGTGCACATTTAGGACAAACATGTACTAGGAGGCCTGTTACTAAACTGACAATATAGTTACCACCAGAGAAAAACAGATAACTTACTGTATTCTCACAAGCTACATTTATGTGGTTGGTTTTAAGAGAGGCACAAATGTACTTGAGTAATCTTTTACAAAGCCAGAGAAGTAGAGTGAAGGAAGGCACTCCTCTAATTCTGCAGTTGAGGGGATTTTTCTGTTTTGCTCCCTCTGCTCCTCCCACCCTCATCTCCTTCTCTCCTTGTTTTTTTTTTTCTTCTCATACTGGCTTTGCTGGCTTTGTACACTTCAGTGCACCCGCTACAGCCAAGCCTAAGCTGAAGGGACACTGAGCTGTATGTAAATCAATTTGGAACGCAGCCGTATGTGGAAATAGAATTAGACTTGTCAACCACACCTCTTTAGTTCCTCCTCTCTTCTTCATCGCTCTTTCCTTCTGTAGTAGTGCGCTCTTTTTCAAGTTAGGCGTACAGTACCATAAGTAGCAGCTATAGGAAGGCTTAGGGTCAGGCTCGTGGGGGAGAGGGGATTAAAAGAAATCACTGAAGTTAGCAGTCTTCAAAGGAAGCAGAGAGACTGCAAGCGGAGCCACATTTCTCTCAAATGGTTTCATGCTCAGGGGGCTTTGTGTAATGGTGAATTATTACATGAGGCATGGAGTCACATATATGTAAATGAGGCCCAGTGCTTTAAATTTGCACCGAGCATTGTACTCTTCTGGACGCCCGAGAAAAGGATGATATTAAAAAACACTGATTCATGTAAACAACGCGTGACACATCCACTTTCGGCTTCATCGATTATGCCGTCGTAGCGAGCCTGTGTCTGCTAGGTTTGATTTGCTCTTTTCAAATAAAACTCATTTAAACACGTGTTTGGTTCGGCAACAACAACAGTTCTATCTGCTGTTATTTCAGATATGACAGAAAGTCATATCTGACCATGTTTTTTTTATGCAGCAGAAAGAGGAAGAGGGATTTTGTATGGTGCACGGTAATGAGTTTTTCTGCAGTGGCCTCGTCTGTTTGGTCCCTGCATTGTGACAGTCATATTTCCGGGAGACATTCATTGATTGTTGTGTTGGATGTTCTGTGTGACAGCAATCCACTTATGTCAAGGGATGGAAGGGGAACAGGAACATATGTTCATCTGAGAGACATCAGGCATCAGAGGTTGAAAGGTTCACAATGAATCACAAACATGTCCTCGAATGCTTTTTAGGCTATAAAGCAGTGGCTATAAAGTGTGGAAAGCTCCTCATCTGGCTTTTAGAAACAATCAGTAATTCATGCCATATTGTAAATTAATTTGCAGAGAAATTCAATTAATGCTGAAGAGCTTTTTGTAAGATACTAAATTAAAAAAAAGAAGAGGTAGGAGATTATTTTTTAAGACAAATAACAGGGCTTTCCACCTCCCAGAGGTGCTATTAAAGAGCCCCTCATTCATCACAATTAACCTGAGCGACTATTAGTGAATCGTTAATTAGATGTTGGACTGTGTCTAATGAATCGCAACACACGCTTAGCAGCATTGAATCAATGGTTATTGACTTAGGCAGATATTGGAGATTTTTATAACAGTTTTGGAAAAGAAAAATGTAAAGGTAGAAAGGTAGTACATTAGCAAAGAAGCTCACTGTCAGCTCACAGTGCACTTTATCAAACATGATACAGCTTAAGCCCAGTTTAGATCAAAGATTCTCAGTATGATGAGTTGTAGCTTCTAACTACTTGCAAGCGCTGGTCTGCAACATTCTGAAAATCTGCCAGTTTACATCAATGCAACTAGACGGGATGGTATATTATCTCCATTGCACAGTTGCATTTCTACAGGTAGTTCTGATTAAACGGCGAAAACAAATAAAACAAACTAAGCTTCGTAGTCCAGCAGGAGAAATAGGTTCCCATTTTTTGTAACCTGTATTTTTAGGACCCTAATGGTGTCTAGTTGAGAATTTTTCTTGTTGCCAAGGTCAACTCATGGCCCATGGGGTTCATTTGGCGGCCATTTTGAATTTATGTCCACGCTTATGGCAAACAATGCAGATTTTCATAACTCCAACACAACATACAAAGAAAAATATACCCACTTTTTCATATAATTTGGACACCAGGGATTGAATGGAAAGGTCACTGACATGCTACAACCAGTCTCTTGGTAAAAAATGGGCAAATTGCACAATTTAGGCTCATAACAATATAACTTCGTCTATTTTGTTTCGCAGTTGTTTCCTGCAGTTACCAAATGTAGCTACTTTATTATCTTACATACATCTCAATCTTAAATCGATGAGGTCTATGACACCAAATTGAGTCAGTCTCAGGTTGGTAAGGAGGACCTCCAAGTTTCACAATCTTACTTATGTATAAGATCACAGCTTTGTTCAATACAATTACCTGGAGTAGTTCTGACTATCAAATGCTAAGAAGGACAGCGACACAACGTGAGGACAGAGACTGACATACGTGTCTGCAGCTGCAGGGATGTACCTGACTTGACTGACTGACGTGACAGGACGTAGGCTGGACAGGGACGGAGGGCTGTTTTTTAGAGAATTCCACGACTAGCGAACACGCTGTCTGTTGAAACAGGTGACCTGCCTCCTGTTTTCAAACCAGCCACTTGCAACTTGACATGCTGAGTTGCTGGTGACACCATCAGCTGGCTTGAGTCCAGCTGAGACAAGCCAGGTCACACCGCTGCAACTTTTCTAAAACGTTTTCGTCTTGAATCTTTGGTCTGATCTGGGGTTGACTCTACAGTTGCAGTTGTAGAACAGATTGACAGTTTGAGGCTGAGGAAGATGATGATCTTCCACACGTGACTAATTTCACACATCCGTCGGAAACTCTGCATGCCTGTTCCATTCATAAATTTCACCACCTGTCTCCTACAAAATACCAGAGGAAAATTTAAAGCAGCACTTGAAGAATTCACACCGGCTTCTCTGCTGAGAAGAACTGAGGTGAATGTCAGACCTCGTCTTGTGTGCCGCTCTGACTCTAAATTGCATTTGATTGGCTGCATGTTCCTCTTGACAAAAATAGGGATGGAGGTGAGGAGTTGCTAAGAAAAGAGGTATAATCACATGAAAGTATTTTGGTATTCGGGGAGAAACTCGCTCTCCTGCACTGTTTGGGTTTAGTGGCAAAACACGACTGACACGTCTGAAGTGCGGTGAGGATGACATTGTCTATCTGCTCTCTATTAAAATGCCAAATGTTTTTTAAAAAGCACATATGCTCGAGATAAAATAAAACCAAGGCCTTTTTTTAAAGGGTTGCAATCCAAAAGCTCAGATTTAGTTCTTTTTATTGCGACAGTAAAAAGGCAAAGAGGGAAACATTGGAGCCGTAGAGAAGTGAGAACCAAGGGCATTTGATCAACGACAGGGTCATTCTCAGCTGTGAAAGATGCACATACCGACGCCACGGAGGAGAAAGGTAACAAGCAAGGGTAAAGAGAACTCTTGTCAAACACACAGTAAACATTCATGGCCTCATAAACTGTACTCTTGCCAAGGAGTTGATTACAGGCAGATTCCATCATGTAAAACCCGCGGCTTTACTTTAGTATGTGTGATAGTACCACGGGCCACGCTGCCTTAAGCTGGCTCTCCCAAACATGCCTCCAAAGTCCAGCACGTGAGCATTTGCTTGGAATTACCGCTCACATGATGCAAATCCCATCTTTTCTGTGAACTGTATTAGAGCGTTTTCAATTTGCCCTCCTTTCAACAAAACACTGTAATGTTGCTGTCTGTCACTTTTTCAACACTGTTTTTGCAAGTTCAGTATAAAGATGCATATTTGGGGTTTTTCCATAAAGCATCCTCTGCCCTCTGATGTGTCATCCATTTTTAATGAGACATACCGGGCTCTTTAAAGTGATTACTGGCCGCTGGCTTATCAGATTTGTTTAAGAGCTTGCTAATGGCGTGATAAGGCACATTAAAGCGATAATAAGTATTTAATGAAGTTAAATGTGGTCAGGCTCAGGCCACGGAGGATTGATCCCTTTTTAAACAGGTCATAAAAAATGAACTCTGAATGCACAGATAAGATATTAAATGGTCGGGAAGTATGGGAAAAAAAGTAAATTATTGGCCCAATCCACTCTGGTCTAATTCTGGTTTTCGGTCCATGCAAGCTGTGTGGGATGGCAGAGCACTGTGGGATATGAATGATTTCCACTGTGATTTGGATAAACACTGCGGCGTTCTAGTTTTTAAATCCTCTCCAGCTCCTCTTCTGTCTTGTGAATCCCGTGTTTTCTGCAGGAAAAAAAGTCAGATTTGTGAAACTTTTTGTTTGTCTGTTTGTGTTGCTGCATTATATTCACCTGTGGTGCATTGATAAGTGAGTTTATTAGAATATTTCAGACAGAAATCACGTCATATTTGAAGGTATAGAAATAGAATATCACTTTTCTGCATTTTTACCTGCTAGTACTCCCTTTTTCTTTCTTTCTTTCTCTGTCTCATACATACACACACATTCATCGTGCCTGATGTCAGTGTGATTATGCAGCTGCAAAAGATGGGTGTTCCTGCTGCTCCTTTGCCAATGCTCGGGGTGGGGCTCACTGTGTCCATCTGCTCGTGGCCCTAGGAGAAAAACGCACGCACAAATGGCCACACAGTTTAAAATACATCCACACACACATATGCACAGAAATACACATGCACAAAATAATTACCTCAGCAGGGAATCTAGTCAGTCATGCTGAATGCCAAGGGATTCAAGGACACATACAAATCACCTAATAAATTCACAGCAAATCAAGTCTCCCCTTGCCTCAGAATGCTAAGTATTTCATCCACATTATCCCCCCGAATCCTCGCAAGCAACACCGAATCTACATAAAAAGTCAACTAAGGGTCGAGTTTTCTTAGTCGTCTTAAAACACAGACTCTTTTTTTTTCCAATTCAGATTCACAGTGTTGAAAAAAATACCTGAGTGTTTGATGTTTCTGTTCTCTCTCCCCCTCTCTTTCTCTCTCTCCCTTCTTAGGGGTCTTTTTGCAAGCCATTACACTGAGACACATTACCGGGAGGATGGAAGTGCAGTCACCGGTGCTCACAACTTCACGGTACGGTGGCACTCGAGTGCTTTTGACATTTATGGTCCAGTTGACGTGCAGTGGTGCTCCGCAGTCACACTGTAAAAACTGACCCTTTAAAAGTGTTCAGGAAGGCAGATGTTTTTTTGTCTTAACTCATAGAGGATCAGTAGTACAGATTATATTCTACATTTTAGCTTATGCATTAGTTAAAAATCAAATTAAGGATTGAAAATTAATAGTTAAATTGTTCAATTGTTTTTACCACCACAGTGTGACCCAGTGTGTATTTGAAAGCCTCTGGCTGTTGCCGAGCGGGACATCCATCCTGTGGCCTACATGATGATAAGCTGTGTTTTATGCTGGCTGTGTCTCAGCCAACATTGCCATCAGGATTTTATTATGGAATCCCCTTTCAGCAGATGATCTATCCCTGAGTACTTTTTTTTTTACTTTTTATTCTGTGTGCATGCTCGCCGTGTAAGGCAGAGAGCCTGCTCCCCCTTAAAATGAGGAAAAGATTGATGCTCATTTTGAGTACTTACCGAGGCTCACTGTGGCACAATTGATTCTTCATTGTATGATGAAGGTATTTTAACTTCGAGCTAGGTAGAAATATGGTTGCACTGCATTACAGCATGTAGGCATTTTTAACAGGCATTGTAGAGGAGGGATCACATTTCTGTGGCGTTTCAAAAACAGGTGATTTGTGTGCAGGATTTAGTGGCATTAGCTGTGAAGATTGCAGATTGCAGCCATCTGAAACGTCTGCCATGTGTCAAACGTAAACTCCTGGTTGGGATTCCTTCAGTGTTTAATGTTCAGGAGGTTTTTACCAGGAGCTGAATTATCCACAGAGGTCTCTTCCTCACCAGAACAAACAGACCAGGTGATTAAAACATGCTAAAAAACACTGAATAAAGCAGTTTCATGTTCCACATCTGTGTTTCTTTGATGGTGTTTGGCTCGTCTCAGATGGCCGCTGGCCCACCTGCTAATGCATGCTCACCTTTTTTCTCTGATAACTCTGAACTAGTCCATACCCATTGGTAGCTTTGTCACCTTCTACCTATGCCAATCCTCAATGCTTATGTGCAGTTTCACATAGATTGACCACGTCAGTGAGTAGAAAAACGTGGGACAGACAGAATGCCTGACAGTTTCCGTGATTATGTACAGCATACCATACCATGACTTAGTCATACCAGAAATTAGAAAAAAACCCCAAAACATTCGGCCACAGGGGGAGCCACAGCGATCGGTCGCATTTTAGCCATTTTTAAGCATTTTTCTGTTGTTATAGCGCCACCCACTTGCCAATTAGAGTTAAATTTCTCCAGTCACCTTGAGGCGTCCTGTTCTACATATCTACCAAGTTTAGTAAAAATCGATATGGCGGTTAGGCCTAGATAAGAAATTAGCTCTCTAGCGCCCCCATTTTGTTTGATGGGGTCAATAATGGAGGGGTCCCCTCAGATTATGTGTGGTCATATGCCTACAAAGTTGCGTGGTGATGGGTGAAACCCTTGAGATGTTATACACCTTTATGTGATGAGCCACGCCCTCCGCAATATTCATTGCCTTATAGAAGCTCAGTTTTAGTAAGTTTTCCAACTTTTGCCAAGAGGGAACTTTAGATATTGGTCCCTAGATTATGTTCACCCAGTTTCATGCAGATCGGTCAAACTTCCTAGGAAGAGATCGATTTTAAGTGTTTTTTTAAAAAAAATCAAAATGGCGGAAAATCTATAAAACCGGAAGTTATGGGTTCTTGGGGCAAAGTTGTTCCTCACGAGGAGAGGCATCTCTGTGCAAAGTTTCGTGTCTCTACGACATCAGGTCATGAGATATGCCCATTCAAAGTTTGCAATTTCAATCAGTTGCTATAGCGCCCCCCTTTGGCCAATTGATGTAATATTGCTTCATTCGCATCCTCCCATGACCCTCTACCACTGTGCCACATTTCACATGGATTGACCAAGTCAGTGAGGAGAAAAAGGTGGAACAGACACACAGACAGAGTTTTCGTCATTATATAGTAAAATCAGACGTTCCATAAGATTTTAGCAGGAGCCAAATTACCAGCAAAGGTCTCTTACTCTACAAAACAACTGGAACTGATGATTTCATGTTAAAAACTCAAAGTTTTCCGATGCTGTTTGGCTCATCTCATAGGGGCTGCTAACTAAGGTGGCCAACATGAAAACGAGATTGTTCCTTTCTGGAACCATTGTTTGATTTGTCCGTCCTGCAGAACAACATGGCAGTTTCCGTGGAGTAGGACCTGCTCCCTATGTCGATATAAACGGCTCATTCTCAGCTATCAAAAACACATAGATTCTTATTTCCAGGTAATTATACACTAAAAAAGATACCTCTTAAATTATATTCCACGCCTGCCAATATATCCCTCTAAATCCTACACACTGGACCTTTAACATATTTAACAGTCTCCTGCCTGTTTGCGGCTAAGATGGATTGAAATCACTGTTTAATTGAACGGCGGCAAGGACAGTTTGACAGGTCGCTTACAGCTCGGAGCAGAAGTGTTTGGTAATTCGGCAGTGACTGACAAGTCAATTTCCTGCAAAGTTATGCAAACAGCGTTTTCCACTCTCTCTCTCCCACCTTTAATTCTGAGTGGGAGGATGTTACAAGCGTTGCATCAGGCTGTCAAACAGACATACTGTATTGTCTTAGATAAGCCTCGCACAGCTGCACACTTTCAGTACCTGCTGTCACTGAACTCAGCAGTCAGCCCTGTGTTAATCAGGGATCAGTGGAAAGACGTGCACTCTAAATAAACTCTGCTATCTTGTGAATTATCTGGTAAGACAAAGGAGTCAGTGAAAATGTAATGATTTTGCTCCTCAAGCATACAAGTCAACACCTATAAAAAAAACCGAAGCAGGAACTGTAAATCAAGACAGTTTTACAAACCCTTAAATGGGATATAAAACAGAAGAACTGCATGTTTAGCGGCTAACCGAGATGCATTCCATTTTTATTCTGCTTTTTTTAGCTCCAGGAAATCCAAGAAATGAGCTTATGTCTAAATATTTCACTTTGAATGCATTTAGCTACTTTAAAAGTCACAGACACATTGCTGAGGAAGACAATCGCATCCATGCCTGATGTTTTCTTGAAAGGTGAACTAATCTAGGTCAAGCATAGCCTCAGCACAGAGCCTTTGTAGGTGCTCTATTTTTATACTTAATGTAATGAATCTCAGTTCCATCACCACCTGGCTCAGTTACTTGTACTGTACTTGCCAAACAGAAATCATTGGAAAAGACTGTTTCATGCAAAAAAAAAATAAAAATCTCACCTTAAAGTATTTCCTCCTGCAGTTCAATATTTGGGATGAGAAATGGTCAGTGTAGTGACTAATGTCGGTTGATTTAAGAGGGCTGGAGTGCAGCTAGACAGTAAATGGAGGTCTGTGCTCCCTCTTAACGAGAGTCACTTCCTCTGCTCTCCTTCTGTGCAGACAACAGTGTTCTCAGTGTGTCTGAGGAGTCTTAAAAGTCCCCTTCTCCTTCTTCTAGACCACTCTGGTGGAATGATGAAGGAAAAACAATTACCACTTTACTGTCACCTCCCATCCGTGTCAGTTCTCCATCTCTCTTCATCTGTGGAGGTTGCATTCGTTTCAGAGAAGCCTGTTTCTGTGAAGAGGGAGCTTGTTTTTGTGTTATGATACGTTAATTATTTTATCTCGTGAGTGAAGTGTTTTTCTCTTTTGTTTATAAAGGCTTCTTAAATGAACACTTTACCTCTTTCAGAATAACTGCTACTACCATGGGGAAGTCCAGGCGCATCCAAACTCTGATGTCACCCTCAGCCTTTGCTCGGGCCTTCGGTAAGAAACATACCCATCATTTAGTATTCAAGCAACATCTCAGCACTGCCCTTTAAGTGCTATTTGCCTCTGCAATGTTTATATTTACTCCACACCGCACAGCAGCCCATCGCTCTTAAGCCCCTTAAGCACGCTGTCAGTAAGTTGGTGTGTGGCTCACAGGAATAGGAGAAAATGTCACACCTCATTGTCTTTGTCCACAGAGGCATCCAGGAAATATCTGCCCTCGTTTTGGCAGTAATTGGCTTCTTGCTGTTGCTAATGACCAAGCAGAATTGGACGATTCAAGATATGGGCAACAAGTTCAACAATGTCATATCTGGCTTAATTGATCCTTGGCTAAGCCCCGCCCCTTTGTGATAGTCCATCAAGCTGTCAGAGCAAGCATGGAGCCCACACCTTCACTTCAACTGCACTATGTGAAGAAATATTAAAGAAAAAAAAAAAAAAAACACGATTTCAGAAAGAAGCTGACAGAAAACTACAACAGGGATTTTAAGGATATATCCAGGATGTCAAACTGACTCAGCAGCAACAACAGGTTAAAAAGACAAAGATAGTTAGAAGCTAAAGCCGAACTATAGGCTACAGATCACAGTGTAAAAGTGAACCACCACTTTACACGTTGTTGGAGACAGAAGAGAATGAATATAAAGGAAAACTTCACCAATTTTCAACCAACTATGTGTCCCTCCAGCCTCTCCAGGTAACAAGTGTCATCATTGCACATGCCACAGGCACAATGTTTAGCTCTAAATCCACAAAAGCAGCCTAAAAAAGGAGAAATCCTTCGTATTTGATTAGAAAGCTAAAAGGTGGGCAGGCTAAGGGTCTAGTGGGACATGTGGCTACAGTGAAGCAACCCCCACACATGCCTCCTTCGCCATTAGATCAGTAGGACGAGTGGTGAATGAATCAGTCCTCTGTCACATTGTTTTTGGAAATGAAACCAAAGGTTTTGCCCACTGATATCCAAACAACCATCTCTTCCCATCTCTCTCCACATGACTCTGTGAGCCATTACAACCCACAAACAGAAATGCAGCTTTATATGACTGGTGGGGCTAGCTAGTCGCCAAAAGTCTCATTTAATTGGATTAACTTTTGTAAAAGTTCCTGAGTACAGAATGAGTCATCAAACAGTTGAAACCCTTGTACAGAAGCGCATATATTTGGCATATAACAAGAGATAAATGATGAATTAACACAGGGACACAGGATTAACTGGCACAATGTAATGTGCATTTCATAGTGACTTTAAAGTTACCAACAGTTTATGAATATTAATGATGTGAGAGGGAGAGGGGATCATTTCAATAACAAAAAGAAGGCTGATGTATAAGAATACTGAACTAATATAAGACAGGATAAGAAGTACTTTTTTTGTCTCCAGGGGGAAATTTCGTTTGGGCAGTACCCTTATGCCCAGCTGTAATCAGCTTTCAGTACAGTGGTTCTCTGCTGACAACAAAAATAAGAACAGAAGATACATATACTGTTCTGCTCATAAGTTTATATACCCTGGCAGAATTTATAATATGTGCGCCATTCTTTAAAGAGAACATGAGTGATCAGGCAAACATATTTCCTCTATATTTAATGGGATTTAAATTAAACTATAAGGCATCACATATTAGCACGATCACTACAAAGATCATTATAAAGACATTGAGTGGGTCCCCGACGATATTTTGCATACCTTTTAGTTGACAAGACAACTATTATTGGTAATTACTTTAATATATATTTAATAGGTCTAGGAGACTTGATTATTGTACAGCTTTATAGTGATGGGGAGCTATGTAATTGACTGTTATTAATATATGGAGAAGGGGTGGGAATAAATAAATGAATACGTTTGTACTTTTACACTGTTTTTTGGACATGTAAATCAAATCATATGTTGTTTTCAGTTTTCATTCTTACTGTCTGTCTTCCACTGTATGACTATTTTGTTTATTTGGTACTTACATGTTCAAAATAAACAGCTAGTAACTAACTAACTAAGTTGTTAATCGTGTGTATTGCTCCCTTTAGCATCAGTGACGACTTGCAGTCTTTTATAATGGTTGTAGACGAGGCCCTTCATTTTATGAGGTGGTAGAGCTGCTCAGTCTTCTTGTCAAAAAGCCTCCAGGTCCCATAATGTCTTGGGTACTCCTGCATGAACTAGTTTGAGATCCTCCCAGATCAGGAGACTGTTACAGCCACTGTAGAACATTCACTTCTTCTGCTGTAGCCACTGAAGGTTCCACTTGGCCTTGTGTTTTTGATCACTGTCACGTTGGAAGGTCCAAGTGCATCCCATGTGCAGCTCCTAGATTTATAAATGCAAAGTATCCAGTATTTTCCGGCCTTTTGAAATTCACTCCCTCCCCCTAATGTCAGCAATCCACCTCGTTCCCTCACAGTAGGAATGGTGTACTTTTCGTCACAGGCCTTGTTGACCCCTCTGAAAACGTAGTGTTTGAGGCTGTGAACAAAGTGTTTTTTATCTCACCACTCCAAATGACTTTGCTGCAGAAGTTTTGAGGGCTGCAGTATCAGTCACATTATCAAAAAATTAGCCCAGAGGTGTGTAAATATATGTATTACACAATAGTATTACACATGCCTTGAATAAAGTTATAAAAACATAGGCATTGTAGAAATGAAAAGTCATAGAACCATGACAAATATGAATTACATAGAGCTTTTGTGCATAAAGCCATGAGGAGTTTTAACACTAACAAGACTAGTGTTTAAAGCTCTGTGTGGTTTGGCCCCTCTGCCAAAATTTAAAAAGATCTTTTATAGTTTGGCTTCAGTAGAAGTGGGCCCGTAGGAAAAAAATGCCGCCTCAGTTGTAACATATTCCATTAGAGAGAGCCACATTCAGTCACACTCTGCGTTTGAGAGATTGCTTATGCTTGAAGGCTTTGTTTTCAGACTTGCGCTGCTGTCTCTGCAGAGGTTTCATCGCGCTTGAAAACAAGACGTATATCATTGAGCCAGCGTCTGGACATGACAGCGGTGTCCACCTCATCTACCGGGTGGAAGAACTCACGCTGACCCCGGGATCCTGCGGCCACGGCTTCAACATGTCCTCTGTCTCCCCTGAAAACCACATCAAAAGCCCCTTTCAGTCCTTTCACACGAGGGTGAGATCAGAATTATGTTTTTTATCATAAAGCTTGTATCAGAGCCAGTTCAAAGCTGTGTTGTCATCAGTGTTAGCAGATTTTTTTTTTTTTGTTGTATTTAATTTTCAAACGTTTCTGAAGAGGGTGAGACTGACATTCACTTGATGAAAGATAAATGGGCTTTTGACCAAAGATCAGAAACTGGCACGCGGACCACTTTGGATGAGTTCCCAGAGGGTGTTGCCATGGGCTTGACACATTTTATCTGCGCTTAGAGCCCAAAGTCGAGGGCCCATGCAGGTTTGGCCAACGATTTACATGGTGCAGGTGCAGCATCCATCTGCCACTATTCCCAAGCATTAAAAACTCCATCTGAGTCAGGAAGTGAAACTCACCAACATACAGTAGTTAATGACCCCTGAGTAATAGCTGGGCTTTGCCATTTTAGAGGAGCATCAGTTCTGTCTCAGCAGACAGGATATTAAGCAAGAGGATCACTGAATATGGATGGATGACACTGCATGATTTTGTGTGATAACTATACAGTGCTGATACTGGAATGAAGTGAAGTACTGGTGGTTTAGTAGCAGCTCTCTGGCAGACTTGCTTATTTGCTTTTTTGCCAATAGTTAGATGGAACCATTGATACGACCCTCATATCTGATTGTTAAATATGAAGCTACAGTTAGAAGCTTAGCTTAGCAGAACTTAGCAGGACTGGAAACAGGAAGAAACATTTACGGCATTTACATCACTCCTGGAAGTCACTCAGCCCAAGAAATGTCACGCTCTCATCAAGTGTGATGCTGAAAACTGTGGCTTCTTTCAAACCTGCTACGCTTGCACTTTGATGGCATTGTTCAGCACTTCTGGCTGACATGGGAATGTCCTTTATTCTTGATTTCATTGTCTCTTTGTTTGGTAAATCCATTGAACAAAATCTCTGAGCTTTAGAGGAAAGTCTCCTTACCGTGTTCGCCGTAAGCAAATGACTTTCCACATTTTCCAATTCAGTGAGCAATGATAGCGCAGTGGCTCCCACCTGGTTGGTCGTGGTCCCAACGTGTATCAACAATGTATCAAGTTTGTAGAAAACAAACAAACTTACAAACTTTAAGATATTTTTGGGGGGCATTTCCAGCCTTTAATGGATAGGACAGACAAGTGTGAAGGGGAGAGAGAGAGAGGGAGTGACATGCAGCAAAGGGCCACGGGCTGGAGTCGAACCCGGGCCCAGAGCTGTGCTATCAAAAAAAAAAAGGGGTAAAAAATGTAAAAATATCTTTAAAAAAAAACAAAAAATGGCATGTGCGTGAGAGAGCAATTAGCATTTCCAAAGAACTCTCTTGGACACCATGGGCCACCATTCACATGCTTGCCTTAGGTCGCTGAACCCTCTTCCCCCCTGTTTTTAGTGTTTATGCTAAGCTAAGATAACCAACTGCAAGCTGTCTCATTATTAACGTACAGATATGAGATTGGTATTGATTTTCTTCTCTAAGTCTTTGCAGGTCTTTTTTGGGTATTGCAGGCTTGAAAGGGTTTATCTTTAGGCTTTTAATATAAGCCAACAGGAAGCGATAGTACATCCATTGTGTGTCTATGATATTTGCCAGTGCTTGAAATATAAAGTCGCCTGATCTTAAGGAGGATCAAGTGGATAAAAGTACTTGAAAAACATTTTTTTCTAGCAAATCTCAAATCATTTACTAACAAGCAGCATCTCTGTTTTTTACTACAGCATAAAAGGCACACTCAGAAGACGACCAAGTACGTTGAGCTGATCATCGTTGCAGACAACAGAGAGGTAATGCACCCACTTCACCTCCATTCACAGATGCCGTGTTTGAACAACAGAAAACAACACAGTGGAAACACAGCAGCCCCTCATGTCATGGAGCAGAAAAAAAGCAGGGTAAGCTGTAGTAACAGCAGAGCAGGTCCCGCTGGGGCTGCAGAATTAGGTCAGTGTGCAACAAGCAGTGTGGTCTTGTGGCAGAGGCTTCGTTTTGACAGGAAGTGCTGAACGATTCCCCAGCAGACCAGACAGGAAACAGGAAAAAGTTGTGTGGATACAGAAGAGTCCCCCATAAGCACTGACGAGCTCATTGTGGGGTTTCCTCTTGGCAGCCCTTTGCTAATGCCCCTGACCCGCATGGAAAGAGAGGAAACGGGGGGGAAAAAAAGAAAGGATAAGAGATCAAGTATGTTGTCAGACTCAGATTTGAAGTCCAGCACCAACACAGGTGGATACACAGTAGGGTGGAAATAGTATGTTTGACTTTGCTGCAATTTGGATCAAAAGCTTTGCAGGCTGTCAAGATCTGCCAATATACCTGCTCCCTGCGGCCGCGCCATTTGTCTCTCTAACACTAGGAGATTTTTCTAGATCCAGATGGTCACAGCTTGACAAGCTGCCTAACACTCAGTAAAACGTATTGCCTTTGCGGGTGTCCAGCGTTGTTTCATGCCTTTTAGTTCTGAAGATGACTGTAACTACGGTATTATTCATGTCTTCATGCAACTCAACTACCTCTGAGCGGACATGTTCCCACGTCTACCGCTGATTACATGTCTTTGTGTTTTCAGTTTCAGAAACAGGGGAGGGACGTGGAGAAGGTGAAACAGAGACTGGCAGAGATAGCCAATTACGTGGACAAGGTAAAACATCCTCTCCCCTTTGCACAGAAGGGATAAATCACTTTTTTAAAATAGAAATATTGCTGGCAGCGGAGATTAATGGGATGACTGTGTGATGTATTAATGTCCTACTGGAACAGCTGCTTTTAGTCTGTCTAAAAGCTCTGCTGCCAGAGCTGTGGCTCTATAGCCAGCAGATATAGTAGACAGATGGATTTGTTTAAGGGAAGCAGAGATAGAGACAGGAAAAATACATGCTTTCATCATGTAGAAAACATTAAAAATTCTAACACAGAAGGTTTCATTCATTCAACTGTCTCTTCTATGAAATACAATGTAACTGAATTGAGTAACCAAAGGTGACAGTGTCTTTGATCATTCATGTAATCTAAGCTCCATAAGTCTGCCGACCTTTCTCTCCACACCGACTTTCTCTGCTTATCAGTTTTACAGGGCCCTGAACATCCGGGTGGCCCTCGTGGGTCTTGAGGTGTGGAGTGACTCTGATAAATGTCCCGTCACCCAGGATCCCTTCACCACCCTGCACGAGTTCCTCGACTGGAGGAAGGTCAAACTGCTGCCACAGAAGCCTCACGACAACGCTCAGCTCATAAGGTGGAAATTTAATTTAACAGGAGATATCGAGTCCAGAAATGAACAAAAAAATTTATATGAGTTTATAAGTTTATATTGGTATGCAAAAATAAGGCCGTACTAATGTTTACATGAGTCAGCCCATCAGCTGCTTATACTTTGCATCATTGTGAACCATTTTCCAGAGGATACCGTGGAATTTCACGCTGATTTCCGACCCAGTCAGCCATTGTTTTCCATTAAATTTCCTGATGGGTGTAAACCATGTTGCTGTAAGTTAATTTTCGCAGCAAATTGGAAATAATTAAAAATATGCTGCTACCTGAATGTTTATTTGGATCCCCATTAGCCATCGCCTTGGCAACAACTACTCTACTAGGGTCCAAATGTACAATGTTTGCACTTACACCACATACAGTGAATAAAACAGTTACGATATCACCATCATCTAGAATGAAGCATTTGACAGTACAACACAGTGTTTCCCCTGGGATGGAGTTATAGCAGGGAAGGTGCTACAACACAAATAAGAAAAAATGCACAAAACATGTGCAATTTTATTATTATTTTAGAAAATCTTAACTTATTTTATTTATCCATTTTTTAATTGTATTTTGTTTGTCCATTTTTTATTTTATTTTATTTATCCATTTATTTTATTTTATTTTGCCAGGAGATTTTTATTGATGCATATGGAATACCTACTATCGCTGTATCCAGATGGGTCTTCCAAATGCTATTTATTTCACAGATGTTTCCTTGCGTATTTCTATGAAATAATTGCTCAAAGTTAACGTTCAGTACTCACGTGAAGTTGCAGAACTGTTTTCTCTTTGGCAAGTGATAATTCTGAATCAGCATTTTTTGCTTCATTGTTGACATCTACCTGGTGCTTGTTGTTGTAATCGTTGTGCTGAACATATTGGGCCCAAAGTCAAAGTCCAAATCCTATGCCCAAAGTTTTCATTTACATGTTTTCCCTCACAGATGTGTGAAGTGACCAGTGCACAAAGCATACTTAGTGGATATTAATGTAACGTTAATTTCATAAGATAAGACAAAGCCCTCTCCTTTCCTCTCTTCCCCTTTCTCATCTTGGAAAAATAAATAAATAAATTCAGCAGCAGCGGCGGTCATATTTCAGCACTGGTGTGATGCTGCTGCCAGATGCACATAGGGGGAAAACTGAACCATGAAATCTCAATTCATAATGCAAAGAAAGTTAAAGCGTTTTTTACTTATTCATGTTTTAGGCTTGTTCTCAAAAATGCCCACTTCAGTCGACAATCCCATTGAAATATGGTTCTGTTCTTCCATGTGCTGGTCTTTGAGGGAGTGTTATGTTACCTCTCCCTGCCTGTTTGATAACTGTGTGTGCTTCTAGAAATTAAATATGTCTAATTGCAGATAATTTGACTGTTTTAAAACCACTGCATTTATCAGCAAAGTTCATCCACTACATCTTAACTTGGTAGGACATTAATCTAAACCTTAATAGAAATCCAGCTGCAATAATACGTTCACAATAAGTGGGTAATAAGCTTTAAAAACGCACAGCTGGTTTCATCCTGTAACATTCTTATCTCCTCATCGACCATACTTCTGTCCCTTGCAGCGGGGTTTACTTCCAGGGCACCACCATTGGCATGGCGCCCATTATGAGCATGTGCACAGCTGAGCAGTCTGGAGGCATTGTCATGGTGAGTATAAAACCTTCGTGCCGCTCCCACCCTCCTCTTCCTCTGTGCAGCCTGATTGTATCAGTGTGGACATTGTTCAGATTCAGCAGGCTAACACAATCCAGACATGATTTACACAGAAAAGGTGTTCGCCGTTTTCTGGCAGGAAGTCGTGCTTTTAAACATAATGATATTTGTGCTGGCGCTGCCTCAACATTCATGGCCTCATCATTACCACAAACACCAACGTGCACAAAAGGAATATGTAAAAATAGACTCTCTGTGGTTATGCACCCCCTTGTAAGGTCATTTTTAGTCTTGCTATCATTCAATCAGGCTTTCCTTTGACATCTCTAAAAGGCTTGGTGGGGCAGGGGGGTAAATCAAAGGCCACAGCGTTTAAACAAAACCACATTTACATTTTTATGAGATGTGATAAATTGTTTATGCCAGCCCTTAAAGAGCACACTTTTAAAAATTTTTACACACAACTGCGCATCACCCCTGGTACACTGAATTATTGCACATAGTAAATTAGCTGCCTGTTGGGCTCCTCTGCCGGCTGGAGCACTTGACATCTATGCCAAATCACAAAGTGGATATCAGCCCAATGCTATTACGCTCCAGCCCAGATGTGTGTCCCCCATTAATAGATATGTTTTCTGCTGGCCGGGGCTGCGGTGAGGCATCTCCAGATGTTTGTCTTCCCCATTACTTACAGATGGCAGATGGCTTGGATGGAGATTAAAGGGCCATGTTACCAGTTAGAAGGCGGTCAGATGAGATGAACCATTTCTCAAACCGTTCACTACCACGTGTGTTAATCAGCCTCAAATCCTTTATTTGCTCCACATGGCCTTTCAGTTTAAACACCATAATGCTATTTATTTTTCCCCATTAAACTCACATGAGTCTTTCTATGTGAGTGGTTTGGTTCAAACTGTGACAGCTCACAATATCTACTTTTTTATAAGGTATTCTTTGCAGGGAGTTGCTTTCTCACATGGCTGGGATAGATATCAGAGAGACTATCGGAGCATTTCTTGTAACCAACACTATCAAATTCTCACCATCACAACAATGCCTTATAGCTGCTTCAAAGTAATGACTGTGGCTTCCAAGAGTTTCATCCATTTCTGCTGACTCTGATATTACACTTTTTTTGTGAGGAAGCGCTCAGCTGTGAATTGCGCACACACACTGATAAACATGACAGGAGCAGGGGAAAGTTTTCCCATCCTTCTTGTTAAAAGGCGGGGTGCAGCTCCCCACGATGCCGCTCTGTAATCAGAGCAGAAAATAGCGTGCCCTCAACTTTGACGTCTAACCCCGCCTTCAAAGGAAGCGTGTGATTTTCTCATGTGGAGAACCTTTGAATAATGCAGCGAGATATACAGTAGCTACGTGGGCGACTTCTTTCTCAGGATTCTCAGATTTTAAATGCTGACTTGTGCGTAATAATAAGAGTGGGGGCGTTTTGTTATGTATCGATCAGCTTTGTTAAATATATAACCAACATACCATCAGTTCTACAGCATTTATCTGGCTGGAACACGCTTCTCTGGGCATTAAGGTGAACGTGCATGGCTCTTTTGAAGTCACAGACATTTGTGTTTGGATTTAGCCAACAGGCTGCTGGCAGTAGCTTCATTAGTACTATACATACCTGAGATCAGTATCAGTCCACACAGGTTTCATTAAAAATACAGCTATGCTTTTTGTTTTTTTCCGGCCAAACACATTTTACGTCACTTAAAACAGATCTTTTCTAAAACTTCATCCAAGGTGAAGATTTCAGAAGCTTTTCGGTGTTGACGTGTAGACAGAGAGAAATTAGTTTTTGGCTTGAGACGTCAGAGTGTGTGCCGTTATCACAAATGAGGCGACTTTTCCTGCAATGGCAGAGGTGGCCAATATAGTGCTGGCTCAAACCTTTCTAACAGGGCTTTTTACATATTTACACATAGTCACTTTTCCACTGTATGGAAGAACAGAGGCGTCAGAGTGCCAACAAGGCCAACATCATCTTGAGTACTATATAATCTTGAGTGCTATATTGTAGGCAACCGGACTTGCTTGAGTTTCTTGAAGATGTTTCTTCTTCTTCAGTTCTGATGGACTGGAGTGGAGTCGTAGGCTTTAAAATCTGTGTGGCTGTGAACCCTTACAGGCCACGTGTGACTCAGAGCTCACGTGACCTGTACGACTGCAACTCCACACCAGTCCATTATATCTGAAGAAGCCTCTTGGATGAGAGTCTTAAAGAAACGCAAGCAAGTCTAGTTGCCTTTGATGTAGCATTTACAGTAAAATCAACATCTTCTTCTTCTTCTTCATCTTCTTTGTGTGGCTGTAGGGTTTGGGTTACGTCACCGCCTGTTGGTTTGGCATGTTTTTATATTTATTTTGTGTATGGGAATTTTTTTTGAGAATAAAGGAGGGGAAAACCCTGTTTTCAAAAATACCCATGTCAGTGTGGACTAGGCTTAACTTGCTTATTCACCATCTGGCAAACTATTGAAGTAATTGAATTACATCAATTGTGTGGAAGATTTTCTTTTAAATAGATGTCTGGAAAGTCGCTCTCTGTCACTGAATGAGGTAACACAATTGTGATTGAACCCATGGCCCATTGATGAAAGCCCATGCATTTGCATCACAGTATTACATCATCACACATGACAGTGGTGACTGACATCATCACATATGAATACAATTGGGCTCATCGAATCCACAAGAGTCTCAGCTCTCTAGTCATACCCAATTTATGCAATTCCAAGACTGGTTAGGGACCCCGTTATGCACAAGTATTCAAATAAACCATTTTTAGGAAAAGAGAATGGTATGCATTTGTACTGCATGCAAAAACCTGCATGGGTTTGCCAAAAACTGCATGAGATTAGCACCAAGTGGGCATGTCTGTAAAGGGGGGACCGTTTTTAATCAGATGTCTTGAGATGAAGTTTTTCCCCTTGCCGAAATGTAGTTTAACTTTGGAGCATTATTTAGCCCCGTTCTAGGCTCATAGGATACCACTGCCTTCATGTCAGCTGAAAGAACGTTTACTTTTGATTATTGACCCACCCACCCATGATACTCTCTAGTAAGCTTACCCAAACCCGCCACACCCACGGGTTGTGGGTCGACCCGTGCAACTCTGTCAGCCTGGTTTCAAACCTTAGTGTGTAAACAAACACCGCAATTATTGCTTATCGACATAGGTGCCACCAAAAGGAAAGAAACAGTGATCTCTGAGATTGTAACTTTACCAACTCATTGGGTATACCTCTGAATTTCAATTTGCTCAGAATAATGTGTTCAAATAGCAAAATTCAGCTCGAAAATGACACAAAATGATCATATCATCACAAGACGATGTGGATAAGGTGCTGTCATTTTGTCATTCATCTCCATCTGTCCTCGTTCCACTCTCACCTTGGCGTATAGTACGGCACTAACTTCATTTCTCAGTCAACCCATCAAACTCTCCCTTGTCTCTGTCTGCATCTCAACCCGTCTGTCTACAAAACTAGGTGAAACTGAAACTTCCACCACTCTCTCGTCATTCTCCGTCTCTGTCTGGCATTTGTCTTGCTTATCAATGCGGCAGCGAGTCATACAGCGCTGAGTTTATGGAGCTTACTGCAGTCGCAGTCTCCACCAGCAGCGGGTATGATTGGGTCTGCGGGGGTAATGGAATGGCAGATGAATTCAGGCCTCCATGAGGAGAATGAGTAATAGAAGAAGGACGAGGGGCCAGATCGGACAGTTACTGAAATGTTTTGGGAATTGGGGATTTAAAAATTGTCTTCTTTGAACTTTGCATTTTCTTTCTTCTCTTTTACACCATTTTTTTGTGAGCGATTGGTGCACTTCAGTAAGGCTTGGTTTTTACTCAAAGCTTACTCAAGTGACTTTGTGTAAATTTCACATCACTCACAATCAAACATACAAGATTACACATAACTTGCATGTTCTCACGTTCTGGTGTCCCTTTTTTCTCTATCCCAGGATCACTCTGAGAACCCGCTGGGTGCAGCTGTGACTTTGGCTCACGAGCTGGGACACAATTTCGGGATGAACCACGACACTCCAGAGCGCGGCTGTGGCTGCAGGATGACCGTTGACCGTGGAGGCTGTATCATGACCCCGTCCACAGGGTGAGTTTCTGGTGATCTATTTCATACAAAACAGTTTCCACGAAGAGATTAAATGTTTGCAATCAAGGTCAAGATTAATGTGATCCAAATGTTCCTGCTGCTGGACTGATGGAGACAGCTGTAATTTGTAGCTAAATTTTAATTAAACGCCCAACTCACCACACTGGTATTGCAGTTATTACTGTTTTCTTTAGCGTTTCACTACTAGATTGTAGCTTCAGGCCGATTTGGCTTATAATTTAAAAATATTAGCTCAGACATGGGTTAAAATTCGGCACTTTAGGCTGTTTATCTCTGTTTTGGATGCATCGATTTCAAGCTGTTAAACAATTACCCTTTTAAAGCCCTGTTTCACACAGCTGCGGGATTAAAATGTTTATCAGTTTAACTTTTATGATTAAATTAGGCTGACTTTTATTTCACCTGAGCAGTCAAAAAAGATTGATTAAGCTCCACAGGTTGGATCATGTTCATCGGTGCGCCATTGTTTATGTGTTGTTGTGTGAGAGGAAGCTCAACGCACGCACACATAGACACACAGTTTGGCCTGAGACTAAAGCAGCTGCTCTGGTATTCTACTCGTGTTGCCTGGGTTGCCGAGATAACACTGCTGCTGCAAGTGATGGACTCTGTGACTGTTGGTAAACAGCGAGCAGATAAGGCGAACCCAGAGCGCAATACCAGATTTCACTCTTGGTCCGGTGCCAGTTTGGTTTGTCTGATGGTGAGTCCCGCAAGCCACAGATGAATGTGGTCAGGGTGGATTCCATAAGACTGTGAGGAAGACGACGACAGAAAGCCGCGAGACACAGTTACAGTTGGTATTTGGATCTTTTTTTTTTTTAGTCTTCAATGTACAAAAGAATTTCTCACACAGACCCACCCACTTCTTAGAAAACCATCATCTGTCGTAGCCTTCATCTGTCCCACACATCAGTGATATCAGTGGCATTAAATCATGCACGTTGATGGGGATTTGTCCAATTTTGAGAATATACTGTAGCAGGAAAGGTTGCCAGCTGGGCCGCTGCTGACCATTTGGGTGCCCTGAGTGTAATTGCTTTGTGGTTATGTGTATCAAATAGCTTATAATGGTCTAACGGTGCCTATTGTAGTTGTGCTTAATTTTAACTTTAAAAAAAGTTCATCATGATTGATGATCAGTGGCCGTTTTGGTGCCGTCCCAGCACTAGATGTCCTCCACACAGTGCATGATGCGCGTGCACGTAGTGGCAGCACTGGTTGCCAGATCTTAAAAAGCTGTGGGTGAGCCACAGCTTCAGCTGTTTGAGTCAAAGGCCAGTGTTTACTAGGTCGTGGTGGTGCAGTGTTTTCCAATTTGAGGTGAATCAGTCATCGAGCAAGCAGATTAGAGACGTCCTCGACTGTAGGTTGGTTAGCGGCGATCTACGCAGGCTGTCAGAGGGTCAGGATCAATAACAGTGCTGCATACACTTGAAAATGTATTAAAAACACCTGTCCAGAAATTCAGTAGCAGACGGGACCAAAACATATGGCTGTGGGTTCCCAGGTCACACCCACATCATGAGCAATTCTCATGTACTCCTGAAAAAGTTGGAGAATGGAGAATGAACTACAGCTAGATCGATGAACTGGCCGTGGATCTATATCAAGTTTGTTTATGTATGTCATGTGGTTTAAATTACTTTCAGCCAGTATATAGTCATAAGATTTTCTAAACTCCCAAAGTTTTGGTCTACAGAACCCACATTGCGAGGTGCCCACAAGCTCACCTGGTAGAGCGGGCACCCCATGTACAAAGGCTGTGTCCTTGCTGCAGCGGCCATAGGTTCGACTCCAGCCCACGGCCCCTTGCTGCATGTCATCCCCACTCTCTCTCTCCCCCTTTCACTGTCTTGTTAAATAAAGGCAAAAAAAGACCCGCATTGGAAAGACTATACAGTGAACCAGACCAATTGCTAATACATTTTTGATGTTTGTGAGTCGAGCTTCTCTCCTCCTATAACATAACATGTTATAAGGCAGTGGTTCCTGACTGGTGGCAGCCACAGGGTCCTTAGTCATTAATTCAAAGTCCACACAGTTAAATACATTCGGCGTCATACTTGACTTTGGCCATATCTTTGAGCTAGTTTACTGTGTCTGTCACTTAGCTGCCTATTAGTCACTCACTCTACAGCAGGACACAGCACTTCAAAATAAGAGTTCTGTGCTGGAAAGTCATTGTACCTAAAAATACAGTGTTTTTAACAAACTTAACACGTTTGTGAGTCACTTGCGGTCCGTTCAGAATGGACCCATGACCCACTTTTGGACCGCGACACACCAGTTGGGAACCACTATTCTAAGGGAGAAGATGCACAGATGAAAGACACAGTTAGAATTACATCACAAGCTGTCCCTGTGGATTTATGATTTTACTTGCACTAGTTGTGGTTACTGTCATTACACGCTGACTGAAAATGCAGAATAAGGCTTCAGTTATGTTCATAAATCAGCAGACACAAAGGAAGAAAACCACGGGTGGCGTGTGAGCATGTTCTATAAAAATGCCACAAAATCTGCTAAAAACACATAAATAATATAACGTACTAAGAATTGTCCCAGAGATCTTGAATGACCTTTTACTACACATAAAAAAAGAAGGCAGGGGGAGGGACTGTCAAAAACTGTGCTTGTTTGTGCAGCCGCTGGCAACAGTGAGCTCATCCTGCTGTTCTCATACTACAACATTTATTACAGAGGAACACCACGGGATTTATGCAGTGTAGTTTTATGCGCTCGACGTCCTGACATGACGACTTTGCTGCAGCTCGTCAACGGCCAAAGATATTTAATGATGTCATGCGGAGCGTTTAGAAAAATGACTTCATGATTTAAATGGGTGAGAATGAGTCAGAGTGGTATTGAATTCTCTACAACAGAATAGGTTAATGAAGCACAGCGCAGTGCTTTTCAGCACTCTCTGCTTTGTAATTATGAGATCAGACACATTAATAGTTGAGTGAGGTGATCAGTGACCTTTCATTCTGAAACTCGCTCCTCTGTTTGCTAAGTAAAGGCTGGGATAAATCCATACACAGCGGTACGCTGACATTTTGCCTGGCAAGTTTGTGTTCATACCCCGACTCCAAGTATCAATATTTCCATGTTTAATTATCAATATTTAATTGTGCATTGACCATTGCTCACTGCGGTCTGTATGTTTGCACAATGAATTTAATGGAGTTCATTGATTTTTACAAAGCTGTTGATCAGTCAAAGACTCACAGCGTCTGCAACAAAACATACTGAGGTGAGATGAACACAAAGAGAACTGCGAGATAATGCAGCACATTAACAAGTCACACTCTGAGTGACTGCTTTATTACGTACACCTTTACAATTAGGTGAAGTCCAGTACACCTGTGCTGTAGATTTAGTTTTTCACTGATATTGTATCAGACAGTCTGTGCAAGTGTTTGCCAGCTGTTTAATTTTCTGCTGCAGAACTTTGGCAAAATGTTGCACGTAGGCCTGGGAGATAAGGCCAAAAATGTCATCATGATGAAAGCTTTTGTATCAGCAAATTAGAGCTGCCCCTGACTAAGACTTTTCCTAGTCCACCAATAGTCGTCATTTAGGGCCATTAGTCAACTAGTTGCCCGCATGTTTACGATATTAATTTAATTATTAAATTACAATACACTCACACACTGGAAAAAAACAACAACATAAAATTAATTTTGAGAAGGTGAAGGATGAACCCAAGGTGATAAGTAAACTCATCTTCATTGGTCGACTACAAACATGACGTATCATCTGAATCATGTCAGTAGCTACTGACATGATTCAGATGATACGTCATGTTTGTATTAACCACTTGGCACGATCATTACTGCTTTGCCGACAGCGTCATTAACAGGCGGCTCACTCAGTGTGTGACGTGCACTTGTAGATCAAATATAGGCCTATATTAATGAAGGTTCATTAGTAGGGATGCACCGATCCGATATCTGGATCGAATATCGGGTTACCATCAAAATAGATGGATCAGGTATCGGAAAATGCAACCTATACCTGAGGCGATCCTTTCCCTTTAAATCTATTGTGATGCGAGCTGCATCATACGTCATGGAGCGAAGGAGAGCATCTGCTGTGTGGAGGTATTTCACACTATTTCAACTGCTGTTGCACAATTGTTTGTTTTTGTTAAAAGTAGATAGTTCATCATTGCATTAATCTGTTTCATCTTCATCTGAGAACCAAGAGAAGAACCAAGAACTGTGTAGTCATCAATGCCTGATGCCTCTCGTCTTTTCTGTTCTACTTGTAAAGGTATAGCTTTGTAGGTCAACCATGGTATCGGATCAGTATCGGCATCAGTATCAGCATCGGTATCGAAACTGAAAAAGCTGGATCGGTGTATCTCTATTCATTAGTACAGTTTTGTATTTCTTTGTAATGTAGCACAGTGTTAACAATGTTACTGATAGTATTCTTTCTCACACCTTGAACTCAAAACATTGTGTTGCCCCACCCAAAATATATCATTTAATAGTTAAACTGATGTCATAAATATGACTACTATTGGTTGACTAGGATAATTCTTCGTTAGGGGGCAGCCCTAGTCGCCCAGCCCAAGTAAAACCATGAATCTGTGGATCATTTCAACATCTTTTGACTCATTGTTTTGGTTTTTCAAACCATAAAACTAAAATGTTTTGGTTCAATTCTGCCACTCTCATTAAACCCAGCAACTTGCTGGTGAACAGAGTGGAGCGTTTAGCAGGTAATGAGCCAGATATTTCCCTCAGGAGGTGGTGGAGATAAAAACAGCTAAAAGCAGAGTAAATATCGGACTTGCATTTGTTAGGTGAACACAAACAAAACTCCAAATGAATGCTAATGTTGCTGTGTATCTGTTGGATGTGTAGATAGGCAATTTGTTGTCTTTACAGCTTATTTTTCTGTTTTCAAGGGGCCAAGAAAATGAAATCAATTACCGCTGCTTTAAACCTATATTAATGTTCTTCATGTACTTCCTTTGTTTTGATGTTATTAAGGGTGAGATATCCAGTGTGTTGTCTAGACAGTGTTGTTGTCTTGATGGTATCAGTCCTGCTGCGTCAGGCTATGAGCCATGAAGCTCAAAGTCTGGAGTTGTCATGGGAATCATTTCACCACGTCTCTGAGCCAGCTCGAGAGATGAAAATTATGACTTTAAGTTCAAGCTTAACTGCTTGTTTCCCAAATTAAATTTCCTGGACTGTCAGCCCGAATTCACAGTTTCCTGTTGACAAAACCAATAATTTCACACAACAATCTCGAACTAATTTCCCCCATCACAGATCTGGTTTCTTTTTGCTTTACATTAGCAGCCTCCTTTGACCCTCAGCCCAGATGCCTTGAGAATGTTAAACACATTGTTGTAAAGCAGTGTAGCTCGTTCCACTGTGTGTTTTGGATATTCTCAGCTTAGACTTGCTAATGGAGGAGAGGACAGGCTGCATCTAAATGACGTGATTATCAGTGACGCTGCCAGCTGCAATCAGGGCCAGGGCACACAGAGAGAGATCCGCAGAGAGGTGCTTTATGCCTGGATAGACAGGCGGAGCAAGGAAGCGGTGGTTTTATTTGTCTTTTATCTCTCTCAGTGGTAAAGCAGGAAGAGAAACACAAAGAGCGATAGAGGTGAGAGTGAGAGACAAACGGGAGAAAGACGACAATGAAGGCATTGTTTGGGTACACATGGACGTCTATGACATGAAGAGTGGGCACAGGAGATTTGTGTCATAACAATAAGTGGAAATTTGAGGGGCAGAGGTGAGGAATAGAGTCGGTCGTTTTGAAGCAGAGATGTCTTTTAGAAGTTGAGCTAAGAGTTGCATCAGAGGAACGTGGGGAGAAAGCTCAAAAGTGCTTTCCTGTGTCTATATGTGTTGCTGGGAAGAAAGGTGAAGCCCAGCAGGGAGCTGTGGCTGGACTTTGAGGCCAAGAGGTGAATTCTTTGTCAACACAGTATGAAATACCTTGTGAGCCTTGTTGTTTTCTTGCGGAAATGACAGAGTGCAAGCGAGGTGAGAAAGTACAAAATATCATTATCTGTAGACATTCTGCTGAGGTGAGGAGGGAGAGAGCTGCTTAGGTTGCCGGTGGAAGAACGTTTGCAGTAAATTTAGGTTGTGTTTTGCTTTTCCTCCTGATATTTAATCACCATAGGCTTCTGCCAGTGTTGCAGCCTAACATTTACCGAAAGGTCAGACATGTCTCTCCTGCTTAGCTCGGACTAAATGCATGTCAGTCTGTAGAGCAGCTTAGAGAGCAGCAGAGACAGCCTGATGTCAGTCAGAGAGCCTACAAATAGAAGAGCCCTTCATAGCTCTCGTGTGACAAATGTGCTACTGTGTCTTCCTCCTCTGAACCCGCTGTCCTCACGTGCTGAGATGATCAAACTGACAGGACTCGTATGCACTGACTGCACATAAGGCTTTAGATCCGGGAAAAGCTGCCTGGTGCACAAGAGACTGTACCTCTGCATCTCTGTACAGTGTGAAGGCTTTTTCGCAGGATACATGCATGACAAACAGGAGGCGCAGGTTTTTGTAGGATTTCATTTAGGAGGCAGGGAGGGTCTCAGAGAGATGCCACTGGGTTTCAGTATTGGAAATGCGGGATTCAGGGTGCTTTGACACCTGCCCTGCTTGGTTCAGTTCAATGGATCTCAAATTCGTTTGCCCCCTGAGTGCAGTTCATTCGGGCAGGTGTGAACACAGCAATCGCACTCGGGTGTGCACCAAAACAACCGGACCAAGACCTTCTTTAAGAGGTGGTCTCGGTCCGGTTCGTTTGTGGTGAGAACATGTTGTGACCTCGTTCCGAACCAACTGCAGTCACATGACACATTGTTTGGGCTAAACATGAGCATGTTGCAGTCCTGGAGGATTATTAATGTGATTAATGTACTCTTCTTCAACATTTTGTTTACTTCCCGGATTTTCCCACATGGAAATTCTGAGTCTCTTGTGAGTCTCCCAACTGAATGGAAATGCAGTTCTAAATCACTGTTGCACGCCTTTAAATCATCAGTCATTTCAGGCCAGTGTTTCAGCTGATAAGTGAGTCTGTCAAATCGCAGCACATGGGCTTGTTTAGGTTGAACAGTTGTGTAGTATTATGATTATTTTTTCGTGGTTCTCTTTGTGATGTTGGTGTGCATCATCTGCTCAATTTAAGATAGTGAAAACAGCTTTGAGTGTCTGTCAAGTGGAAGGAAGGGGAAAGCTGTTCTGCAGGAGGTGCACTCGTGTGTGCACATATGTGCCTTTAGATAAACTGTTGTCGTCAGCAGTAACTGAGAGAAATTAGTTTAACGCTTTGACATTGTGCGTTCTTTGAACGCTTTGTTAGCAGTTTAGCTCACCTTGTGCTAACCTGAGCAGATGGTATGTTCTGAAGCTGTGAGTTTTTCTTCTTTCCTTTACATTGTTTTGTTGAACTTTTTCTTTTATTCATGGATTCCTGCGCACGGTTCTGCTTTCTTTAACATTCTATTAAAAGTTGTCCAAAGTACATTTACTAGGGGAGTCTCCAGGCACCTCAAAAGTTGTTTTAATTTGATTCAAAGGGCTACACTAGCACTACAAAACAATTATGGATGCATTTTGATGCATCAAAATGTGTTATTTCTACAAGTTATTTTTCTCTACTTTTAATTCATAGTGTATTTGTAATTATCCATGATTAATTAAAACAGAATTTACTTGCATACTGTGTGGCTCTTGTCCAGGTCCCTTTTTCCATCAGCTTCACAGCCACAGTGCTGCTATACCCAAGCTTTGAAACCGGGGGTTGGCCGTCAGATTGTATCCATCTGAGGATGATCACGTTAACCCATTATGGGATACTTATGCCGGTGTAGTGTTAGGTTTTTGCACACTGTAATATTTCACCAGAAATAGTATGCAATTCACGTACTGTTGGTTTCATGCTAAGGTTTGGGACGGACTAAAAAATCTTGCATAGGCTACTGTGTTAGCGTTGTGATGCACCCAAGAATCGATTTTTTTCCTCACCCCCTGACATTTACTGTCCAGATGAAGACAGGGCTTCAGTCATTATGAGTGTATAGGCTGTTTTAGTATGAGTAAGTTTGCCATGTGAATGAGAACGCACATGTACATGAGTGACAGGATACACATTCCTGCCGGTGGTTTTACACAGCGGTAATGGGGCAGCTGTGGCTCAGGAGGTAGAGCGGGTCGTTCACTAATTGGAAGATGCAAGATACTGAACCCCACATTGCAAGTGATTGGTTACTGAGCAGCAGGCTGCACCTTGTATGGCAGCCTTGGCCACAAATGTGTGAATGGGTGCTTTGAGTGGTCAGAAGATTAGAAATGGGCCGTACAAGTGCAATCGTATTTACCATTTACCATATTCCCTGACCTGCAGGTGGTGGTAATGTGCCAAGATATGCTGCAATGCAGCAATAAAGACAAAACATAAAGAGGACTGCAAGCTTGTAAACAAAGATTGAAATACTTGAAAATTAGCTTTGCAAATTCTTTATGAGCATGGAAATAACTTCAACATGTTTGTAAGAGCTCCAGGATACATGCAGTGCTCTGTGGTGAGAAACACTGGTTGCAAACACAACTTTTGTTTGTGTACAAGAAAAGTCCAGAGGGACCCTTTAAGCAACCCCCCCCCCCCCTTTCTGAGAATCAGCAGACATGGCAACATGGAAGGGGGAAATTTCTGTTTTTCTTGCCTCTTTATACTGACGGAAAATGGAAACAGCTGAAATGTTATATTAGATTTCTTATTGAAATGGCCAATAAAAAAGCAGAGCAGATATCGCTGAATGTTTTCTTCTGTCTCTGTTATTTGGCAGCTGACTGAGTCTGCGGCTCGTCAGTGAGATAGCACTACACATTTTCCTCTGACAGCATCACAGTTGTGTGAGGCTGTAAGACACTGATGAGATTCTGATCGTTAACAGTGTGCTATTCACATTGTGAATGACATATTTGCCTTTCAAACATTACCAACCGCCAGAAAGGAGCTGACTAATTAGATTTTGTGTAACTGTTGTGCACAGCCAAATTAGTTCCACCCCAGCAAACTACACCTGGAGAGGGTGCAGGGCTTTATGCTAATATTATCCAGGGAAACCTACACTCTCTGCTCGGCTAATTTCCTGAACAGCAGAGCAGCCGTGTGGTCTCAGCTGTGATAATACACACCTTCAGCGTGGGTCTGTTGCAGACTGAGATCTGCACATTTGAGCTGTTGCTACATTATTAAATGCTGATTTATGGTGCTTCTGTCTAGAGGTTTATCAGAAACTGTGACTTGTTTTCATGGTGGTGTGAACGTGGTTGACTTTTCATTTCTTTCAACTGAGGCAGTGTTTTTGTAGCGCTCCTCTAAATCTATTTAGTATTAAACACAAAAATAAAACTGAAGAAAGGGGAAATTCATTTTTTTCCCTCTGTTTTCATATAAACAGAGGCCCGAAATACACTCACATGCACAAACAGGACCTACACATGCATTAAATGGAAAGATGTCAGAGTGAGGGGGCTGCTAATGGACAGGCGCCCAAAGCAGTTGGCAAAGGGCACCTCGCAGTGCCCAGGAGGTGAACTGGCACCTCTCCAGCTACCAGTCCACGCACTATATGTAGTCTGGATGGGAACTTGAGCCAGCAACCCTCCGGTTCCTAACCCAGGTCCCTAGGGGCTGAACTGCTTCCCTAAAAAAGTGCAGACATGCATTAAAAAAAAAACATCAAAAGCCTTAAAAACAATTTTATTTATCAGCTTCCTACTATGATGACAGTTTTGTGGAGGGTTGTCCCCAACTAAAACTTTTCCTAGTCAGATGTAAAGCTCTGGGTAGCCCTGCACGAACATGATCAACTTTTACGTATTTATCAGACTGAATGTTTACAGAAGAAGGGAAAGATATCTGTCGGCTGTGATCGGTTTGTAATGTGACGCCTGTCTGACTGCTGAGCGTGATCACTTCCTGTGTCTGTCCTTTCAAATTAAATTCCCACATGGTCCAGTCCTATAGGTTTTAATGCATTTGACAAGGGGCAGCTCCTAATAGAGTTTTATGTTTGTTTGTTTTTCTGCGACTAAGCGACCAATGAAATCTTGCCGACTAATGACTTTTCTGGTCGACTAACGTTTGGTCGTATATTAGGGGATATGTTGCAGTTCACCAACAAGCCATTGTCTATCTGCATAGCCTACTGCACTTGAAACATTCTCCATACCTCCACAGTCAGCGTCTGAGCAGTAATTTAATGTTGTCTTTTCCTGTTCACTAAATTAATTTCCATCCTCCCCCTGAAAGCCGCAGACTTTCAGCCGATGGCACAAAAACACTGGGAAAGCAGCACAACATATTCTGGCCTTTACTTTGCATTTGTGCTAATCAGTGTCTGGACAGTAAACTCCTTCGGTGTGTCTGCTCATTGTCGTAAAGAACCACACCAGACAGTGGGTGACGGAGGAGCACGATATTCTTGCAGCATCCCTTGACACCCTTTGAGGCTGACACGGCATCTGTTATCAGGAAGGAGTGGGCACCTGTTACCTGCGGGGATGTCAGCTGCAAATTAGGGCTGCAGCTCAATTATCAAGGCCCTGTTCATACACAATCACCGGCCACATTAGACATCAGTTAAAGATAGATCATTTAAAATGATTCCTTGGCTGCCATCATAGCTGCTCAGGGTGCCCTCTGCTTTAAATAGTGGAGCGTATAAATGACCGAGCACGTCTTAATCGCTCACTTGTAGAAAGCGGCGTTTAATTGGATGTAAATGTCATTTCACAGATTCAAAGCCCAATCAGTAATATTACATCACTTTTATGTGTTTTTGTGTGTCAGCTTTGGCATTTACTAGCATAAATTGTTTTTATTTTACATCATGAAACCAGTAGGAGGGGTGTGCAGTGTATTAGTGATGGAGAACATGTGCTTGGACAGGTTAACCCTGGTGATTAAGTGTGTTTTTGGTTTATGCTCAGAGACTGTCAGTGTTTAAGAAGATAAATCAGTCAATAGTCCGCAAAAGGGAGTTAACCCCAAGCAAGGCTGTGTTCATAGACCTGAATTTATGTTGTTTTTAACACACATATATCCTTTGGATCTTGCTAAAACTTTCCATGTGGGTCTGATTTGGTCCAAAGAAACCGATTTTCCTCAGTGAAGAAATCTCCAGCTCCCCAACTTTAACCATTAATGCCGGGTTATTGAGAACAGACTTTGTTTACCCCTCGTACACATTCCAGCCCCTCGCGCTGATCCCACAGCATGCCTGTGTTTTGTTATCAGTGGCAGCCCATGCTATTTACAAGGGGCTCGGTCTGCTCTGTGACAGGCTTGATTTGCATAGTCTGTCTATCCTTGGTTTTGTACATGGGTCTCAGCACACAGGGCAGCAAAGCTCTTTTTCTGTTACGGTGGTGAAGAGACTCTAACAAGTGGATTATGGGAGCAGACGAGGGCAGGCAGAGACAGGTAGATTGGCTTTTGGTCAGCAGGAGATGAAAGCAGCCAAGGTGGACAGTGTGAGTGAAGTGGACGCCGCGGTTTCACCCAAGGGTGGCCGTTAGAAAAGGATGTTTTCCTGTGTTCCATGTTCCCAGGAAATCTGTGCTCTCTCGTGGGGGGGAAGCATATTTCTTTCCCATATTTCTTTCCCATTGAATGCCTCCACTGTTATCTCCAGTCCCCTCAGGAGGAGCTTCACCATAGTCAACTAACGGCAGTGAAATATCCATGCAGCAGCAACAGCCAAATCCCCCTCAGGCAAAGGCAAAGCATCACACACAATTCTCCACCTCTGTCCAACGCCAGGCTCCATAAACATATTCTGTGTAATGTTGAATTTTCACAAATCTGTCCCGTGAAGCTGCGAGCTTTGCAGACAGTCTCCACGCCCCGTTGCGTTTGAAGACCCCAGTCAGTCTATCGCCGCATAAGTATGTGTGTGACATGTTTCTGTCTGAAGTCGAGCTTTTCAAGCGTCCGATGCCAGCTGCCTCTCTCCCTGTGCCATGTCTGCCAATCTTCTCTGCTAGCCATTGCTCCCTGCTGCCCAACATCCTGTACGTCCTCCCAATGAAGCTAGACTATGTCCCATTATGACTGTGTGAGCTGTGAGATACTCATTATACAGCCTAAAGCCTGCTTTTCTGTGTCTTGTGAGGCTGCTCTTGTTTGTAAGCTGGCATGAAGCATGAGGCCAAGGCTTGGTAATGTTACACTGGGATGTAGCACTGGATGCCCTGTGGCTTTTGTTTCATACTGCCAGTGTGTTAGAAAGACCAAAGCAGGACACAGGTCTTAGAGGAGGTTAAAGCGCAGAGGCCGGTTTAGAAATGTTTAATGTTAGAGTCTTACTCTAACTAGTTACATATAGGGCTGGGCGATATGGCAAAAAATATTATCACGATAATGATCAATATCGATATTTATCACAATATATAATTTGATAATAAGAAAGCAAATGATTTTCCAGCTTCCCACGGCACTCGTCGTAAAGCTGGGGCAGAGCAGTTTGAGAAAAATATTTCCTGCCTGGGAGCTTGTACCTGCAGTCTCGCACTTTATTTAGTTTCTTGAACCCGTCTTTCCCCACGGTGCTCATGGGTATCATGACTTTGGCTAGAAAGTATGACACTGCGTCTGTTATATCTCTGACTAATCATTTTATTGAAAAATGTGTTAAAATGTTGAAAAATGTCAGTCTGTCTCTCCCAAACCCCAAAATTATGTCATCTAATGTCTTGTTTCATACTCACCCCAAAGGTTTTTAGTTTACCGTCATGGGAGAGTGTGTAAAGCTGCCAATATAGTTATGTTGTTTATTTGGAGCAATAAATAATGCTTGAGATATTCTTAGGTGAAACAATATCAAGAAATAGCTGGCATTTATAACTCTGAATAGCCAGTAGCCATGGATGAGACACCAGACCCCTGGACACACACACACACACACATGTAAAAGCCTTCCTATTCCTCCTACATAGGCACAGGACACCCAAACTGAAAGATCTCTCATCATCTCTTTATGGTAGTTTTTACACCGTTGTTTTCTTGTGGTCGTTTTAGTTAAGTAGCAAGATTTCCTTCCTTTCTGATCATTTGTGGTAGTTGTAGTTTTTAATCATTAGCCATATTTTTACCTTTTTTGTTTGTTTTGCCTCGCAATTTTGTATTTTGTGTCTCCTCTCGCGTGTGGATACCCAACCCAAGCCTGACAGAACCAGAAGCGTCGGGCGGGGTTCAGATAAATATTTGCAAACGATGTTCAGGTTGGGTCGGCCTATGGCTGACCTGCTGCCTGTCTTGGGCTACTTCTTGTTCAGTGCTGGGACATGAACACGTGATGTAATAGAAGAAGAATGTCTTCTATGAGGAGGCTAAATAAAGACTGTAAAAGAAAACAAAGTCTTTTGTGTGGTTTATTCTTTCGAGAAGAGCAGTCAGGTCATACAGAGTGAGAGCTGAAAACAGTAACTAACAGTCAGACATTTACAGACAGGGCGGAAAGGTCACACAACCGAGGTATCCAGGCAGTTGATAAGAAATACTGGTTTGAACCAGTTTTGTGTGATCTGACCAAGGACAAGATGAATCAGGGCACTGTTGCTAAAGTAACAATCATACAGGCACCTCTGTTCTCGTGGTGTCTATTGTCGTGAGCATAATAAGACAGTATGTAGAAATTTCCATTACAGTGACAACATAAGAATGCAACACAAAGGCTATTTAAGGTGGTAAATATTTATGAGAGTTATCGTCAACATTAACAATGAAGGATATCAAACGATAATTTGTCACCTATCGTTACCCAAAGCTGAGTGTAAAACATTCTGGCCTTTTCCAGTTAGCAGCAGCAGCAAACAGGGACAGACTCAGTGCTTCAGTAATGTTAAGCCCAGTTCAGAACAAGGATTTGCGACAAGACAAAACCGTTTTAGAACGTTGGCAGAGAAAACTTGCAGCGGTGTGAACTGGCAGGTTTCTAAAACGTTGCAGAACGGCGCATTGTACGTAATTGCCTGTTTCAACTTGACCTTAAATGCGTCAGGCTCGGGTCACATTTAGACAGAAATATGCTGCCTGTGCCACCCTTGACCACCAAACTGGCCTTAACTCTGGTAAAGCAACCAGACTTTTGCTGTTTTCTTGTGTGGTCCATGTTTTTATCCATCTCTTTTCTCTTTATGGATTGTTTCTGTCTTTTTATCTAAGCCTTGGATGTGTTTCGGTCTGTCTCTGTCCCCAATCTTTATATTCAGTTTCTTTTTCCTGCTTATCTACATATTATATTTGTTTTTCACTCTCCATCTCTCTCCCTATTTATTTCTGGTCCTTGGTTCCTAGACTCACAGAAGCGCTCACTCTAGCAGGAGGACCATTCCCTCGGGCCTCACAGCTGTTATTGGCATATCACACAGTTTCATCTTTAAAGTCATAACATTTTCTCGTTTTCAATACGAAATCCAATTTCTTTCCTCACTAAATTAGACATTAGTCAGCCCTTCAGGTAAGCGATACCGGGGAGTGAAATTAATGTGTTAGAAATGATGTGGTTTCGGTCTTGCTATTTTACCAAGGTTCCACATACACACACGTGTGCTCACAAACACAAGTTATCCACATCCAACATACCCCTCCTCGTACTCTTCCCTCCAGTCAGTTGCTTAAATTGTCCCGGTGTATCCAGGATACGCCACTTGAAGATATAGCTGCCAGAGAAAATGTTTCTCTGGACACATGATGGGCCGTTTATGTATTGAGGAGGATTGAAAATCTATTGAACTGGAGCTCATACAGTACAACGTCAGTAGACCATTAAATTTGTGTGAAGGGCCTCTTGAAAGAACAGATTGAACAAAGGTCTCAGTGAAAGCTGTGTCTGTGTTCTGGCTCAGCGGAATGATTGAGTCCACCCACTGCAGACCATTTTGATTTCAGAGCAGTAAAAGCACACAAAGCAGGATTTCTTCCGTCTCCTGGTATTTTTCATGTCATGAAATCTTGTCTTCATTTCAGTCAACCTTGATTTTCCATTCTTCTTGTAGGTACCCATTCCCAACAGTGTTCAGTACATGCAGTAAGAAGGACCTTGCTGCCAGTCTGGAGAAAGGTGTGGGCATGTGTTTGGACAATATGCCAGAGGTCAAGGTGCTCTATGGAGGCCAGAAGTGTGGCAACGGGTATGTGGAGGAGGGAGAAGAGTGTGACTGCGGGGAGCCAGAGGTAAGGTGGAGTGCTAGGGCTGCCTCGTGACTAGTTGACATAATCGATTACTTTGATGCTCAAAATATCAGTGTTTTAAACGGACACATTTTTTATTGTTTTTCTTCAATATTACTGTGTAATCCTTCAGTCAACGCTAAAGTTTTAGAAAGTGGCAGCTGCAGAGTCCGACTCTGTTGCATGCTAGCATCTGGGCTTATTTTAAACTGACTGATATTTCCAGTGTGTGTGTGTGTGTGTGTGTGTGTGTGTGTGTGTGTGTGTGTGTGTGTGTGTGTGTGTGTGTGTGTGATCACTGATCAGTATAATTAAAAGGAGTGAGTTTAACCCAAGGTCGGCGATGTCATCAAAGAAAGTACTTACTATTTGTAGAATATCTCTGAAACGCTACTGTCAAGAAACTTACCTCATAAGAGGACATTACAGTTTGGGTTTGCTGCACCTTAACCGCGCAGCATGGTGGTGTAGTGGTTAGCACTGCACTTGCACTTACAGCAAGAGGGTCTCTGGTTCAATCCCAGGAGGCAGCCCTTCTGTGCGGAGTTTGCATGTTCTTCCAGTGTCAGCTTGGGTTTTCTCCAAGAACTCCAGCTTCCTCCCACAGTCCAAAGACATGCAGGTTGGGGATATTGGTGACTCTAAATTGCCCGTAGGTGTGAATGTGAGCGTCTCTATGTGTCAGCCCTGTGATAGTCTGGCAGCCTGATCAAATAACGTGGTTGAAACCTGTTTATTTATCCTATAAAACTTTTGTAATTTGACATTGCATACAGATATTACCAATTTTAACAATCATAACAAGCTAAGATGCTGTTTATTAGGCAGTACTTGTTTTAGGACATTGGGAGTTTATTATTGTGTCATGGCAGCATTTCACACAGGCCAACGAGGTGTGACAGACAAAAAGGACATCCCATGATTGGAGTATGGAGCAAGAAAAATTCATGAGTTACAAAACAAACAAAATCACCTTGTTTGTAGAAATGTTGCATTATTTGCAATTTTGTTTTTGCAAAGCAAAGTTCAGGCATTGAAATTAACAGTTTTGAACAGTTTTAGACCTGAACAGTGACCACTCAAGACATTGAAGCATCGTCGCTTTGTTTAGGCATTGAAATAAACAGTTTTATACTTTATTACATACTTGGGATTATTAAAAATAAATCCGTTGTCCTCATAAAAGGACGTAATTTTTCTCAAAACTACTTATGTTCAAAGACAATGTTAGTTTTTTTTTAAACTTATCAGGTCCTGCTAATCCCAAATGTCTAGGAAAAATTAAGAATGCAAACCAAACAAAAGCTCGGGTCTCAAGAGGTTAATGGCCTCCACTTCACTGTTGCAGCTTTCCACTCCGGTGCGATCATATCGCTTTCAGAAGCCTCTTAATCCAGCACGAAACAGCAGTGCTTTTGTTAAGTCTGTATAAAACCAATAAATCCAACAATGAATGTCTTCTGTGATTGTTTATCCACTGATTTGTGTTAAAAGGAGTTATTGTTGTTGTCATTAGCCATTAGCTGAATTCTACTGAGGGCAAGAGGCCATCCCATGATGCACTGGGTTGAGTCTGTTGACGAATCAGAGGCTGTGTTGCTTATTGGGCATGAGGCGTTATCCCAGAGGCCATGCACATTGGAATAACGTGACATTGACCCCAGTAATAATGAATGAATAATGAACAAATAATTGGAGCCTTGGAGGCAGAACCTGTGGACTCTGTAAGTTCGCACCACTGACTAAATAATAAGCTTTCTTTTTTAATTTATTTTGATTATGTTGCCTGTTTACACCTACAGTTTTGCGCTTTAATATGTAAACCCACTATACAATGACAACAGTTTTTCAACGTTAAATGAACTCAAATAAAATGGTCAATTTGATTGTTTTAGAGGAATATTAATCGTTTAGATGAATCAACTGTTTGGTAAAATAGATTGATCAATAGAAAAATATAGTTAGTGGCAGTGCTGTGCAGAGCAGAGGCCTTCATCCCTACCTGCTTCAGTGGAGTGGATCAGTCTCAAACACCGTGGTTCGACTGGGCAGCACTCTGTAACTAGGTGATGGTGAAACTGTGTAACAAGAAAATGTTTTTGCTGGATAAACAAAAGTTAAAACACAAAAGAAAATCAATTTCAAGTCTTTGGTGAGTCAACATTCAGCGAAGGGTAGTTAATTTGATTCAGGAGAATTCAATGGGTGGTCCATTTCCCAAAAGTGTCCAAAGAACAGGTCTGGTTTCTATTAAGATTCTCATCTCTACTTACAGTGCACCGCCCACTCAAATCAATATATTAATATGCAAACGTAAGAAAAGACTAGATAGAAACAAATCATGAGAAAAACACTCAGAGCATGCACTGTTGTAACTTGATACTCCCTTTACAAAGCCCAGCGTCCAAAGAAAACAGCACTAACTGTCCTGTAAGCAATCATCCAGAACCACTGAAAGTCTCAACAGCTCCCTCAGACCTCCCAACAAAACACAACAAACTCCAAGTTAAAACTTTCTGTTGACACTGACGTTGTGTTTGCGGCTTAAAAGCATCGAAACCTGCCGTGCAAAAACAAGCCTAAAAGCTCAGCAAATCGCCCGAGGCCTGCGATATAAGTGTTTTATTTACATCACACCTTCTCTCAGCGTCCCACATGTGCTGAGCAGCGCTCTGACAGGCTGCCACGATGATGTCATGTCCTCGTTGAAGGCCCATTAATCAAACCACTGTCCAACTGTGTGACAAAGGAAACAAACAAAAGCGTAATCGGGTCGGAGCTGAAATAAGCTTTCTTTGGCTTTGCCACCCAAACAACTGGGAATGCTCTGATGCATGCATCCACCCACACACACTTTGTTTCTGGCTCGCACACACTGCAGGGCGCCTTGGGAAGTGGAGTGAGAATCACATGTGGGAAGCAGGTATCACTCAGTCACAGCCGGGGCAGCCGTGTGGAGATTTGACGATGAATAGATATCTATACTCAAAATCCCTTAAGGTTGATGGGTTTCTTGGAGAATTTTTGTCGGTGAAAACTAGTGAAAAATAGTCTTCACAATTCTTTAAAATGCTTGTTTGGTCAACCAACTTCTAAGACCCACAAATTTATGATGATACAAAACAGCAAATCCTCTCATTTGAGAAGCTGCATCCACTGAATGTTCAGCATTTTTGCTTGAAAAACATCTTTTAAACCTTTTTAATTGATTGTCTCAGCCCTACATCAGACAGATATTCATACTGCCCCATCTGATTATCTGCGTCTCCAATCGGATCCTCTCAAATTCCTTATCAATTGTAATTAAATTTAGCTTTTAACACTTTCAGGTAACTAAATATATAAATAACTCAAAGATCCAGATCACAAACACCTTAATTAATATTTACAACCTGTAGAGAAGACCTGAAAATGAGATCAGCAGAAGATATGAAATATTGATTAAATATGCATCTGATAGAATGAAACAAGTTGTTGCCTACTGAATTTTATACCTTATTTTTCACGAGCTGTTTACTCAGAATACTGGAGGTCATGATGTAGAGTTATTAAGTTAATAGGCTTGAAATATTGATATGATAAGCATAAAAGTTTAACCAGGAGATTTAGCTGGAATTGAGGCGATGCCGTCAGCGAGATCATTTCTCCTGATAGAAGTCTTCACTCTGTTTGAGCTACAAAAACACACTTGGTGTCACAGAGTGATGTTTCCTTTCCCCCCACAAATGATCCTTGACGAGTAAAGATGCCTGCTTGCTGTGAGCACATAACAGCAACAGACAAGTTTTATTTTAGCCATCACTAAATTATTGTTACTTAGCTGCAGCTGATATGGTCGGTGTAGGGCTGGGCAGTATGAAGAAAATAAATTATCACAGTATTTGTGACCAAATGCCTCGATATTAATGTTGTGACGACATTTCAGGGTTGACTATAGGTGCTTTCAAAGAATATTCAGATTTTTGGTAAATAATCATCAGTAATGTGGCAACATTGCGGGGCAGAGCTCCGTGGGAAACAGTAGAGGCACAGTACGAGGGGGAACCAGGATCTGACACTTCACCGGAGGGAGAAGCAGGTCCATGGAGCTGTGCGCCAGACGAAAAAACGAGCGCATCGCACCGAATGCGTGCTGCTACGGCGTCGCTTTGTGTTGCGAGTGCGCATGACACGTGTCTACATTGAAAGTAATGGGTTTGTGTGCGCAAAAGACGCTACATCTGAACGCCCCCCATGCACACACACACGCTTTTACCAAGGCGGCGGCCAAAATCACCCAGGCGGCCCACCTTTGTCTTAGATAGGCAGGGAAAACCTTGCCATCAAGTGGGTAGCCCCGTTGTGATGGAAATGCAGATCTCTGCTGTGCTGGGCTGTCTGGCCCAAACCAAGCCAAGCCAAGCCAGTCCATGACTGTCGAAATGGGGAACTGGTCGTTATGTTTTTAAAGAGTCCCAGTCTTGTGTTGCTATTGGCTACGGACTACACACCCAAAGGTTGATACTCAGAGACATCCTGAACAAAGCAGAATACAAAGAAAGTAAGAAAATACAAGCAGAGGACAGGTTCTTTGGAAATACAGACACATCTCACACTGCTAGTGGGTCATAAGGGATGATTGAGAGGGATTTCTTTATTTAATCATTTGTTGTTGTAAGTCTTGCATAGTATAACTTTAACAAATCTCTTTGTCAACCTGATAAAAGACTTTGATTTTTGAGCATTTAAGTTTTTGTACTTTTGCTGAACTACCTCTTTAAACTGACTCAACATTGTGTTTGATTATTTAGCTAAGTGGTGTTATGACTATGCACGCCATCATTTACAGACTACTGTAGTTAGGATTTCAGTGGAGTCATTGTGTTTGACCACCAACAAGCCAACTGTAAGATTTACATTTACCAGCGTGCCCCTCCATAACCTCTGTGATGTCACCACAAAGGGCCTGCTTGTTTTATCTGCCGGCCCACTCAGACCCAGAGATAAAAGCAAACCTTTTCTCCCCTCTCTAAACAATAATCCTACATCAGGACCAAGAGGTAAACAGCCAGGTTCATAAAAAAAATACAAAAAAAACAAAATAAAACACATCAACTGAAAATTAGACGTCCAACAAGCCAGCCGCCTCCAGGTCCCAGCCTTCAACACATCTTATCATTACCTTAGAGCCCCATGAGCGAAACAGCCACGTTGAGAAAAGATAAATGATAGTGGGAGTTGTTTTCTGCGTGATAGTGCGATGCGTGACACTACTTGGAAAACAAAGCTGATGTGTTTTGGCATCCAATGAAAGATAAACATTGCAACACCCTCCCTGAAGTCTTTTACAGCACTTCTCCCCTTTCGACTTCTCCTTATGTATCCGCTCTCTTGTTGTCGGTTTCTGCCAGCAGCCAGCTGATCTTGTCAATGTGGTGAAGTGGCTACAATCTTCGCCTCTTAAGGGCTTTCAAATCCCACTCCAGCTGCTGTCCACGATACCCTAATAGTCAGCTCTGCCACGTCTTTCCACTATCTACATCAAATCAGAGTCCTGGGTGTTAAACATACGCGCTTCCAACTGCTGCACTGGATTTTTATCTCTTGCTCCTCTGCTTCATCGCATTAAACACACTCCTTAATGTTCAGAAGTCTCCAGAATTCCCAAATCCAGAACACATGAGCTTTAGTTATTGGTCTCCATTCAAAGGTCTCTAGGTCAGGGTAAGTAAGACGGGAATTCCCGCACAGGAAGTGCACTCCCCTGACCTGGAAGTCTTGATCTGACAGGGACCAGCTGAGAGAGTAACTCGAGAGAGATGATCAGGTCCACATGTTGTTAACTATTTTGTGTTTTTTCCCAGGAATGTATGAACCCATGCTGCAACGCCACCACATGCACCCTCAAAGGAGACGCTGTGTGCGCCCACGGACAGTGCTGTGAAGACTGCAGGGTAAGACTTTTAATGTGGGCCCCAGTCTGTCTTTCACATTCTCCTTCCACTTTAGATCTCTTTTTCCATCTGAAATGGCCTTCTGTCATTCACATAGCTAAAAAGATCTAAAATATTTTCTCTGCTCCTTTGAACATGACAAAAGGATTTGCTCTGCAGAGGTGAACATTTTTCATTTCGAAACTCAAGTGCAAAACCTTAAACTTTCTGAACTGCTGTTAATTCTCTCTGGTAGGTTATTAAGGGACTCATAATAGTGTGCCCTCGTGTATAATTTGGTAACTCAGGTCAGCTCATTCCAACTTTGTATATTTTACCTCAATAGGCCGATTTCAATTATGGACAAGGTCCCAAGTTGGATTGCATGAAATTCACTTTCACCAAGCAATTAGTGGATTCTGCTTTGACATGAAAATCTTTTTTCTAAGTATCTTAGATGTGTGTTCTCTTTTTGAAAAGTAACATTTGTTGAAGATGATTAAACACACTCACTGTGTCCTGAAACATGTTTCTGCAAAGACCTCCATTTTAAGGCAAATTAGTCCGTCCCTGTGCTTCACACAAAAGCGTGTTTGACCTCATGGCATGAGACATCAGTATTGTTCAATGTTTTACGTAAGCTGGAGCCCCGTGTCGAAGGTGCTTTTGGTGTGCACAGCTCGTTTTGGACATGAAAATGGTTATTTTATTCTCATATTTAAATAAACCCTCCGGTCACTTTTCTGTTAAAGGCATGATGGTGGTCTTACTGGGTCAGATCCAGTAACGTTTCCATAACAATTCCAATACAGCCTAAGTCTGAATTACCATAAAGGCCAGACCAGGACGAGGTTGAGCATGTGGAGAGATAATGTGTTAAATATGTGTCTGCTTCTTCTTTGTTCTTCTTTGTTACGCACAATGAAAAGAAAATAACATTCACATATAATGTTGGGGATCTTCTAACTTTATATCTAGCGCCATCATCAGGTCAAAATTATAATTTGTCCAATATTTTGGTTCATGACCAAAATCCCATTAGCCTCAGCTGTGCGTTGTGTTTAGTGCTAATTAGCGAATGCTCTTTAGCCCAGGGACCAGACGACTCTGCAAGCTCATGTTTCATTTGCTCGAGCAGATGCGTCTGATCCCTCTTCTGTTCAGATAGATTTCCAGGCCGGGCCAATCACGACTTTTCATCCAATGTGGGTGGGGTTACAATCACTGGCAGAGGAGCGTCACCGGTCCAGATTTGCAAATCTGCACGTATTGCTGCTCTGATTGGTTGCGATTGCCTCCAGTCTGTTACGTCCAGCGCAAAAACAGGCTCACGAAACTTCCAACTGTCAAACTTGAATGTAAATTCTGTCACTGCATTGCCTATTTCCCACAGGTGTTTTCAGAAACATGTTTTAGGGTACTGTTTAGCTGTAATTTGAGAATGTTTGTGACCAGGCCCACATGTTTTTCCTGCTTGAAAATGGACCAAGTACAGCCCCAACTTGCATGTGACGCTCAGATCTGTGAGGTGATGTTAATGTTATCATGCTAACATGCTAAACAGGGTTCATTATACCTGCTTAGCATAAGCAAATTAGCATTTTTGTTGTGAGCATGGCTGTAGACTTTATGGTCTTGTTTCTCATTTATCACTGTCAGTGCCTCCACGTTTAAATAAAGACATAACAGAACATTTATCAAAAAGGCTTGTCCTTGACAGATAGATGGAGTCAGCAATTCTCCAGATTCAATGTCTGAAAGGATTTACTGTAGCGTATCATGTTATGTGTCTACAGCTGAAACCCGCTGGCACCCTGTGTCGAGAGTCCAGTAACTCCTGTGACCTGCCAGAGTTCTGTACTGGTGCCAACCCTCACTGCCCAGCCAATGTTTATCTGCATGATGGACACGCCTGTCACAGCGTTGACGGCTACTGCTACAACGGCATCTGCCAGACTCACGAGCAGCAATGCATCACTCTGTGGGGACCAGGTAAATCAATGGCTCCTGATAAGTTTGACGGTGTACATCATCCTCACTTTCATACGGGGAATCTTTCACTTCATTATGGTGATTACATTTTGTATTTTGCTTGTTTTTCTTTGTGTGCAGGAGCCAAGCCTGCCCCTGGGATATGCTTCGAGCGAGTCAACTCTGCAGGGGACCCTTACGGGAATTGCGGGAAGGACTCCAAAGGCTCCTTTGCCAAATGCGATGCGAGGTAAGACGCTGCAGCTGCAGTGATGTGGTAGAGGTGCAGAGAAATTACTGTGCAAAACACAACTGATTAGCTTAAGTGGTGTCATTAGCAATCTTCATTACGCTGTGGAATCTGACATGTGATCTTCAAACAAAAGTTTACATGGGTGAAAGAATGTAATTTGAGGAAGATAGCAGCTAATTACTGTCTAGGAAAGTATTCATGAATCATTTCATGCTATTCTTGTAAGCTAATTGTTCTAAAGATCTTCTCCCTTTGGGTGAATTCTGTAATCAAGCTCTTTGTTAATTGATGTAATTGCTTTAATGACCGGAGGACTGAAGCACTGCAGCTCTCCTCAGCAGTCTTTCATCTGTCTCTACAGTTACTTATCTGTGCCTCTGATTGACAGGCCTTTATGGTCAAAGCTTTATTGATCGTTTTACTGAGTCGTCCAACGTCTGTGTGCATGTGTGTTTTTATTTCTGTGTGTGTTGCATGTAGGGATGCAAAATGTGGTAAAATTCAGTGCCAGGGAGGAGCCAACCGGCCAGTGATCGGAACAAACGCCGTTTCCATTGAAACCAACATCCCGCTACAGGAAGGAGGGCGTATTCTGTGTCGAGGAACGCATGTTTATCTGGGCGATGACATGCCTGATCCTGGGCTGGTTCTTGCTGGTACAAAGTGTGGAGACGGCATGGTGAGTGATCAGTTAGTGATTTATTTGTAGTGACATTTTAGGCCCTGACTGCACATATACAGATATTTTTGAAAACTGATTTGTCCTGCTCTGTATAGGGAAAAAAAATCATCAAAATATTCATTATACAAAATAGCTCTGTCCACACTAGAATGCAGAAATACTCCAAATGCTCGCCAGCGTTGGCTTTCCTTGTCGCAAAAGGTAGTAAAGTGTACAGTCTACACTTTTCAAAACACTTCCTGGATGTCATCACTGTTGATTCCCCTTCGATGTAAGGCCAAAAGAACTCACTAAAAAAATACAAGTGATACTCTGGACATGCAAACGTTTTCCTTCCACTCCTTATCGACAACAATCCCATTCTCAGAATTGTCCCGCAATCTGCTGGTTCGCCTGGATCTGATCCAAAAACATTGTTTCATCAGACTTTTAACCGCAGACGCTGAGGTGGACCAAAAAACATTGGACGCAGCAGATGCCTGCGTTCATGCGTGAAGTTGTTGAAGTTTAAGTGTAAAGAAATCATTAGACCAAGCAGTGCTTGCAAACATTAACAAACCAGTAGTCTACCATTGTGTCTGGTGCATGGTCATTACACAAAGCAATAATGGGGATGTGCAAATTGAGGAGATGATGTCATCGTTCCCCAAATGCCCTGTTTTACGTGGCCACATGGATACACAGAAATCAGAGTTTTAAGAACTCTCCCCATTTTCAAAAAGCATTTTTTAGTATCCTAAAGTTCTGTTGAGTGTATACGAGGAAAATATACATTTTTCTAAAATATCTGTACACGTATAGAGGTTGTGTTTAATTTTTGTTAAGTAGAGCAAACAGTGCTGAGGACTTGTGATTCAACAATACTAAACACTATTGTGCTTTCACACCTGCCCTGTTTGGTTCAGTTCAACTGAAGTCAAGTTCGTTTGCCCACAAAGTACAGTTTGTTTGGCCAGGTGTGAACACAGCAATCACACTCAGGTGCGCACCAAAACAACCAGACCGAGACGTTCTGAAGAGGTGGTCTCGGTCTGATTGCAAATGATCTCTGGTGCGGTTCGTTTGTGTTCCAACCTCGATCTGAACCAACTGCAGTCACATGACACATTGTTTGTGTTAAACATGAGCATGTTACAGTCCTGGAGGATTATTAATGTGCACCTCCTCCTGTACTGCCTTAATATGCACATTCAGCACATCCAAAGCATCAAAACATTGTTTTCTAGTTGGAGCCGCGCCTCATTTTCAAACTGTATGCTTTGACTAAAATGAACAATGACAGCAATATAGTCCACGATGAGCAGCACTAAAACCAACCTGCGTAGTTGTCCCTCCATTGTGACATTAGAAAGTGTCACATTTATCTTGCAAGTGTACTCTTCTTCAACATTTTGTTTACTTCCTGGATTTTTCCCACATGGAAATTCTGACCAATCAAAAGCAGCTTTCTCGCACAAGGCATTTGATCTGGTCCGCTTGTAAATGCTGCCGTGAGAACACGAACCAACTCCAGGTCATTATGCAGCTTTGTAATAAAATTAGTCCCTGATTCGGATCAAAGCAAGCCAAATCATGTGTGACCAAGTATATACAGACCATCCAGCTTCCATCTCTGCTGTGTTATTATTGTTTACAATGTCAATGTATATGCACTTTTTTATAGCTTTTGAAGTAGCTGTTAGCTTATTGTTTATTGCTCCATAACCACAGCATGCAGCTATATTATCTGTCCTCTAGAGACCCCAAACGGCTGACAGCTGTATGAGCCTACCGAAGTATTCCTCTGAGTGCTGAGCAAAGAGTACTGCAGTACGGGGCGCGGCAGAGACAGACAAAGAAGCTGCCCTTCCTAAAGCAACGGGCTAATAAAGTTAACTACCGAGTGACTCCAGTGATCCATATATACACATCATGTTAAGGGCTGGGGGAGACCCTTATGGCAACCAGTTATTTAATTAGCTGTGTCTCTCAACTTTTCTCCCTCCATATGCTGCCCTCAAACCCTCTCTCACCACACCAGTGACATCAGGACCTTTACTGCCAAGAAAGAGTTAGAACAGGAGCTTTGGGCAGGAGCACTTGTCTCCTTAATTGTCTCTGCAAATGAAATTCTGTTCTCAGTCCCACATTTTTGGCAAACTGGCTCTGATGTGGGGCTTATGTGGTCAGTGTCACCAACCTCCTTTTCTGCTGTGTATCAGTGAGTAAACAGATAAACATTAGTTTTTGAAGCAACTCTGTAGCACCAGTACAGACTTACAGGAAGTCAGCTTATCGGTCCAGTAATGTAATTTCCCTTATTTGCAGTGTTCACTGGCCTATACACTCTCTTTATGGTGCCAGGTGAAATGTTGTTCAGGTGCATAAACTTTGCGCAGGTAGGGTTAATACTCTGTGCCTGAGGAGTCCTCCATGCAGCAGCCCTCCTGGTTCTCCCTCTTCGAAATGTTAAAAATATCAACTTGTGCAAGACGTTGTTGTTTCTCCCCATTTCCTGTAACACAAAAAAATATTACACAAGATTTGACACATCGCCCAGACCTGGTCAGGCCATACTTGCACCTTTACAGATACCCATGGAGTCTCTTCAGTAGATCTCACAACTGGAAGACTACATCTGCCAAACCCCTCGCAGCTGTGGGTTTAGCTTGGGAAAGGCCAGCGCTCTGCCTACGTGGTTGAAATTTGTCTGAATGTGTGAGGGCCGGGTCATGTTAGAGAAGAACTCATTCCGTATGATATGCTGTCTGACGGGTCCAGCTTTAGGCTGTGGAACCAAACTGCGGTGCCTCACAGTCCTACAAGTCCTCGTAATCTTTTTCAGCTACCTTAAGGGACGTGCCCTTGGAGCTAAAAGGCCTTTGAGCTTTGTGTGCAGAATGGCCGTCTGCCAAGTTAGCTTGTCTCCTGGCAAAATGTGAGCGAGCTCCACACATTATCTGGAAATGTTGCTGGCCTGAAGGTGGGTCTTTGTCACGGGCCTTTGTTCTCCTCAGAAAGGTTTCCTATTTTCCATGCCAAATCAGGGCGCTGAGTTGGCAGCACACAACAGTGGCAATCTGAGGAAGATGAGAGCTCGAAAAGGCTTTGCCTAATGCAGGCCGTATTTTCTACAATCAACAGATGGCTTTTACCAGTCTGATGTTTTGTTTGTTTTTAAGGGATGTACAGCATATTGTGCCTTTTTTGCATCTTTGCCATATGAAGTGCATTAAGGGTTGTGATGTGTGTGGTACAGCTGACTCATTGTTGGGACTGCAAAATATGTAAAAAAAATAAATAAATCGGATTGCGATTACTGTGAAAGATATTGTGATTGCGATATGAGTTGTGATTTTATTGGGAAGTGTAGTTTTTAACTTGTGATTTCACTGACAAAAATATAAAAATGATGATGCTGTTATTTTTCCTGGGGCCAGTACCAAACAAGGATGTTCCCTTACGTCTCTAGAATATCACTTAATATCAATGTCACAAAAGGCACAAAAATGCTTCATTTTTAATGGTATGTTGTGACATATTTTACATTTTAATCAAAAAGTTGCGGCTCATTTGATTTGGATATTGCACCTGGTCATATTGCAATTTTGGTAATATGACCCAAATTCGGAAAAAAATGGGACGCTGTGTACAACATAAATGACACAACGCAATATTTGGCAATTGAATATGGTGCAAAATATTTAATGTTCAAAATGATAATCTTTATTATTTATTTATTTTTATGTTCTTCTTTTGTAAATATGCACTCATCCTGGAACATGTTCCAGAAAAGTTTGGACAGGGGCAAGTCAAACAGGCAAAGTTGTGGAATGCTCAAAAAAGCCTTGTTTGAAACATTAAACAGGTGAAAGGTGCATCCTCAAAAGGCTCACTTGCATGGAGAAAAAATAGTCCAACAGTTTAAGAACAACCTTTCTTAATACACAATTGCAAAGACGTTAGAAATTTAACCATCTACAATCCATAATATCATTAAAGATTTAGAGAATCTGGAGAAATGTAAGAAATATCTGCACGTAAGGGGTAAGGTTGAACACAAACATTGAATGCCCTTGACCTTTGATACCTCAGACAGCACTGCATTAAAAACGCACACGACTGTATAGAGGACATGACTACATGGGTTTAGAAACACTTTGGCAAAGCACTGTCAAAAAACACAGTTCGTCGCTGCATCAACAAATGCAAGTTAGGGCTCTTCCATACAAAGTGAAAGCAATATATCAACATCCAGAAACACTCCTAACTTCTCTGTGCTCGAGCTAATCTGCCTCGCAAGATATGATAAACTAACTGTCTTTGGTTTAATTTGACTCGCTGTTTGATGATCCATGTGCTTCGTTTGGTTTAAGAGTTGATTGATTTGCAGGATGTGCAGAGAGTTGCAGAATGACGCCATGATCTGATGTCTTGACTGTCGCATTTAAAAAATGAGAAACATTTCCCAAATAAACAGGCATTTACAAAAACAAAGTTCAAATCAATGGGGTATTAAATGACTTCATCAAAAAGTAAAAACTAAAATGAACCAAATAAGCAGTGGTTAAAGACTGTTATTTTTTTTTTCAGTCAAAATTGTTACAACCTGCAAATGTAGTCTTTCCTCTGAGTAGATGTGCAGCATCTACATGCAGCAGGCATCAGTCATGCACCTGCCACTAAACCTGTGCACATCCAAGACCGATATGATCCAACTGTGGACACTTTCTCTTGGTCTTTGTCTTCATCTTCTTTGGCTCTTCATTTCTGTACTTCTTGAAAAATGCCTAATGATGCTTCCCTCTTTATAGGTGTGCCTGAATCGCCAGTGCCAGAATGTCAGTGTCTTTGGTGTGCATGAGTGCTCTGGGAAGTGCAATGGACGTGGGGTGAGTGCAAAGTACCTACCAGCTCAATATTAGTGTTAGATTATACACTGTAGCCTGTAAAACAGTGCAGCGTCTCTGTGAGGAACCTGTATTTATCTATTTAGTCACTTTTTGACCGACTGATTAGAATTAAGACTTGCAGCCCTGTAATTGCACACAGTGGCAGAGCAGCAGTGTATTTACAGAGAAGCCTGTGAGTTATGGCAGATGCTCCTATTCTGTGCAATCAATCTTCATTGTCCCACTGAGGTTAAATCAATCCCATTTAACAGCATCATTTATAGCCTACTTAAGGTGTTGTCCATCATCTTCTGGCCGCACGGTGAGAAGATACAGTGCAGCTCTGCAGGGAGAGACACAGCTGTAGGAAAGTAACACTTCCTGCCAAGAAATGATCACCTTTCTCCCTTAGTGTTTTTTATCAATAATTCAGCACGGGTGCTTTTATGTTTTATTTATTTTGTTGTTTGGGTTTTGGAATCAAAGGCTCACCTGGGGCTAGTTAAGCTTACGGTAACCTCCAACCTTCATCGTCAGTTATGGCAATTTACGGCGCAGAGATCATTTGTAATGAGAAAACCAAACCTGTGATCCTCAAAATTGCATCTTGTATCTTAAACTTTTTCTTATTATCTTGTAAATGACCCCTGAACAAAATTAGTCCATCAATAAAAAAAAAAATAAAAAAAACATTTTTATGCTCAGCAACAAAGCTGCAAGTTGATTGACTCACTGCAATAAAAATAATCACATAGAAAGTACTTTGCAAGCGAATTGAGGTATAGAGAAATGGTTTCCCATTAAGAGCGTGGACTTGAGCTGCATCTTCGCCCCTGCAGAAATATCTGCCAAATCAATTTGTCTGCCATTTTCTCAAACACCTCGCGCAGTACGAGACCTGACTGGAAAAGTAGTGATTATCTGAATTTACTGTGGGGGTTTAAAGAATCCTGTTTGCCTGCAAGTCAACTCACTTTATCTTGGTGGGCATGTATTGACTGTAGGTACAGTGGTATCTACATTTGTTGCTTTTCCATACCTTATATCCATAGATACCTTCAACAAATAAATACATCTAAATGCGAAGTGTCATCTTGTCTGACATATCAGATATGATGATGTGAGAAACTGAAGACGGAGACAGCGTGAGCATCTCATACAGTATTCAGTGACTGACTGCAGTTCCATCTTATTACCATTTCAAATATACGAGATACCCTCAGAAATTACTTCTACAAATTAGCATTTTGGATATAATCTGCCTCGTATAATTGTTTTTTGTATGCATACTCTAGCTCAACAGGATTTTGAGGAATTAAGTGCCTGCTAGCATTTCACATTAAGTGTTGGTGTTTTCCCCTCACACACACCTAAAGTCATACCTCCCTCCGAGCCCCCCCCAAGTGCCTCTTAACCCCGTCAACCTGGTGCGAAGGAGTGTCCGTGGCCTGGAGGCAGGGAAGGCACTTGACTGCACGTCTGTGCTAAATGTAAATCCCCCACAGCTGCACAACTCCCTGTGCACCTCCCTCCCTCCAACTGACAGCTGGACCGTGTTACCTCGCCAGGGAATCCTCCTGGATCAAACTTCAGCACTGGAAACCTGAGGCTTTACAGGATGGACTCTCCCTTGCACATGTTTTATCTATTACTACTCACAGTACACACACACGCACAAGTGAAGCCACTTAGTCTAACTGCACCAGAGTGGTTTATTTGTGAAAAATAAACCGATTGAGTTTTCATCTTGTTATTTGTGAATAGACCCATACATCATTTATATGTGGAGTCTAGCTGGTGGGAATACAAATGCCTTTTGATACTGTTTTATGCAGGAGAGGAGGAGTATCAATATTGCATGTAATTTACAGTAGAATTGCTTTGTTTGCAGGTGTGCAACAATAAGAAGAACTGCCACTGTGAAGCACACTGGGCCCCTCCGCTCTGTGAGAAAGCGGGCTTCGGTGGGAGCATCGACAGCGGGCCAATGAGACTGGCAGGTAGTGTGGACAATTTAATATCCATCCTCACTCATCTAGACATCTCCTTCTTGCAGAGTCAGTGCTGGATTGATGTGTGGTTTGGACTGGAGTGTAACTTTCCTAGAACAACACAACTCCCCCTCCACACAGCAATACATTACACTGGGTGCAGTCTGCAGCTTTAACAGAGGGAGAAAATGAATTTTAGTCCTCAGAGTGAAGAACAGATAAATGTGAATCACAAAGTGTGCTGCTGACCGTGGCCTAGCTGTAACGGTCTTTGCGTCATGTCCTGTCATTCTGTGCTGTAGATGTGCGTGTGTGTGTATTAATGTGCGTGTTGTCATATATGGCATCAGCCGACAGTGTGGTCATTACTGTGGCAATCCTGGTTACCCTGGTCAGCCTCCTGGTAACCACCGTCATCATATTTCTGAAGAGGAAGACTCTGCTGCGCCTCCTCTTCACCAATAAGAAGAGCACGCTGGAGAAACTCAGGTGACATTTCTCTTCACGAAACACACACAGAGCCAGTTTGATTGTGGCTCAGTCTCATGTCATGAGGCTGGAAATGTAGAAATTTAGATTACTGGACTACGAGTTAAAGGTCCAGTATGTAGGGTTTAGGGGGATATATTCGCAGAAACGTAATTAAATATAATTGGGGTTGTATTCACAAACAATCTGAGAACAGAGAGCTCCTAACTAAGCTATACATTTTTAGTAAGGAGTCCTAACTTAGGAGTGATTTAGGAAAGTTCTCAGAGCAACTCCGGGCAAGGAAGGGACAGAGACTTCTACCTTACTCGTTGCTAGGGATGACGCATTATTTTAACAGGTGTGACTGGTTGTCCTTTTGTGAGCCTGCAACACCCAGTGGACATGAAATGAACTGCTGACTGTGAAAGTGTTGTCATTGTTAGTGTGATCGCTCTGCCGATGGAAGGTTGAGACAGACTCAAGTCATCACTGCTGCACTGTTGCATTTTTCCACTTTCTTAGTACTGTGATCATTTTATTTCTGGCATTATAGCATTATTACATTTGGTATTATCCCGACACGATTTAACCTGTAGCATCATTTAATCACTGTCACCCAGCGTTTGGAGAATATTTCTCCGACCTGTTTGTGTTTCTGCCATTTTCTCCTCTGATTCAGAAACTCTTCAACCCCATAAAAGTCCTCCTCACTGCTCCCAGTAGTTAATAGCTAATAGTTTTTCACTTTAGGAGCTCTCTCAAGGTCTAAGATGCTTTGCGAATAATCTTTACAAGGACTTAGTCTGAACTTTAAGGAGAAATTCTTAGAAAATGTCTGAGAATTTTCTTAGACTTTCATCACTAGGAGCTGCTCTTAGTACCAGGAAACTTTGTGAATACGGTACAAGGAAATTCTCTTATCAGAGAATCAAGGGGAGCACACATAAAGTTATAAGAGGTTACCACATGTTAGGAGGTGCTGGGCAAACAGCCTGTCTGCAACGTGCCGTGCAACGTCGGAAAAATGCTGATTTGTAACTTAAAACTGCTTTAGTCAGTGTTTATATTGGTTTCAATCACAGAGTCCACTTGTTTCGGAGAGAAGAGACCTCTGCAGATAATTTGGCTAAAAACCTTCTGAACAAGAACACTGAAAAAATTGTAAATTGAAAAGTTTCAGCTGGTTGCAATCTAAAATCCTCACCACTAGATGTCACTAAATCCCCCTAAATCTTACACACTGTTCCTTTATAGCTGTAAGTCACTGAGTTAAAACCTTTTCACTGTAACTTGCACCTTACAGTGTGGCACCCACACCTTATCTTTCAATGACACAAGTCCCTTTATTAATATATGTTAATGTTTTAGCATGGGTGCCTCTATGTAACGTTAGACAAATAACATAAATGCTTGTTTTTGTCTAGCAAAATTATTTCTCTTGCTTGATCAAAGCGCTATTTCAAAGGTTAAGAGTGAACTTATCTGAAACTGTTGTTTATATGAGTAATATTTATAAACAGGGAAAAACAAGCCTGTATTTTTAGTTATGATCAGCTGAGAAATACAGAAAAACCCACAAAAATCTGCAGTGAAGGTTTGTGATTATACATCACATGTGAATGTACCAGAGATGCACTCTAAATGTAACATATACGTATGTATGTTCAAACATACTATAGTTTGGGCCTTTAAAGCCCTCAAAGACTTGGTATTGAAGTATTTCTCTATGACATAAATTATTCATGACTAAAGAAGCAAGGATCAAAGTTAAAGTTGGAAAAAACACACCATTAGATAACATCTATGAAGAGCTAAACGCTCAAACACCCAGCTACTGTGCGTCATTAGGACTGTGTGGGTTATGGTTTGATCATGTTTGACTGACAGTGGCCTGGCAACATAAACAAGCAACACACCAACGGTCATCACGGTCTGACTCACATGTTCCTCAACTTTGTTTTTTTTCTTCTGAAGCTGTTAAGTTCTTGTTGATATGAGTGATCATTTTAATCACAGGGGGAAAACAGGCCAATATTTTCAATTATGATTAGCTGAGAAACACTTTTTTTTTTAATGTACAATTAAATGCTGTTTTCTCTGCTGTGTTTATGACTGAAGAACAAAAATAAAAGTTTCTTTCCAGGATAATCTCGGTTCCTTAAAGGTACATTATGCAGGTCAGGCTTTCAGTTCCTTATTATTAACATGCTCGCCGCCGAAAGTGAAAGTAAAAGCCAACCCCAGACTTCCTCTCATTTGGCATTTCACCTCACCATATTGTAGATGCCTGCTGCTTACCGTCTGGCACCTGGTCGCTATCTTTTTATAAACCCCAGCCTCACCTGAGCTCTGTGGGGTACACACCTATAAACATCCTGAGCACAGAAATTTGGAAAATATAGACAATACACCGCCACACAGTTCTAGTGGGTCATAAGCGATGATTGAGCGGAATTACCTCTGTGTGAGTATATAAATTGTGTTTTAGCAAAGTCCTGCATAGTATGACTTTAAAAAAAATAAAATCTGTGCTTATAGATCTGTGGAGGGCAACAGGCCGACCAGCCCCATCAGGAATCAGTCCATGTACAGGCCCACCCCACAGCGCAAGCCTCCACCCAAACCCTCTGGAGCCAACATTTATAAGGTGAGTCACTCCCTACAGTATACGCTGCATTAATCAGCGTGTATACTGTATGTTTATATACGCCCATATGTTTACTGTACACGTGTGTGTTTGTGTGCTCGTTTCTGTCACGGCCCATTTGATTTGATTTCTTTTGTAATCACACTCTATTAGATTCCTTCACTAACCTCCGAGCTTCAGTTTGGAGTTGTCATGCTTCCAGGCTTGTTGACAAAACCGGATACCGGATAATTGATTCAGCCTCTCTATCTCTCCCCCTCTCTTTCTCTCGTAGAAATATTAATTACAGTGCTTTTGTTGACGGGAGGCAGAGAAAGTGTAATGGAGAGATTGCTCCATTTAAATGAGACTCGGGATGTTGTTATTTGAGCTCCTTTTAATATTTAGTTTGTGATTAAAAAAAAAAGATTTTTGTGTGAGAAGGGAGCAGAGTTGATTGATTCCGGCGGAGGGAGAAAGCAGGTTTTTGATTTGTTTGTTGGAAGTGATAAGCACAGCGGGAGATTACCTATCATTTGTATGTATGTGACAAGACTAACTAGGTACATGCATTTATATTCATGAGTGTGTGGATGTGATTTGTGTTTGCACTGGTCTGGATCTGCAGCAACTGTGTGTATAAAAGTTATATTTAAATTCTAATTGAGCGTAGAGGTTCATCCAGTTCATGTGGAGTAGTTTTCTCTCCACCAGAATGAAACAGCCTGTCTGTTCTCATTATGGTGACCGCTTCAGCCACTCGCTGATGTCCAGATGTCAGTCAGCATCAGCAGCTCTTTTTGAATACATCTGCAGTGTGTGTGTGTGTATGTGTGTGTGTGTTGTCCAGCAGCCAAATCCTTTCTGGCCATTTTAGGCGGCGTTATTGGTTTGTTCTGGAGCGGAGGGGTAACAGCTGGTCAGGACATGTGGTCAGACTCTGGCTTTTACAATTTCAGCACGTCATATCTAATAATGTTGTTTTCCAGTTTTACGACTGATTCTGACATCAGCTCTTTCACGATAACGAGAGTTTTACTTTTTACGCCTGCGCTGCAGTGGCTACACGAAAGACAAGGGCTGCTGCTAATGATTATTTTCATGCTTTTTTAATGTGTTCATTATTTGTTTGGCTGATCTGATAATCATTCAGTCACACAAATAATGTTTGAAATGTTTATTTTCACAGCAGAACATAGTTAGAGTTTGGCCTCTGGACTCCGGCTTCATCGCTCCCTGCAGATATGTTTACATGAGGTGTTGGGAGGTGATGATTAAATGCCTGCTGCCCCCCCATCTTGGACCTGCAGGTTGATTTTGGGGTGGAGGTGACGCTGAAAGAGCAGGCGGCATTGACGAGGCAGAGGGAAATTTCTGCAGCTCAAATAGGCCGCTAAGTTTAGAGGGTGTGTTCTGTAGATGACCTATGGAGAGTGAGGTATGACACATATGTATGAATCAGTGCAGTTTGAGTTGACGGCCTGAACTAGCTCGCAGGCGTTGCTCCATTTAGTCTACGAGGTGTCAGAGGAAAATGAAAAACACACCTCAGAATTCCCCAAAGGCTCGTCTGACATCTTTAAATTAAAGGTTTTTGTGGGACAGACTTTTGGACCTGATGTGAAACTTGTGAAAGACATATTGAGAGTCAGGATCTGAAAGGGAGGCACAAACAGTAAGAAATCATCTGAATAGGCTCGAGGAGGGCTGCACCCAATGACCTTTGAAGCTTCTGTCGAGGTGTTCATGTGCTTCAAATGTCTGTCGTCATATTTTATGATGTCATCACGCTGAGAAAAAAAAATCTAAAACTCTTGAACAAAATACTGAACTTGTGATTCATCAGATTAGACATTTTTTAAAATTAAATCCTTTTCTTATTGAATACAACTCGTCAGTTTTGTCAGTATAAATACATGTAGACAGCAGGCTGATCCAATAAGGGCATAAACAGTGATGAAATAATGATCACACCCTCAGGCTTATAGCAGGATTATAATACAATAAAGAGAAATGGCATTAAAAAAAAAAGTCAGAACATTTTGAATTAAATTGTTTTGAAATCTGAACTGTTTGGTGCAGACGTTAGGTGTGACCAGCATTCACTCGTTGTAGAAAACACAGGGGCTGTAACCTTGGTAACAGTGTTGAAATGTTTGGATCATACGAGTTAGAAACAAACTTACACAGCGCAGCCGCAACTGGATGCTATTTCTACAAATAGCGTAATACTGTTAAGATTAGTGGAGACTAAAGTTTATCTGTAACTGTGCAGAAATACAAGGTTTAAAGAGAAGGAATAAACATGAGGGGAAAAAGCTGCGCAGCATTCAAATGTAGGGATCAACACGTCATCGGTATGGGCTTTAAAATGAACAATCAGAATCAGCAGACACGCTTTTTCTTATTTTGCACAATGAATAAATATCACATACAGTGTAAAGCATTTATTTCATGTCTCCATCTGCTGGTGGGCCGTCACGATAAGAGTTTACATGCGTAATATGATGTTAATTCCACTACAGAAGAGACTTGATGATCACTAAGATAATGTGGGGAAAAAAGTGGATATATCGATATTGGTTATCAGCCAAATAAGTTGTTCTGTATCGGCATTTCAGATATCCCTGTTCAAATGTCAACTTTATGAATTAAGCTTCGGGGCTTCAAACTATTCAGTGCAGCCTTAATAAATAGACCTGTTCCCAAACAGAAAGGTACACATGAGAGGTGGCAGCAGCATGATGCAACACCAATCAACAAGCAGCCATGATTGAAAAGAGTAATACAGATCAGTGGTTCTCAAACCTCCTTTGTATCAGGGAGCTTTAAATTGATACACAAAAAGGTCATGGTCAAGATTTTGCTTGACAGATATGATTAAGACCAGAATTCTCTACTTGTCTACTAGGAGCGAAACCACAATAGTCACTCTTACGACTGTAACTCAGTGGTTTTCAAACTTTTTTGAAACGCACAACAGAAGGGCAAGCCAAAATCTTAATCTTGCACAGCTGTATTTATATCTGTGCACAATAGCCTCTGTAACCCGTGTTATCACTCTTATCATGACATAAATATTTGTTTTTGTTTGGTAACATCGAATAACAGTTGACAACCAACTATTATATTCAATATTTATTAACAAAATGATTCAAGAATTAATTTTAAACGTTAGAAAATTACATAAAGCACCAATAACATCCATTTGAACGGGAAATAATGTAAGATAATGTGATGTGTAACACTTATTATTCCCTTGTGCAAACGGTGACAAATAGGTTCCCTGTGAAGGTTTATTTAGGTAGATTTTGCCTCTTTATTAGGAAATGGGTGGGCACAGCATACTGATACAGTCCATTAAAAATGAAATCGTAACTTCAGCTGAATATTGCAGTAATAATGTGTGGTTATCACAGAATGCCACGGCACACCTGGACTTACATCACAGCACGCCATTTGAGAACCACTGCTCTAACTCACATTGGGATCACTTCTATAATGAATTGAACAGTGAATATAAACTATTCCACATTTTTTGGGGGGGTCCCTGAACCCCTGGTTGAGAACCACTGATAACGGTCACATGCTTATACATATTGACACAGATACATGACCCGCACCAATACAGTGCAGCCCTACCTAGGTACTTCATATTTGCTTGTTTTGGCTGACCAGCAGCCTAAAACCAAAGAAATATTGAAGTAATATTTAATACAATAATATGAAAGTGAGAAAAGCAGAAATTCCTCCCATTTGAGAAGAAAAACAGCAAATCTGTGTTTGAGAAAAGATGAATAGCGTACTCAAGATAGTTGCTCATTAGATTTCTGTTGGTCAACCAAAGATTCGTTGCCAATTGTTTCAGCGCTGCATAAAAAATTCAGAGGATACAAGATTATCTGGGGTTTTGAGCGTGGAGGAGAAAAGGTGTTGGCGGTGTCACATTTTAACAAAGTGCACATAACTTTAAAGACTGGTATTGTAAATGCTGGCTCCATGTCACGCTGCCATGGCTTCGCTGGGGAGCCTGAATACAACAGAGGTTGTCAGTAACACATATAACAAAGGTCTGTGTTCTGCTGCCATAACACAGAACTGTAAGAGCTCCTGAAAATAACTTCCTCTCCTCCTCTTTACAGCCATCTCTCTTGAGTGCAGAGCCTCTTCTCCCCCCACACAACTTCCACTCTCACAGCCTGCGCAGACTGCCCCTCTACCAGCCCTTACACATCAGCCAGCCCATGCCGGTGTCTCTGAGCGTGGGCCAACCCACCCTGCCTCCTCTTCCAGCGCACCACAGGGTGCTGCCTGCCCACACCTCCCTCTCACCAACTCGAGTGCCACCTTTCCTCAGCCTGCCGCGCCAGCAGCCATCATACAGAGTCGACCAGGTTTGTTTGACTCAAGAGTTCATAAATTCTACAAAGTTTGTAGCTTTTACTTTGACATAAATCGTCTTGTAATGTGGGAATGGGAATTTATTTATATGTCCACAGCTTTAATGGACCATGTATATGGTATGGCCCATTAAATTCAAGTTGTGTATATGTTCCTGTACATTACTCCTGACCATTTTCTAAACCATACCACAGGTTTGATTGTCTCCAGAATATATTATAGGCAACCATCAACTGTATTTCATTCTGATAAAGTATGAAAATGGACCTGCTGTGACTTGAAACTGTCTTGAAATTGGTCACAGTGACCATTTTTCTTTTCTTTAATGTCAAAGTTAATTCTCATCGGATTCCAATCAATCCTCGGTGGTGCATTTAAGGACATTCTGACATCTGAGGTTTGAGACAGTTGATAAAAAAGCAGTGCAATTACAGGCTACGTTGTTGACAAAGCAGTCTCACTGCTCTGGAGCTTCTTGTCGAATCACACGATCTGTAGATGTTCAAATCTCCATTTTTCTGAGCAAGCATCCATGTTGGCTTAAAAGTTCAGTCTTGATCCTTGGAAACAGTCGCTAACAAAAAGTTTTAAGCCAGCGTGGACAAGAAGTCCTTAAAGTTTTTGCTGCAACCATCACGAAGTAAATGTTGATTGGACAGTGTAATGGTTATAGTGGCATTTCAATTTTATTCCCTATAAGCCTCGCTTTTACTATACAGTTTTGTGCCACCACATGCGAAATCTCCTGTGGAAAATGGAGGCTCAATTTTTGACACAGAGGATATGTTTCAACCATTGCACAACTGAAGCAGAAAGAGACACAAGCAGCTATACAGGTAGGTAGCTGTTAACAGAGTACAAATCCAAGTTCTTTGCAGGAACTATCCCCAGCAGCAGAAATAGCGGACAGTGGAACAACCAAGTAAGTAGGGAAACTGTACCAGGCAAAAGAAAGAGCTCAGTTGCTAGGTTATGAAGAGAAAAAAACGGAAAGTGATGTGATTAGCGACAGTGGTGTCGACAATAGCACCACTTTGAAACACCAGAGGGGGTAAAGTTGAAAGTTCTTTTGCCACTTTAAGACACTGTGTCCACCGAAGCGCTTTTCTCCCAGCTGAAAACACCAGGCACTCCTCAAAAAAGCACCAGGCTGGGAGCGCTTTGGACCACTTTGGAGGTGCAGCATTTTTTTCAGCTGAGGCGCTTTGGTTGCGGACACAACCCCGAAAGAAAAATGAGAATTGTAACATCTATATCTTCATGAATACTGGGTAAACTCCATCTGCTGAGGAAGATTATGTGATGCAATCGAAAGCTCCAGAACAGCTTCTCAGTCGAAACTGTGGCGAGATGATTTTGTCAACATCTGTTTTCAAAATCAAAAGCAAACTCTTAATCTTAAGAGATATCTTGTTGGGAAATCAGACGTATGAGAAACAAAAAACTTGTAAAATGTTTACCCATTTGGTTGTCACAGTTTCCTTGGACACATAGAAGACGCGTCTTAAAATCAGCTCACACTGCATTACCACATGACAGTATTGTAACTTTAACGATAAATTACAAATGGTCACTGTGATGGACGATCTGTGTCAAGCAAATTTTAAGTCTTGTGATTTTCACAGTGATATTAATAGAAACCAGTGGAGGGAAATGGAAGGTAGGAAATCAATCTTAAACCCGAGGCGCTCTTTAAAAATGGTGTGCAGTAATGTAAAATATATGCAAATTGCAGTTAATGGTCTACAACATGTACAGCCACTTGTGTGGTCATTTTTAAAGGTTGTAGCGAAGCTTTGAGAGCCGGAAATCACTGCATTTCTGCACTGCAGGTCGACTCGCGCGCCCACATATCGACAGCAGAATTCAATCCGTCTCCTTCCCTGTGACCCAGCTCCTGAGTAAGGCGCTGCTTTCTGCTGAGCCAGCGGTTTCAGGTGCAGTGTAGATAGTAAATCCATCTGTCTGGTGGATTTGGTGGTGCATCCAAATCCTGATACCTTACTGCATCAACGCAGCGTGAGGAGCTGTGCTGGATGTCGGCGCTCTGTGAGCCGCAGCAGGGGGCACAGGAGGATCGAACAACGCGCGCTGCTTAAAAAAAAAAAGAGGAAGATGTTAGCTTTATGATGTGACACCTTCTCTCTGTTGGAGAGAGAGCATAACATTATCCCACATGTAAAACCAGAGCATGAAGGACTTAGAGGGAGGCGTGCAGGGAATCAATCCTTATACCCTCAAGGTTAATCATTCAGGTGAGCAGCAGTGCTGAAAAATAACTAAGTAGATTTACTCAAGTAAAAGCACAGTTTTGATGTACCTGAGTATTTCCATTCTCTGCTCCTTTATACTTTTACTACACTCTTCTGCTACACTATATTTTGGAGGCGGATATTGTAGGCTGCTTCTACTCCAATGCTTATTTATTCATTAACTCATTATTTACTTATTTACTTACATTTATAGTTACTAGTTTTCACTTTGAGATTGAGGCAACCAGCACAACATTTTTGGCTTATGAGTTGTCACAAGAAATTCGTGTCTAGTTGCAGCATCTTGTCACATTTCAGATGTGTATAAGTTCTAAGCAATTCCATAAAACAAACAGATGGTTTCATTTAAATAACTCTTTTAAATTATTGAATATATTTTGAAAATAAAAGCAAAGACAAGAAAGTCCCAAACTGTAATCCACAGATTTGTTGCAGAACTTGAATGTAAAGTAGTTAAAACTAGCTCCAACTCGAGCCATTACTTTAAATTTAAATTTGAAGTGGAAATGAAACGAAAAATGCCTTTTTAACCTTTCAGAACACATCCATAGCCACATTTTGCCCCTATTTAAAAATAAATGCAGAAGAAAGCAAGCAACGTCTCTCTCCACGATGGAGACTACTAACCAGTTGAAATTACAACGTCATGGCTTCACTGTTATGACACGCCCACTTTTCAACAATCAAATCAAATCCCTCTCGATGTTGTATCCTGCCTTTCTTGTTTTATTGGATTTACGTCACGACACTGAAGCTAGATATTTGAAATGCCATTTTATTTTTTTTACTTTGTTATGTTGGTACAAGGGTTGTGCCGAATACTCTTAATATTTTTTAAGAGTACGACTATCATAAGAGTAAAACATGTCATTATCTGTACTTGTGATAAAGGATAATCCTCATTTTGGTAGCTGTGTTTAATTTGTTATTCTTGTGTTAAAAAATGATCTGAAGCTCAATTCTGAGGCTGTTCTGTAAATACTTTCTCATGGGTAATAAATGTTGCAGCTTCTTATTGATCCATATAAATTACAGGCTTAAAAATAGCTAAATAAAAAGAAAAAATAGCACGAAAAGACAACTTCTGCATTGGCCCAACCCACTTTCAATATTTAAACCCCACCCACTTCTGGAGAAAACTCCGCCTATTCTGAATACAGATACAGACACATACAGATAATAGTGTACTCACTCATCTCTAGTTGGTACCTTTACTTAAGTAAAATATCTTAATACTGCTTCTACTACTGAGCAGCAGAACCAACTGGCACCATATCCACTTCTGGATGGTTTTGCTGGGGTCCACATCGAGCATTGCAGCACATCACCCCTGATTGACATGAACGTGTGCCAACGTGATGCACTTTAGCTGAGAGGCCGCTGCTTGCTTTATAAAAAGGCAGCTCTCTGGCCTGCCAAAACAATGAAACTGCACTACCTGCTAATATCTACCAGCTCATTTCGCTGTAATGAAGCAGATGGAGCGAGTGGAGTCGGCACTTGTAGGTCAGAAACAGCAGAGGGGATTCTGTTGAGATTTAATAACAGTCCAGCAAGGACGTACAGGACATCAATCCCTCAATAGAAAGTGTATTACAAGCTCATTGTAAAACTTGACACAACCTCCCCTGCTGTCTGAGCCAATATGTCTCATTTTAAAAGACTTTTTCGCAGGCTATCTTATTCCTGTGTGCCAATTGCACTCCATTAATGTTGAGGTATTTCCGGGGGAATAAAGCCGATCATTCATCTATTACAATGAGGCAGTGCATGAAAAGAAAACAGTGCGGGAGCTGGGAATTTTCCCAAACACACCTGCTGGTTATTATCTTGAAAAATACATATCACAAACCTGTAGAGTCGAATAAATGTGATGCAAACAAGCTCAAACCCTGTTCAGCTGCACCACAAAAGCAGACTGCAGCATTGCACTGTTGAGGAGGGAAAATCATGCCTTTCCAAAATGTCATCTTTTTAGGAACCTCAGAAAAATAGCTTTGCTTTTGGCCAGACGACCACGCATTTTTCAGCTCCTCCGGAGGGTTTTGAAAGGTGCTTGTAAGCCCAACGCTCATAGATCTTTCTCAAGCCACGGAGGACAGTGCAATCCTTCATTTTGAATTAAGACATGTGAACACCACCAAGATTCCAGCTACATTGTGAGGTTCGGTGCCAAAAGCGGCATTAGAATGCACATGGGTCCTGGATTATTCTTGCATTTGAGTGGATGCATCTGCCCATTTACATCTTTGTTTTCCTCTGTACACTCCTCTGAGAACAAGCCTGCTTTTGTATGTTTCTGGAGGAGTTATTCTTCACTTTAGCTAAATCATCCATAACTTACACATGTAGGAGTTTGTCGGGGACGAATCTGTGCTTAAAGATCACAATGGGTGGTGCACTGTATGTGAGATAATGTTAGCTTCAGTTAATACTCACATACACTTTGCCTAAATCATAGAAATCCCCTACTGTGTAGATTTTATTACCCCCAGACTCTCAGCAAGTATAGGAACAGTATCCGCGTGGGACCTTGATGCAGATTCAGAGTACAATGGACCTGCTGTGCCGTTAACGGAGCTCAAATTGATTAAAGCATCATAATATTTCAACCTCTGCGGGGCATCTCGTGTTTTTAACTGCGTCTGAAGAGCTTTGGGCTGTCGTATGCAGAGAGTTTTGCACATTTTGCAGTTTGTAAAAATAATTTTCTCTCAGTAAAGAGGCCACTTCGGTGCTCCTTGGCTAATAAATATTATATGGCATGAATGAATTGTTGCTTTTTGTTGTTTTAATAACTTCTTACAGACTATCAGTAGACAAATAAATACACTGTAGTGTGACTTGTTAAGATGTAACCTTGGATTATGGTTGAAATATGTTACAAGTTATTAGATAGTGACATCAATGAATTTCAGATAAGTTTTAAGCAAAATGGGCCAAAAAGGATCTTGATCTGTCTGCTCAAATGTCAGTGTTTTCTTGGTTTTCTTAGTCCTCTATGATTGTTAGAAAGGCCTGCCTGTTCAAATAAAACAAACAATTCCAAGACGTTAGCTTGGGCTGTAGGGGAATTGACCTTTCGCTAAGCCCTGCCCTTTTGTGATGGTCCGACAAGCTGTCGGAGTAAGTAACTGCACTCCCTGAAGAAATATTATCATATTTTTGGAAAAATGAAACAGTGATTCCAGAGAGAAGCAGACAGAGGGGTCTACAGTCTGTGTTTGAAGGATGTATCCAGGATGTCAAACTGACTCAGCAGCAACAACAGGTTAAAAAGACAAAGACAGTTAGAAGCTAAAGGCAAACTATAGGCTACAGATCACAGTGTAAAAGTGAACCACCACATCACTGCTGATCGCCACACAACACAATGAATATAAAGGGAAACTTTGCTGATATTGAACCAGCTGTGTGGCATCACAGTGTTTGGCTTTGCCCCCCCATGCTGCAGCCAGCACCCAGACCTCCGCTGCCAGATGGGCAGGGATTTCTAACGTTCATCTGCCCCTATGACGCACAGCTGGTTGAATATCAGCAAAGTTTCCCTGCTTCCCTTCACTGGTTCCTGTACAGCAGGGTCAGTCTCTTTTTTTTTTTTACTGTTATAATCATTAAAAAGCAAAAGCAGACCCTGGTCTGAGCCGGCCTGATGCTTCGCTATGATTGGCCAGTCTGCGTCCAGTCAGTTGTGATGGGGTTTGATCTGTTTTCCAACAATTTATAGACCAAAGCCGAACTGCTTTAATGGAGAAAATAAACAGCTGATTAATCACTAATTAATACAGTCATTATTTGCCATTCTAATTTGATATTTCTCTCAGTTATTTCAACTAACACACGGGGCCAATAGTAGACAGCAGAAATAGCAGATATCCAGGTCATCACAAAGGTGTTGGATGGTGTACTACGAGGGCTCTGTCTGTGCAGGCCGGAGTCAGTCATGTTGAAACAAGAAAATGTCTTCTCCGTTAAATAAATTGAAACCAAAGGGCCCAAAGACTGTTTGAAAGTAATGCATGTAGCCACTGTGACGTCACCCACTGGGTTGTGGATTCCTGTTTCGAAGCCTTATGTTTAGCATTTTGACTGTCGCCATCTTTGATTCTTGAAACCAGGGTGGAGCTAATCCTAATGCTAGCTGCTAGCTTAGTTAGCATGGTGCATTTACAGTCTATGGTTAACTGTAATAATGCTAATGCTAATTTCCCCTAGCTAAAAACAGGATTAAAACCATTCTTACGAGAAAAAGTGAACATCCGTCCATCCATCAGGCTGTAAACATGTTTATTTGCTGTAAAGTTTGGCATGTTAACGTGAGGGTCTATAACAATTGACTCGATTTTTGAGCCAGCCTCGAGTGGCCATTCGATGAACTGCAGTTTTTGGGCACTTGGCTTCATTTTTCAACCTCTGATGTTGCCACTTGGGCCCAAACCATGAAATACAGCTCCAGTGTGTAGACAGGGGTCTCTACTTACTTTTTGCAGTGAAGAAATAAAAGTTAGGATAAAAATCTTCTTCATGCAAAGTTCTGCTGATGTGAAACCTTTCTGCGTGTGAGCCCTCAGTGTCACACAGCACTGAACACTCACAGGTTTGTAACTGTAAGTCTGCATGTTGATGTGACAAACTCAGTCACGTCTTGACTGCGCTCATGAATGTTTTAAACCTTCCAGCTCTCTAAGTCTTATCCATGCATGATGTGGAAAACTTTTTTTCTCTCTCTCCGTGTGCATATTACATTAAGTTTATCCATGTACTCCTCCGAGTGTGTGCTGTGGTGTGGGTGGGTGTTGGGAGGTTTTGCGCATACATATGTGTGCGTGTGTGACAGTAGCCCTGGCAGATGCTTATCACTGCCTCGCCTCCTTGCTGTAGATTAGTAACACATGATGGCACCTCATTCAGATAACCTTCTACACTCACACAGCACTGCCACAGAGGTGGCGGAGACAGAGGAGGGGGAGGTGGTTTGGGATTCATCTCGTGTTAGCTGTGGAAATGCAGAGATACTGATAACACAGTGCCCTCTAGTGAAACGTGTCTGTCTTTGTCTCCAGATAGCTGCCACACAGCTAATCCATATTCAAAGGGAGGTAGAAGGTGACGGTTTCCATATGCCATGGCTCAAGATAAGAGTAATTTGATTTGTGGTGTTTTTCAAATTAACGTCAGTTAGCAAACGGGGTATTTCACGATGCTTCAAGACCAACTTAGTACAGTGCTGTTCCGCATTTAAAAATCAGTTAATTCAGAAACAAATCCAACATTCCACAAGACACCTAATTCTTGATCGTGCACCTCTGTGCGGTGAATACTGGAGAATTTAAATACATTTTATTGTATATATCAAAATGTGTTTATAGAATTGACCTGAGGGACTGAATTTCAGCTCTTCTTTCTTCCTCAGGACTTTGAGAAGCCCAGTCCACCCCAGAAACCCCTACCTGCAGACCCACTCGGGAGGAGCTCTCGGCTGGGTCACAGTGTCACAGCAGGAGGGGTCCACCTCCCCGGAACTGGACCCCTCCCCATACCTATCCCCACTGTGCCCAGGCCACCACCCACCATCCCTTTACCCAGCAGGTCAGTGCAACGTGACAGAAGTCCCATGTCTCTGTAGCCCTTTTCAGACACAGAATATATAACACTGGCTTCTTCTGTCTATTAAAGTAATGACTTACATGTCCATTACATGAATGTTTGTCCCAGCTTTATTTAAATATGAGATAAAATGCATGATGTTTGTCACCTGGTTCATAAGAGGAGGAGGTGACACTGAGGGAAAACAGTGATATCAAGGACACAAGTTGCATCGTGTGTTGTTTTGTTTGTGCATTAGAGGAGATAGCTTTGTCACACTGCTCTAACCTTGGTCTGCTGCAGCCTTTACTTGTATCGAGTAGCATTTAGTTTGATCAAAAATGTTACCACATTTGAGCCGTCCTAACATGATTACCTTTGTGACTTGAAAGTTGTCTTTTAAGAGACTCATGCTTATTTAAATAATGGACTGACGTGCACAGATGGATCACTGAACCTCTCCCTGGCCACTACCTGCAAAATGTCACTCACGGAGACAAGTAGCAACCATACAGAGACTCAAAATAACCACTTAGAAGCATAAGATGACTACAAAGACACACAAACAACTACTATGAAATGCAAAATAGACACAAGGAGAATCACAACGACTACGGGAAGGGACAAAACAACCACGGACAAAAAATAACTACAAAAAAATAATACAAGGACCCTCAAACTGACTACAAAGACACAAAATAAGCACAAAAAAGACAAAAACACCAATAAAAAAGAGGCTAGAGTTGGTGGGGCCTTCTGCATGTCTGTGCCCAGGGGCCCATTGTCTCATTATCTGCCCATGCCGACTTGTAAAATTGCCGTCAGATTAGCAAAACAAGGTGTATGTCTAAAAGGGGATATTTTGCAGTAGTATAGTGCAGTGCTTCCCAACTGGTGGGTCGCAGTCCAAAAGTGGGTTGCAGGTCCATTCTGAATGCAAACATGTCAAGTTTGTAAAAAGCATATTTAATTTTGGTTTAACTTTGAAGTGCCATTTCCTGCTGTAGAGTGAGTGACGCTACTTGACAGAGACAGCAAACTAGCTCGAAGACACGGCCACATGCAAGTATGATGCTGAATGTATTAAACACTGTTGACCTTAGTCTAAGGAGAATTCTGGACCCCATGGCTGGAGCACTTGGGAATCACTGCTATAGTGTGTAACATGAATATGTTTTTCAGTAAAATTGACTACTATGCACATGTTGCTGATTGTATTTGATATCACATATTTTATCTACACTGTGGTGATGACATCATGTTTTCTTGTTTCAGACCCGTGCCGATGTTGCCCTACAGACCACCAAAGACTAATAAGGACTGCTGAGCTCTTGACGTCGTGGACGAGTAAATGTCCGACCAACAGACGGAGACTCTCTTGATTTGCACTAATTACTGAGACTCTGTACGACCTCTTGGACAGTCGGAAGCATCACAGAGTTTCCAGTAAAAGGGGGCTAACATCACACCTCGGTGCTACGCCTCTATAAGGTGCTTTGTTGTCCTTGCTCAGGTACCAATGAACTATTTATCTATTTAACTATTTAACTGCGGTATTACCAGTTTGTGCACAGAGCACTCTGATCAAGAGTGATTTTTCCCCGCGGAAAAGTTCAGAAAAGAAGGAATCATTGTGTGTTTTAGAATATTTCTTTTGCATTCTTTTGTGATTTTTATACTTTTTTTTCTCAATGAAATGCTGAAATATATGATGTTTTTATAACCAGTTAAGTTGCTTGAATAAGTGAAGCGCTAAAAGAGTTTGTCTTTGGGCTAAAATGAAGATAAAGGGAAATGGAGCACAACTCAGCATGTTGCCAGTGCAGCTTGTGGGCCATCGAGCAGTGTTAATTATTCAGTTCTTCATATTTTTTATGATGTATTCAATGCCAAATACATCTTTTCTATCATGTCACCACGGTGCTACAAAGTAGATATTAATCAGATCTTGTTTTGAAATGAAATACATTGGACTCACGCTACGTTTTTATTGTGGGATTAATCCGATCAGCTCATTTCACAGCCTCACAGTCAGGCTCTTTTATTCCCTTATATGTTCACTTTCGCGGTAGAGCACTAAACAGGAAAAGTACTTTTCACACATTTCAGGCCGGCTCTGACACACTGCTCGGGGCACGCGTTGGACGCTCCACATGCTCTCCTGATACTGGCAGACGCTGCTGCGGAGTCTCACAGATTTGACAGACTGATTGTGTTCCAGAGAATTACACCAACACCAAATAATTCACCATTAACTCTGGTGTTTGTATGTTTAACATTCACGCTCACTTTGTCCTCGAGTGGGCGAGCCAAGCGGGATGACTTAAGCGCTGTGAGCTTTCCAAGCTCCCCCTCGACCGTGTCCAACAAGATGTTTTTACCATATCTGTCCTGTCTTTTTTTTTTTTTTAATTTTTTATTGCCTTCGTAACATTCCACTTGGATTTTGTAGGGCGTTGTTTTTCTCGAACGCTGAGATTATTCATGCATTCACAGCTTTGTTCATCAGATTCAGAGCTTGGCATTGCACTTAATTTCTTTGATGTTATTTGTTGTTGACTTGCTGTTATACAAAGGGATTCAACTGGTGAAATCTTTACAGCGCAGTTATGTTTTACCTGTGTCAGTGTTCACTTTGGGTGATGCATTTTATATTTGCAGTGTGTCCAAATGCAGTGCTTGTCTCCTGACTGCTGCAGAACGATTGAAGTCCCTGCAGGAGTGTGCAACTTTTTTGTTTTGGAGGTGTTCAGATGTGTCCGACAGTCCGAGTAAGCGCTATCCGCTGGAAAGTATTTGTTAGTGCTGTGTCGATTAGTCGTTAAATGTTTATGCCATTTGTAAATCCTAAATGTAATGTGTTTATTTGCATAACTGTAACATGTTTAAAAGCCATTGTAAAGTGTAAATATTGTATGTCACTATGTCACTTATCATTTCTTCTTCTTTCTTTTTTTTTTTTGTTCTTTGTGTTTTTTTTTGTTTTTTACAAGCACAGTAATATAAGAACTGCTTTAAGGTGTTGCCCCGTTGACGCTGGTTGGCAGAAACATGATTTTAACCTGTAACCTGTAAGCCAGAGACGGATGTTTCAGGATAACATTTAAACTGAGAGATTTTATTGAAATGATATCAGAGCCAAATAAAAGTTCCTTTATGACTGTTTATAAAAAGTTGCCTTAATTGCACTCGTATTTTGATTTTTTGATTTTTAAAGTTATTAAAAAATATCTTCAAAAACTGTAACAAAGAAATGGCTTCAGAGAAACTTTTAAAACCACAAGTGACTTTTAAAGAGATAAATAAGGGTTCATAAGAAAAACATATTCACCGTTTGAGAACATGAATCATTAACTGATGCCATTTTTTGTTGTTTTGTCCTCTGAGATGATGAGTCTGCCTGAAGCTCAGTCTTCAAAATGCGACCCACAAAAAGAAAGCTGCCAAAAAGTCACAGTGACAAACAAGCACAAGCAAACAAACAGCCAAATTCTCAGTGTGTTAAAATTACAAAAATAAGTGTGTCTAAAAAAAAAATAATACTAAGTATGTGTGCTTTCTATTAAGGTGTTAGGCCATTCTCTTATGAGGGTCTGCTCTGCTGTCCTAACACACCAGGCTGATCATGGTTGTTCAACACTGCCACCTGCCAGACAACTATGGTCATTACAACAACTGAAGTGCATCTTTTCACTCCAGTTTATCTTATCTTGTCTTGATGTGCTCCTTCAAGCCACAGGGTGAAGACGGCCTTGACCTGATTAAGGACCCGCTTCTTCCAAACACTTGTCAACCATTACTGGGGAGGAATACAAAAACAGGACAACCCTTGACCTCCAAACTGGCATCAAGAGTGAAGGAACCAAAAGGAGAATAATTAATACAGACCACCTTATCACTCCAGCTGCAAAACAGAGATCCATGACTTAAATGTACGTCGGCCAGGAGCGTAAAATTTAAATTGAGGGGGCAATTCTCTACTTCCTACCCCCTACATCTGCCCTACATCTACATCTTTAGTTTGAACAGTGCCAGTTATCAGCCACTAGTCGGTGCTAAACAGACTTTTCAAATTTCTCAATTAATGTTAGTGTGAAGGAATTGTTCGAGATTTTGTCGAACATGCTCATTAGATGCTGTCTTGCCTAGAGTCAATTGAGAATATTTAACTGCTACATCACTCTCACGTCTGCACAAGAGGTAGAAGTTTACCTGTTGTCTTGATATTGCCGAAGGTCATTTTTGGGGCCCGAGCACTAGAAGTGCAAGGAACCCATTTTTTTTTTGGTAGGGATGTATTTTTTTCTGCTGTGCAGAAATCCCATTTTGTGAAGGGCTTGGGATGCTCAAAAACTATCAGAACTGGCAAAAAATGCAAAGTTCTGCAGTGACTGGGTGCAGGTCCCATCCAACATTTGTATGTGGGGCCCATGTGGGTGGTGAATGAGCTGAAAAATGGGCCCTATATGGGATCGTCCAAGGGTTCCATAATGCCATTTGCCCGCATGAGTGGTTTTACTCAAGTGGGCCCAAGATAAGATGCTTATTTTGGGCTCAAACCCACTTGGTACCCAGGTAGCCATAGCATAACCCATGTGGGGCCCACCATCTTGCATTCATTTTCATTTTACGAACATGTTGAAGGACTTTATAGTGCACAAAATTTCACAAAGCTTTGCACCCATGAGTATGGGTTAGGGTTATAGGGTTAGAGTAAGGGGTCAGGATTTAGGGTTTTTTGGTCAATAATTATTTTGAGTTGGTGGTTTAAATGGGCATGGGTGTGGAACACTGGCTCTACAGCGCCCCCCACTCACTTTTTGATGCCCTTTCTGTACTCAAAAACTCAGAAGACATGCCAACCAGCTTCCCGCCAGTAACCCCAATGTGCAGGAAGATGGGAGGGCACATTAATTGCTGCTTGCATCTTCCATTTCTCTCGATTTTCTTAGCAATGATTCTACTAATGGAAAACTGCAGGGTTCTGTAAGTGTAGTCGCACTGTGGAGGCTGAAGCAGAGCAGACTTTTGTGCTAACCTCTTTTTTACAGGTCCTCATTTTCTGGCACAATCATTTGTTCTCGGGTGTAGAAATAAATTATCTCAGTGTGTTAACCACTGCGATAATTAATGTCTTAATTACAAAATTAAACCACAGTTGATAAATAAATGCATTTCACTTCATCTACAGCTTGTGGCCTTTGCGTGTGAGCCAGTTCTCATTGTAAAAACATCAGATCCCTCTGAGTCTCTGCCCATCTATCTCTGTTCTCACACCAGTGTGTGTGTGTGTGTGTGTGTGTGTGTGTGTGTGTGTGTGTGCGTGCGTGCGTGCGTGTGTGTGTGTGTCATCTGCTGATGACCGCACTTCTATGGGATTAGTCGCCACATGACAACACTGGGCTGGCCGCCTAGTGAGCCTTTCATTTGGCTTCACTTGCAGAGGCGGTCTGTGCGCTGTCCAACAGTTTACTGAGAGCCGGAGATTTCCAAACTTCTTCTCTTTGGATCTGTAAATGAAGTCTTAAGTGGACGGACTGGGAGTTCACTTGCAATGGAGCAGGACGTTACCAGTTTAACTGGAGAGGACTGTTTTGAGGGCAAATCGCCCTGTTGTTCAGACACAGAAGCTTTGAGTCAAGGAGACAAAGAGTATGATGACATTTTGGAGCTTAATCAGTTTGATGGACTGCCTTATTCCTCCAGGTTTTACAAATTGCTGAGAGAAAGGAAAGAGCTGCCAGTGTGGAAAGCAAAGTGTGAATTCATGGACACTTTGGCCAAAGGACGGTTTGTCATTGTCAGTGGCTCTGCCAAAACTGGGAGAAGTTCTCAAGTGAGTACCATAAGGCATTTGACACTTCAGATTGAACTGCCATGGAGGATATTGCACATTTCAGTCATGCAACAACTTTGGTACAGGGAGATATTCAAACCCTCTGACTATCAACTTATAGTGGGGGAGCATCTGTGATGTAGACAACTTATCTCACTCTTATTTTGAAACAGATTCCCCAGTGGTGTGCTGAATTCTGCCTGTCAGTCCAGTTCCAGCACGGCATGGTGGTTTGTACGCAGATTCACGCACAGCAGGCAGTAGATCTTGCCTTGAGAGTGGCTGACGAGATGGACGTCAATATTGGTCATGAAGTTGGATACAGCATCCCTTTGGAAACATGTTCCACTAATGACACAGTCCTCAGGTATGCTATAGCAGCATTTCTAACTTTTAAACCCAGATGCATTTAGTGTTTCTCCGTCTGATTCTTTCCCTCATTTTGCCGGGTTCCAATAAGCACACTCACGACACACACTGCTAAATCACCCCGCCTTTTCTTATTCACAAGAGAGAAGTGAACAAAAGGACTGAGGGGGCTCTTTTCAGGGGCTCCTCCACAGCTGCCCCGGCTCCCTGTCTGCCCATATGTCACACTCCCTCATGTGGGTCCCTCATAAGTCAGCTGGGGAACAAAGAAACTCCACACACTGAGGGGAGAAAGATCAGATAAACAGGCAGCCGGCAAGAACGAAAGGATCCCCTCCTCAGACTAATTATCAGAGTAAATTACTCTAATAGGGGAAAAGCTGAAGTGTAGACAAAGTGCCTTTCATTAAGATGCCATTCTGAGGTTCCTCTCTTTCAGCCTAGGGGCTTACGAATAAAGAAAGCTGAGGATTTATTTCAGGCTATTATGAATTTGAATACAGTGTGCGTCAAGTGCCTCTGTGCACGCATTTGCTCCCTCCTAATGTCAACTATCATTTTATCGCCCACCACAGGTACTGCACAGATGACATGCTCCTGAGAGAGATGATGTCAGACCCTTTGCTCGAGCGCTACGGTGTGGTAATCGTGGACCAGGCCCACCAGAGGACCGTAGCCACTGATGTACTCCAGGGTCTGCTGAAGGACATCGCCCTGCAGAGGCCAGAGCTCCGCGTGGTCCTCCTTACAGCTGTTGAACCCAGCCCAAAGCAGTTGGCCCACTTCACCGGGTCAGCGGCGCCTCTGATACGCCTGGAGAGCCCGGGTGCAGGGGAGGTGGTGCACAGCAGCGCAGGCAACAGCTACTTCTGTTCAGCTCTCCGCCTGGTGCTGGAGATCCACCACTCTGAAGAGGAAGGAGATGTGGTTGTGTTTATGGTGACGACGCAGGTAAAAAGCAGCAATGCATGATTGAATCAGCTGTCTGAACATATGTCTTCCTCTGACTTTCTTCTTTGTTTGCTATCCAACAGGAGATAGACCTAGCCCATGACATCCTGTGTCATGAGGCACACAGCTTAACCCCTGATCTGGGTGAGCTCCTTCCCCTTGCTGTGCACCCTGGCCAACCTGGGAATCTACCCGTCCTTGGGGAGGAAGAGACAGTCCGGACCCGCAGGGTATACCTCACATCCAGCCCCAACGAGGACTTCTTCTGGGCTGCTAGCTCAATAAACTTTGTCATTGATGCCGGGCTGGAGAAAAGATATGTAAGTTAGTCCTGATTTCTTTCAGTAAAGCTTTCAAATCACTGGTCCATCTACGTCCCAACCCTCACCTATGGCCATGAGCTATGGGTAATGACCGAAAGAATGAGATAGTGGATACAAGTGGCCAAAATGAGTTTCCTCAGAGATAGAGTAAGGAGTTCGGACATCCGGAGGGAGCTCGGAGTAGAGCTGCTGCTCCTTTGCGTCAAAAGGGGTCAGTTGAGGTGGCTCAGGCATCTGATCAGGATGCCTCCTGGGCGCCTCCTGTTAGAGGTGTTCCAGGCACGTCCCACCAGCAAGATGCCCCGAGGCAGACCCAGAACATGCTGGAGGGATTACATACCTCTTCTGACCTGAGAACACCTTGGGGTCCCCCAGGAAGATCTGGAAAGCGTTGCTGTTGAGAGAAATATCAGGAATACTCTTCTCAGCCTGCTGCCCCTGCGACCTGGCTTCGCATAAGCGATTGAAAATGTACAAAGTATCTGAATACTACTCCCACCATTGATTTTATATAATGACATTTAATGTAACGTTTACACAAATCTTGTGCCGTGCCTGAATCTTGATTTATTGTTGTGCGTTAACAGTTAAGGTTTTTACCTTAATTGGTGCAGAAAACGAACAATTTGTGCATTAAAATTCCCCAGAAAGCAGGAAATTAAGTATTTGATGCACCAAATTTTCTTGCAGAGGTATCCAACGGCACATTTCATACAAGTCCTCCCAATGTTGAAACAAATCCTACACCCTTAAATGTTGTGTAGCTGGGGTAATAAGTATTTGACTAAATGTTCTCAATTACATTCAACCACTGTATATAATCAGGATCAAAACACTGTGGTGCTGTTGCAGGTTTACAACCCAAGGATCAGAACAAACTCAGTCATCATTCAGCCAATCAGCAAGGGTCAAGCAAAGAGTCGCAAACAGCTGGCGGGTCCAACAGGTGAGAAGTTAAACTTTTACAGAATCGTTTTGGTGTAACCCTGCTGTCCTGCCTGAAAATCTGAATATGGTCTTTCTGTCCTGTAGGCAAGTGTTTCTGTCTGTACCCAGAGGACAGACAGCTTCCTACAGAGATACGTCCACATGTTGTGGAGTCCGACATCACGTCCACTGTGCTCTTCCTGAAGAGGATGGAGATCGCTGGGCTGGGTCACTGTGACTTCATCGACAGGCCGGGTGAGATTTACATAAAGTAAACAGAGAATGTTTTCATGGCCGTTTGTATTGTCTGGGCCCTCGGTGTTCGACTGAATTTCACATCATCTCAGTGATAATGAGATGATTTTTGGGTTCAGTCAGTCCGTTCCCTTTTGTTCCGACAGACGGCAAGTTTTTTTTTTTTATTTTGTATTGGAAGGCAGTGAGCCGTGCCTCAGCTGAACTGACAGCTCCTGTTCTGCGAGCATCCTTTTAGAGCTGACCTGCTTCCGTGTGCTTTTGTTCCCCCGGATTTATTCACCCCCACTAACACACACACACACACACACACACACACACACACACACACACACACACACACTGAGCCTCCCATTAGTTGATTAGAGCATAAACACAGTGTTGGTCTGTGGGAGTGTAGATGATAACAGAGAGCATCTAAGGTGGATTTAATTCCATCCTCTCGCTCCGTCTCTATCTCTGTGTCCACGTCTCTTTGTTTCACCGTGATGTTGATGGAACAACATGTTTGTTGCAAAGACAGAATAGAAAATCTCATTTGTACCATGACAGACTTTTCATTTTGCATAGTGATGCATGGCAGATGTTGGTAAGGATTATAAAATCCTAATCTTCTGCTGCCTTTTTGCTCCGAGCGTGCCCACCAGGGTGCCAGTATACTGCAGGGGGATTGCCCCAGTGGGTCACCACCACTTTGGATTACAGTTTAGACAGCATGAAAACTGCAAATATAATCCATAACCGTTTAAATCAAAGTGTATTAGTATGTAATTAATAATCTCCTGGTTTAAATACTAGACAGTAATAAAGACGTGTACTGGTTCTCTGCAGGATTTGGTTCTCACTTTAACCAAGGTTTAATTTTGCAAAATAAAAACAATGTATTATCTAAAAACCTTTCTAACCCAGATCCTGGAGGCCTAATGCAGGCTTTGGAGGAGCTAGACTACCTTGCAGCTCTGGATAATGATGGCAACCTGTCTGAGATGGGCATCATCATGTCTGAGTTCCCCTTGGAGCCGCAAATGGCCAAAACTGTACTCGCTTCCTGTGAGTTCGACTGTGTCAACGAGGTGGTCATCATCGCTGCCATGCTAACAGGTAAAATGTGCTGGGCTGCCATTTGAGCAAAAATATATTAGTGAACACTATGTCCGAATAATCACATTTGTCTTGTGGATTTTTTTTTAGCACCAACTTGCTTCACAGTCCCCTCTGCCGACCTGAGGCCAGAGGCAACCCAGTGCCACATGAAGTTCCAGCACTCAGAGGGAGACCACTTCACCCTGATCAGTATCTATAAGGCATTTAAACAGTGCCAGCAGGATCCATGTGAGTTTGGGGAGCATCACCACACACACACACACACACACACACACACACACACACACACACACACACACACACACACATACACACAGATGTGAGAAAGTCATATTTACAATAATCACAAACTTTTAAAAAAAGGATACTTTTTTTAATCATTACAAGAAGCTAAAAAAATATGATGAAAGTACGTCCATGACAGTTTTTGGAGTCAATATTTGCTTTATTAGACAAATTTTCACACATATAATTGTGTCGATTATTGTCCCATCTGTATGTCTTCATCAATGTTTGAGGCCTTCCTTAAATCCCCTCTGTGTCTCTGTCTTCTCCACTTGTTAGACTGTAATGAAGAGAAGTGGTGTCAGGATTTCTACCTGAGCCACGCTGCTCTGCTGATGGCTGACGCTCTTCGCACTGAGCTCACCGACACTCTGAAGAGGATCGAGCTGCCTGTCTCGCTGCCCGCCTTTGGTTCCCGAAGGAACACCCTGAACATTAAGAGAGCCCTGCTGGCAGGCTTCTTCATGCAGGTCAGAAAACACAACTTTATTATAACACTCAACAAAAACTAAAATAATTTATTAGATCAGCTATGCAAAGTGGAGTGTGCTTTAATCATGTGTTTATTCTATTAATCATCACAGAATATGGGCTTATTGAAATATTAATGCACTTCTGTTCATTGAGTAATTTAAGTGACCAAAAATATGTGTTGGTTTGGATCATACTAAGTTTTGACTGTGTTATGCAGTGTTTAACTATAATTGTGATTAATATGTAAGAATATATAGAAACAGGACATCTAATCGGCAGTGGACCGTACCAGTGCAACTACAATTTCAACTGTCTCAGTATTTCAACTACTTAAAATAATTGATGGTTTACTGAATGGGCCGACTAGGCACAGGCACAGCTGCCCAAAGTGTCAGGGCCCCTCTGGCCTTCATCTGCAAAATGTCACTCTGATTATTACAACATATACAGGCCTAAAAGAGACTCAAAATGAACACGAAGAGATGTAAAGAAACAGGAAATGAAAGACACAAAACTACAAAAAGATGCATAATGACAACAAAGAGATGCAGAACAGCAACAAAAAAAGAGGCAGACCACAAAGTCTGAAATGTTTCAGCTGCAAATCATGAAAGAAATTTGCCTTTTCTTGTCATCTTTTATGTGTTGGATTTTTTAATGTGCACTATTCAAGGTAAAATCAGTATATACAGTATATCCTATATCAGTATAGTAACTCCAGTCCCTCTGTGGAAATCCATCGGACTGTGCCTGGCTGTGATTTCCCTCAGGTGGCGCGGGACGTGGATGGATCAGGGAACTACTTCATCCTGACCCATAAGCACGTGGCACAGATCCATCCTCTGTCTGGCTACGGAGCCAAGAGCCCCAAGCTGGGCCTGCCTGAGTGGGTGCTGTTCCACGAGCACTCCTTCTCCGAGGACAACTGCCTCCGCACCACAACCCACATAACACCGGAGGAGTAAGTCTCAGCTTTGTTTTAACATTTTGTTCTTTGGATATTTTAAACTGTGCACTTGTTTTACAGTCACATAACTGAGCACATTCAGCCATATTAACTAGACTGCAGTCTCTTGATGCTTTGAAAGAACCCAGCAGACCACCCGTCTTATCTGCACATTTAAAGAAGCTTAAATGTAATCAGACGGACGCATTGCCTCTCTCGTCTGGTCCAGATGTAAAACCTCAGTTTAGCAGGGACTAGTCATGCTGGTTGTGAGGGGAGGTATCCTAATCCTGTTCTCAAGTATCAGCTGGTTGGAAAGGGGATTATGGATAGCACAGATTCCTGGGAAAGTGGAGCTGCTGTTTAATGGAGGAGGAGAAAGCTCTGCAGCCTTTGTCATGCTCTCTTAGGTTCTTGAAATGTGTCAGTCCGTTCATTGCCGTTCAAATAATAAAAGGGGAAATATAAGTATCTGTAACTCTTCTATTCAAAGCCAACACAAATTGAAAAAATTAGTTCTTGTTTTTACCTACAACGCTGTTCTCTCTCCTACCAGGTTCGTTCAGATGGCACCACAGTATTTCTTCTACAATCTGCCGCCTAGTGAGAGCAAAGACATCCTCCAAAACATTTTGAACCACGGAGCTCCTCGATACCAAGAAGCGAAACCTCAGGCCTCCCGAGAGGAACCACAGGAGGACCAGACCTCTGACCGCTGTGTCATACAGTGACTGACTAACCCACTGTTCCCAGTAGAATTTATTGCACTATATTGCACAGAAGCACATTGTCGTTTTATGGATAATTTGATGTTTTTAGGAGTCATTTCCTTTCATCTGTGCCCCTTATTTTTGTCACAACATCATGTCCTGTATTTATCTTTTCATAGTGCACTAATATATGAAATGAAAACAATAATTGCTGGTTTCTGATTTTCTCATACTTAAAAGTTCCGCAAAGTTTATAATTTCAGTTCACACAACCCGCTGAAATATTTAACGACTCTGTGGCTCCTTTTCACAGTTTACCTTCAGTCACTGTCCAACAGTCAGTCACCCACAGCACTGAGGGTCCAGCCTGATTAATGAGGTATAGGGACAGTATGGGCCCACCTGCAGCTCCATCTGGTGCGGACACAGTTCAGTAACTGTGGGGTGACCCAGTTCACTGACACTTCATTGAAAACATCATGTCCCCTCTTCAGTGACCCAGGCTGAATGGTGCTGCAAGGACCGGTGCCAGAACCCTCGGGGTACAGTGTCGCCTGACCCACTTAAAATCTTTTACAAACTGTCTTTTCAAGGCAAACCAGCTGCGCACAATCTGGTTTAGGATCATTTAGTAGATGTTTAAATGTCAGGATAAATCAACTGAAATAACAGTCCAATATGTTGCATCATATCCTCCTGAGACCCGACCTTTTGTTTGGTATTCACTTTTAATTTCTCCTAGCTATTTTGGATCAGTAGGACCTAATAAGTACAAAAACTAAACATTTTCAGTGATAGTCCCAATGTCCTCAAACGAGATGACAATAAAGTCTCAACATCTTCAAACCAGTACTTCCTGAATAACAATGTCTTAGCTTATTACTGTTGCTAAAATTGGTCAAATCTGTTGCCATATTGAAGTACAGACTTAATAATCATAAATAAACAAGTTTCAACCATAAAATGTGATCAGGTTTTGGACCTTGTCCACTTTTGTGTCAGGATCAGCTGCAGACTGACTTGGCAGAGATGGCTGCCATTTTGTTTGTACATGGATTAGTGTATTTTGCTCTTACTACCACTAGCTACCACTAGCTACCACGAAAGAGGACAACAGGTCTGAGTTAAGTAGAATGAAGTATAAGGTCAAGTAAACCCAAAATGTGATGTCCTCATGAGGATGCAGGGTCTCAGGAGGATAATGTATATTTGGTAACCAAATGAATAATTAAACTGAAAGTTAAAGGTACAACTTTTCCCCCACATCAAAAGTACATACTTTTCTTCTTACCTATAGTGATATTTATCAATCTAGATTGTTTTGGTGTGAGTTGCAGGGTGTTGGAGATATCTGCCTTCTCTTGAGTATAATGGAACTAGTTGGCATTTGGCTTGTGGTGCTCAAGGCACAGACAAATACATTTGAAAAATTTTGTGACACTTAAGGAGAAACATACAAGATCATGAGGGGAACAAAATATCTACAGAAGGCACATACAATTAAAAACTTTTTTATTTTCATGTCACAGCAAACCATGCTGATATAAACTCATTTGTACATACAGCCATGTGGACACACGAGCCTCTGAGTTTGCATTGAATGTTGCCAAACTATTGCACACTGTCATTTTGGAAAGCAAGTAACACTTTTGATGAATTATTAAACTTGTCAGCCATCAGTCGAACTTCAATGAATTTTATTCACAGCATTATTGGTATTATTGAATATCAAAAACACCAATTATAGTCCGATGAGTCAATTTTTGTGAGCATGTGCTAAATGATTTCTCTCTGTTAAAGCCCCTGTGTTATACACGATTACACCATCTGTGAAATCTTACGCCGTATGTTTTTGTTTGTAGAAAAATGAGGCAATCTGGGTGATGTTTACAGTCAACAACAAATCCTACAGATCGGAGCTTAACATGTGACCCATGACCACATAAGCAATAAGAAAGTTAAATAATATCTTCAGAATTTACAACTCTTTTCACAAAAATGTACAATTGAAAACCTGTGATGCAAATGTTAGAAAAAGATGAGTTGGTTTTAAAGGCGCAAGAGGTGAAATTAGCTTTGAAAACTGTAATTCAGGTAAGACGGAGTTGCCTGAGCATGTGCCTGTTCATAATGGTGACTATAAATCATTGTGTTCTGTCACAGCATTTTATAGAAGACAATTGTTGAATCTTCCCCAGTGTGGTGCTTGGAGAGGAGTTAAGGTCTTGAGCGTCTTCCTTGCTGTGGTTTGTGTCTTCATCATGAATGCATACCCTTGTCGTCACTTCCTGTTTTGGGGGTCAGCTGCTGCAGGAGCTCTATGTGGAGCTCCACACGGTTAAGCAGAGGTGCGTTTTTCTCAGCTCGCAGCAGCTTGGAGTAAACATTCTTATAGGTCTTCAACAGCTCCTCGTCCTTATTGCTGTAATAGACATAAATAAGTTGGTCAGAAGAGAGCACTGAAAAAGTCTCAAGGATATTAAAGGAATACTAGGTGAACATTCTTCATGAATGTAAGTCACTGGGGCCCACGTTTAACAACAACAACATCTATTTACAAAGTCTCACAAAAGTTGTGCAGAAACACTTCATACTAAAACGTCATGATTCAAAACACCTAAACAGAGCTCATATGTACACTCATACTCAGGCACGCTACTTGTAGAAGGAAGTGGTATATGTTGTAATGTTTTAGCCAAAAATGCATGTCTTTGGTAAGTACTGAGCATGCAACTGGATAAATGAGACTTGGATTATACTGCACGAGTTGTGAGAGTTTGTGAACAGATGTTTTATTATAGTTTTACGGTTCTTAAACGCAGTGCCCAGATGACTTCAACTCATGGAGAATGTTTGCCTTTTTTGGACTCTCCGTTCACTATTAAGACATGCAAGGAAAACAAAGCTTTCTTCACAAACTAAAGGTAACACGCTGTGAGTAAGGGTGCTTTCAGACCTAGAGTTGTCTTGCTTTGGTCCAAATCAGGGACTAATTTTGTTCCAAAGTTGCATAATTGCCTAGAGTTGGTTCGTGTTCTCACGGCAGCATTTACAAGCGGACCAGATCAAATGCCTTGTACGAGAAAGCTGCTCTTGATTGGTCAGAATTTCCATGTGGGAAAAATCCAGGAAGTAACCATAACGTTGAAGAAGAGTACACTTGCAAGATAAATGTGACACTTTCTAATGTCACAATGGAGGGACAACTACACAGGTTGATTTTAGCGCTGCTCATCATGGACTATATTGCTGTCATTGTTCATTTTAGTCAAACCATACAGTATGAAAACGAGGCGCGGATCCAACTAGAAAACAATATTTTGATGCATTGGATGTGCTGAATGTGCATATTAAGGCAGTACAGGAGGAGGTGCACATTAATAATCCTCCAGGACTGTAACATGCTCATGTTTAACCCAAACAATGTGTCATGTGACTGCAGTTGGTTCAGATTGAGGTTGGAACACGTTCTCACCACAAATGAACCGCACTTAGGGGGCAAACAAACTTGCGTTCGACTGAACCGAACCAAACAGGGCATACGAATGGTCACTCCACAGGTAAATTATTCCTTTAAGATGCCTATATAGCTAAACATATGAGGTTTTTAAACTCTTGCTCACCTTGGTTTCCTTTTCATTGTCGTCATCAGTTTGATCAGCTGCAGCAGCAGAAAGGAGAAACTGGGCTCAAACACGCCAATTAACTTCATCACTTCCTCAAGGTTCAGTCCCGATGAGGGAGCAGGGGCCACCTCAGGAGACTCTGCCAACTCAGCAGCTTCTGATTGACTCAACTACAGCACAGGAAGTGAAAGGAAAATATGCTGTAGGTTACAGTGTGTGATCAAGAGATGGCAACCCAAACAAAGCTTTGCAAAGATGCATCAGCATGAGTGAGCACTCCCATCTGCTGCTCTGAAACGTACCTGAATCTGCTCTTCCAGCAGCTCTTTATGAATCAGCTGGAAAGCATGGCGAGTTTCTGTCATGATCTCTACCGCTCCGGTGAGGCTCTTCAGCTTCGCCGCACTGCTGCTCTGACCTGTGCAAACACAGTAATGGGTCTAAGAGGCTGTGGATGGAAATGCTCTTTCTGTTCTCTTGACTAAACCAAACATGACTGAGAACAGTTACACACCTGCCATGGTGAACTCAGCAAAGGCCACCCTCTCCAGGAGCGTGCGGAGCAGCTCACAGGGTGCGTCTTTGAGGCTGAGGAATAAACAGACAGCCTTGCTGTAGTGAAGCTCTGCCAGGCTGCGATGCTGCTTCCTCAAGTGTTCATCCCCCACCTGTCACACAATTAGAGCCAGAAACACAGACATCCTTCAGCGTGTGTTATACTGCTGTAAGTATGAAACACAGACATCGCGTCACCAGTGATTCTATTCTAGTCAGTGTGTAGTCCTTTTTTTTGTTGCAGGAAATAACACATTTTTTGCCTTGGACGTGAATTATTACCACAAAAACAAACAAATACTGAGAAAATAAATAATCTGTATAATCTGACATGGTGTCCCACCTGGTTGCGGAAACAGCTGTGGTACATGGAGGCCAGGCGGTGGTGGATGGTGGCGGCTCGGTACTGGTAGAGCGGCTGACGAGCTGACTCAGTGTGCAGGTCGCAGTACTTCAGGGACTTCATCATCGCCTCAGTCACCTCCCGCTCAATCTGGGAAAACACACACAGGGATAGATGGTTACCCATATAGTCACCATGATCTCCTTTTGGATGTAATGTGCATATCATAAATGATCTTGAGATTTTCTGAAATGTATAAAGCCAACTTTTGTAGGATATAAAGTACGATATCCAATTTATAATATCTGTTTACTATGTGTTCAAACCCACCTGCTCCTGGGCCTTCCTGGACAGCGGTGCGTAGTCCTGCAGAAGTGTAGCCAGGGTGAAATAGGTAGTGGACAGCTCCCAGTTCACACTGTCCCACACTGCTGGGTGGTTCTCTCGACTTGCCAGTGACTTCATAGCCCGCAAGTAATAGTCTATGGCCTGGCATAAAAGATTAGATGAAATTATTTATTAACAGAATCCTAGGGGGGGTCGACATGTTGTAAGATGGATTTAAAAATAATAGAAATTGCAAAAGAACAAGTAATTTCCCACTGCATTCCATGACATGAAGGGTTTGACATGACACCTTGTTGTAGTACAGAGCCTCTTCAGGTGAGAACTCCCCTCTGTTCTGGTCGGCAGACACGGCACAGTGGGCCTGAGCACAAATTCTCATCAGCCTGCCAGTGTTACACAGCAGCAGGGCTGTGTTGGTGCTGTCCCCAATGGCTTCGAAATCCTTCATGCCTTTCTCAAAGAAGGCAAAGCTCTTTTTCCACATCTCCTGCTCTGCTACGGACACAGTCTTCTTGGCTAGAACAGGACGGAGAGGGGCCAGTTAAGTACAGTACTGTTTTCTGTACACGATTCTCAAAGTTACATCTGTCGTCTATTAATCCCACGTACCTTCTTTCTCTGTCTGCATGGCTGCAGCCTGGTTCATATAGTACACTCCCATCTCGTTGCGGATGTTTCCCAGCCTTTTGAGCACCTGAGCCAGCTGATCCGAGGCATGATCTTTACAAGCCTCTGAGAAGAGCAGTTCATACGCTGCCTCGTAGCACTTACTGCTAACAAACAGCTGGTACTCCGGGTCCATGGCCAGGTCTGTCGCCATGTTGAAGGCTGGTGGGTAAAGAGAAAAGGCAATGACCAGTGGAGTTAAATTAAATTACATTTTTGGGTGAAACAAGTGCTGGAATTTTATTGTGAGTGGCGTTAGTGGAACAGAAAAGGATAAGTAGACACCAGGCCTTTAAGATCCTTAATTTCAATATATCAAGCATGAAAGCCGGCAGCTGTGTGCTTTAAAATTTGTACATTTGTCTCTCTTTAGCGACTCACCCTGGCAGCTGCTCTCTCTGTGCAGGCTGTGCAGGATCTCCTGGTCTTCTTTGGTCTGGTAGCTGTATTCCTCCAGGTAAGCTGCTCTGTTTTTGGCATTCTGGGCCAACATCAGCTGGATGTCCCCACACAGAGACAGGCACTGGCTGTGAAACTGCAGCACCTGCGGGTGCAGCGTACCGCTCACTGAACAATAGGCATCTGGAGGAAACAATGGAAGAAGCAGCAGGATTGGGAAAGAGAAATAAATGTTAAATGAGTTATTATATTGCCTCATAAAGTGTAGTAATGTAGTTACAGTAGCAGCATGAAGCTTATTTATTTGATTATTATATCTAAATGGCCAAAAGCGGATGTTAAATTATATTACTCAATTCTCATTTAACTTTAACTGAATGACACTATAATAATTAAGGCGGGCAGACATTTTAAAGCAAAATGTCAGTTACAGTCTTACAAATAGCCTTACCATAACACTGCAGAGACAGCTTGATGTAGCGCAGGGCTCGCCCATACTTCAGCAAGTTTGTGGCTGCATCAGACAGGACATAGTATGCCTTGGAGGCTTTGAGGAAGAGCTGCAGCTTCATGCGGTGCTGCCATGACCCGGGGATCATCCCAGAGCGTGTTGGGTGCTTCTGGTCCGCCTGCAACGGCCTCGCTGATGACGCGCACATGTTTGAAAACCAGCAGAAAGACATTTGGAGGCTTGAGGGATGAAGAATGTGTGTATTTGGTTTGCAAAAACACTTGCAACTTAATAGATGGAGATTCATGGTGTGTGTCATAATGCTGACCTGTTTCCTGCTTTATTATGCAGAGTTATATCTTTGAAATAAGGACTGTAGACTGACCTCTTTCAAGAAGAAGAGAGATGCCTTGCTCAGCAGCGCAGGCTCCAACTGCACTTCTATCCTCATATTTAAGAGGAATGGGTGTGTTAGGGTCTGCAGCTGGGAGGTCACTCTCCTTCTTGATGGTGCCATCCACTGCCTTCATCCCCTGTGTAGTATATTACCGCAATTACTAATACAGTAGGTGACATAACACTATTAGCATTGTATGTATGCTAAATATGAGTATCATGCACTCGCCTTTAGCACGTAGCTCAGGACGTGTCTGCATCTCTCCTCCTTGTCTTGAGAAACAGGGAAAGCACCACTTGGCTGCACAGTTGAAAGAAAATGGACGATTATGCTTTGGTGTTTCATACAACATGTTAATCTGTGTATTCCACACTGTCCCCACAGGTCTGTGTGTCTAAAGAAGCACTCACTCTGATCTGATGAGTGGATTTGTATTTCTCCGGGACCGACAGCTCCCCAACGGAGCGGATCACGGCCACGGCTTTACTATCATCCTGTGGGCTGGAGCAAGAGCTGTAAGAACCGTTGTCGTCGCTGTCCTCGCTCAGCTCCTCCTCCTCCTCCTCTTCCTCCCTGTCTTCGTCGCTATAGCTGTCCTCGGAGCCGCCAGCACGGAGCGACTCCCCTTCGTCTTCTTCCAGAGGCTCGTCGAGCTGGAACAACTCTGACAGCATGTAGTGGGCGGAGGCGATGATCTGAGCAGACAGGAGATGGAAGAGATCAGGAGAGGAGTCAGGTTCAATCAAATCCAAACTTTGGCATTCTCACATATAGTCACTTTTTACTTCCCCGCTGTCTAAATATAGACTGAAAATACTGCTCTTGATGACTAATTTGGTACAGGACTTTTGTTGCACATCATCTCCTCTCTGTCCAAGTCTGTCCCACTTGTATCTAATTTTAACTTTTTAAGTAAGGGTGGAATATCTTTTTAAATCCAAGCTTACCTGGGGGTGTCTGTCCTCATCCAGAAGTTTGACGCAGTTTAAAAGCAGAGTTCTGATTGTGCCATAGTGCTTTCTGTTTTGCCTCGCCTTCAGCATCAAGTTACTGGCAACTCTGCACCACAAAACAGAAAATAGACAAGAACATTTTACAGTTTTTCACCATTTTACTGTTAATTATTTAGGCATAACTCACTTGCAAGAGTTTAAAATGACCAATTTAATCACTTGCCATTTTAAATATTTTCAATAATACTATTTACATACTTAATTTGGCTCTTCAGGCCTCCTACTACGCACAATTAAACTTACTGAAGTCCAACTATACATTTAAAGATCTGGTCAGCTTAACCAAATCATAAAATACACATTATAGGTAAAATATTAAATTAACTTTCTGTGATATGCCAAAAGCTCTTTTTGGACAGAAAGACATTTTTCAAAATCTACTCATGAACTTCAGCTTCTCAAATTTATTGATTTTTCAGGTTTTCGCAACTGCAGTGATCCTAAAGTACAAAGACGCTCCTATCCTGAATCTTTCCTGAGACTTACCTGTATAGCAACACAGCCACAGGAAGAGTGAAGGGGTTCTGACACTTCTCCTCTTCCGCCTCCTCACACAGAGTAGTAAGATCATAAAGCTTCACAATGTCACTCCCACTAGCTGTGGAGTCAAGAAATCACATTAGACAACATCAGGATAGACAAGTGCACAGCGCACGGCACAAAACTTCAGGAAAAACAAAAACTTCCTGTTCAGTTTTCTCCCACCTTTGAAAAGCCAGTATGTGTGACCCTCTTTGGTGCAGTTGGACTTGAGGAAGGAGAGAATATTTTGGGCTATGTCTTTCACCACCCTTGTTGAAAAAGTCGAGTTCTCCAGGTGAGGGATGTCTTCTGTTTTTATCATCTCGTATTTCTGCAGAGAAAACAATACAGGCAAAAACAGTGACAACTTTTACTCCCACTTTTCAACAAAAGGCTGAGTGATGAATGACTTTAAAAACTGTTTTATTACCATTAAAACAACTTCTATAGAAAAAAACAGATCATGTCTTTCTGTGAACATTCACCATAGCAATCATCAAACAGATAATAATAATACTTATAAACAATAATTTACCTGAACAATGCCATTGACGTGAAAGCACATGACAAGCTCTGGGACGTTACACATCAGATTGTCGAGCCAGTAGTCGATACCTGTCAGAATGTTGATTGGCTTATTGTTGTCCCTGAAAAACAGTCAGAAAAATTAAAGGTCAGATGTTAGATTAAACATGAATAATGTAGTGGAGCCACTGTGTAATTCTGATGAGGCTGCAGCATCCAAAATTACATTTGTGGCTAACCTTCTGAGGTCAGATAAACTAAATTAATGCCATGTGTTAATTTGCATTATCTTGCTGACACAGACATCTAACACAAGACCCTAACAGAAGGCAACAGCAATGCCATTAAAATCACATGATTACATTGTCATTTTCGCTCTAAATGAGTTTTCATTTTTTATGCTTAATGGGAGGAAATGGTTTAAAATTCCAACCTGAGTCTCAGACTGACGGCAGGATAGCGACCACCTCCGAAAATAGGCATGTTGGACCCGACCAGCATGTGGATATCCTCGAATGTCCACATGATATTTCGCACAAAGTCGTTTCTTAAACCCTGTCGAACAAGTGACATCAAAATGTATACAGGCATTAGACACATGCTAACATCTGTGGGAAGAATATGATTAAGGAAGGGTAAGAGGTTGTATCACCTGACTGTTCTCCCCTTCGTTGAAGAGCATAGGAAGGTTTTGCTCTTTGGGTACAGACGTCACCTGACCCAGAGCAAACTTGCTGTCCACTGACACGCTTTCCTGCACATGTAATAGTGGCAATACTGTCAGTGCAAGCAGTGCAAACCAAACACACACCAAGAGCCAGTCTAATCTAAAAACACTTATTTAATCTCACTAAATCCTGAAAGTCTTCAATGGCTACAGCACACAGGACTGATTCCTAATCAAGAAGAAATTAATTTAATTCCTGAAGTAATACTGCCTGATTGGAGACTGCTAAATACCTGTCCAACAGCTAAGATACCATACCTGTTTGGGAGCGTCTGATTCTTCCGTGTCAGATGCTGTGCTGGTGAGCCACGAAGAACTGAACTCGTCTGTCTCATTCTCCTCCTCCCCTTCATCCGGGTTGTCTGGTACAGGCTCTGCAGCCCCATTACCATTAATACTGGAGGAAAACACAGCAGTTGTTGTCGGATAAGAACCAGGAACATGCACCTTAAGATGAAATGTTGATGAGCCCTACACTTATTTTTAAAGTTCAAGTGCACACCTGTAGTAGAGGAACTTTGACAGGATTGCTCTCTGATACCAGTGCTCTTTACTCTTCTTTTTCCTCTGCCACTTCTGATCTATTAGCCGCTGGTAGAAATCTTTTAGCCACGTCCAATCTCCTGTCTACAACACACACACAGCAGGGAGAATACAATGATTTAAAGCACATACACAAAACATACTATCATAGGGACTATACTTAAAGTCTCAAATGAGCCCTCCTGTACCTGAGAGGATCTCATGAAGAGCTCTTGAATGTCCAGCTCATCCAAAAGCAGCGTCCTCCCCACGCGGTGAACGGCCATACTGACGTGGGACTTGCTGTAGGGAATTTTCAGAAGCTTCTTGATGTTCTGAATGTGACAGAAAAAAATGATAACATCAGGTGCATGTTTGAGTAACAAAGACAGAAATGTTTAGAACAGCTCCACAAACCTCTGAGTCTGACACCACGTCGACATCATCCCCGATGCAATCGATGAATTCATACGCCATCCCAAAACTACAAAAGAAGGAAAGGCTTAATCACTACAGAGTGTCTGCTAATGTTGATATGGATCAGGGTGAGAATGCTTAATGATTTAAGGCATTTGCTGATGACTGAGTGTCTGTGATTTACCTACTGACAAGTTGTCCACTGCTTCTCATTTATGGTGTCTACACTGTATTTTATATAATTCTGTTTTAAATAAAGTGATACAATACAATGCAACAGCATCACAATCTACAACTTCCAAAATAACCATACAGTTTGAATTCAACCGGCTGTTGTATTAGACTGCATTAGTTTTAGCTGGATGTATCCAACAAGCTGTTAACAATGTTAAAATCAAATCACTTTAAAATGTAAGAGGGAGGTAGAAACACAAAATATGTCTAAGACAGAAATGTCAGAGTTATATGGGTTCTTTTCTCCACCTCAGGCGGGACTATCCACTTGTTTTCCAATTTTGAACACAAGTGATTGGGTCTATTACGGAGTAGTTGGATCAGCCCATGCCAAGCACACCACTTTTTTTTGCCCTCTTGGAGACATATATGGTCTACAATCGGGACTTATAAAGGCATTGTTTAGGTTAGCTCGTGCAGGTTTCCTTAATGCAGCCAAGATTATACTAAGGAAGCACACCTTGTTGAAAGGACTAAATTGATCTTATGAGTTTTACAGCCTCATACGAGTTCATACTAGGCAAACTGAAAGAATCACAGTCCAGATTCACTGACATGTGGGGCAGCTTCCTCAGATTTATTACCAGTGGGGATCAATAGATACCAGATCTATCAGAAAGCCTTAGAAAGGAGGCATGCTGTGCTGCTGTGTTTGCTTTCAGTATTGTTGTTTACGGTTTGTGTTCTTTGTTACCTGCAGACTATCATGTGAAAAGTATATTTTGTACTATAATGGTGCAGGATGTTAGAGGAAAAATAAAACATCTTGATGATAAATACAAAACATGAGTGCAATGAAAGACTACATGAATCCCACTTAACCCGACTGTACATACTAGAACAGTGGTTCCCAGCTAGTCCGGCCACAGGGTCCAGATTTCTCCTTAGTCATTAGCTCAAGGTCCACACAGTTTAATGTACTTAACCCTTACTTTGTCTCACCACTATGGAAAGTACACTCAGACAGCATACTCCCTTTATTAAGCACAAACTAAACATCTCTACAGAGGCCAGTACAGTTCCACACTAAATTGATAAAGATCAATAATAGTAATAATATTTCTCATGATGTTATACCTGGAAAAGGGCTTGCTCTTGCTGCTGGACCCCAATATAGTGGTGCCAGCGCTGCCCAGCTGGGGGTTTTCTCTCAGCCAGTTGGCAGGAGGCAGCTTCAGGTCTGTCTGTTCCTGCAGCAGAGCATAACTGGTGGGAGGTGGGGCAGCAGAGTACTTCACCACGGCCCGGCTCTTTATTTCACTGTTTCCTGTGCACACTGCGGAGTCCTTCAAGATAACAAGGTAAGACATCATGTTGTAAGGAAGTAACCATGACTAGGGATCACTGACAGAGGCAGGCGTTGAATTTAGATCGAGGTCCTTCATCTACATAAACCTTTCTGGTTACTTACATGTTTGCTGTTCTCTCCTGAACAGGTAGGGCCAATGATTTCCTCCTTGACAGTATCCAGAGGGGTCCCAGCAGGCTCTCCGTCCCCAGCTGATGCGCTCATAGTGGACACGCGACTGTTCAACACACCAAAGTGGCGATTTTTTAACAATTAGATAACCTATCCATGTCTTCGATAACTCACGGACAGCCTATACATTAGCTGGATAACCAGCGAGACGCGTCACTTATGTCAATAAAGTTGTCTCGAGTTTGCTAGCTTGACAGGCTAGCTCCTTTTAAAGAGCAACGTTGACTCCTAGAGATGTAAAAAAAGAAGTGTAGTCAGACAACACGGTATTTACTTTAAAGCTAAACGACGCTCACATGACGGGCTGTTGTTGTTTTGTTAACCTTAATAATTTCTAGCCCTTACATGACTTGATAAATATGCCTGCAGCTTCTCTTCCTATCTCCAGCCTGCCAGTCTGTTGTTGTCAGAGCACACGTTAGTGCGAGCAGCAATAACTTCCGGTTTAACGGTAAGAAAAACTACAAAACTAATTTTATGTCTTGAGTAGACGATAAGAACAACTCGGAATTTTAGGAAAAAATTAACACATTGTAACACATAATATTAGCGTATGTATAAAGAATATATTTCAGTTTTTGCGATTTATTTAGAAAAATATATGAACCGGAAGTACTTTAAGATGTGCCAGAGCCTCGTTGTAGAAAAGTTGAGCATGTTCTGTTCTGTCCCGTTACATTTTATTTTGAAATTCAATCACATGTTTTAAAATATGTCGACTATTTTTTCTAGTTTTTAATTAAATATTATGTTTATATTAATAGGCAGAAAGTTTTTCGTTTGAAAGTTGTGTTTGTATGTTCTGTGTACATAAAGATAATATAATATAGATTTAATAAAATCTCAAGATATAAAGTTAGGCTAGTAGTTGCTTCTCAGTGTAGTAAAAGTAGCTTACAAAATATTTCCCTTTGAAAGTAACAAACTAAAGTTGAGGTATAAAATTACCATATATTATATTATATTACATAATCATGGTGAGAAGTTATTTAATGCTGGGGAATGTAAAGCAGCTGACTGACTGAACAGGGAGGAGCCAGGCGGTTCATTGCTGCTGACGGGACCTTTTAACAACTCTCCCTTTTAACAATAACTTCACCTTCGACCATAATCAAGTGGGAGCGGAGGAAAAGACGCGTCAAACCCACCGCTGCAGGACATTTTTGGGGACCGTGTGAAAAATTAGTTTTTATTGCAATGCGAAGCTGGAAGAATCACGTGCGCGCTCGGCTGCAACACAGAGACCAAACAGAGAAACTGCCATATGCTGGCGTCTTTACAAGCTGTAAGATGAATATTTCCTCTCTCAGCCTTTGCAGTGATGAAGCTCTCACAGTTTTAGCCTGAGGACATGTGTTTGTTGTCTTCCAGTGTCTCAGCTGGAGGAACGGTTCGAAATTCGCAAGCAAATTTTGGATGATCAGTCTAAGAGGTTAGAAGTGTAGAGTCATATTTGGTCTGTCTGATGATCTAACGCACAAAGCTTGATTCTGTTTTATTATAAATCTGATCTTTAAACACTGTTTTTTATTTCCAGTTCAGAGCGAGGTGGAGTTCAAGTTGGGAAAGACACCAGACTCCTTCAACTCCAACTAAGAGAGAGTGAACACCTGGCAGAAAAGGTGGGTTAAATGTGGAGAAATCCAATTATGAACATGTTTCAGACATTATTCCACTGTATAAGCAGCAACTGTTTGCACAAATATTTATTATAAATGTGAGACATAATCAGAAATACATTAATACATGGTTTTAAGTGGCTTTAACCTTATGAAATTATTATTAACATAGGCCCACATTTTTTCATCCTTTGTCCCCCCAGCTGACTCAGACTGTCTCCGACCTGACCGCTGTCCTGTATCTGAAAGAGGCTGAACTGCAGTACTGGCAGTCACGGTAATTTCACAGCATCACTGTCAGTGGACAACTATAGCCATCATTATTCTCCCTTCTTTATCAATCTGAAGAGACAGATAAGCATTGGACACCTTTAGGCACTGTATGAAAAAAGATAGGGAGCAGCTAGATTCTTGTGTTGTAATATTTTATTAAGTTTGTCATAAATATGCAGTCTTAAGATATTAATAACACAAGGGAAGGCCTTGCTTTTTAAAGGTCCAGTATTTAGGATTTAGGGGCATTTATTGGTGGAAATTGTATATAATATTCATAACTATGCTTTCAATAGTTCATAGTCACCTGAAAATAAGAATCGTTGTGGGTTTTGTTTTTTTTTTACCTTTAAATTAGTCATTTATACTTACATGTGGAGCCACAGAGTCCACCATGTTGTTTCTACAGTAGCTAGTAGCTAGTAGACATATCAGATTCAGCAACTCAGCTCTATACCTTGCATACAGTCCCTTACAATACATCCACCTGATTTGTCAGTTTATTTTGTGATCTAACAAATTCCAGTAAGCAAGACTCTTGGATCTAGCAAGCGAGTCCTTTTAAAGAAAGGCTTCTTATTATCGCTATGTATGTTACAAAGTAAATAAAATAGTTAAAGTGGAAACGGACAATTTTTTTTAACTATCCCCACTAGCATTTTGAAGTGACATTAGGCTGTTGTTGGCGCTGCTGTCACAAAGGCAACCAGATCACTTTCCGTTTTTCTCAAAGCCTAGCAACGAGGCTCTTTATCTTTTGCCAGCTAGAGTTTCCAGAGTTACTCGGGTTGTTCCACCGTACGCTACTGGGTATAGTAACTGCTAAGAACTTACACTGATAACAAGGGATAGCTACCGATAGCTACCACTATCATCTTCGTTTTTTGGTTGCACAGTTCCACGCTTCCTTTGTGCCGTAAATTGAACCTTCAGTTTTCTGTGAGATCGTACCAAGTGGATAGAATGGCATAGTGAAAGTGAGGCTTATAGGGAACCAAACTAAACACCAATGGTGTCACTATTCTGTAATCATTACACTGAATGATCAACATTCACTTCATAATGATAAGTTAAAGCAAAAAAACGTGCCGTACAGTAAATCACTGTTTCATGACTTGTCTGTTTCAGTGTGTCCCACTACCGTCAAGAGGCTCGCACTCTGGCTAAAGGGAGTAACACCCTTAAGGCGACCCTTTCAGAATTTGAGTACACCATCGAGTGTCAATCCAAAGAGTTGGCAGCCCTGCGTGCTGAGCAGAAAGGACTAAATGAGGCATTGGCACAGGCTCGTAGAGAGAAAGATGAACTCGTGCAACGATGGATGGCGGAGAAGAGGGAGGAGGCAGACAGGTTAAATAAGCACAACGACGTAGTGGAACGGTAAGAGTGATCTCCGTTTTACTTTGAATGATAACATAACCACAGTTTTGGAGATTTCAAATTGTGTCTGATTACTGCTTTTCACCAGGTGGCAACGTCTGGCCAAACAGCTGAAGAAGCACCTCCACAGGGAGAAGAGAAAAGAGTATGTTCCCATAGTGATGAGCTCTTGGAGCAGCGAAACAGAGACGCCTACATCAGTCACTCAGAGTAAGAATCAGCACTCTCTTCAAAATGTTAATGCATAATGCAGGAGGTGCAAACAAATGGCTGCCTCTTAATTTAATACCATTAGTTCACTGTAGTGCTGCAGCACACAGACCGTCATAGGCACCAGGAACCTTCATTAGGAGCATCCTTATGACCCTCTTAATTAACAGGGTCCAGTTGATGAGGTCAAGACAATGTTATCATGATCAACAAAGCACCAACAGCACAGATGAGGGCCCATTTAGCCGTCATTAAATAACTCAGTGGACCCGAGATGTCAGCTATAAAACCATGTTACTTGAGGAGGCAGCCATTTTTATTCATTTTTAGTGCTTCAAGAAGATACATAAATAAGGAACAAGGGTTGGGTATCAATGGGTGCCTACACGTTACCTTACTTTGAAGAATACGAACATGTTTGGACCCTGGATGGTAGCTTCTAAAGCAGCGTGTTGAACGTAACCTAAAACATGTAATTGAACCTTTTTGTCGTGCTCATCTCGTTCTCAGGGATCAATAATACAACAGATCCACACCAGGGACGCTCTGATCACTACTGTGTCTCAGCTGTGGCTGGAGTCTAATATCCCTCATGGGATCCTGGAGCAACAGTTTTCAGTATGAAGATGACCTCTCTGTACATTTCCCCATCCTCCATTTGTTTGTAGAAACTAATATGTCTGTATGTGGCACCAGAAAGATGAAAAGGAGCAACCGCTTGCTACTAGAGGGGTTTGGTATCTTATCTGTCTTTTTTTAATTCACCCCAAATTAATTTGAAGATTCTCATATTGTGGGGTGCCCACTAGCCCACTAGCCCACTTTTTTGTAAAGACAAGTTGACATTGTTTGGGTTGTCTTGATTATGAGAACTCAACATTAATCAAAGTGACATTACCAGAAGTTGTCTTTGTCATGACAACTTGACATTGACATAAAGACAACTTCTGGTAATGTCAAGTTGTCATAATCAAGACAACCCAAACAACTTGTCATTACAAAAACCGAATGACACTTAATGACAGCAGTCATAAATGTTTATGACATGTACATACTGTTTATGACAAGTTCATGACAGTGTCATGTCATAGTTATGACAGTGTCATGTCACTCTTTTGTGGGTACCTTCAAGTAAACTGTTTTTATTTTAGATTTTACTATCTAATAAAGGCAAAAATGCCAACAAAAATTATTCCCATATTTTCTTAAATATATTGTTAAATTTAGATTTTGTCACAGTGACTAATTTTACGTTTGCTGCTTTAACTAAACCCCCCCTTTTCCTTAGTAATGTCACTTACACTCCTCTTTACTTACCACGTCGGGACTTTGGCCTGATTAACACACCTCACTAAAGAATTAAAAATAATGCTTCCAGTTGTACCATTAAGGTAGTAAACAATTCAAAGCTGGTGCTACTGTACAATCAGGCCTTGGTATTTATGACTATGTACCTATTTTCACTTTTAACAGATTATTTACACAGAAAATCACGTGAATCATTTTTTACTTCCCGTGTCAAAAAGTGTAGGGTATATAAAAAGACTTGAATAACCTAGAATCTTCAAAGCTAACTTTATTTTAAACATATTTTAAAATGACTTTTGCATAACTAACATTTCCTATTGAAGAAGACAAAAAGTAAGAATAACTATATTGTATATAGGTATGTATGTTTTTTCTGTATCCAGTGTTGGCAAAAATAAAGTTGCTTATATGCTAATTTTGTTTCCTTCAGAGAAATCCTTCTTGTAAGTTTCATACACACACCAATTTAATGTTGTTTTGTTGCAAATAAGTCCACAGTTGCAGAACTGCAGGGCTCCTTAACAAGGAGTGTTTGAATAACTTCTCCACATTTTAAAAAGAAAAAAAAAGGAAGGAAAATCCAACATTTTACATTCAATTACTTAACATGGCTGTAATTTAATAATTATGCAACAAAACTGGCTTTTTTTGTATATTTACTGCCAGAATTCCAGTTCCACATCTCCATGGCAAATCCAGATCACATTTCAGGTTGTTTGTGCATGCAGCAGCACGTTTCCATAGCCACCAGTGTGTGTTTGCATTAGTTGGTACGTTGGACAGTGTGTGTGTACTGTACTGGTGAAACTACTCTCGCAAACTATTAAAATGGTGAAAGGTGGGAAACGATATTCTTCAATGAGCAATGATGGCAAATGGGTAAGAAAATCCTCATTTTACACACACACAATCATTCATTATGAATCATAACATCTGAACCTGAGTGATAATCAGCTTTTCTGGCATTTCCTTCTCAGTTTGCTCACCCAGTGTCACCTGAAAATGAGACGAGGAGTCGTGAGGCCTGTACCAGCACTGGGATCATGCTGACTCAGGTTAACTCATCGTTGCCTCAGGCTTTGAACTTGCAGCGTTATCCTAAATGGAAAACTCAGCAGGTGTGTATGTACAGTAGATAATGTAGTGTTTGGTATGAGTGTTCTTTTTTTCAAAGTATAGCCATGGCCCAGGGCTTTGAAAGATTTTATTGCACCTCTTATCAAAGCATTTCACCCTATTCCACTGTGCTGAGTTGTATCAGACGTTATAGTGTCATCCCGGCATGAGTTTCTTTACAGATATCCAGAGAGTATCCACTCTCCTACCATGACAACAAGCTTGCCTTAAAAGACAACATCACTGTCTTCAGTCATGTGAGTATAAAAAGAAATGAAGGCCATTATGAAAAGTTCAGATCCGTCACCATATTAAACCTTGAAAGGAAACCATATCTTTTCCATGTTGGTATTCAGGGTGTGGGCCGCAGGAAGTGTCTCGATCACAGACAGCAGAACATCTCCCACTTCTGCCTGTGTCACGATGGAGCTCACAGCAGCCCTGAAGAGACCTGGGGGAATGTCACGGTTCACCAGGCTGACTTTACGGTGAAACAGGCTGCTAATGTTCCAGCCAGCACCAGGCGGTTCCTCCGGTTCCCCCGCAACCACAAGCTGAAGTCTGCAGAGGCAGCTTTGGCGCAGGCAGGGGAGCAAGTCATGTGGTTTGGACGACACGACTCCGACCTCTCTGAGCCCCTGTCTGTGCTGGCAGCTACCAACTGTTCAGCACCAGCCAAGCCCTGAGATACTCCTACATGTAAGGCACTAGGTGGCATCACTGAGAGGGCATAACATACAGAGAGGGTCAGCTGAGGTTTCTGGAGGGTCCAGCTGTCAAATAAATAACTGGATTAGAAAGAGCAGGTTATGTTTTCTCTTGTTTTGAGAGCTGTATGGCAGATATGAAAAAAGGAAACCTTACAGACGAGGCTTTATTCCACAACAACCCAATTGGAGCCATATATTCAATCTGAGATAGCCTTGATGACATAATTGGGTTATTTCCAACAATATTTTTTATTGATTTTAACAGCAATAAACAAAAACATACACATACACACATCTAGTATGTGTATATACTGTATACATCCACAAACACACAAAAGAAAAGGACACCTTAACAAAATCTCAGTGTAACTGTCGAGTATTGAAACATACAGTGGTTTCAGTTTGCACAGATCATCACTAAATGTGTACAAATAAAGACATTTTTGGTAAATATGTAAATGCACATTACAACACTACAAGATACAGACACCGTTCTCTCTTCAAATTCATTTAAAAAAATTACATAATAGCAAAGAAAGGAGAGCAATAAAGCACCCAGCTCATCCAACCCAGACACCCAAAACAAAATCCAAGGCCCCTACATTAAATTGGTAACAAGAATCTGCAGATGGCATTACACTATTATCTTCTCCACATATTGAATAAAGGTTGCCAGATGGCATCAAATAAATTCACCTGCTCATTTCTGTTATATCTGATCCTCTCCACCTCAACAGTACTGGCGACATTATCAAGCCACATATTCACATTAGGGATGTTTTTACCCTTCCACAACATCAGCAAGCATTTCTTAGCGGACATAAGGAAACAGTCGATAAGTTGTCCTTGAGCTGATGTAAATAACCCGTAACACACAATGGGGTTATTTTCCAAGACTCACAAACATCATCTAACCTGTTTATACAGGTTGAATCATCCTCCTTATGGCTGTTAAACCGAACTTCATGTGTAAACTCTGTGGAGTGCCCCTTTAAAGTATTTTAAAGACTATTTCTAGTCCAGTAAATTGTCAGACTCCTACTGGGCTTTTTGAAAATAAAAAACAGAGATATCATCTTTTTTTATCCCATGTCTTTTTCTTCTTTACCAGAATCTGGCTCCTTAATTACCCACAATGCAAGTGGACCACCAACAGCACCATCAGAGATTTGGGTATACTAGTAACCACTGATGTAGCCTGGAGGCTCTGCTAGCCTGAAGCAGACTTCTTTCCAACTCCACAAGCCCAGATTTCTTTTCATTTTCAAACCTGTAGTCTCCAGTCCCAACCAATCACATATAAAGTACATGAAGCACAATGTTAGTGCGTCAAAAATGACATGTTTAATAGGCTATATTACTTATAAGTGAGTGTGGAAGCACATTTAGCAGACTAGCACATGAGGTAGGCTGTAATTTAGTCTACTTTTTTTTTTTTTTTTTTTTTACAAGATTCATCTACATGGGCTTTTTTATATGAGAAAATAGGAGCAATGAAGTTGTAGGTGATTTAAGTATCTAAACAATCATGTATAGTCTTGATTTATATCAGGGGCCATTGTCAGAGCCCTTACAGGACTGTTGGTAGTTTGCAGTTTTGCCAGCAGAGGGCAGCAGGTCTGCACGAGTCATCAGTCGGCCTCCTGATCCACTGAGTTGTTCAACAGCCAAGTTGTGTGAGAAATGCAACAACCAAAACCCCTGTGTAATGTGCATGCTCTGGAGAAAATGTGGGGGGGAATAATTAGAAAAATAATCCAGCTATTTTTATTCAATGCATATCAACACGAAGACATTAAATTAGAGCATGTGAAATAAATTAAGCTTGATTTGAGTCATAATGCATGGGTTTGTTTCACCCCTGGGGATGAAAGGGATGGATATGTGTGTGTGCCGCCCCTACCAGAGAGGAGAAAGCGTGGGAGTGAATAACAGAGAACACTGCTCAGAGAAAAGCACTTAAGTGAAGAGTATCCCCAACCACTTTCTCCAATGGCTGATGTTTTCTCTAGAGTATGTTCTGACCAGCTGCTTTCTTTTCTTTAAGTACCCGCCGGGGAGATGGGTCTTTCTCACAAGCTTTCTTTCAGCCGTAGTAATTAGCTGATCCACATAGTGTCGACCTTGTATGAGTTTGTTTCACTTCTGAAAGGTGCCGTACACCTCATGCTTTATATATATATATATATATATATATATATATATATATATAGTATATAGCATGAGAAGAAAGCAGTGAGACATCCATCTGGAGCTGCTGCCCTTTGTGATTTCACTTTGAGATTATCTCACAAGCTGCTGCCAAAAAACTGATTCCTCGATGCAGGTGCACGACTGACACCGAGCTGCAGGGCCAGGGGTTTGTCATGACCATTCCTTTGAAAAAACACAGGTGCAAAAAATAAAAGGTTACCAGCTCCATTTATTAACTGTCTTTGCCTTGTCATTGAAACAACAGTATATAGCTGGTAAACATTTTTAGTGGCCACATCATGCTTAAATTAATCTAATAAAAGAGGTGCAGTGGTGTTAATGAGAGGAACAGACGTGTTTATTAATGAAAAACACCTGTGCTTTGTGTTTGACAGTTGGTTCCGTCTGGTTTCGGCTGCTTGTCTGCCACCTCTGTCCCTGTGGGTGCAGTTTGCAGACTACACTTTGCTTTGGACTTGCCGCAACTTGAACAACTCCTCCGCACGGAAGCCGCCAACACTTCATAATCAGAAACTCTCATTAGCTCTGTCAGAACAACAGTAAGGCTTTTAATACTTCACAGGGGAGATGAGAGCATACTGAAATTGCGTGTCAATCATCAGTCAGTATGTGGCTGTGTGAGATGTATGTGCCATGTTAGGTGAGGTATGTGTCTGTATATCGTGCAGAGGCAAAAACAGCAAGTATATGTAAATACAGCTGCTTGGTGGAATATCAAACCTTCTCCCAAGGACAAAAGACACATCTCAGTAAACAAGCATTCAACCACCAAAGCCTTGCACTTCATGAATATTAAATCAGACACTTTGAATCCTACCTCTTTGGTGTTAGGAGGCCCTAGTCTGGATTCTTACCATTCGCTGTGATTTATTCGCAGGTGCATGTGTCTCTTTGATGTGTTGAGTTGAGAGGTTTTGCACCTGTTAGAGGGAAAAAAATGCTTTGAAAACAAGAGGTGGATTTGCCAGACAGTCAAAATGACAGCAACAGAAGGAAGATTTGTGTTGCTCTGGTTTATTGTGTGCGTGTGTGTTTTCTTTCTTTAAAAAAAACAAAAAGAAGCTGCTGCGCTGTTGTGACACACTCTGTTGTGCGCGCCGCAAAATCACTTTTTGTCAAACAAAATCTACCTTTTTTTTTCTCTCCCGTGTCAGTTTTGGCATCTGTTCTGACGTTATGAAGTTGTGTGTTTTGCATTTTGTCCATTACCTATTCATTAAAGATGTGACTTGAAAAGAGAGTTGCCATGGAGATGTTTCGGTTAAATCACATATCTCCAAGATTTCTGTTTATTCTTTTGCCAATTATAACTAATGTCTAGCTTCCCTTTAGATTTTTTTCCCCTCTCTTCTTATATTCTTTTTAATAAGGTGTCAAGGCTCACAGTGTGACTCTTCTTTTTTTTTTTTTAAATTTCATCTTGTTCAGCATCCTGTGCAAATAACAACTTAAAAGTCCAAAATGGCCTTCAAGGCACAGAGTCGACTCCCTTGGCCGGGTTAAACCACCTAACCGTGAGACTCCTTCCAATCTCCTGTCAGTCATTCCACTTGCGGTGCTTACAATTCCCTGGCAGTCTCTTTTTTTTTCCAGGCAGCCAGTTGGTTAGTGTCCCCTGGCAGCCCACTGGTCCTTGTTCCAGTAATGGTCAGGGGCCCTCCAGAGTCTGAGGGTGGTGATAAAGGTGGCTGGCTATCTCATTTCCACAGAGGACAAGATAACATCCTGAGAACATTCCCATCACTCGAGGAGTTTGTTCAGTGGAGATAAGAGCTCCCCAGCTCTGAAGCTCTGTGGGTGTGTATTCGGTGTCTCTTTGCCACTGTACATGTGTGTTTAAATGGAGTACTTTGGAGCTTGTTAGCCGCAGCCCTGCTTCCCATGTTGCAGCTGTGAGGTCCGTCGACCTGACATCGTGGCAGCGAGCACTGCTGCAGAAACACTGCCTCGGCAAGATCAGACCTCTCCTCGCACTAAATCACATTCCTCCATGTATTTTTCAAACCTCCGACACAGTTTGCATGCTAATTTGTGTGTAGGTGGTGAGTATAATTACATTAGGCTGGTTGTAAACAAAGACCTACAAGCAGCAGTCTGTTCAAGTACCCCACCCGCGAGAGCACAAGAAAATAGTTTATACAGGATGGATGAATTTATCATGCATAGTTTATACGAGGAAAATTGTATTCAAGACTGTGTCAGTTTGTATGCGTAGCTGTTGTAGCCGTGATTACACTGTATACAAGTGTGCTAAATAGGAGTGAAAGGGATTGATTGCTTTTGTTTATATGAAATTGCTAAATGCCTTTTCAAGCAGAGTCACTCTTTAGGATTCCTGTTCCTGTGTGTTGTTATGTATTTAGATGAAGAGGCAACAATGCAGAGACAACCTTGAGGCGACAAGAACGGACACTTCTGTGCTCCGCTCGGAAACGCACTTCCCAGCTCAAACACTGGCTCAGTTTGGCTTGCCACATTTGTACAATATTACCAAGTGTTTCATCACTACTTAAGAAGCTCCACCTCTTAGTTTCATCTAGTCTGCTCCTTCATAACCTCGGCATCACTGCGTTTTAATCTCATTAGGTAAAATGGGTGAATCTATTTCAATTTTGCAGATCAGGAGCCGGACCACACACACCCACAGAATCTGTCTTTACACTGTCTCTCACACTTGACCAAAAGGAGGCGAAGCGAAGTTGGTCACATTTTGATTTTTCGGTGCTCACAGTAGTTTTTGTGACTGTATAACTTCCTGCTTTCAGCTCCCTTGCGTCCCATATATAGAGTTTACATAATGAGCTGTGGAAAGTGCTTCAGCATCTCACATAAGCATTCACGGTATTCTATTTCCTGCTGTGGAATGCAAGCGAAACATACATAGACCTCACAACAAGTCTAATTAACTGTTTTCACACTTATTCTCCAGTCAAAGGGGAAAATCTGCTTCATTTGCATCCTATTTGGGACATAAATATAAACCAATGACGGCATCCCTGTGTCTTTTAAAGGCTGCTGTGGATGTGTCAGAGGCCTTAATGTGGTGGAGTATAATTAGACGTGAGTGCGGTCAGAGTGGTATTGTGTGGCTTTGTTTGAATCATATTATGCCATCTCAAAAGCGATGTTAAAAGACATTCTGCCGCTGCACTGTATGCACACTTAGTGGAGGAGGTACACGCAGCACAATGGCGCACTCTTAACAATCTGACATCATTATCAAATGTAAATTACACTCCCAAGAGCTTCTCATTACAATATCCCATACGTAGCGTGTGTCATGAGTTGTTAAATTCTCAATTTAACATGATCTCCACTTTTTAGCTGCTGATAATCACAAGTGCTCTGTTGGTGATGTTGAAGTCAAATTAGCTGCACTTCGCTTTCTCGATGACGAAACATGTGAAATTATGTTAAATGTTAATGTAAAATCACAAATGAGGTCACGACAATGGTAGCTGGGTTATGCACGGTGACAAGGTTATGTTGAATAGTTACAGTTTATTTGATAGAATAAAAGATGACTGAATGGTTGGGCTGCATGTATGAAGATCTGCACAGTTTATTTTGACCTGTAAGACTGGAGCAAAACACTGAAGCATTATAATACACATGCAGGGCCAAGTAAAAGGAAATGCTATGCAATAAGGAGATTTAAGCATGAGAGACCGATTCAAGGTTGCGGTGAAATATTCATTCAAATGAGGTAAAGAGTGGAGCAGCATAAGAATAACCCGTCTTTAAAGATTAACATAACCCTTGGAGGTGTTATTGTATCCCCGTAACCAAGTCAAGACTTCAGCAGGTGCAGAACAGCTCTCCCTCTCTGTGAGTTACTGCATTAAGTCCCTCAAATTTAGTAGCACAATCATGAGCCTCCCGTTCACTCTCTGGAGTAGAAGAATCGCTTTGCATTTTAAAAAGGTCAAACACTCAGATCTCTGCCAGGAGGAATTGAGGGAAGAAATAATGTCTCTCTGCAGAAATATGCAGTCGCACACTACTGATCCTCTCAAATACCCACTGTACAGTGAAGAGATTAGAGGTGTGTGTGTGTTGACTGTCATCCTCTTACAAGTAGTGTATAAACAAAGGCAAATCATAATATCAACCCTAATGTGGTGCACATTTTAATAATTTTCAGGGCTGTATTGATTCAGTACAACCAGCTTCTTATGCTAGTGAGTGGAGTATGATAAAATGAAAGGAGACAAATAAAGCACAGGGAGCTGGTTTACTAAGTGACCTATAGTAAACACAGAAGAGGATAAGCTTATAATTACTAAACACAGCCTTTTGTGGGATTAAAGGTCCAGCGTGTCCGATGTAAGAGCATCTATTGGCAGACATGGTGTATAATTTTCATAACTATGTTTTCATTAGTGTATGATCACCTTAAAATAAGAACTGCTTTGTTTTTATAACCTTAAAATGAGACATTTATATCTGCATACAGAGCTGTTTCTCTTCCATTGAAGTCATGGCTGGTTCTACAGTAGGCTAGAGCACATAAACCAAACACTGGTTCAAGATAGAGTAACTCTCGTTTGCACGTTTTCGCATCGGCCACCATCGTTCTCCTACACGCTTGCCGCATTTGGCAAAGCCAAACAGCGAGCATCTGCACACACTGCGATGCCACACAGCTGGTTCAATATCATCAAAGTTTCCCTTTATATTCATTGTCTTGTGTGGCGATCAGCAGTGATGTGGTGGTTCACTTTTACACTGTGATCTGTAGCCTATAATTCGGCTTTAGCTTCTAACTATCTTTGTCTTTTTAACCTGTTGTTGCTGCTGAGTCAGTTTGACATCCTGGATATATCCTTCAAACACAGACTGTAGACCCCTCTGTCTGCTTCTCTCTGGAATCACTCTTTCATTTTCCCAAAAGTATGATCATATTTCTTCAGGGAGTGCAGTTAGTTACAGTGTGGGCTCCGTGTTTACTCCGACGACTTGTCGAACCATGACAAACGGGCGGAGCTAAGCAAAAGGTCAATTTAATAGTAAGTGGACAGATTTGTTTGCTTTCATCACCAATGCTGCAAAGTTAAAGTACCAAAAAATCACATGTAGCACACTGCAGAGTAGCCACTTTGTGGTAAGAGATATGAATGAATGCTCTTATGATAGTTAATGCTGCTGACCCCTGCACGAGAACTTTAAAGCTGCAACAATAAAGAAGATTTTGAAACAATTCTTAAATTCAAAATGACAACAAGACGGGAAATCTGCCACATATGGCCAATATCTCCGTTATATACTACATCAAACATGTCATTTTACATCATTAAATAACGTACTGCATTGGATTTCAGTGAGATAAAAGGTTTAAGTGGCTTTGTTTGCTGTTTTATTAATTTGGGAGAAAGGGATTCCTCCAACTAAATCTAATTTTGACTTACAGATAAAACCTCACAGCAGTGATTCAAACTGTTTCCTCTGTCTCTTCCTCCTCCTGTCATCCATCCCCTCTGCTGCCATTGCAAACATATGCTTCAGTTGGTGTCCCCCTGTTGGCTGGTGTTGGTCTTTGGAGTGCTTGGGTTCATGCCCAGTAGTTACATTGTGCTGGAGACAAAATGACCACAGGGAAAAGATGCACTCAGGACAGGGCCAAGAGCCCCCAGGCCTGGGACCACACACACAGACACACACACAGAGGGCACATGGTACAGAAGCTACAGCTCGGTGCAGAGTAGACGGTATGTAAATGATTCATCCATCGCTAACGGTGATTTTCTTTGCCTTTGTGAAAAGCTCCATTCAAAGACTGTGGTTTGCTGGAAGTGTTGGAAAAGTATGCAGAGAGTGAAGTGACCAGGAAATCCAAAGATGCTCTCTGCCATCTGTGCCGTGTTATATATGGCCAGCACTGCTGTGTGAATGAATGGAGGGTCTACAATTATTCTACTGCTGAGACTGGAGCTAAGAAAGGGGAGAATATAGATTGCATGTTTTAAGCATGACATCAAGGCACAGCTGCAGTTGCTGCAGTCTGCACCTGTGGCATGAGGAGGAGGAAATAACTGTGTAAACATGCAGTTGGGCGCCAAATCTATCTATGCACCTATGTATCTATGTGTGTGTCTCTGCCTAAACAACAGGACTAATTACAGCCAGGGCCGTAGGCAGGGTTTTGGACATACAGAGACTGACTCTCAAGTCTCCCCAACACAGCCGTATCACCCTCATAAAATTCTGACCTGACGCCAAAAAGAAAGTCTGTAAAATGTTCAAATTACTAGATTTTTCATATCTTATTTATTCAGTCAACTGATCATGTGAAGTTTATTTCTCCCAGTATTTGATACTGTTGCAAAGTCTCTTCCACAATGCCTTCAATCTGAATGGGAAATAGATTAAATCCAGGTGTCATTAAACCATTTATCGGTCCAATTATCATCCTAAATTTAAATAGATTGAGTCTAAAATCAGCCTGCAAAATATTCAGGATGTGTAACTTTCAAATGTAGAATATAAATCCCCACTGGAGACTGCTACTCCAGCTGTTAGTGAATTCAAACCTAATCAAAGAGAGAAACCTCATTTAAAATCCCACTGACATCTGTAACAAAGCCAATAATAAAAATATCCAGCCTTGGAACATTTCTTTACTTAACAATATGTCTGCTCGACTCATCTATAGATTTTTTCGAGGTCTTTAATAACCCCCATTTCCCAAAAGCCCTACATCTGAAAGTTATAGTTGTTTCTCATTTTTAATGGTGAGCGCTATAGTGGATGTGAATTCGTCATAGATTATGGAGAGTAAACCCCAGGAACACATTTCTTCAGAGAGATCAATATAAGAAATGCTGAATGGAGATAGTGGAAGACCAACCTTTATAGCAAATAAATCAAAACACCTTCTTTAGTGAATTACTCATCACAGAGTCAGGTTACTTTCAACGTAGATTAATTGTTGCTAAATATTTGCACACAATAGGCCTAACTGCAGGTGTCTAACTGAATCTGACAAAACTAACGTTAGCTTGCTAATTCCTGACCATGTTCAGACTGAAGGGGTAAATCATAAAATAATCACCACATGTGACCTGACACCTAAAGGGGGGAGTCTGCCCATATGAGTCTGATATGCCCAACCCCATCAGCACGTAGGCTACGGCAGACGAGATATTCCGTAACCACGAAAAAATTGTGTGGATATGTCTGACTTTGGCTGTGTTTTACTCAGAAAGCTGTTTTGAAACAAGGCAAGTAAAATGACAAGGATAGAAGCAGGTTCAACTGTTGGGAGGATATGTGTGCGTGTCTATATGTGTGTATGGACTGTGTAAACTGCAAATGAATTGCCCCTCTTGTGATCAACACACGTAGTTGATGATCACAAAGAAATTTAGTTTCTGTTTGTAATATTATCTTAAAAAACAACAACAACAACTGTACTATGAAAACATAAACCTTTGGATTTGGTGTGGATAGGCCAGGGGTAGGCAACCTGCAGCTCCAGGGCCACATGTGGCTCTTTAACCCCTCTCCAGTGGCTCCCTGTGGCAACATTTGATTTTTATATATCAGTGTTGAAGGCCTAAAGAAATTCTTACATTCTCTAACTGTAAAAATGTGAAGCCTTAATACCAAAAAAAATGTTTTAACACTTCAACAACAAAAGTCTATTGTCTGGCAGTGGCACCTTTTTCTTGTAACTTCGCTGAACCTTAATAGCAGTGGCTAGTCTTGAGTCTTCCTAGCTGGTTAGCTATGGATGCCAAATCCAAAAAGGTAAAAGTCTTACATTAACATAGAGGATTTTGTAGTGTGTGGACAGATTTGCTCTGCAAAGGCACCTAATAATCATTAATAGTACCTTGCAGAGAAGCCACCTTGTGGTAAAACATGAATGAATGCTCATCTAGATTATTAGTATTGGCTCATTTAGACTTAATAGGCTGTTTGGCTCCACCCAGATTTTTTTAAATTATTATTTTCGGTTGAAAATGGCTCATTTGATAGTAAAGGTTGCCGACCCCTAGGCTCATAGAGATAGATGGGTTTCAGATTTTAAATTGACATGCAATTATTTGACCTTTGCTCTCAACTGACTCTGAAACACCTATTTCTACATGCAGACAGTACATGAACAAAAAGTCATATTTACAAATAATTGGCAGTGAATTTTAATATAGTGTTTAGGCAACAAAACAAAATTGCGAAGGTTTGTTATGGCTTATTGTGATGCTGGAGTGACCTTCTGTTTAGCATTAGCTTAGGTAGCCTAGCTGAGTGCTTTCGATTGGAGGGAACAGATGTTCTGCAGGAACCACAGACTAGTGCATCTCAATTCAGAATAACAAATCAAACAAAAGTGTGTGAAAAAATGAAGTTTTGGATTAGGTGTGGACGGATTGGTTTCAAATTTTAAACTGACATGCAATTTATTTGCACATAAAATACCTTTACACTGACTCTGGAACACATATTTCTCCATGTAGATAGTATATAAATAAAAAGTCATATTTACAAAGCACTGACGGCGAAGTTCAACATATTGTTTATCCAACAAAACAAAAATAATACTGGAGTGATGTTGTGTTTAGCATTAGCTTAGGTAGCCTAGCTGAGTGCTTTCGATTGGAGGGAACAGATGTTCTGCAGCAACCACAAACTGCTTAGCAACCAATTTACACATTAGTAAAAAATGGGTACAGACATGAAAAGTTCGAATAGTGAAGCTCAATCTTGTAATTTAGAAGTTAGTTAAAACAGCCCCTTCAAACAAAACAAAAACAAACAAACAAACCTGTAGGCTACTGTGAAAAAATGAAGTTTTGGATTAGGTGTGACTAGATTAGTTTCAAATCTTAAACTGACATGCACATAAAATACCTTCACACTGACTATGAAATACCTCATTGTCCATGCAGACAGTATATAAATAAAAAGTAATATTTACAAAGCAAAGCTAGCTTAGCATTAGCTTGGGTAGCCTTGTTGAGTGCTTTTGATTGGAGGTAACAGATGTTTGCAGCAACCACAAACTGCTTAGCAACCAATTTACACTAGAGTAAAAAAAAAAATGGGTACAGACATGTGTAAAGTGTGAATAGTGAAGCTCAATTTTCTAATTTAGAAGTTAAAAACAGCCTCCCTTAACACCTCAGTAGGTCACAATCTGTGAACATATGGGTATTGTATTAAAATTGGCTTAAAATCTTAAAGTTTTTGTCAAAATAATATCTTAAAAAATCCAGTAGCATCAGATTGGACGCTTTAAATTAGGACATGAGACAAATGCAGAGTGTGGTCGAGTGTAAAAGGACAGATATCACTGTCACAAATCGCCTTTCTCGAAATTTCCCACTGTCCCATCTCCATCAGCTGCAAGTAGTATCTCTCGTGTGTGCTGTGAGTGCGCGCGCGGGTCCGCGTGAGTGTGTGTGTGTGTGTGTGTGAGGGAGAAGTGGGCAAAGGCTCCGCCTCACTCAAAAAGCGAGAGAAAAAAAGGAAAAGCAAACTGATACACACCTCTCAATTCTGGCAGGAGGAAAAGAATAGGAGTGTTTATGAAGCGTATAAGTAAACAGCAGGATAACCAGGCACACCGAGAGCCGACGCTACTTCCCCCCGTTCAAACCGACACCAGGCACCGTTCCCCAGCGCCGGAGATTGTCCCGTTGCGTTCAGGATTAAGTTTTTATGTCATCTAAAGGTGGATCATTATCTAAATCCGAGATAACAAGCGAATTTGAAATGCGTAGCCTGCGATGCTATTTCTGGAGCCCCCAAAGCCGACGTTTGAACTCTCAGTAAACATCCAGTCGAGGTAGGATTCAAGATTATTGCAAAAAAAGGAAGGTGGTGTGAAATATTTCAGTGTGTGCTCCACCGGGGTATAGTTCTCCAAGCTATACTCGCGTCGCTGTCCATGTGTCCCTGCGCCATCAGCAAGGAGGGACGAGAGAGGGTGGGAGTAGACATTAGCTGATACACTTCATAGTGATGTGGGAATAGGCTTTATTAAGTTCCTAATGAGCTGGGCAGCTGCGGGGTAATGCTCAACATATTAAAGGTCCAATTAACACGCATGTTTTTCTGTAAATGTTTGCAGGCTCCTTTTCCAAAAATATGCATTTGCAATCATGAAGACTTTGATGAAAAGTTTGGTACAAGTGTGTGTGTGTGTGTGTGCAGCATTTCTTGCTAGCATGTGCACAAGCAAACAAGCCAACTCCATTGTCATCTGTAGCCTACTAATTAATGAGTGCTTAATTAGTGGGCCAATCAGGCACCCGTAGGAGCACCTGCACCTTTTAAAAACAGGAGGATAATCCTTGCATTGCACAGTTTTTGACAGGCAGAGTGGGTTCACAACTCTCCTCACTCTTTTTTTTTTTTTTTACTGCATTTGGAGGCTCCAGTGGAAGAAAGATTCAAGTGGAGGAGGAGGAGGAGGAGGAGGAGGGCGGCTCCATTGTCTGGCCAGTGAAGGGGTGGGGATTGAGGCTGTATGCAGATGTGCTGCTGGCAACGGACATCTGCTCTCCCCCTGTGGGCATTGTCACAACAGGCAGGGGAACTTAGAGTGGAGTCTGCCCGCAGTGAAAAGGCCTTTGTTAATGATATGCAGGCCGTGGCCTACACCCTTCTACAGGCTAATGTTTGCGTTTATTACAACATGTGATCATTAGAGATTATAGAGCGCCTTTTACCCCGTGGACACATCAGCTGCTGGTGATGCAACAGATCCAGTGCTTCTCAGTTTGTCACTGCTTTGCCGGGATTTCCTTTTTCCTACCTGCAACACCACCCTCCCTGCTCGCCTCTCCCTATCCCTCCCCTCATCCGCCGCCTTCAACTCCGCTGGGGGTTGAACTTCCTCTCACGTCTTTGTGGCCTGCATGTGTTCAGATATGAAAGCTGGCCTCCCAAGGCAAACGCATCACAGGCAGCATCGCAATGTACATGGCAGCTCCTATCAGGCCTTTTGATTTATCGCCGAGAAGGGAAATGCCAAGAAAATGCAAAACCAACGCTTTAATATTTATGATATCATGCATACGGATTGTGCTTGATGGTAGCTATCAGTGTTGAGGTGTGTGTGTGTGTGCGTGTGTTTGTATTGGAAATCAGGAGTCTCATTTGCCTCAACAGATATTCCCCGGTGACTGGTGGGAGTCGGTGTACTGTGATTACGAACATGATTTGTGCTTGTAGAGAGCACTGTTGTACATGGCTGATCTGCTGTACAACATGCTTGTGTAGGGACTCATTTGTGTGTTTCTGCTGTATTATAACACGCCGGGTAGCGGAGAGGCAAGCTGGGGGAGCGAGTGCACCGATGCAGGAAGAGCTGATGGTTTTAGAAAGCACAGGTGCTGTCTCTCACTTTCGCTCACCACTTGCTTATTTGGCATGTGCTGTTTTTTTTTTTTTTGTTTTTTTTCATTGGACCGAGACTGCATGTTATGTTTATCCTGTGACGATTCCTCGCAGCGCTGCCATGTTTTTGTTGACACGATTACTTTATAGAGATGAAGAGCACGGCAACAGAACCGAATCTAAATCGTGCGTCGACTGCCTGTTTTGAAGTCGCAGAAGCAAAGCAATTACAATTGGTTAATCATATTCTCGGAGCCTAATACTCCATTTAACACAGTAATTTGGACGCTGCTGAAATAGCTCTTGTGAACTCTTCTGAGAATTCCCATAATGGCCAGGCCACTAACGGCTTCTAAAAGTTCCCATAGGAGTTGGTGTGAGAGGATTTTACTGTCATGTGATTGTGCTATGCATTGTGGAGAGGAGGTAATGGGTGTGAAATTACACTGTGCCATCTGCAAGGGGCCGCAAATGTACAGCCTGATGTCACTCAGACATACTGCTCTGCACACAGTGAGGATGATTCAGGATGTACACCATGGGTCTTTTGATTCGGCTGCAATTAATCTCTCCTTAAATTGTTGCTTTTCTTTATTCGAGAGTTTTGCTACATGCATACGTTCGTTTAGCTTCTTTTGTAGTTTCACGGTAGCGTATTTGAATGCGAAACATTGTTCTTTGTCTCTAAAAAGTCCTGCTGCATTTCTCCCATGCTGATCTTAAACCTTAATTCTCAGATATTATTAAGGCTTTGATGCTGAAACAAAGATTGCTCTGTGAAGTAGTGCACTTTGCAAATTGAGAGCTGTGTGCTGCTAATGAATCTACAGCGATGAAGGAACAGTTGTACTTCACTTATTCTTTGAGCAACTGTTGTGCTGCATCTCATGCTGGCTGGTAATAGTTTTGTCTCCGAAGAACAGACATTTTTAAATCTAACTGTGTGCTTAGTGTAATTGGTGCACTCTGCAAATTTCCAGCACCTGTTTCTCGCTTGTTCTAACTTGCTCTGTTGTGTCTCGCCTGGTTCTGAGTCAGTTTTTTGTTTGCGGTTGTGAAGGATAGCTTTGGGAGAGCGGATGCTTACAGTGTGCACGCACTCTCGTCTGCCGCTGATGGGGAGAAATGGATACATCCTCAGTAGTTTGTTCTTAAGTGCGGCTGAAGTCATTTTTCATGTTCTCACAGCAGCTTCTCTGCAGCTTGCTCCTGCCATATTGGCATCCTGCGAGCTGGTTCGCAAGCTTTGCCAATCCAAAATAATGTAGTTAATAGTCGTTCCCAGTTCAGCTGGCGGAGTGTCCAGAAAACAAGCAAATTATAGTCCGCTGCTGCTGCATTTGAAAGCATTAAGATTTTTAATTGAGATGATCAAACAAAACTGCAGAATCATAACCTCACATTTTTGCCAAATGTTAAATATTAAATCCAAAGTGATAAAGTGAGTAAGTTAGATTTGTGTATTGCGTCTGAGCACTGCTGCATCATGTCTGCATGTGCAGATGCAGTGTTGCAGCTTGTGTAGAAAATTACGATCAAGCTTTGATCTTAATTCTTTATGATCTCTGAAGACTTTTCTCTTTGAGTTAAAACTCGCATTGACATGTCATTAAAGACTGCGACTAATGATTTTTTTTTCATAATTGATAAGGTATATTTTGATTAACTAATTAGTCCTTTGGCAGAAAATAGGGGAAAAAGCCAATCAAAAGTTCCCAAGGGGGTGATGTCTTCAGATCTCTTGCAATTCCAGTGATTCAAAACGAAAAGACATTCAATTTACAATAATATATCACAGTAGAGCAGCAAACATCTGAAAGTTTGAACTAGTAAATGTTTGAAGTGTTTGATCATTAGAATTGCTGTCAATTAGCACTTTGTTGATTGACTATTTGATTCATCATCTATTGTGTCGGCTGCTGTATATAATGCAATTGCTAATATTAAAGCGCAGATGTAAATGAATTTAGTGATTAATGAATATTTTAAAAGATAACGTAGGCATTTTTCAACATGGACCCTATTTTGTCTCGTGTAAATTGATCAAAGAGGCTGATGGGAACAACAATTTTGAATTTGGTCCAGTATTGAGGGAGCCTGCAGCGTCCAGCAGCCGCGGAACAAACTGCAATGGAAGCTTATGGGGCAACTGAACATCGTCACTGTTTATTCATTAAAAGAAGTTATTTTTGTAAAGGGTGGTTCATGTTTGCGCATTTCCGACCTGTGCCGACAAAACGAGGGGCTACACTTCGAACACCTGTCATCGACTCTGTGAGATATGGACGCGCTAACGTTTCCGCAGCTGTCCACCGCTACTGGCTCCCTCAATACTGGACCAATTTCAAAAATTATTATTTGCATCAGTCTCTTTGATCAATTTACACAGGGAAACAGGCTCCGGGTTGAAAAATGGCGACGTTATCCTTTAAGGCCCTGACACACCAAACTGCCTGTGGAATTAGTGCTGACAAAAGCCGACTGTTGCGTCGTCTCACGTGGCCTGAGTCCCGGAGAAGAAGTTGCACCCACACGCTACAAGGACTACAGTCAACGACCAACTAGCACATTCATTCTGCAACTGAGTGAGAAGACAAAACTCTCCATACCAGCAGGTGGCAGTAGTCTGTATTTTCCTTCCATGAAGAGAAACCACAACACCAATGGGACGAATTCATGATTCTAGTTAGCCAGTTAGCATATTAGCAACACAACCCGGTGTTGAAAGAACAAAGGATATTTATCGTGCGCTAGGGAACAGCAACACAAACAATTACAAACTCTTTCTGCTGACGAGTTTAACGACTGAAAAATTGTCCTACCTAAAATAATACATTTGTTTTTGTTTCTCCTCTCGTGCACTGAGAGATTTCTCACACCGATGAGCTTCGCCGGGTTTGACGCCGATTCGACATAATGAATCGGGCAAAAAAAGAGCTGTCAAAGGCTGACTTTGTTGGGACACACCTCAAAAACACTCCCCAGAAAGGAGGGTAACAGATGCTCACTGACAGCCCGTCGCTGAGCGATTGCAGACTGTTGACTTGGTGTGTCAGGGTCTTTACATGCTGGCTCGCTGTCATAGCTTACTGGGACTCTCCGATAGAGCAGAGCCATCTTTAATGATACTGGTAACACCTGTGCTAAAAGGTCTGCTGTGAAAAGGGCCAATCATCTAAATGACTGTTGCCTGAGTGTGGCTACAGTATGTTGTGGATGCATAAATGTGCATTTCTCTAAATTATTAACTCATTATATTATTGGAGGAAAGCGCTCAGCGGCAGTGGAGGATGTTTACTGTTCCCTGTATTTATGACCATGGGAGTTTGCTCACACCACTTGGCTGTCTAATAGCCTCCCACCTGGCGTAAACCATCACACTGTGGAGTCCCTGCTCCTCCTTAATGACTGGCTATTTTCCTCCAAAGAAGTCCTAATTGCTCTCAACTGCATGCATGGACATTATGCCAGAGATAGATGGGGGGAGGATGAGGATGGATGAAGGGGCGTAGTTTGCAGATCTAATAGGGATGTAATACACTGTCTTTCCAACATGGAAAAGCATGTGTGTGTTTGCCAGCAGAGGAGAAAAAAAAAGAGAGTTGATCTTCTCCCACTCACCTCCCCTTCCTTCTCTTGGCAAAGCCCGAGCTTTAAACACCTGCCATTAACTTTCATGCAAACCACAGAGGATTAGGAATGAATAGTGGCACCATCTTCCAACTATGTGTGCATGTACATGTGTGCTCGCGTGTGTGTCTGCGTGTCACTTTTGCAGGAACTAGCAGAGACAAAGCACCATCTGCACGCAGCAGGCTGTCCTGACTGCCTGCTCCTCTCGCTGGGGCAGAGAAGAGGCTTTCTGTGAGCATTGTTACGAAACAGACTCTGCTGCTGCTGCTGCTGCTTCTGCTGCTGTTGCTGCTACGCTGGTTGTTAATGCTGACAGCTAATAATGTCCTCCTGGATGACTGTGCCTTGCTGGAGCCAGAGTGGAGAGACAGAGACTAATGAAGAGAGGCAGGAAGTGAAGGGGAGAGAAAGACAGAAACAGATAGAGAGGAAGATACCAGTCGGGCGTGCAGCTCTCTCTCAGTCCGAGCTGGTGAAGTTTCCTGAAGAGGATTACACACATATACACACAGACTGAAAGTGCAGGCATATGTATTGTGTTTTATTTCCTCTTTTTTTTTTTTGTTCCTTCCTTTATACTCGCTCACTCCTGTCTCAGCGTCTCAGGAGGGAGGTGGGCATGAGGAGGAGGAGGAGTAGGAAGGGGTCCATTGTGTCTCAGCAGAGCCCCTATTCCAGTCCAGCTGACATAGACTTGTGTCAGGAGGATCCATCCTGCTGATGTTAGGCAAGCTGTAAAGTGAAAGAGATGTCTAAAATGCTGAAGTGGGCCCTGGCCAGTGGAGAGATGGCTCTGTTTGTTTGCCATTCTGCTGAGCACCACTTCACAGAGAAAACTTTTCTGCCCAAATTTGCTGACGGGGAAAAAGGGGTGGAGGAGAGAGTTGGAGTTGGGGTTTTGGGAGTCACTTGTGGGCACACACAGCTTTGCCCATTGTGGGTCTTTGACATTGACATTTGGACATGGTGAAGGGGAGAAAAGAGTTAAAAGCTTACTTTTTTTTCAGCTGTCTCCTACCACACAAACTGTTTTGCCACTCCTCACAATTCTCAGAGACAGCAGTCATTGAACCTTCCAACCACATGAATATGCATGATAAGTCCGCTTTTCTTCTCTGCCCTCTGAGCTGTATTTTTTTTTTCCCACCCAGAGACCTGTCGTGTTGTGTTTGATTGGCCCTGACATTTGAAAAGGTCCTTGAATAAAAAAAAAAAAAAAGTTGTTTATGACAACTGGAGAACTCTCCTTGCAGCAGAGTAAAAATGGCATTTTGAAAGGAGCACAGCTCCTGCATATTTAAATGCTAATGGCTCTGTGAATGTGCAGGCTAATAGGATGTTTCAATCTGGAGTAGTGCAGTATGTACACTTTCAGTATGCAGGCACACTGTCTGAGTGCTACTTCTAATAGCTCTGGAAGGTGCATCAGCTCATTTTATTAACTGATTATGTGGAGTCTGAAGGTTTTTTTTAAATAAATGATCACTTTCTTTTTTTATGGCAGCACAGAGATTATCTCAACACAGAGGCACAAAGTATAGACTTATATTCAGAAAATAAAACCCTCGGGGAAATCTTGTTTTTTGAAATTCTGACATCTGTGGTGTATTATCACAATGGTTATGATGCAGATAAAGTTTAACAGCTTGTTTTACAAGCCTGCTGATGCCGTGTGACAGAGTTAGGCTGCTAGTCTTAGACGGGGCCCCTGTGGCTCTGGCTGGGCAGCCCTGTAGTGAGGCGTCGGGTCCTTGGTTTATTATGAGCAGTTTTGTTAGCAGTAGCTGGCCACAAGTGCCACTGATCTCCCTGGACTTTGACCTGCTTGTGGAGTATTTGGTCTCATAGTCCTGCTTGCTCTCCAGCTTTTAGACTGTGTGGACACAGGACAATTGATGAGGTCATTAGATAGGAATTTGTATTACATCTGAGCCTGTTCTCCCATGGGTGTGGTGAGCTCTGTATGAAAAGTCTCGCTATCATTGTGTTAGTTTATCCAGCGTCAGCTGTTAATTGATAAATATAGAGTGACTGTTTAATTTGATAATGTAGAGCCTCAGGAAATTAGGGTTAAAACAGGTAGGGTGACATGAGTCAAAGGTCCTGGTTGATTTCTAATTCTTAATATGTCACCATCATATGATATCATGTAATCTCAGAACATTAGTACAGATGAAATGGCATTTGAGAGTACAGCTTCAGTATCAGGACATATTTCTGAGTGAAACAGGATAGCCACGTGGGACATATAACTCCATGGACGACTTTGATTGCAAGCTTCATACATGGGACATATTGGCAGCCTGCATCTCAGTGGCTGGTCAAATCAATGTATACTGCATGAGGTCTAGTAAGCCAACATTGTTCACAAGTTGGCCTAAAGGTATTCACTATCAAGTAGGTAAGACCCCGTTCGTGTACACCGTCTGGGCCTCACCTACTTAGAGTCAGGGAAAGAGAGACGAAGCCCATCGTATGTTCCATAGTTGTTGAAGCAGTCCACTGTAGAATGCCCTGTGCATAATCTGGAGCTGTCACAGATGTCACTCTCCTCAAAGTAAATAAATTTAAGCCAGCGGGCCTGTAAACATGATGTTTTGGTAAAACACAACACCCTAAGACATACCGACATACCATGCTGTTGCTAGCTGGCTAACTAATGAATCTTAGCTCTGTGTGACTAAATATAATACATGATTAATGGGTGGATGTCATTATATTATTATTAGTTGAAATTGGTTGGTGCAAACTTACATAAGCACACATCACATTTTGTTTTACAGTAAGATAAAAAGATTGTATTTGTATATCCTCCTGAGACCTGAACTTTTGTTTGGTAGGCCTTTTTTAATTTATTCTAGCTACTGGGGATCAGTAGGACCTGATAAGTATAAAAAACAAAACATTGTCAACAATAATTAAGTCCCAGTGTCCTCAAACGAGATGACAATAAAGCCCCAATGTCCTCAAACAGGACAATAATAAAGACCCAATGTCCTCAAACAGGACAATAATAAAGACCCAATGTCTTAAAACGAGTATTTCCTAACAGTGTCTTATCTTGTTACTGTTGCTAAAATTGGCCAAATGTGTTGCCATATCGAACTTAGTGATGTTACGCTCGACCCAGTTTGCTCGACACAGTGTCGATCTTTTGAAGTGCAATTGCTTCGAAGCAGTGAGTCATTCTTGAAGCATTTGTGTCAAAGTGGTTCACTGCTTCGATTTCACCATCACTAATCAAACTACAAACATTATTAATCATAGGTTAACACGTATCAACCATAAAATGTGATCAGGTTTTGGATCTTATCCACTTTTGTGTTGGGATTTGCTGCAGACTGACTTAGCAGAGATGGCTGCCATCTTGTTTTTACATGGATTATGGCATTGTGCTCTTACTACCACTCGGTGGCACAAAAAAGTGTCCATGAACACAGACAACAGGATAAAGCCTCTTGGGGTGAGGGCCTATTTTTTTGGTTTATCCGGCGAGGCCACGCCTCAGATTTTGGCCAATGTGTTTACCTGCTGTTTACACATGTTTGGTCAGCACTACTCTGACTACAAATGTAAACCTGAAATACCAATATTACCAAAATGTTGTCCTGTCACCTGTTTATAGAGATTATGTCTGGTCTAAAGAGTGCTTTAAGGAGAATAAAAGCTATCTGAGCTAGAAAGCTGCTCGCTATCTGTCAGTTAGGAGCAGTTTATACGGATCCCTCCTTAGTTGCTCTTCCTGAGGTTCCTGAAGGAAGGGGGGTCCAAGGACAGATGGTGTTTGCCCTCTGAGGCAAATCGTGATTTGTGATATTGGGCTATTTAAAAATAAAATCCAATTAATTTCTGTTGAATTGAATTGACCCCAACAGAGGAAGTTGAATGGTGCAATACAGCTAATAAGCAACAGTAACTTCCTCCATTTTGGACTCTTAGCTGTCTGTTCCCTCAAAACTAAGACAGCTGGCTATTATGAATGTGCATGTCAGAGTTTACCGGAGTTAAACTTGACATGATATTTTTGTGGATTTACTGCCCCTGCGAGTGAGAATCCACAGATAGTGGCGATTTATATTGGAGTGAATTGATTTCACTGTGACATTTTGCTGTTTTAATGCTGGTTTGACTGGGCCCTTAGGCCACCAGCATAACCCAACCTTTATTTTTTATTGCCATAAGTTTATCATTGCAGCCCAGGTTTAAACTGCCTACGTACATATCACGCTTTCACGCATCTAACAGCCTCTTTGCTTGCATAAATACTGGCGAGAGTCCAAGCAGGGAAATCTGGCAAATGTCCATGAAACCATTTGACTCCTAAACCACACCGTTAAGTGAGAGGCTGCACTTCACATTGATTTAAATGAGCAGTGGACATCAACATGGTTGCTGCTGCAGAGCACCATACACCCTCACACATGCTTACACAATGTCACACAAAAGCAGTTATCTACTTGTTGCTGTATGGAGAGCTAAACAGGATGAGCTGTCATCCTGCTCCTCATCACTCATCTGTGGTGAAAAGTGGCATATTATCTCCTCGTTGCTAGCAATTATGGAAGTGTTGACAAAGTGAGTGGCGGAGCTGAGCGATGGAGTCTTATCGCCTCAGCTATCTCCATTATGAATATGGATATCACCAATGTTTGGCGAGCCCGAGGCTAATTCTTTGATTCTTGGCTGCTGAGAAGCTCAGTGGGATGGTTGGCTTTTCAACTCGTCAGCTTGTTCGCACAAAGACATGTTTGATTTTCACCCGTATGGAGATGTTTGATTCCTGATCCTGAACAAAAAGGATTTACTGTGGGTTAATGTTTCACTGAGCCTGAGAGAAGCCACAGACTCTCAGTCCCTCCCACTCAGTCCTCTGTGAATACTCCCCTCGGGACTCTGTGTGAGGTTAGAAATAGGTGTCCCTGGGGTTTTCAGACAGCTTTACCAAATGCTATTTTAAGGAATTACACACGTGTATGCTGCAATTTTTCTTGTTATTCTTTATACTTACATATCTGACATATCAAGCAGAGACATAACTCTCTATACTAAACATTTACTGAGCAGGATTTTGTTCCCAGGCCACAAGTGAACGCTGCTTTTTATTTATAGCTCCCAACATCTTTTGACCTAAGGTGAACATTTTTTCCAATAATGAAGTTTTGTGCCATCAGGAGATAGGGGAGTGCATTAGTACGATAACAGAGACACAGTTCATTGGTATTGCCTTGTCGGGGATTTCGCTGATGCATGAGGTCTATGTTTTACCTACAGCCATACTGAACTCGCTGTTTAAAAAAAGCAACACAGCCAAATTTGAATATGAAGAAAGAGAGACGTGCAGTCAATGCAGCGCTGCTGGAAAGATTTTTTTTGTCGTAAAATTGATGTACCAAGGGAAATATGAATTCCATGCACCAGTCACTTTATGCTGGTATTGTTAATATTCCGCATTTTTTTTCTCTTGTTGTGGGCTTTGTTTTTTGTTTTAATCTCGTCTAGAATGTGCCATGAGAAAAGTTTTTCATTTCACTGCACACAGCACGCTGAAAGGATGATAAACTTGAACGGAGGTTATATGTTTTGCGGTCTTTTCAGCCTCGGGGGGAAGTTTGAACCGCTGAAATATTTCAAATGACTCAAAGAACACAGCTTTTTGTTCCACTTTTTTTCACCCACTTGTCCACGTCTTTTCTCCCTTGGTTAAACCTCATCCCTGACCTTTCTCTCCTCTCCTTTTTTTGTCTACTGCTAAGCTCTCTTTCCCTTATTTTCCCCTGAATATCAGTTGTGCATCCTAATCCGTCTGTGCCCTTATCTTGTCTCTTTTTTCCCTCAGTTTCATCGCTGTGTGCTTTTGCTCACAGGTGGCTGAGGGGTGTGCTGGCTGGCTTTTGTTTCCTCTGTTTGGTATCTATTGAATACCAGCTGTTGTCCTTGGTCAGGGAAGCATGCCAGTGTAAGAAACCTGCCTCATACACACGTACACCTACTTAAAAGCAGACAAACACACACATACCTGCACACAGACTTAGACAGACATGTATGCAGTGATAAATTGGCCTTTATTAAAACAAGCTATGAACTTAACATGGAGGCTGAAAGGAGACTACCACAGCCAAGGTGGTGGAGTAGAGAGACAAAACCTGCGGTCACTGAAAAGAGGTCCTTTCAGGTACCACTGACACAAAATGTTCTGTGCAGTTAGTGTTCATGGCTGCAATTACGAAGCCTCGTAAATGAACACTGCCTCGTATGATGCCGCGCACAGTCGCTATCTCGTGTCTTGCTTCCCATCCTCTTGCCTTCCATGCTGGGCAGAGTTTTTCAGGGCCCCCTCCTCCCAGGAGGCTGAATGCAGCCAGACACCCACCTTGGCCCCAGTTCCCAGCCGACACGTCTGTGTTTTTTGGTGTCCGTCTGTATATATGAGTCTGTGTGTGTGTGTGTGGGCAGCAGTGTTCAGCGGTGTTCTCACAGCCCAGCTGAGACTGACAGATGGAATCATTTCACACAGAGACAGAAAGGCAGGATACAGGAAACCGGGGTGTGTTTAATAGTCCTGGCGCTGCTGTGGTTGGTATTAATCTAGGTCAGTGGCGTTCAGCTCAAGGCGAGTCGGCCTCTGGGGCAAGCTTGGCCTTTCCTCAACCCCATTTACTCAACTAACTTACAGTCTACTTACCTAACATGTAGTTTGCTGTTAAAGAACCCAACAAGATGTTTACGCTGTGTAGTGTTGGGCAGAGTACAGCTGTACCTGGTTCAGCTGGCCTTTTGTAATCAGAGCACAGAGGCTCCTTGTAGCGACCCACATGGCTCAGACTGTTGTAGCCCTTGGACCTTCATAACACACTCCAGGATGTTCAGCTCACAGCATAGTAAGCCGAAAGGTTTCTTTTTGTTCTGGTAATCAATATCATTTGTCAGATTAAATCATATAAGGCACAGTATATAACCAGCTTTTTTAACTTGTGTATTTCAGATTAGTGCTTTCATGCCTCCTCTTACATTGTAGGCTGTGCTTTTGTTGTTGTCTACTTTTCCAGACTGGATGGGTGTGTCTATGGCATCTTAGATGGTTCTGGACATCCATGGTTTCTGGTTGTGGAATGAATTACTTTAGGGCTGTAATCAACCAAAGAAAATCTTGTTTGACTGAAATTCTACCTGTTCATCGACCAGTAGATGACTGAGTGCACAACCTGATGGTGTTGTGTGCCCACCAAAGCATTTTAACACTTGCCCAGAGCATGTTAACTCCATATTTTTAGGCGAATTAAATGCTTTAGTGAAATTTAAATGTGATCTTGGGTGTTTTAATGTCCCTAAATAAACTGCAAAAACGCTTTTTGACCTGCTTGCGTGAGTCAAAAAGTGTCCCCTTCTCACAGATGTATTGCTCTTGTATGAAAGGTTAGTGTTTCTGTAGTTAAGCACTTAGCGCTGGCCTTTGTCTGTCCAGAGAAAAAAGGTCTAAGGTCATTATCTTCAACAGGAGAGTGGAGAAGACAGATTTATTACTACAATAAAAGCATCTTGGACACAGCCTTTACCTTTCAGCTCAAGAAGCTGTGTGTTCCAGCCTCAAACTGGGGTGACTTTTTGGAGACTTTGTAAAATAATTTCGTAGTGATACATCTGACACTGAATGTCTTCTGTGTTTATTTATCCATTTTCTGATTAAAAATGAAAGTTGAAAAATGTTTAACTTTGGTAAAAATCACTATCACCACCCATCAGTGCACAAATACAAGCTCTTAACAACAACAGCTGTTGTTTGTCAGTTGGGTAAAGAAACCTTTGGTGGACACACAACCTTATCAAAGTAGCTCCAGTGATTGTCAGACCAATGACAGTTTGGTTGGACAAGAGCACGACAACCAAACAGTTGACCAACCGACCAAAACTTCACAGCCCTAGTAGCTTCGGTACAGTTGCTTCTGTCGTTTCCTAAATTAAAACCACAGCAGACTCAGTGAATTCATTGATGTCGTGTTTAAAGTGGACATTGGTGTCCTGGAACGTGCTCCAGACTCTGATCGGCTCCATCTCTTGCATCACTGGGGACACGCATCTTTGTTTGTTTACATACCTCGACCTCAACAAGATGGCCGCGTGGTTGCTTCCCATGAACACAGGCAGTAATTCTGCTCTGCCATATACATCAGAAATGTTTGCCAATAGACAGCTGAATTTTAGTCTATGCTAGCTGAGCACAATTTACTACAGACACACTGTCAGGGCAGGATATAAAACCTAAAAACTTTAACTATTAAACGCTGTCAAGTAATTTGAAGTTTACATGAAACACTTCGCAAGATTCTTAGTGTTGTTGAGGCTACTTTTTCGCTCCTCAAATATTTTCTTTGCTGAGTTTAGACTATGTTTTATTGAGACAAAGTTCTTGTTTGGCTGCCTGTGTAAGGACAAACAAGGAGAAGTTTGGCATGTTTTTCAATGAAAACAGGTTTATATTGCTCAAACTAAGGTATTGACAAAAAAAAAAAAAAAATACCACTGGTATCAGTTTTCACAATTGAGAGACTTTAAATTGGTCATTTTTGTTAAAACATAATACCCAAAATGATAAATAAATAAATAAAATAAAATGTTTTGCTTGAAATGCAACATCTTTCTTCTCTTTGTGTAATCTACAGAGTTGGACATCTAAAAACATCCAAGAGAGTCAAAAGGAAAATGCTTTTGTCTCAAAAAAGAGCACAATATTCTTCCATAGATAATGCATCTTTAACATTTTCAAGTGTGTATTTTTATGTGTTTTATGCAAATTCTCCAATTAAGAAATGAATACTAGCCTACATTTTAAAAGTTAAGACATAAAAAAGGTGATGTTCATTATGAAAAGTGAAAATTTAATAATCCATTATTCCATGACACAAATTAAAGCTACGTCTTATTTTCATGCCAAAGATGAGCTTTGATTGATTCAAATTAGGGGTACTTAATATGACCGAGGGTTCAGGAAGCTCTCGTGGTGAGAATAACATTTCTGTATCATGAATTAACTCCTCCTAGAAATGTGAAATTGGGAACCGAATGTCATTGAAAATATGAGCGTTTGCACTCACATCGTGAACTCGTCTCTACAGTTAATTTGCAGTGTAATTGCTTTTACCGTTGTTGCATATGCATCAGGTGCTCAGTCGTTAATTGATAGGGAACGACAGATCATCAAGTTCAACAATTAAAACTCGCACTTGCCAACCTCAACACACCAAAATGTACAAGTGTATCTAATTACGCTAAAACTATTCTGAGGGGATTTCGTGGGAATGATTCACAATTATGTATTATGTGGAGACTAAATTTTCTCACTAATGTCGTACCTGACGAGCAATATTCAAATAGGTTTTGCAGTAAACTGTTGACAGTGATCATGATGTTATGGGAAGGAAGGTATTTGTGGCTTTCTGTTTTCGTCCTCCTCATGTTTGCTCTTTACACCCAGAAGCAGATTTAATAGTCTCTCCTCGTCAGTCATGCTCTGTGTTTCTTTGAAAATCCTAAATTTACTCTCTAAATGGGACTGTGGCATCTTTGTTCTTCAATCAGCCATTGGTTGAGGGAGTTTTTAAGAGATCGGCTCCTTTCCAACACATTCTTATTCATTTATTTTTTTTCTATTTAGTTAAGGAAGGAAGAATTTGAACGTCCATCTCCCTGAGGCATAATTACTCCATAGCCCTAAAATATAATTGCATTTTTGTCGCTCATCCTTGCTCTTTCCTTGGGGTTTCTATCATGTTGCAGCTAAATGGTTTTAAACATTTCACTCTGGAGAGGTGTGAGAAATCAGCGAGCATAAGGTTATATATTTTGAGTTAATGGAACTAAATTGTTTTGACTTGGGCTAAATGATAAGGCGACTGTTCTTTGCTTTGGCCTCATGTCAATGAGCTGTTAGCTGAGGAATGGGGAGGTGCTAAAGAGGCGAGAAAGACAAGGTGAGATGGCAAAGAGTCCAGCTGATTACAGTTTCACACAGGCTGTAGAATATAATGCTTCAGTGGCAAGACTTTAATTAGCAACACAAGCACTGGCTGGTTTGTACTGGCTGATGCGGTGTTGACCCTTTTGGAGGAGGTCGTGGCTCCGACCTTTCAGGCTCTGCTACCTGGTGTTAGCCACTAATAAGACATTCCACTCAGTTTCACCAATTGATCAGGGAATATTCTTGCACTCACGTGATGCTGAACATTCGTGCATGTTGCCAAGGTTATGAGATATGTTATGTTATGATATATATGTGATGTTCCTCCTACAGATCCCTTATAAGATAAGTTTCTTGACAGTTCATGGCCAGAAAATGGATTTAATAGCAGTAGAGCTTCAACTACTGTATTATTTTCAGTATTCATTTGTCTGCCAAATATTTTATTGATTAATTATTAAAGCATTTAGTATGTAAAATGTCAAACATGAAGATTAAAAATGGAGAAATGGAGATAAGACTTTCCTTGAGCCAGGAACAACGTCTTATTTCATATGACCAACTGTCCAAAACTGAAACATATTCAGATTACAATCATATAAAACAATAGCAGAAGCTGGAACCAAATATTTTTGGCATTTTTGCTTAAAACATGATTAAAAAGACAACTAATGAGCAAATATTTTGATAATCAAACAGTTGACTAATCAGTTAATCAGCTAATAAATTAAGGTCTGATTCGTGGTTTAGCTTTTGATTCCCTACAAAATCCAAACCAATCAAATGAGACTCATCTTTTGGTTCTTTAATCCCCACTAGAGCTCGAATCAGAGCTTTAACACCAGTCTAAATGAACCAAGCCGACTTCACAAACATACTACACTTTATTAAACCGAACTAAACAGGTTACGTGTGCCGCTGATAGCACCATTAATTGCCGATCACTTGCAACAGCTATCTGCTCCGTCTTAAGGTCCAACTCAAAAAAAAAAAGGCCAATGACACAATGGTGCAAACATCCCCATAAAGCTTTGCAGCTTATCCATGTGGCAGCCTATATCTGCCAATAATTTCAGTCTCAGTTTAATCAAAAAGTTATATTCTTCTTCAAAATATCCGCTTGCTAGCAGGCTGGCGTGATGATGCTTTCGTTTGCCTACAATTACTTCTGCCATGATCACTGGAAAGTCTGGGCGTTACACCCTTTATACTTTAAATGGGCTTCAGTTACCACCAACTCTGTGAAGATGCTAATAATTTCACTGTAACTGCGTGTGCACTGGTGCCAAATGTATGCATATTACCTCATTTAGATATGCGCAAATAGTGCAGGAGCACGGACATGCTCATTGCTTGGCAGCGCAGTTCTGGCTGCATTTCACCCTTTGCGGGTGTTTTGAGAATTACACTTTCTCACTTTCACAATTACACTTTATTTTTGTCTTATTTTTGCAAATGTAATGGCCGCAAAAGTTGTTTCTAAAACATGACTAAGGTATTTCGCTTTTTAATCATGAAGAGACAAATTAGCTGTATGTTTTAAAAATAAGTTCAGGGTAAGAGACAGTCGTGTGTCACCTCCTGTTTGCTCTATTTTTGCTGCGGTCATGACAGCATATCAGTTCATCAACTTGCTGTACATCCCTATTTAGCAGTTAGCATCAAATGGTATGTGCTACGATTATCATGTCTATCACCCAAGGAGATTGGTCTCATCCACCAGTCTCAGCGTGACCTTGAAGAGAAGTTAGTCCAATTCTCACAGATTTATTACTCTTGTATGAAAGGTTAGTGTTTCTGTAGTTAAGCACTTAGCACTGGTCTTTGTCTGTCCAGAGAAAAAAGGTCTAAGGTCATTATCTTCAACAGGAGAGTAGAGAAGACAGATTTATTACCACAGTAAAAGCATCTTGGACACAGCCTTTACCTGACAGCTCAAGTACCACAGGTTTTGGTGTGATAGTCTTCACACGTGTTTTTACATGCATGTGTGAGTTGAGATGAGTAAATTCAGTATCTAAAGTAAACTATCAGCATAGTATTTAGAGACATGTTTACAATGCTTTTTATTTAATTCAAATGTGAACTCTATTGTTCTCAGTCTTCAGTGGCCTCTGTTGTGAAAAAATGAATAGCCAATTATTCCTGTGGAGATTTTATGCCAGACTTTGTTTTAGTTCATTAGATGTAAGGAGCTGGAGAGAGGAGGAATGCAGGCCATGCCGAAAGCCTCGCTGGGTTAGGCTAACAGGCTGCCGTGCACAATAATGTCACCATTATGCGTTTCCTGGGTGACTTAAACGAATAGGCATTATTACAAAATTGTGCATTAGCCCAAGTCAGCAGTTAGTGCTGCTGCAGTCTCATTTCGTTTAGAGTTGAGAGGAGAGAAAGATGGCGAGAATGTGAGAGGAGGGAGGGAGGGAGGGAGGAGGGAAGGGGGAGGATGGGAAAATGGTTCAGAGAAAAGGCGATGTAAAGGAGAAATGGGGAATGAAAAGGACGCTATCTGCCAGAGGCTGACAGGACATGCAAAAGGAAGTAAAAAGATACACGGAGAGGCACAGATGGACTGACAGACTTGGGGGGGATAGTGATGATGATGGAGAGGTAGAATGAGGGGAGCTGTAATTGTCAGTAACTGGTGTATTTAGACAGGGAGGGTTGGGGGAAGAAAAAGGCTGGCAGGGAGGAGGAAGGTGTAAATCAGCGGTCTGAGCGACAGCTTTACGTGCCCCTCGGAGCCCCAACTATCCGATTAATGAGAGAAGAGAAACCTTAACCACCTTACCCTCTCTGCCTCTTCTTTTTCTGCTATCTTGCACTTTCAGGGACATAAATCATAGACTCTTAAGCAGTCACTTTGGGTAGCTGCTACACAATTCTTCCTCAAAATGTTGACTGTAAGGTATGCCTGTCCTGTGATGTGCTGCATTAATGAGATTTCACTGCAGCTAGTGTGTCCATTGAACGACATGCATTCCAGCTGTTAAAGGAGCAAGCTGACATTATGGGTAATGTGCTTATTGGCTTTCTTGCCAAGAGTTCGAGGAGAAGATTGACACCACTCTCATGTTTGTTGTCAGTAAATACAAAGCCAGAGCTAGCAGATCGTTAGCTTAGCTTAGCATAAAAACTGGGAAAAGCTGGCCTAACTTTGTCCAAAATAGGGCTGCTTGATTAAGGTAAAAAAAAAAAATTATGATTATTTACTGAAATCATGATTATTTAACACGATTACTCAGTGACTTTGAATTCCAGTTTGTTTCCGTCTCATTTTGCTCATCGACACATTCAGGTGATGCTGTTATGAATGAAATGTTAGCCATCCTGAGAGCTCTGCCTTATAACGTTATGAGAGCTTGATAGGCTGCAGCTGTAGCATTTGCATCGGCAGCATGTTATTTTCAGAAATAAGGTCACTAGAGGGCCTGAGAAAGTCACCAAGTTGGCGACATTGAATGCACCAGCGTTAAGGCCCAGACACACCCAACCTATATCAAAGACCTAGCTGCAATGAAAGCACTGTTGTGTTGTAGCACGCCGCCTGTGTTTCAGCCAAAAGTTGCACATGAACACACCGCAAAGACTTCAGCCGACGGCCAACCTGCATGTACATTTGTGCCTGTGTGAGAGGAAATAACTCTCCATACCATCAGAAGGCAGTAGTCTGTAATTCAAAAGAGGGAACAGGAAGATCATCATGATGCTAGTTAGCCAGTTCGCACATTAACAACACAATCTAGTGTTGATAGAACAAAGCCTATTTACCGTAAGCCAGTGAAAAATGACGCAATCCCACAGGAAGAGTTTCTGCTGAAGAGCTCAATAGCTAAGGATTTTTTTTTTTACCTTTTATGTTATGAGTTTGTTTTGACCTCACTCCCATTTGACTTTAGCTGTATGTTTACTTTCCTCACTTCTGTTTCTCCTCTCATGCGCTGAGCTGAACTGCCAATTAGAGTGATTTCATTCACCTTTGCTGTAGCCGTCGGCGATTCAACATGCTAAATTAGGTGAAGACTACGGCGACAGACACTCACCTATGGCTTTGTCAGGGCATTTAAGGAAGGGGGAGGGCTGGATTTCTAACACAACACACACAACTTGTTTTCGTAACTGTTGAAATGCATTTTATTGAGATTCGATGTGGGGCAGATAGTGGGCAATATCACATGCAGTTGGACTCTCGCTGGCTGTTAAGACATACTGTAAAGTGTTGAATTACCTCCTCAAAAGGATGATGTTTAAAGCACTTCACTTTACTTCTTCACAAAGATATTCAAATCATAAAAGACTGAAAAGAGTAAAAAAGTTAAGTCCAGTTCATCTAAAGGGCGCCAGGTTTCCCTTAAGCTTAATTCTTTGACTACAAACCCATTCTTGCACAGCTCAGTCCCTTTTGTGTCTGCGTGTGCTGGTGGTCATCAAGTTCACATAGTTAAACTAGTTCACTGAGGTCAAGCGCTGGAAGCTCGGCTGATCTATAAAAAGAAGGAGCAAAACGTTCTTTTTTTTTTTTTTTTTTCAAGATGAAAACTCCCCCTTGTAGTGAAGGCCTCCACAGATATTTCAGTCAAACACGTGTTATGACAAAGTCAAAGCTGTAGCTTTACTTCATTCTGTGCCTTTTCACCTTTAGCCAAACCCACAGATTTCTTAATCTGGCGAGAGGGCTCCTCTGAGAGATGGCCTCAGTCAGAAAAAGACCTCTTTCACTTTCTCTTCCCTCCCTCTGTGTCTTCTGTGCTATTACCAACCTAAACAAGATCTCCTGGGCTGCCTGCCTTGTTATGTGCTTTTCATCACAAAAGGAGTAGAAAAGAATGAGCTCGAGTGAAAGAGATGTAACACAAAGCGCTGAAAGAGAGATATGTTTCTGAAGTGTAAAACTGGCTCTTTCTGCTTGTGAAATTTCTTGATGCACAAGGTGTCAGATGGAGCTGTATGAATTCATAACCTCGCCGAGTGATGCAACAGCTGCAACAATGCAATGTAACGCCTGGTGCGGCACTCTGAATTTTTTTTTTGTGGCAAATTGATGAAAATTTTACTTCTGTTTGTGCCAGTGTGAAACAAAGTAGAGAAGCTGTGGTTGCACATCTGTGGCGTACATCTGCCACATTTCACAAGCTCTTAACTTTGAAGTCAGCTCAACTCTGTGCCAATAATTTATCCATTGTTAAACTGCACGAAAGAGCTTCATTCTAGAGCTTCGTAATGGGAGTGGCATTCAAAGTATTTGTTGACACTCACACCTTAGTCAAAGCTTTGCAGGGCAACTTCACGCGTCTGCAGCCCAAACATGCAACTGTGTTAAAGTTTAAAGGGCTTCATTACCCAGAACTCTAGTAGCATGACATGAGTAATTGTCACACTTCTCAGACAGGAATGACTTCTTTGTAGTGGCTCGTAGTACCTGTTGCTGGTGGGGAAATATTTTAGTAGCATGTTTCAACCCACACTGGTTCAGCAGAGTGTTTTCTTTCACTGCTGGTGAAGAGACCGTTTGCATTTTGCTTGTCACTTCCTGCATACCAAGAAAATTTCAACCACTTACTATCCAGAGGAATCTCCTATTATCATCTTAATTTATTATCTTTTGGTTCATGGGTCTTCAACAGGGGGTCATCCAAATTATTGTTTGATATTTTTTTTTGTCCTTTTCAAAGATTAAAACATGTCTGAAAATACAAATTGACATGAATCGAACATATAAGCAAAGATAAATCGGCCTATTGGCAAACAGCAAACAGACAAACAACCCATTTAATGTATCCTTGTCCAATGAATCCATGACGTATAGATATATGAATCTATCAGTAATTAATAGCCTAGTATTGGATGCACCATTTGAAGATGTATCTACATGGCACTTTCGACCACCCCACACATTATTGTTGGCCCACTTTGATATGCAACTATATGCAGAAGGGGGTTAGTGCTCCATCTCTCCTTGAGCTAATGGGTCCTTGGCCTGAGAAATGTTGAAGACTCCTGCTTTAGTTCATTAAATGTCTAAATATCTTGTTTTGAACAACAGTACAAAGCTGTAAAATCATCACATTGAAGAAGCTAGAAGCAATAATGAGCACTTGAAATTTGCGCTTGAACGCTGACTTCACTTCAAGATTCACTCTTGTTGTGGACCGAGTTTTGTCAGTTTGGTGTTTTGCCTCACCATATTTTTATTTTGGGGCGGCACGGTGGTGTGGTGGTTAGCCCTGTCACCTCACAGCAAGAGGGTTCCTGGTTCGATCCCAGGAAGGAGCCCTTCTGTGCGGAGTTTGTGCGGTGTTCTCCCTGTGTCAGCATGGGTTTTCTCTGGGTACTCTGGCTTCCTCCCACAGTCCAAAGACATGCAGGTTAATTGGTGACTCTAAATTGTCTGTAGGTGTGAATGGTTGTCTGTCTCTATGTGTCAGCCCTGTGATAGTCTGGTGATAGTTGAGAAGGGTTACTTTTGTATGGGTTTATACACAGATTTATAAGAATGTCCTGTTTGGTATGCCTTTAAGAATTAATCATTAGACTAATTGTTTCAGCTCTAGACATCAGAAGTTGATCTGAGCAAATACGGAGTTTATAGAGGAGATCATCTTTGTTAAGACAGACTTACAGTCAATTTTTACTCTGAAGAAAAGGACGTGCAGATATTTAAGTGGCACTAATGCAAAGGAAAACTTGTTAAATAAGCAAACATTAAGAACCTAAAGGTGTCCTATGTAGGATTTTGGTTACTGTAAACAAGCTCACAAGCCAAAGTGAAAGTAAAAGCCGACTCCAGATTCACTCACTGTTGGGGTTTCGCCTCATTATGTTTGTCTCTTTGATGCCTGCTGCTTACGGTATGCCACGTGGTCACTACCTTTTAAGAAATCCCCGAGCTCATCTGAGGGGGGTTAGGGTACATGCCCATGAACGTCCTGAGCACAGAAAATAAGAAAATACAGGCAGATGGCAGAGTCTCTGCAGAAAAAAACACCACCACACGTCTAGTGGGTTATAGGTGATGATTGAGAAGGATTACTTCTGTATGAGTCGACATGTTTGCATAGTATATCTTTTTACTGGGATTTGCTGTGCAGGACAAACAAACAAATGAAAATGTAGTACACTACTCTAGATACACAGTATATGCCGTATATTATGGCACGCTGCAAGTTGCACTCACAGAGTCCAACAGTGCATGAAATGCATCAAAGTAGAAAGGCAAGATGCAATTACAAAACATTTGTGGATTGGCTGTGTTGCAGAAATGGTGTGATGTGAATGGTAGATGTCTTTGTCATAAATCCTACTGTAGCTTGTAAAAGTCAGAATTTTATAACCTGTTATGGTGTGTGTTGTTCTCAGCCCACAAAGTCAAAATCCTGGTGCATCAAACACAAGACAAAACTTCCTGTTATCAAGAATATTGTGAAGTTTGAGACATTCGTCAGATCAGACGACAGTTACTTTGGTCACGATGAGACTTGGTAACATTCACAGACTTGTCAGGGAACCTGTGAACACGACTACCCAGCCACAAGTAACACAACACTGAGTGTGTGTGTGTTGAGCAAAGTGCCTGCCCCCCTTACTACAGCGAGCCAGACAATCCCTGGAGTTGTGCGTTTCTGTTGTTTGCATGTGTGTTTGAGTGTGTGACTTTCTCCTCTTTGTCTTCCTCTCCTCCAGCACTAAGCACGTATTTTCTCTCAGGTCAATCCCCTTATTGTTAAGTTACATAACAGCACTTAGTCAAGTAACAATCCAGCAGCGATGGCGCTAAGGGCTGCAGGATAACTGTACTTCCTCTCCGCCACTCCTCTGGCTGAGAGCTCTTCTCAAAGTTGCTGTTGACTTTTCAACCCACTTAGTGGAGTCGACTTTTTTCTTTTCTCTCTAGAAATGGAGTGGATCTCCTTCTTACATGAGTCAAAACTCTGGAATTAATTTATGGAAATGAAGTCATGTATACCACAGATTTGGGTTTTTGGTCAAATGTAGCTCTCAAACTGCTGAGCAGGCCGTTCTTCTGAGCCGGCGGGTTCTGCCATCTCTCCGGCTGAGACCACCAGTGAGAAGAGAAGTGAGGAAATGATTCCAGGCGTTGAAGGTTATAGATCTGATCCTGGGTTTGTTTATTGATATTTTCATTATGCCTCACCAGATAATCAATCGATACTAAACACGCAGACCTGAGTTACATGTGGCCAACAAAATGTGCACAGGGTGATAAGGTCAAAATCATTATGCTGATATTACCAACACTATCATCCTAATTTGTCAAATCAAGTATCAGTTATCAAATCGATGTGCAGTGGAAATAACTGTGTTTTATGCATTATTTCGTATCATAAACAAAACTTCACAATAAATTATGATAATGTGGACTCCATTGTCATCACAATTCAGTTCCACTAAGTGTGCTTAAGAAGATAACTTGAAGCTGGATCGCGAAACTTTTGTCTCCTCTCTCTGGCAGTGAGGGTAATCACACACTGTTAACGCTTGCTATTGACGTATACAGTACAGGTGAGCTCGCTGCATCTCCCCCGCCACCAGGAGCGCTCTCTTCAATTCTTTTTTTTACTTGAATCCTTCCTGTGAATGTCAAGTTTCTTTTTTATCTGGAGCATCCACTCCTTAAACTTTTCTTGGACGCTTCTAGGGAGTTTCTCTGCTGGTCTTTCCTCTTTTATAATCTCCTATAAGAAGGTCTGCATAGGTCAGGCGGGTGGTGGATGGGTTAGACAAATTCTGGACTTTCACCCGGGAGACTGCTGTTTGTTTCTCGTGTGAAACCAAAGGCCAGTTGCATTATTTTACTTGGGGTAGCTGTGGCTCAGTGGCAGAGCGGGTCATCCATTTATCGGAAGATTTTCACCATGTGTGGTAGCCTTGGCCACCAGTGTGTGACTGTGTGTGTGAATAGGTGGATGTGACATGTAGGGTAAAAGCACTTTGAGTGGTTTGAAGAATAGAAAGGTGCTATATAAGTGCAGTCCATTTACCATTTAAATAACGATGTAGTGGCATACTAAGCTAGTGACATATGTCAGGTGTCCACATTAGCTTAGTAACAGACATATTTATTTTAAGCCAAACCATGATGGGGTTTTTTGTAAACCTAACCCCGTACCTTTGTTGAATAAAGCTAAGGAAGTGAACCTAAAGCTGAAATGTTTGACCTATCGTCCAACTTCATTTTAAAAAGAGATTGTACGCATTTAACGAGTGGAAACTGTACATAGTTAGACGTGTAGGGCCACTTACAAAGCCTCACTATTTGATGAGTTGAGATTGAGAATGCTGCACAGACACCAAAAATCTGCTATACTGCTAAATCCAGAGAGCTTTCCCTGGTGGCGACAGGCTTTATCAGCACTGTGTGAACTTGTTTGTCAAGGCCTTAAATGTAACAGACATTTATTTACATGTAAAAGTCTTGCCTTGACCTGCAGTATATCTGACTGAAGTCATTGCTTTACACTGAAATCAACTGAACAGTAAAAAATGAAGAGAGCTGATTTTGGAAGCAGTTTCTACAAAAAATACTGTAAAAATCTAGTTTCACTGGATTGCACAGTGTTGTTTTATGAAAGCATGATTTCATTCCCATCGTGATTATCTTATAACCACCATGTGTTATGATTTTGAGTAGTTGTTTTGCAGGCACTTGCGCACTACAGCAGCCTATATATACAGTACATATATCTCACTCTTATTCCACTGAGGCAGCTGTCATTGAAGTGAGGTCTATATCAGAAGACTTTATAATGACGAAATGGCCAGATGCACCCGTGACCTGTAGTGTTGCCGCTCATGCAGCACAGAGTAGAAGATGCCCATGCATGTCTTCTCCAGTCTATTCATAGCCAAGGTGGTGTGACTCCCCCGCCTCTGACTGACTGTTTCCTGCCTTCCCTCTTGCTCAATTACTTCTCCTCTCCTCTCACATGTGGGTCTTCAGCTCTTTGGCAGCAAGGCTTACCTTGTGGAGGAGGGAAGCTGAAGCGGGGCTGACTGGTGAAGCGAGCCGAAATGTGTTTTTTGGTTGAAGAAAGCAGTCAGTGTCAGAGACAGATGGGAGCTCGCGGTGTGTTGAATGCAGGAGAAATTTAACACCTACACCTACAAACTTTTTGAATTCACTAAGCTGTGGAGCACCACCTCCTGCCCCAGCAGCTGGCCAAACAAAAATGCATCATCAGTTCATAATTCAGCCGCGTTGCTTAGCTTGCCCTCCAACCCGCCAAAACGCGGCAGTTATATCGGGAGTTACAGTGCATCATATAAGTCAAGAAAGAGCTGTTCCCAAAGTGCAGCACTCTAGGATTGGGCCCAGAGGCGAATATGGAAATAAACAGAGGTAGGGTTATAAATGCAAAAGTGCTGAAAAAGATACAGTTAAATGTCGGAGGAGGATGGTGTCACACTGTACTCATCCTGTTAGATGATGTTTTTCTAGTGCTTTTCTCTCCCTCCCACCAACCCCCTTTTATGTCTTTATTCTGCTGATACAACCGCCTCCCGTCTGCTGACTAACTGACCCACATTCCTCTGTGTGACTCGCTGCCCTGAGAGTGTATGTGTGTGTGTGCGCGAGCTTACATTTCTGCTTGTCATCTTGTGTGTGTGTGTGTGTCTTTTTGTGCCTTCCTCTGTCTATCTCTCTCTGCCTGCCTTTTCCCCCACCGAGAGAGGAAAAAAAACTGTGCCGTGTCCCTCAGGCTTCAGCAGGAACCAATTAGAAGATTGCTCTTTAGAGGAGCATCAGTCACTGAACATAAATGATTGGTAAAACGCCTCATTTACTCACTCACTCTGTGTTTGTCTGCCTTGTTGCTGTGTGTTCCACTCAGTTTGGGGGCTCTGGTTGCAGAAGTGACATTTCTTCATTAAATTAGATGAACAGTGCTCGCCGAGATCAGGCTCCCTCTAGTGGAGAGTTGAGACTCTGCAAGGCAGATGGCTGATTGTTGCAGGGCAGTTTGGTGACGCTGCTAAGGCAAGGGTACTCAACTTGCTTTGCCTGGGGGCCACAAAATGACAGAAGGTCAGGGGCCAGTTGATAGGCAAACATTAATAATAGTTGTCAATAAGTAAATTGCCGTGTTTTAACATTTTGACATTTGCTGTCCTGCACCAGCTCCACACAGGCATTTCTAGGACATTTTAGGTTGTCTGGGTTTTTGGGGATCTTCCCCTGGCACTCTTTCTGATAAACAAGCTCTATTTTGATGCGTTTTATGCACTCTGGCACCTTATTTACATCGAAAGCGCACAAAAATCTCATTTTGTATCAATTTATTCTCATATTAAATTGGAAAATAATCACTGGGCCAGCCAGCACCCTATTTGGCCTGCTGAATCTAAGTTGATTATTACTGTGATGAGTGTTTGAGACAAAACAACTGTGTGTAATTGCTGTTAGATGACAATTCTTTTTTTCTTGTGATGCACTCTCAGGAAGCCAGAAAATCATGATTAGTATGTGTTAAGTGACTGACTGTTATCAAACTTCCTCATCTTCTTAATGAGCGTGACACGGAAAGGCATGTCTGTTAAAGACACAACTGGTCGGACTACTCTTCCACGCGATTAGAAACTGCTCTAAGAGAAAAGTTACCCAACCCTGTAACCTCTGACAGTTTATTTCTTTTTGCACTGTGCAGACTCTCTCTTGAAATCTGCACATTCAAGCTCTCTCTTGTTGTTAATGTTTACAACAGTCATTTTATTGTTCTTTGCTATTAACCCCCCAAATAGTCGTCATTGTCATGTTTTTGCCTTGTTATATGTATCTTTTAATTTTAAAATTTGATTTTTTTTTACACCTTTATTGTCAATTTTTCCCCATAATATCAAACATCAATATTTTCCAAGGTGTTACATCAAAGTTAGAAATTCCAGGATTGCGAAAATACTAGTAAAATGTGCCCTGTCCTGTTTGATGTATGTTGTTGTAAGTCATTGGCTGTGTCTGAAATCACTCACTACTCAATATATAGTACTCTACATAGACCTCCCTACATAGTGAGCAAGGAGTGGTGAATGAATGAATGATTTCGGACACAGCCAGTGACTTACAACAACGTCAGATGCAATACATCAAATGGCAGCATGGTCCATATTGTACACTACATAATAGTGCCCTGCAAAAGAGTAAATAGGTAGATAAATGACCTAAAATCTAAGAAAATAAAAAGTTGCTATTCACAGTGAATATATGACACTGTCAGACTGGCTTTTAAGAATAATCTTAGTCCCTGCTTTCTTGGATTTCAGGTTTAAAACACCTGCTAGCTAACGTCTGGAGGATCGGAGCATTTGAGACTTTACGGAGGAGAGAGGTGGATACAAAAATCCAGAGAGGAGAGAACATCTGAGGCTGTGACGGGATGGCTCTGATCGACAAGCATAAAGTGAAACGCCAGCGACTTGATAAGATCTGCGAAGGTGAGACTTTAACTCCTTTTTCTTCTGCTCCTTTACGTACACGTGAGTTTGAGATGCTGACCACACGCTCGCAGGTCACTTGAAATTGATTATTTAGGGTGTGGGATGCTTGTGTCTTTGTGTGAGTACATGTAACTTTGACTATTAGTTTCACAGGTTTATGTTGAAGCTATGAAAAAAGATTCCCTCCACTGTTATATGGAAATTAAGTTTCCACCAGTATTTAAGCCTTTCATGCTGCTGCTACAAATTCAGTGAAAAGCCAGCGGGATCGTTTGCATAAGTGTGTTTGTGTGTGTCAAAAGGGAGCTTTGGGACCCGACGAGGCTCCAAACTTCAGCTTCGAAGGCTGTCTAGGAGGAAAGAGTGTGTGTATGTGTGTGTGTGTGTGTGTGTGTGAGAGTGTAGAGGAGGTTGTGTTGATGGCTGAACGAGACTTGAGTTCGATGTTTCCAGATTGCTGGAGAGATGAAGAAGGGAGAGTTTGTAATAAAGTGAAGCACTCCTCAGAGCCCTGGGATTGATTATAGCGGGTAGTTGGATTGATTTGTGTGTGTGTGTGTGTGTGTGTGTGTGTGTATGTGTGAGAAAGACAAAGCAAAGAGATTTTCCTTTCGTTTTTCCTTACTCGTTTTTTCACTTAACCACTGACAGGAGCCACTGAATGCCTGAATGTTTATCTAGTATATGTGTGCACGTCCAAACTCATACTCACCCTTCGCCCATATGCCAGTAATGCCTATACTGTACTGTATAGTGCAAGATTATTCTTTTGCATTCTCCTTTTTGTAGTGCGGATATAGCTGCTAGCCACTTTTCCACCAGCTTTTATACCTCTCAAACTCTCACTGAGGGCTTCTTTTGTCAGCGTTCATGAAAAGTGAAACATGTTTCTGAAGGTTACTATCTGTACTTCAAGATAAATGAGAATCTACAGCAGCATTTTGATTTTAATTAACTTAAACAAGGATTCATTTTGTTGTTTCACTGGTAACATACACTCTGTCATTGTAGATGAGTCAGTAAGCTTTAAACGAAGCTCTTGTTGGATGGTCAGCCCTCCTCTCTGACACCTTTCAAATGTTGGAATAGGAGGCGCTTTGTCCCACAACATTTGTAGCTTTTCAAAACTGACCTTTTGACATTTACGCCCATTTCACAGCAATTCTGCAGGTGTGTTGGAAGAAAAGAAGAAGGGAAAGAGCTGTCTTCTTTTTTAAATTCTTCATACAACTACTTTTGTTAGACTTTGTGTAAACGCCTTCAAGTAGAGACGGCCTTAAAGTGTGCATCGTTCCCCAGTTTGAACGATTATCACATCTTGCCCTCCATGACTGCAAGCTTCTCACCGTGCCTTTAAGTGTAACCGTTCAGGCTCTGCTGTGGTAAATGGTAAATGGACAAGCACTTTATAATTGGCCTCTTATTCACCTATACACAGACACGCACTCGCACGCCAATGTCTGCCTTGCAAGGCGCTGGCCTGCCCTTCGGGAGCAACTTGGGGTTTGACATGTGGACAGGAGGAGCCAAGGATCAAACCGCCAACCCTGTGATTGTTGGACGACCGCTCTACATCCTGAGCCACAACCGCCCCAGTACATTGTATATAACTATAAACACTTTCGACTGCCTGTAGACATTGCCAGACAACAGTCGGTTCAAGCGTACTGTACAAGCACAACTCTTTTCCCCCTTGTCCATGATGTCTACCCACGCTCTCTGCTAGCGTGATCTTTGCTGTCTCTGCTGTCTGAAGGATGTTTACACTGTTTGTTCCTCTCTGTCGATTCCAAAAGCACGTCACTCAACTGGCCTCAGTTTTTGGTGCATTGGAAATTGTGTGTGTTAAAGACCAGGGTGTCTACGGGTACTTAAGATGTTACAACAATAAGGCCTTATCTGTGAGGTCTTAACTACTACAAACATTTTATCTAATCTCATTTATCCATTTTTTTTATTTTTTTTGTGAAAATGGGTGAAAAAAATCCACATTTCTAATGTTACAAATCCAATTTTACATCATACTTGCACTTACCTGTTGGCAAAATGTACATCGACTTAACTCACTCTAATAACCATATTCCTACAACACTTACCTTTGCAGGGCCATACATATGCTACTTGCTTGCAATGCTTAAATAAGGAAAACAAAAAGAAAGTAAAACCAAACTATGCTCTCCTCTAAGCCAGCCTGTATTGACAAAAACAGTAATTTTACCCTGCTGAACACAGGAGCTGCTGGTCCACTACTGTGTCAATCAGTTGGTTTGTTTGTGTTATTGTGTGACTTTGGTGTTTTAAAAAGTTAGTTCAGATACACCAAAGTCCCGCAATAACACAAACAAACTACCGATCAAGGCAGCGGTTGACCAGCAGCTCCCGTGTTCGGTGAGGTAAAATTACTGTTTTCATCAATGGAGTCTGGCTTTGAAGAGAACATGGAGAAATTTCACTTTCAGTTCAGTTTCCTGTTGGAAAGGGCTGTCTGTTTGGGAAGCACTGAGTATATGACTGGATAAATTACATTTGGATATACTGCAGAAGTTGTGTGATGTTTGTAAACGGATATTTTTCAATTCATCAAGAATTTTCTGCATTTTTGGATTCTTTGTTTGTCGGATGCATGTTAACAAAAGCATGTTTTCATAGCACTTTGTAATATTTCAAATGATTTTGAATTTGGTCTTTTTACTTATGTAAAAGAACACAGACGCTCCGGTGGTACTTCAAGCGTAACCAGAGGATTTTCTTAGTAATACGTAGTTACTTTCAATTAAAACTCTACAGAGTATCAAGTATCAAAATTCCTCTTTGTTCACGTCGAAGGAAAATCCCATTGAGATGGAGGAACACAATATAATGCAGCAGAAATGAAGCAGTGATGTTGTCTGTTTCCACCCTCAGAATGAGAGCCACATGTGGCATCTCAAACCTCTCCAAACCACCGACCCTGCTTGCTTGGAAACACTTTTTCCCTCTTTTTTTTTTTTTTGAATACAGGCAGAATTACTGTGTTCCTCAGAGGAGGCAATATGTTAAACATCATATAACAATATTTTCTGATCTGCTCCATTTGTCCCACAGACATCTTCAGTGTGTCCATGTCTCCTCTGCTCATCAACAATGAAGTCATTCTATACCAAAGACGAGGGGGATTTTTTTTTTTCCTGGTGCAGTTAGTCACCACAGCTGCTCTTAAAAATGTGTAGAGGAGGGTGATTCACATCGAGGAAGTTAAAAGATCAGAGGGTGGTGAATCACGCTGTTTTCACAGTAGCGTTAAATCTGCTCAACCATATAAAAAGGGTATTTCAAAACCAGAGGCATGGGGTGTTCTGCACCATAATGTCAAAGCCACCCACTATTATCTATAAACAGAGTGTTGGGACTGAAGCGTGAAATAGAAATCAAAGTTCGCATCGTGTGTGTATTGACAAAAACAAGAACGTTATGGAGTGATTGTGATTGCGTTGCCGTCGTGGGTTGCACTTGGCGAGACGGCGAGAGAAGCTTCCCTAATCTTCATTTATCTTCTGAGGATAAGTGTGTCAATCCAATACTTGTTTCACAGCGGAGTGCATTGATTACATCTTTACTCATTGTGATGAGTGGCTAACTGAGCGGCGCCTGTGGCCTAAATCGAATTCGAAATGGCTGATCAAGTGTGGCTGTTTACTCCCATCAAAAGTAGTCACGGTGCAGGAATGTAGATTTCACCGGAACGGTGGATGTGTAACCATTGAGGATATCTAATATGATTCACTGTCCTTTGCTTTAATGTTGGATTTTTGTGGTTTTCAAATTAGACACGCAAGGTCAAAACTAGAGCTGCAATTCCTGCCTATCTGTTATTTCTTCTATTAATCAGTTAATTGTTCAGTCTGGAGGCCCAAGGTGACATCCTGACATTCCCTGTTTTGTCCAACCAACAGTCAAAAACAAAAAGATATTCATATTACAATGCTACAAAACAGAGAAAAGCGGCTTACATGAGAAGCTGGACACGGAGAATGTTTGGCTTTTTTTGCTGGATGGCTTGATTACTTTTGACAGTTAATCGCTAATCAAATCAGGATATTCCCCAGGAAATTGTTTTAGTCGAGCTGGTAAACCACCCAGATCTGCACGCATCATGTCTTGTGATCAATTTGGTTGGTAGAAGACGACTTAAACAATAGCTTCTCTTATGAAACATGATGGCATTCGCTGTGGGAAAATGTCCCTCTGCTATTTTTCCCTAAGGGTTTTACTTTATATAAAAAACGTCAATAGAGAATTAATCAGCAGCTATTTGGTCAATCAATTAATTAGACAAGAATTTTTCAAGCAAAAATGTCAAATATTTGATGCTCTTCTTATACTATAGTTAAACTGATCTCAGCAAGAGGCTTCCTGGTTCGAAATCGGGGTGGGGGTGTTTTGCTTGTTCTCCTCGTGTCAGCGTGGGCTTTCTCTGGGTACTCCAGCTTCCTCCCACAGTCCAAAGACATGCAGGTTAAAGGAAATGGCCACTTTAGAATGAAAATACACCGGAGGATAACAACTAGCCGGAATAACAGCTACACTTGAAGTGCATGGAACCCACAATTTGAAAATGTAATAAAACTCCGCTAATGCATTTAAAAAACCACAGAATGCGCATCATTTCGCACCGTGGTCAGTTAGCCTGCCCTGCATGAGTGCTGTGTTTATATGGCAACTCGCGGAAGACTCGAGAACTAGCACCACCACTAGCCATCAGCTAGTCTCGCGCGAGTTGCCACGAGGGTCAGTAAGTACGGTCTGTATTTTCTTTCTAAATTGGCCATTTTCTTTAACTGGTGACTCTAAATTGTCCGAAGGTGTGACTGTGAGTTTTAATGGTTGTCTGTCTCTATGTGTCAGCCATGCGATAGTCTGGCAACCTGTCCATTGGACTGGGTATGTACTGGGTATTTTACTCTATTTTATAGCATTTTTCCATTATTTCATAGGCAAAACCATGAATCTATTAGTCTAGGAATTAATTGGTGGATTAACAAAATATGAAATCATTAACTGCATCTAAAGGTCTTCATTTGTAAAAATGACGAAGCCGAACCCAAATGGACCCAAGAAATTTGTTCTGAGATCCGATTGGAGACAATTATTTAAAAAAAAAAATATTTATACTCATCCTGTTTTTGCCCCAGATGTTTTTGCATGTCTTCTAAAAACATTTATCATGTTGGATACAACAAATTGCTTTCACCAATCTTACTAGACATTGACTGAAAGTGGATTTCTAATGGCCGATATAATAACAATGGTTTGGAGTGATGTGAGCAGTCACACCTTAATTTGCCCGACTCACTGCCCGTCTTTCCTCTGCTCTGCCTTCAACTCTCTGCTGCTGCTGCTGAATATGTTTTACACCTTACTAGGGCTCTTGTAATCTGATCCTAAGTCAGCCTAGTCAGGATGCAAGTTACACACCTGGTGCTTATGCATATTTCTCATCAGCGCTGATCACGGGTTGTCTGGGGTCCACCTGGTTGTTGCACAAAATGATAAACAGACCCAGGTGTAAATGAGACCCCTGGACCTGATTGATCTTAATAATAAAGCATCGACCCGTACCGTATGGGTCTGTTGTTGGGTCCAAGGGTCCGGGTAGACCTGTGTCAGTTGCGGCTTAATGAATGTGTATATATTTTTTTATGATGTTAGCAGTAGTGACTCATTCTCACTAAAAACACTTTAGCAAACCAGTCATCATCAGTGAAGCCTGTTTTCACCAATTATACAAATGACTAGACTTTATTTCTCTATCAAGCCTCACAGCATTGTTTAGTTTAGATATCAGCTTTCAAAACGTATATGGTACAACTGCTCCTTCTGTTGTGGGTTTGATGAAGTGCCAAGAAGAGTGTAACTGCAATAAGGGAACCGTGGCAAACATCTGTTGTGAGCATCAGTTCCCATACTCTCTCATTCCCCCCTTTTTCTCTCCCTCACTCTCTAACTCTCTCCCTCTCTGCGTCTCCTTCTGTCCGCTCCATCTGTGTACCCAGCATGCATTGGCTTGGGCAGCAGCGCAAGTCGTTGCCATTGCCGTTTAGCCAGAGCTAACTGACTGATCTGGGCAGAGATGGGATGTGAGCGGCGCTGCGACGTGAACTAGGTCGCGGTAACAGCATGTTCCTGAATGTTGATTTACAAGTTGTAAATCTGTGCTTGGACGCAAACACCACAAGGTGGGGTAGTGGAATTTGTCATGGCGAGTCCAAGTGTTTTACTTGGCAGTTCAATAAATATGTTAATCCTTGATAATGCATCTTGTTTTGTCATGTGTACAACAGGAGGAGATGTTTAAACAGTGAGTAGTAAATAATGCGGCCAATCGAGCTAAAATACCATAAAACTTTGCTCGTGAATTATTCATATTGTCACATTTAAGAGACCTGCCAGCTTTTTTATAACAAAAACACTTCATATTAAACAGAGAGCACGACAAGGGAGGCTGTGGAGGAAAAGGGAGGGGGTGTCCTGATGTCATCCACCCCTGCATGGGCGGGAGGGAGGGAGGGGGGCTTCATATCCAGAGCTTTTCAGCACAGACTCAGGCCTCCGCTGCATCCACCTCTCTGCTTTCATCCCTCCCTCCCACTCGTCTCTCCACGCTCTGGCATCCAGCGCTGGTATGAAGTCATCGGAGCGGTCTCTGGGTCTGACCCCCCCTCGGGCTTGTTCCAGGCTCCACACCAAAACCCACGACCCCTTTATAGGCTTTGTGGAGAGGCAGGGAGGGGCATGGAGAACTGGGGGGAAAGGAGCGGATAGAAAAATGGCAGAGTGTTGTTTTTGGAAGGAAATTCTTGTAATACTTTGCAGCACACCAGCATGTGTCATCATGTTATTATTTTCATTAGAGTGTGACTGTCTCTTGTGCACACCTGAATTGAATTTTTGGGTACAGCTTTCCTTTTTCTTACGTTTCGGCCTCTGCCTGTGTTTGTGCTGGCATGTATCTTTGCGGTTGTTGAAAGTTGGAAATGAGTTCCTGGAAAAATCTAATTTCAAAAGCTACGGAACTAAGTATTTTAATGACCTGTGGCTTCTCCGGATTGGGCTGCAGATTGGATGAAAGATGGGTTGCAGAGGATGCGCCCGGAGGAGTTGGATCATGAGTAAAGGGATCTCTCCATAACATAGAGGACACTCAGGAGAATTTGTTGGCTTTTGCTGCCGTGTTTATGTAGCGAATGTATACAAGCAAAATGGAAAATAAACTGTGTGTCAATTCAGCATGTTACACTAACCGAGTATGTGATTGTCATTTAGATAAGTACTAGCTTCATTGCCATCGACCTCCATTTTACAGTCCATTTAGTCCCTATGGAGATGCTTTCAGAGACAAATAATCCCACTGGAAACACATACAAAGCAGCCACGTACATAATGTCTGTTAAGTGTGCATTACAATTCATCTGACAGCATTATTCTCTGTAGCTGTACTGGCATTGTAATCCCATTTCCAGTTAGTGCCTCCTGCCCCACACTCATGCATAAGTCAATGTGTGTTTAACATTCAAATCATGCCTTGAGTACGTGACGTGTCACACTGTGGGAGACAGTTGTTTTTATTTCTGTTGCAGAGCAGCATTCACTTTGAGTTAGCGTGTGATTTTTATTCATGTATGCACGTCAGAGCGAGGCCAAGGCTTTAGCCGCGCGTTGCGTGTGTGAATGAAAAGGGACATTAACGAAGCACCGCGGCCGCTGCTGTCTCTGCTGCACGTCAGGAGACAGGCAGAGCAGGGTCAAAGGCTGAGTGGGGATCTGGGATCATGCAAGCCGAATCTGTGTGCGTGTGTGTTTGAGTGAGTGAGTGGGTGTGTAGATGGAGTGAGTGACAGCATATTTTCAAACCGGGCTTGTTGCATGTGAACCCTCTGTGATTCCAACTTTTGGTAGAGCATGCAAACATTTTACATGGTTAAAACATGCACCAATGAGCGCATTCATACACGTACAGTGACCCTCCTCTGCTGGCTGAGCTGCAATATTAATGTGGAGGCAGCGGCTGTGAGGGCTGAGTGACAGGGAGATGTGGAGAGTTTATTAAACAACGGCAAGTGTCTTGTGTGACAGATTAGCCGCAGATCTAAATGTCATACATCATGTCCGTCTTGTTACTGGCTGCTTAATGCAATTTTTTCTACTATTGAAAGATGTAAAAGAAAAAGTTATACACTATAACAAGCTAAAGTAGTTTTCTGAAATCTATTAGCAGTTAAAAGAGCCCTGAACTGCATAATTGCATCCTCACTCGAGGCTCATTTACTGGAGGTTTCTATAAGTTTTACTCAAATTTTTCACCAGTCAAGTCTTATTCAATGTAAGGTCTTTATAAGCTTCTGCTGGGGTGGTATTATATTTGTTCTAAAATCCCTGGCTTAATTCCTAAATCCCTCTGTTACAGTGAATCTGGCGTTGTGTGCACAGTCTGGCAAGTATGGCAAATGGAGGAACATTAGAAATTTGAAAGTCACACATTGTTTAGTTTGAGGCAAACAGAACTCTGTGATTTACTTTCCTGTCAGGATTAGATCGGCAAACCCCGAGTACACACCTCTGCCCCTGTCTCTGTGTTTGAGGTTGACTTTATGGGGATGAGTGATCTGCTGCACTGAAAGCCAGAGTCTCTTGAGAGCCAGGCGAGGAGAAGTAATGAGAGGAGTGGATGAGGGTTGGGGAAAGAAGCCAGGGGATCACATATACTCTATAGGCTGTTGCCCTTGACATGGATGTGTGGTGTGTGTGTGTGTGTGTGTGTGTGTGTGTGTGTGTGTGTGTGTGTGTGTGTGTGTGTGTGTGTGTGTGTGTGTGTGTGTGTGTGTGTGTGTGTGTGTGTGTGTGTGTGTGTGTGTGTGTGTGTGTGTGTGTATTGGCTCTGAATATTTTCTCCTGAATGCAAGCAGCTTCTTTCATGTCTCAGAAATAGACCTTTCAGGACAAGCTATTAAATTAGGAATAATATACATGAAGTCTAGGTTTTGGTAGCAAACTCAATATTTTTAAGGTTACCAACCAAAATACATCAGTACTACTCGCATTAAATTGAATTTCAGTACTTGAAAGTGCATCTGGGTAAGGGCACTGGGTTCAAACAGGAGGCAGAAGTACCGCAAAGCCAGGAAGCCAAACACAGAGCTCCGCCAAAGCTGCAGGGTTGACAGGAGGCAGATGGTGGCGTACAGGACACACCCCTACAAACTGCACCCACCACAAGCACAAGACAAACCGATCAACGTGACAGTTATTTGAACCACGCGACCACACAAATATGTGGCATAATGTAGCATAGGGCTGGAGCCTATCCCAGCTGACATTGGGCAAGAGGCAAGGTACACCCTGGACAGGTCACCAGACTGTCACAGGGCTGACACATAGAGACAGACAACCATTCACACGGGCAATTTAGAGTCACCAAATAAGCTAACCTGCATGTCTTTGGACTGTGGGAGGAAACCGGAGTAACCGGAGAAAACCCACGCTGACACAGGGAGAACATGCAGACCCTGCACAGAGGGGCTCCCCCACCCTGGGGTTCAGGCTCCCACCCTGGATTTGAACTGGGAATCTTCTTGCTGTGAGGCTACAATGCTAACAATGCTAGTGCTGCCACACATTCCACATGTCAGTTTTGTGTCCAAAGAGAGACAAGCAGACACATATATGCACATAAACAAAAGCAGCATTTTGACATCTAAGATAATACTTTCTATCTCACAAACCACAGAATAAGACTGTGTGCCTTTACAGTAGGTGATGAATGACACCTGTACTGGAAATGACTGTAAAATTTGATTGGCTTTATGACAGCAAAACCCAGATGAATCAAAATGGGCTTCAAAAATGATTCTTCATTCCATCTCTCAGCTTTGATTTGATAATTCATCTTTACAGTCAGTTTTAGATCCCCGCGAGGGCTCGCTCTTGCCTCTCCTTCCAATTTTAATTACCTTTTTACATCAAGCTGACTAATGTTCCTCTGACCTTACCAGAAGAAAAAAAAGGTTCCTAGTCATCTCCGCAATTGGTTTTGGAGCCAGTGTCATCAGCTTTTTCCTGTCATCTTGTGAAAACAGCAGAATACTCCGCTCCCTCTCTGATCTCTTCCTACTCTAATTACACAACTGTGATTAAACGAGATATTCATGCCGACGACGGACATGCCCGCGCAGTTTCCACAGGCCCTCTGTAAAGATATTCAGGAACTTTCCTCAATATGCTGAAACAGTATTAACAAGAGTTTCCTCACGGTCTAAAATATGTATTGCCACCCCTCGCTGTGGTGAGCTCCGAGATTAGATTTGGATGGAAACGGACACTTCCTCACCTTACATCTGTTTTCATGCATTAATAAACAGGGATCCTCTGCAGAAGGGATCAGGTTGCAGCCACAGTGACATGAAGCGAGGCATGCAGGCAGCCAGGTAGGCAGGTACACCCCCAGAGTCATACACTGAACATCACCTTGGTTAGACAAAATGATGAATGTACACCAATTACATCTTCATGTATGGCTCATGGCCAAACAGAATATACAATGCCGCAGCATTGGAGCAAAAAGCTTTTTTCAGTACGGCGTGTTTGAATGAGGTGGAGGGAGTTCTTGATGTATTGCGGCTCAACAAGCGTAGTGTTTTTGTAAGGCAAAGGTTGTAGGTGCTTTGGATTAACTGCTGTGACAAAAAGAACCCTCCCCCCCGCTTCCACACACACAGACACACACATATAGATACACACATCCGACTCCCCCAGTATTTTACTTTTCTCTGCAAAGGGGCAAATCCAGATTACAGAGCTTCTCTAAGTGAAGGAGATCAGAGGAGCTTTAGGAAAGAGGGGGACGGTGCTGTATTTTACTGACAGTAAGATGCATATGGTAAGAAATCATGTAGTAATATAAAAAAAGTATTTTGAGATTATAACTTTCTGTGTGTTTAACACTGTGAGCTACAAGACAGGCAGTAATATTGATAATATAGAGGATCCTTGCTTGAAATAACAGTCATTGTGAGGGCAAATCGGACAAAGATTGCAGGTGGGTTTCGCTATGTATTCTGCAATCTCTGTGCAATCAATGTCATTTTCAGTGTCCTCCAGTTAACGTACAAACAGCAGGTCTGAGTGATCTCATATCGAGCAGAGTGGGGCAGTGACAGTGAGCGCCACGAAGGCATCAAGGACATTTCAGAGTTGGGCAGCAGTCAGTTGCGTGGTGGCTCTGCCGCAAGCATGGGGCCTGGAGGATTAGTGTCCAATCAGAGTGGATTTGATGTTTACTGACAGCACATGGGACTTAGCTCAGAGAACTGTATTTCATTTGTATTCAATGAAGCCGTGCGCCCTGCCTGGCCTCCCCTCCCCGCGGTGGCAAACTAAAAACTGAAACCTGTTGACGACAGTGCATCATCGACACCTTCAGGTAGGTGACTCTTCAGGAGAGGGTGAGGGGGTTCGGGGGTGGACTCTAAATCATCATCATCATCGGCATCACCAGATATGCTTGTATCTGGCTCACATGACGTCACAGTGGGAAGTGGAATTAAACAGGCTTTATTTAGATGTAATCCCTCATAGCAATCGGCAGAGCGAGTAAAATGTCCCAGAGAAGGGAGAGATAAACCCTATTGGATTAGTACAAGCCCCTGCCCATCCCAACCTATAACCCAACCTATCCACTTCTTTCATTTTTTTTTTGTGCCTTTTTTTTTTTAATCGACGTTTGGTGGCCATCTCAAGCATGCACCCTGCTGCCGTGTCCTCCATGGAGTAGCTGTGCTACCTCTGCCTTGTACTGTGTATGTGTGGTTTGGTGTGATGTGTTTGTGTGTGGTGTCCTCTTTCCTCGCGCACAACAAGCCAGCATGACCAGAGATTAATTATTCAAGGACTGCCTTGGAGTCACCTGATAGTACGGACTTAGAATACTACAACCTGATATCAGGTGAAACGGTAGACCCTGCTTCATCTTCTTTTCTGTTTGTCCTCCTCCTCTCTGGTTCTTTTTTTTGGGTGCTAAAGTACTTGAAGACTTGAAAGGAAACTTTTGCAAACACAGCTATAGGCGGATTTTTTTGTGTGTTTGTGTTTTTGTTTTGTTTTTTCCTCCATTGAAGCTTTCTCTGCTTTTTTTCTTTTTTGCCAATGCTTGTCCCTAACAAACAGTTGAGTCTTGGTCGCTCCCACAGTTGGGACACATTAGGGGGGAATGAGGGTCAGTGGGACAGGGCTGAGAGTGTGTACGAGCAGCAGGCAAGAGTAGCCGGCCGGCGGAGCTCTCTGTCATACGCAGAGGGAGGAGGCTGGTACGAGCCTCCACCAGGAGTGCGTCCTCCTGACCTGGATTTGAAACGCGATCCGTATTCCTACCAAGAGTCTCTGTACGGGCAGGTTTACGCAGAGCGACAGGACCCGCGGGGGCTTAGGAAGGGCTCTGTGCCGGATCTGAACCACTACGAACGAGCGCCCATGGCTCACAGAGGATCCATCTCACATCAGGATTATTATTCCCATGACCCGGCCATGACTCCGCGGCCACCTGAGGGCTTTTACCGGCCAGAACACCAGCCTCCGCCGCACCACCCTCATCCACTGAGTAGGTCAGGCTCTCATTTTGGAATCGCACCTGGGGCTCGTGCTGTGTGGGATCAAGGTCAGGGAGGGAGAGCAGGACCTCAAGCACCTTCATCGCCTCTACCTCCTCCTCCCCCTCCTCCAACCGCTCACGAGTTGAGTCGTGCTTATAGGGAACCTGGTGCTGTAACTGCTGCCAAAATGACACCAGATGGCCAACAGCGCATACCCTCCAGAGAGCCATCTCCTGCTCACTATGGTATGGAGCATGCATCTCCTCGGTATGCCAGCGAGCCTCCACCTCTGACCGGTCAGTCAGTCTATAGCGATATTAATAGCCGCCCACTGGATGGGCAGCAGGCTGCTACCTGTCTCGTAGTAGATCCTGCCAGTCAAGCTATGATAATGAGGCAAGAGACGGCTTCACCCTACACCATCCAACAACAGCAGCAGTTACAGCAGCAGCAACAGCTACAGCAGCAACAGCTACAGCAGCAACAACAAATACAGCAGCAACAATTACAACAGCAGCAACTTCAACAGCAACAAATACAACAGCAGCAGCTACAGCAACAGCAACTTCAGCAACAACAAATACAGCAGCAACAACTTCAACAGCAGCAGCTTCAGCAACAGCAGCTGCAGCAACAGCAACTTCAGCAGGAACAGTTGCAGCTGCAACAGCAACAGCCTCTGCCACCTCCACCTACCATGCCTGTCTCTGACCCCAGCCTTTCTATGACGGCTCCGCTTCCTCCTCCACCTGCCCCTGTGCAGCCTGCCCCAGTCGCTCAAGCTGCACCCGCCCTTGTGCAGGCTGTCCAAACTTCAGTCCCTCCTCCTGCAGTCACTCCACTTCCTACTCCTCTTCCCCCCACTGCTCCACAGACGCCTTTGCCTGTGGACCCCAAGAGGACAGTTGATCCTGAGTTTCTTGCCCTGCTGCGAAATGAGGGCCTCTCAGAGAGCACCATCTCCTCACTTACCCATCAGGGATTTGACTCCACCAGCATGCTGGCTGTTATGGAGGAGAACGATGTCCGCACCGTTGCTCCCAACCTTGGCCAGGCCCGTGTACTGTCTCGCTTGGTTCACAACTGCAAGCGGCCTGTTGAGGCTACGCCAGCACCCTCCCAACCTCAGACACCCATGCGAGGCCGCTCCAATAGCTTCAGCCATCGCTCAGACATCTACCACCACCAGCAGCCGCACCACCATCCAGCGCACCCTCCTCAAGCTTTGACCGTTGAAGCCCAAATTATACACCCACAGACCCCTGGGGCCATGCAGACCATCTCCCCAAGGATGGGAGAAGTAATGGGTAGGAGACCCAACAGTGCTCCCTCTCAGCACCTCCTGGAAGCCTCTGGAGGCTACCCAGGCCAACCACCTCGCTCCCCAGGGCCATACGCTGGAGCACTGATGCCTGTTCAGTCAAGACCCATGTCAGCCTACTCCTCTGGTGTGTCAGTGCCAGGGATGCCTATGCATGGTATGCAGATAATGCCACAGCAAATGACCGGGTCAATGCCCGCCATGCCAGGGTCTATGCACTCCATGTCGGGTATGCCACAGCAGATGCCCGTGTCCATGCCAGCTTTACAACAGCCACCACAACAGGTACCAAAAGCATACTCTACCAATTACACAGTGCCCATGGAGCTGATGAAGAGGGACAGGAACTTATTGCCATTGTCACCCATGCACAGCCCTCACCCCAGTCCTCAGATGATGCGTAAGGGTGGAGGGCCAGTACCAGAAAATGCCCTCGTACCCGTGGGTGCACCTGGCCAAGGTCAAGGCGCCCTTGCTGCTAACCAAAAGCTAAGTCGACGCACAGGTCCACCAGTCATCGTGTCCACCATGGCGTCTCCAGATACAAGTAAATCTTTCCTTTCCTGCTCTCATCCTCATCATCTGCTGTTTGTCTGATTTCTTGAAACATTTGGTGTTGCTTTCTCTTGGCTGATGCACATTTTTTTTTAACAAATAAGGAAATAGATTTTGTAAGAGAGCTCCTCATTTTTTGCATGATTTATGTAAGACACCATTTCCAATTCCTCACATTGCTTTGAATAGCTGCACAAAGCATTGTTAAGAGTCATATCATGATATCACAATTTGGTTGACATTTCTAAAAGTGATTCAGTATGTTGAAAGCAACAACTTGAGTATTAGGTGTAGGGTGCGGCAGTATGTTAAAATTTCTAACCTGCCACTGTTAGCCAAACAACCGGTGACTGCAGATATATTCATGTAGGAGAATGTGCAGGGATGTTCTCAGCCAGTCGTAGATAGCCAATATATCCGTCCACTCGCCCAACACTAATTAGGTTGGAGTCTTTTCTTTGGAAAAAAAAAGAAGGCACTAGAAATGCATTTTCATCCTTCATCGTGATGAACCATCTCCATCAAATAAGTGTCTTTTTGTAGTCTGGTTTGTGAAACCATCATTCAGCTGAGAGATATGTGAGATCTGTTTAGCTTAATATGGCTGCTGGTGTGTGATGCACGATGCTTGACCTTAAGAAAGTCCAAACACAATGAGAATGTTAATAGAGCACTTTTTGAAATCATTTTATCTCTCTGGTCAGTGCTGTCATTTGTTTGCTGTCCCGTGTTTGTTCTCATTACATCAACAATAGATAAATGGTGTGTCTTTTCTTCTTATCTCGTCCAGTGGAGTGAAATCTAAATTGCTTGCTGCCTATCTCTTTTCCAAAACTGTTGTCAGGATTATGATTAATACCGCAAAAGGATAACTTTTGCTTAGACATTCTGGCAGTCCATTCCCTGTCCTACTTTTGGTTTCTGCATTTGCCACGATCCTAAAATGATACTCCCATCCCGCTTTCTTGTCTGCTTATCTCTGAGAGCCAGATTTGTCAGTCTTCCATATACTTTGTGTGAAGTCCTTTTATTATTTCAGTAATCTCATGCAGTTCTTTTGTCAGAATGACATATCGCCCCATTAAATACAACACAAAATGGCATTGATGAGGCGCAATATGGAGGATTTGGGAGGAACAGCTGTCAGCACCCTTTCTGATACCTTTTAAATTTTAACAACTGCGCACTGTCTTCATGTTACAGTCTGTCAGTCGCTGCATTCATGTGTGAACAGTTCACATTAAGACTTCCCTGACCAGAAAATTCAGATATTGTGTGCAGCAGTGTTAACAATCTCCTGGTGTGCATGTGTGTTAGTTTGCGATGGTGTGCATGTGTGAACAATATGTGTGATTACGTTTGCCAAAGTCCCCTTGCAAAGATATTTTGTCCCCATTTAGCTGTTATTGGCTGCATGTAATGCCCTTTGTGAGCAAAAGGCTACTTTTTAAAATCCTATAATCTGCCTCAGCTATCCAGCATTCATAAAGTTGCTTAATTATGATGGCAGTGTTAGTTGTATGTAGCTATTTAGCTGTGGTATCATTGTAACTGCAGCTGTTTTGATGAAGTCCTTTCTGCTCTGCCACACACCATCTCACCACCGCCCCCAAGCTCCTGTTGTTGTAAACATGGATGTCTTATTGCATTATGATAATAAGGGTGTATCAGAGTGCAGCCACTCGGGCTACACCGCCTTCCTTCAGTCCTGCTGCTGTCAAGGTGTGCCACTGACCTGCATGAAATAGCAATTAGCTTCCTCTGTTTCTTCTCGAACAGATTTGCTCACAGCGATCACACTTTACATTTGAACTGGTGAGTTAAAGGCAGAGTTTCAGCGACTTTTCATTTTATGGTTGATTTCTTTTCAGCAGATTTTATTGAATTTTGATTTGTGTCCCAAATTCATTTTTCGATCCCACTTTGAAATGAAATGCATTCAGTCAGCGCTTCCTTATTGTGTAATCACCTGAATACCATATCAGATTAAATCTTTTAACTCAGCATAATGAATGCCGCTGCATAAAATTATCTCCTTTCACACCCGTGGCCTGATTAAAGTATATTTCAGACATTTTGGGCAATAAGGGCTGATTTCTCCATCAACACCCGCTCACCAGAGGCTGACTAGCAGCATCACTGGACAGATAAAATCGAATTACAGCGCTGATGGCCGATGTGTGACTGTGTCATTTTCTCTGTGCAGGTTGTAATGAGAAGAGAGGGGGTGGTGGTGGTAGTGGTGGTGGGGGGGGGGGGGGTTAATCCTTCAGATCCTCCATTTCCACTGCTGCACTAATCCACAGATATTCTCATTTTGTTCAGACCAGCCTCCTGGCTTTCAGTGAGTCTCTGTGAACTACTGCACATGGCCAGTAGGTTGAAATGGACATTAACGGGGGCCAAAGCAGACAGGGAACAAATGATTTAACTGAGGCAGTTTTGTTATTGTCCCTCTGATTTTTAGGCCCAGGAGAGCAGATATTAAAAGATCCCCATTGCTTGGCTGTCAAAACAGTCTGCTGCTCTTAGCGCAGACGGACACATGCCTCAGAAAGGATTTCTTCCAAGTCCGCCACATACATCACATTGTTAGTACGCACACACACACACACACACACACACACACACACACACACACACACACACCCACACACACACACACACACACACACACTCAGCAGTAGTAGACCTCATTTGCATGTGGCTGACATTTGTTGCTTTGGTAATTTCATCTGTTAATGGACACTGCTGCAAAGCTGCTCTGAAAGCATATTCCTAAATTGTATGTTGCTAGGCAACGCGGGTTTTGGTGGTAATCGTAGGCAGATTTGCTTCTGGTTAAAGGGTCGGTCCATTGTCAGAAAACACTGCAAATTTACATTTTTTTTTTAACAAAATGGCTGGCTGAGCTAATGCATCTGGAGGAAAGTATTAATCATCATTCATTCACTTCTTTTCATGTGGGATAAATAAAAATTAGGAGGCTTTTCTTGCCTATTTCCAAAGGAAGAAAGTATATGCATGTTACAATATTGATATTTTGTCAGGTAGACACATTATGTTGTGAAAGCAGCAGCAGCACGTTTTGCAATTCTTAAAATCCAATTAGTTATGAGCTTATGATACCCTCTGATATTCTGACAACCTCAGACAATTCATTAGTTACAGCAGTGAGTTGCACCCACAACCAGAGAGAATTTCTTTCTAAACTAATAGCCCTTGTGTAAATACAGATGGCATGCCCCCGCCCACCTCAGTACATGCTTTGTGGAATACCCTTGAGCAAGACCCCGCCTTTATATGACTAACTAGGCCTCCCCATCCCCCACATGGGCATAATCACTGCATATGATACTGTGGGGCTTCCACTCTTTCACCTCCAGCCTGCAGAGTGAGTCGGCTTCCGTCCGTGGACTCTAGCCAGGCGACCTGATGCCAGCTCAGGTCAGTTCTTCTCTGCGTGACACACTAGCCGCAATTTTTCCTCCTTGCTCCGGCCTAGCGTGGTGATGGGGGAGGGCTGTGGCATATTTGTTCTGGAGATGACAGATTATGTATTAACGGGGTCCAGGTCAAAGCTTCGGCAGTTGTTACACTGAGTGAGGGATTAAAGAAGGGAAGAGGGTTAGAGGGAGGGAGAGAGATGTAGTCCTGCGACTAATAGATGATGATTGCGACTGGCAAGGTGGGGGAGGGGGGAAAGGGCATGGACAGCTGTCAGTCAACCGTGGACTCTTCATGGAGATGCGGTTATCTGTCAATGTTGCATTTAGACTTTGAGGGTCAAACTTTGGTCTTAAACTGGAGTGACAGTCAGAGGTTGTTCTTGTTATGCTGCTGTTCACTCAATGGTTAATATTTTTTCTTTCCGACCTTCAACCCAGTCACCAGGAAAAAAGTGTTGGCGTTGCACGTTTCTGCAAACCATGGATAAATTACATTTGCACATTATGATGAGGCGGACTCATAAAATCTTTACATTTCAACAACACTGTGGTTGATGTGCAGTTAGGTTTAGGTACAAAAACACTCAGTTATGGTTTGGAAAAGATCACATTTTGGCTTAAAATACCCTGTTTGGTGGGCACATTCCTGGCAGGAAAAGCAGTTATGTCGTGGTTAAGAACAGCTGCTTTTTGTGCCGCTATCCCTGCAGAAAACGCAGCGATGGTTCTATAAAGAACAACCACTTTTCATAGTACTGTTCCCACTGAAAACACACCGATGGGTTGCTATGAAACACCCTTGTTAGGAACCCAAAAAGCTGCTTGAAAAAGACAGATGGGTCGGTACAAAACACCCATGTTTGGAGCCTAAAAATCTGCTGGATAAACACAGATGGTTCCCTACAATACACCCATGTTTGGAACCTATAAAGATGCTGGAGAAACACAGACAGGTCGCTACAAAACAACCACGTTTGGAACCTAAAAAACTGCTGGAAACCCAGCAATGACTCACTAAAGCACAACGGTGGTCTGCAGCTTGGCCGGTGTCTCGCCTAGGTGACATGCTATCAACCACCCCTCCACCTCCTGATGAAGTCAGTTCATATACTGTGTCACTCATGTTAATGTGATATGCATGAAACGTGCAAATGTTACATATTGCAGAAATGTACAATGCCAACATTTTCTTTTGCAGACTGGGCTGTGACCTGAGAGGTTAAGCGTACCAGGGCCCCAGCGTTGAGTAATGCAGCCATTGGATTAAAATGGCGTGTTTTCAGAACAACATGGGATTGACATGGACATTATTGTAATTGTGCCTGTGACCATTAAAAGCATTGGCTTTTAGTAAGTTAGTAAAACTACTGGTGATTTTGTGCAGACAATAATAAGTGTCTGGCAGTACTTTCAAGACTTCAGTGGCTATAAAACTCTTTTGGTTGAATCACTGGTAAAAAAGCTGAACAATTGTGATGGAACATGTGGAGGAGAGAAGTTTTTCGATACCTGATAAGGCACTCAGCAGTTTAAATCAACACGTGCTCAGATTCTGGGTCAATGTTGGATGAATTGAGCTACAATGGTGCAGGATTTTGTTCACAACTGCACATAAAAAACATTTTTTATTTGCAGCAGCTCTGCTTTCTCAAAGAACAAGTTGAAAAAAAATAATCAAAGCTGTGATTATATATCCAGGATACTGCTGTGTTTCTATGTTGAGGAACATTCAGGATTTCATTACCAGAAAACTTCCAAAACCAGCCTATCCTCCCACATCCCGAACGCTATGCAGCCTGTGTGTAGGATGATGTGTGCGCTGTTTGTGTGTGTGTGTGTGTGTGTGTGTGTGCATGTGCGAGCTGCTGTTGGCAGGTGTGGCGTCTGCTGTGGCACAGTTCAGAGTTCCTCTCCCCACCAGATGTTCCACTTAATATCAGGCAGTGATTTCCTTTTTTCTCTCCATGAGAGAATAAAGTCTCTGGTCACACTCTGCCAGGATTCGATCTATACAGATCTTGAGTACTCATTTTCTGTTCTTCTCTTTCTCTTTTTCTTTGAATAAAATGATCTCTGTTTCTCTCTGACTCCCCCACCTTCCTTTGTAAATCAATCTTTAAAGGAAATGATTCGGCTATGACACCCTCCTCACAAGAGAGTAGAGAGTGGGGGGAAAATGAAGTAAGAGGTAATGGGAGAAATATGCCTCTAAACAAACGTCATACCCAGCTCAGCACATTCATTCATGACTGTGGTTGTGGGCTGCAGAGCCTGTCTGCAGGAAAATGAGGGAAATGAGGAAAGTGAAGATGGGAGGTGATTGAACCCAACCGAAGACAGCAGAACAGAGAAGATTGAGCAAGAAAGACCAAGGCAGAGAGGGCTGCTTTACATTAGATAGTGAAGGATTGACTGTCTTAGAGGTGATGATGGAGTCTTAGAAGTGGGATTACATCAATGGAAATTCTGTCATGCCATGTTGGAGCAAGTGAAAGAGGGGAGGGTGACAGGAGGACATCTCAAGTTTTTGTTTGGTTTGTTTTTATTGGAAGAAAAAGAAGAAACACTTTGTAAACCTGACCCAATCTTGCTAATCTTGCAAACTACTGAGCTAATCAGCCTAATATTTTGTGTGCACATTAATGACTGTGTACTGAAGGATCTCTCATGGTTTTGGCAATTTACAGTTGACCGACTCCTCACTCTTCTCAACCAGCCGTTAGGGGCTACAAGTTTTCCAGGAATCATCTTGGCTAAAAACAGCAAACCTTCCCTAGTCTGTTGCAGGCCATATTTTGGCTTTCGTTGTGGCTCCACTAAAGGCTGCGACCTGGTTTTGTTCCATCGCACAGCATCATCCCACACTGGCCGTGTTTCAGAAGCGGGGTGCCTGTGTCTTGATATTTGTGCTACCACAGGTAAATGAGAAGGCTGTTTAGTTACATGGTTTCTCTTTTGTTGTCTGTTTTACTGTAAAACTTCAATTAAACACATTTTGACAAATACATGCCTGTCTCAATTAGATGCCTGGTCCAGTTGCCAAGCACTTCATTTCTTTATAGACATTCTTTGGATGTATAAAAACGGGTTGTTGGCTACCTCAAGTTATGTGTCCACTCCTTGATTACACTGTAAGTTATCCCCCTTCCTTTAGTCCGTAAGGGTCCTCAGATCAAAAGAATCAAAAGGGATTTTCATAAATATTAATCCAAGTTGTGAGTATTGTTTTTACAGGATAAAGTGGTGTTGTGTCGGTATGCCAGGCGTTGTAATCCTCGAGTGCTGTAACTGTTGTTATCTCTGATACGCTGTCTGTCGGAGCTACATCAAATGAATGATTCATGCTGGTTTAAATAAACAATTTGATGTATTTCCCGATCTTTGCTGAGCACCCGTCATGTGTGAAAGGAATTAAAGGCCTGTCCCAAATATAGGCCTGTTGATTTTAGTGATTTCAGCAAATGCTTTTAATTGAAGTTTTACGGTGCTACAGCCTACTGTCCAGTTATGAATGATGAAGATCAAAGATTTAGGCTGTGTATTACTCATTAGAAATACATTCATCCTCAGGAAGCAGCTGCCTGGCGGAGATCTGCCCTCTACTGAGTGCACTTTTCTAGTTTCGTTTTAGAGTGCTAGAAAGCGGAGATAAATGACCCTCACAACTTTCTTCATATTGCCGTTCTTTCTGTCCCTTCAACAGTCCATAAACCAAAGACGCTTCATTTTCACTGATGTAAAACAAAGAAAATCTCTCATTAAATAGCATGAACAAACAGATGTTTGACATTTTTGTTGGTTAAATTACTAAAATGATCAGTATTTTTATTTAAATGGTTGTCAACTAATTGATTAATAGAGAAATACTGCGGTTTCAGATCTAGGGTGGCTTAGTGTGTCAGTGTAACCCTCAACTTGCTGTTCTGTCCTGCAATTTATTTCCTTTTTGCTTCCTGATAAGCAAAATAATTACTTCCAAAACTGAATGACACGTGTCGGTATTGTCCGTTTCTCTCTGTGGATGTAGTTGTGTGCAGAGAATACAGAAAATGTTCTGTGCAGGTGCCAAGGAAAGAAACTGGACCTTGAGAGGCAAAGTCTCACCATGGAGGTGAAAACCTCTCTCTGGCCAGTTGGCTGCATCCTTTCAGAGAGACTGGAGGTGATTAACTGCAGGTTGTGGGAGCTGAGGCGGAGGAAGGACGGACACAAGAGGTCACATGCTCAGCACTTGTTGCTCCAAAAAAAAAGTAGAAGAAGAAGAAAATAAGAAATGAAATGAGAAGCTGAAAGACCTTGACTTCTGAGGTGCTTTCCATTGTGCTAACGTGTCTCCTCGCTTCCCTCACTCGCTTCTCCTCCTGACGTCTTCGCTCCTACCAGCGAGGATGTGAGAGATAGATGTGAGGACGAGATGCGTAGGATAGATCTGTGTTTCCTCAGTCTCAGCTCTTTCAGAAGACTCCTGTCTCCTCAGTCCTTGTCTCCTTGAGGTGCTTTTTAGGCATTGGAAGATCCTCCATAATTGCCAAGGGGAACTATTTCTAGGTCACTTGAAAGGAGAGGACACGAGGAAGCACAAGTTACCGCTACCTCTTCTCTTCTCTTCTCCTCTCCTCTCCTTTTCTTTCCTCTCATTTCACTTCTTTCCTTTCTCCCCCTTTCCTATCCTTACCTCTCCTCATCTTTTCTCTAATTTCCTCCTCTGTCATTTCCTCTCCTTTATGTATGTTTTCTCCTCTCCTCTCAGACCCTCTTCTTTCCTTTTCTGTCATTTTCACTTCTTTCCTTTCCTCTCCCTTCCTTTCAGATCCCCTCCTTACCTTTCCTCATCTTTCCTTCCTTTTTCCTTCTCTCATCTCTTCTTTCTTCTCTCCCCTCGTTTCCTTTTCTGTCCTCTTTCCTTTCATTTCCACTTCCTTCCTTCTCTCCCATTCTTTCCTTTTCTGTCCTTACCTCTCCTCTCTTCTCCTTTTTTCCTTTCATTTCTTTTCCTTTTCTTTCCTTTCCTTTCCCTCTTTCCCTTTCCTCTTCTTTTCTTTCCTTTTCCATTTTCTTATGTCATCTTCTTTCTTTTACTTTTTACTTTTTTTACTGTCCTCTTTTCCTCTTCTCTCCTTTTTCTTCCACCTCTTCCCCTCTTTCCTTTCCTTTCCTCTCCTCTCCTCTCCTCTCAGTGCCAACCAGGGAGTCACCCTGAATTATTCATTTTGAGAAAATGAAATCTTCACGGGTGTTAAACCAGAGTGAAGACGAGACAGAGCTGACCATGTTCCCTGTATGCAGTATTTGTGCGCGCGTGTGTGTGTGTGTGTGTGACCAGGCGTTGCAGAACTTGACACTTTGCTTGGCTGTGTTTTAACAAAAAGCGAGGGGGAGATATGTTTAGAGGTGCAGATGAATCTCATTTGCACCCGAGGAAAATATTATACATTTCTCAGTAGGCATGTCAGTCGTGTTCAGGATCACATGGGGCTGTAAATGGGATTGTGTTTCACAGGGTTTTTAGTCTCACACAGGGAGGAGGGCGTGTGCGCGTGCGTGTGTGTGTGTGTGTGTGTGTGTGTGTGTGCAGCCATCGCTACATATTTGATCCTACATTTATTTTATATGAATTCTTTTCAGATATTTGGCCAAAGCACACATTGATGAGGAAGCTAAAGTTAAGGAGGCCAGTTGCTGGATGAGTCAGGATTTCACTGTGTGTGTGTGTGTGTGTGTGTGTGCATATTTGTCCATGTATTGGTTCACTGTTTCATTTTTCATGGATGCATGTTCGCACTCTATTTGTCTAAGCCTGCAGCATACATGAGGGGTGTAATAAGCAACGCCTTCCCCCATTCATCCCTCCATCCTCCCTTCCTCTCTGTCTCAAACCCTCACACACACACACACACACACACCCTCCTGCACATCCTCTTCTACATCTCTTTCCCTCTCTAATCAGGCCAGTTGGCTGAAGTCACAGAGAAAGGAAAAAAGGTGGAGGAGCAGAGTGATGGTGTTGGAGAGGTGGAGCGATGCACAGACGGGCTATGAATGGGAGAACAAGAATTTATGTGCTGAGATCGCCTCCCTGTAAAAAAAAAAAAAAAAGAAAACAAAAAAACCTCAACATCTGTTGTCCACCTGCAGCTGTGCCATCTCTCTTTCTCCCTCTTTTTTTTGTCTTTCACTGCCCCTCGTCTCCTCTCACCCTCATTCATGCTTCAATCATTTGGCAGCAGCGCCTCATGTAGATCACAAGAGGCAGATGGGATGGTGAATTTTAGAGGTCAAATTATAGCGTAGACCTCTCTCCCTCCACTGCTCTCTTTTCATGAATGAGCCTTTTTTACTCCAGGCCTGGTTTGTGGGCTCAGGTTACATGTTGTAACCAAACCTCCTCAATGGAGCCCTTTAAACTCACCACACTCCTGAACTTACAGTAGATACATGGAGTGCACTACAATACACACAATATGTGTAGTACAGGAGAATACGTCAAGTGTTGTTGTGCTTTATTTGGTCTCCGCTTCAGTGTTAGTTCACTGTCAGTAGAGTAGACCACAATCATTTGTTCGCTCAGTCAGTAGAGGGTGGGAACTAACAATTATTTTCAGTATTGATTAATCTGTTTTTTAGCATCTTGATCAATCACTTTAAAATGTTAAACTTCCCAGAAGGCAGCATGACATCTTCAAATGGCTTGTTCTGTCTGACCGGCAAAAAACAATTTTTGTAATGTAAGCGTAATGCCGAAAACACCCCAAGCTCACCCCAAATAATTACATTTTTTAATGGCTGGAAGGCGTGTTCATGTGTTTCAGGATGGAAGCAAGTCTTTTTAGCATCGGTCATCATGTCACAGCAGTCTCAGGACTCTGTTTACTAATTGGCTGTGGAGTTGGCCGCAATTCCCTGCTTGAAATTTATCTAACCCCCCATTTTTAGTTTGGCCACAGAGTCAGATGACCGCAGCACAGCTTGGAGCTGGAGCTTTCCATAGACATTGCATGGCAGGTGGCCACAGGCTGCACTTCAACGCTGCTTGCTATGTGTTCAGAGTAAGAATATTTAATTAGGTAATTAAACTTTTCTTGTGGAAAAACTATATCAAATTGTATCCTCAAGTATTTTTATTCATCTTAAAACATGCTTGGAGGTGATTTTTAAACTTAAATTAAGAAATAAAGGGATGAAATTTACCAAAAAATATAAACTACAACAGTGGTCCAACCATGGGGTCCAGATTTCACTGTAGTCATTAGTTTGAGGTCCACATAGTTTAATATAGTCAGTGTATTTCTTGCGTTTTGCCATGTCATCAAGCTAGTTTGCTGTCTCTAGGTAGCCGTCCGTTAGCCACTTACTCTAAAGCAGGAAAGGGCATTTCAAAATAAAAGCTCTGTGCTGGAAATTTGCTGCACTCAAAGATAAAATGTGCTTTGTAACAACTTGAAACATGATGCGAGTCACTTGCGGTCAATTCAGAATTGACTGCGACCCACCAGTTGGGAACATGTACCTGTTGATTTTTTGCTTTGCACAAATGCCAAAAGTTTTAGGGCTGCAACACTTTTCATCATTGATTAATCCACTGATTATTTCCTTGATTAATTGATGAATTGCCTGGTCTGTAAATGAGAAAATTGTGGAAGACAAGATGACAAATGCTTTTTTTACTATGATGCAAGACGCGGAAAAAAGCAAATCTTCACATTTAATAAAACTCATACAGACAAAATGTTTGGCTTTGATTATCACAGTAGTTGCACAACTGAACTGTACGGAAAGCGGATTTTCAGAATGTGCAACAGCAGTGTTGTGTCTCCGTATAATGACCTGGAAGCTCCTCTTAACCTCCATTATCAGAATCCCTTTTAAGTTGTCTGTGGGAGACAAAATGCTGGGCTGCCCTCTTAGATTAGTGTAGTAGTAGTAAACATGCTAATCTGTCACTCCTGTGCTCGGGTTTAAATCTCAGGATCAATCAGACCACAGGGAGGATTTTCCAAAGTGTTGTTGTAAGTTCACATGTAGGAATTGACTGTGCTTGTGTTTTCATTGTGAGAAACACACTTTGTGTCTGGTCTGATCCCCGGAGAGCTCAGTTGCAGGTGTGTGTAGATATTTTTACATCTGGGAATTAATTTTGCAACTGCAGGATTTTCTATTACAAAGCCTGTTCACAGATGTTTGTGCTGTGCTCAGACGCTTAACCAGCCTTTGCATGTCATTCCTCCACTGTGGTTTCACGCACATGTGAGCGCTCACCCCAGCTTCTGCATTCGTCCTTGTATGAAACAGTCATCACCTGTGTCTTTAGATCTGCATGCACGTCTCGGCCCTTTGTGCAAGCATGACAAGTATTGACGGGAACGCCGCGTTGAAGCCTAGAAACGAGGCACTTAAATGGCTCGTTGAACGGCAAAACCAATCAACTCTTGTTAAAGAGCAAGGATAAAAATCGAGATCGAGAAAGAGAGTTTGTGAGCAGGAGGGAGAGAGGCTGAGGAGAGAGGGGAAAGGGGCTGGCACTCTTAAAGGACCGTGAAGGCCAGATCACAAATAATAAAACAGAGAGGCAGGGAGGGAGGGAGGGAGGGGAGGGAAAAAAAAAGAGAGAAGAAGGAAAATATGTTGAGCGAAGGGGAAGGTCGGAGAGAATGGAAGAGGGAGTCGTACGTGTGCCAGGAGCGCTGCACCTCTCGCTGTGACTGGTGCTCTTCAAGGATTTTTTCCCCCTCTCTTTCTCTTTCGTCTCCTTTATTTACCCCCATCTTTTCTTTCCTCCTGCATAGCTGTGGCACCGGCTTGTTTTCTCTGTCTTTTTTTCGTCTTTTACCATTTTTCTCCCCCCACCCCTTCCTCTGTCTCTCCCTCTCTCTCTCTCTCTCTCTCTCTCCCTCTCTGTCTTTCTGTGACTCGCAACAAAAGGCTGACGGAGTGAGCCTGACGTCTGAATGAATAGCCCAAACCTGCCGTGAAGGGAGAGAAGAGGGAGCCGGAGCAGGGGAAGAGGAGGCTGAGGAGAAAAGATTCAAGTGATCTGGCTGAAGAGGCGGAAAGAGGAGGACGCTCAGAAGTGCTGATTGCTGGCTGAAGACGAGTAGAGATCCAATTTTTCTTCCCTCCCTCCCCCCCCCCTCTTTGGAGATTAAAGGAGTTGTCGGCGCCGCTTTAACCGCACAGGGGGGTGACGATCGTAGTTCTCGCTCTCCCGTCCTCCCCCTTCGCCCACTGCCCTCCCGTGCCACCTTCCTTTTTTTTTCCCTCCTCCACTCCTCGCTCAAGAGTACCAGTCGTCTGAGAAAGAGAAATGGAGCTTCTGGGGGTGAGGTGACGAAGGAGGACAGATTTGGAAACAAGCAGTGGGAGAGCAGGGGAACACAGAGAGAGGGAAGGAAGGAGGCTGGAGGAGGAGGTGGTAGAGAGGAGAGGATAACCCCAGGGCATACTGTGTGAAAATACCCCCCCAAACCCTACTTCTTCTTCTTCTTCTTTTTTTTTTTGTCCCGCTCCACCACATTTCCTCTGCCATGTGCAGCTCCTGATCTGAAGAATGTGGAGACAGCATTTCCCAGGCAAGGAGCATGTTTCAAATTGTCTTGTGCATATGTGTGTGTGTGTGTGTGTGTGTGAGTGTGTGTGAGTGTGCATGTAGTCATCAAGGGTAATAATAAAAAGCTGTGGTGTGTGTGTGTGTGTGTGTAATGGCGAGAGGTGGGGAAGGAGGGAGTTGGACTGGGCTTTAAGGCTAATGAGCCTCTTATGTTTTTGCAATGAAGTGTGTCATGAAAACAGTGTGTGCGTGTGTGTGTGTGTGTGTGTGTGTGCATGAGGGCAAGCACCCATGTGAGTGTGTCATTGTTTTCCTGGTTTGAAGCCACAGAACTCTGCACCGCAGTGAGAGGCGGCGAGATAGGATGAGCTGTCAATCGAAGGGTCAAAGGTCGAGAACAGTGGGCTCATGAGTGGCTCTGTGTGAGTGTGTTTATGTTTGGTGCTGCGTGTGAACACTGTCTGTCACTGGGTGTGTGTTCAGGCGTGCACTGTGGCTATAAAGACGTGTGTGTGTAGGGCTGGGGCTCGTTAGTTTTCAAATGTGCGGATTTATCAGTGCACATTTTGATGCTTTAAAACATATTTAATATAAAATAATCAGAAATATTGATTTGTAAAATGGCATTAAAAGTATAATTTCAACCTCAAAGCATTAGTTTGATAGTAGCTGGGCTTTTGGGGCTCATATCCATAATCAGCAGCTGATTTCTCTCAATTTTCTCGGCACTATCAACATGAAAATACCTCGTTTACTGAAAACTAATAGAACTCAGCAGTAAACATAACTTTTAGGTGCACTCGGAGAAAAAATATGTTAAATTTTCACAGGAAAATCTTTGGAATTTTAAAAATTTGGCACAGTGATCTGTGTTAAATCTGTTTCTCCTGATTTTGTGTCCGTGGTCTGTAACTGTTGATGCTCGCCTGTGTCGATGTAGCAGAGCTGAAACTCCTTATCTCCCTCTCCTGTCAGGTTTGTGTGTGTTTGTGTGTGTACATGCTCCCCACCTGCACACACTCGCTTGTGTGTGCATGTGAAGCGAAGCTCGAGCGCCCTGTCCGCTGTTCATCAGCACTGACAGCTGCTTTTGTCTCAGGACCCCGGTTGTTTTCAGGCCTTGCTGGCGAAGCACAAAAGCCAACATTTAAAGAGGAGATGGTGATGGATGGATGCTTCCCTCTCCAGCTTTGCGTCGTATTTACCTCAGACGCCACCTGTGATATCTGTGTGTCAGTTTACCCCTCTCTTCCTCCACTCTCTTCTACACTTTTACACGAAATTTCTCCCTGCCCTTCTCTCTCATCCTTTTATCTCCCCCCTCCCTCGCCCCCTCTTGGCTGGACGTTTGGGTGGTGATAAGTTTGGAGGAGGGCAGGCGGAGGGAGGACAAACAAGGTCTTTGTGTGTCCACATAGTGAAACAAGAAACAGACCGGGGTGGCGGCGGTGTAGCCGGGCGCTCATAGGGTCCGGTGGGGGCCTGGAGGAGGCAAGTCTGCCAAAAAAAAGATTACACCTCCCTTCTTTTTCTGCCGATGCCAGGGGATCGTAAACACATCAAGAAAGTAGACACTCCCAAGAATCCAGGCGCCGGTTCCTTCTTAACGTGTACGCGCAGTTACACAGTGTAACATTGCTGGTTTTGTATTGTAAGTAGTGTGCAGGTGGACACACACAGCCAGCACTAAGAGAACAGAAGTAGAAGGGAGCATTGGCATTGAGAGCTGTGAATGCCCTTGAACATTTTATTCAACAAAATCTGTGACATCGCGGATAATCACTGATCATTAATGGCTATCATCTGTGGGTGTGTGTGAAGCTAAGTGCAGCCAAACTCTGTGTGTCAGTGTGTGCGCGGTACCACAGCGAGCATGTTTGTGATGTCTCCCTGGAAAATGCCGCAGAGAAACACCAACCGTGCCACTCGTGCAAACCTCACGCTCACCATATTTGGGTTGCCAGGTTGGGTGGCCTGTGGCACGTTTCTTTTTGGGGGGGCAAGATTTGATATGATGAAATCAAGCTTTTGCCATCTCACATGCTGCACTTGTCACAAAGAAAAAAGCCCGCTGGGTTATCGCCTGAGCCCCCTCCTCCTTTCCTTCTCGGACTATCCCATCACTGAGGCCCCCAGCTTGGGAGTTGCTAGGTAACCAGAACCAGCTGTTGGTCCTAAGCCCGTTGAGCCCGTTTTGGCTCCACGTCAACTGCAGAGTAGTTTTCTCTGAAAGCTCGCTGTGAACTCAGCGACCGCCGCTGTGGCCCTGACATCATCGTGCCATGGAAAATCTTCCTCACTTCCTTTTGTTTTTGCAGTTTTATTGTTCCATCGGTGCAGGGACCGGTGTGGGAGCGTCCACGGCGTGTATCACACCAGTTTGAGCAATTTAGGAGCATTTCATCACCTTTCACACACAACTACGGGGGAGGAGATGGGAAATAGAGCAGGCGAGGGCGAGAGGAGGGTGAAAAGAATGAGCTGGATTTCTGAAGAAGTCACCTGTAATTTAGAGTCAGTTGAAAAAGACATCAGGATATAAAGGAGAGTCTCTAAAGTGTGTCACTCCTCTGTGAGGCGAGGATACTAAACTGCCTCAGAAGGCTTTTAACAGAGATTTGAGATGGCAGAGTACACAGTGTAATTATTCAGGAAATCACAACAGTGCAGGTAAGTTAATACGGCCCTGCATTCCCCAAGTGGACAGTTTACCTTTCAAAGTGTGGGACAACCTCACAAACAAGCCGCAAGTAAATCTGTGGGGAGCGCATTAACTTCCAAATGAAATCGTCTTTGTAAACCAGCCGAGGCATGCTGGAGACCCATGAAACCACAAAAACCAGAGCGCACGATCTGTCAGAAAACAGAGCTTCAGAAACGAAGATGTAGCGCGATGTTATTAAATATCAAACACCATTTAAAGATTTGAAACCCAAAGGGGAGAAACGCAGGTTTGAGCTGGAGTTTGTTTTCTTTCATTGATTGTTTGCGCTCTATTTAGGAAATGATCCTTCTCCCTCTGAAAACTCTGACTCACAGCGTCTGGCAGCGAAGCTTTCTGAGCTGCTTTTCCAAGATCACCCCTTCCAAACGAGAGAATTAGACACCAGATCGTATTCACTAAGGAGAGGCATATTTCTATGAGTTCTGCTTTTCTTTTTTTTCTCGCTCCCTCTCTAACGTTTTAAAAGATGACTTCTATTTCTGTTGTCAGAATCCAAAAAGGCTTTTTAGTTTGGAACATCTGTAATCCATTTGTGGTTTAAAGTACGCTCTTGCCAGCTCTGCCAAAAGTTTTCATACTTCCTGGAGAATCATCCAGTTTGTGATTAGCGTTGGCTAAAGGATGATATCAGTCTTAGTCCATTCAAGCTTCCCTGGAGGGATGTAACAACACATGACCTCCACTGGATAAGACTATCTGCTGTCACACTGAACACGGTTCAGATTTAGTTAGTCAAGCTGTTGGCTTTGTTTCTTTATTACTTGCTGGCTCGCAGACAATGCTGGCTGTTGTGCTATGATAAATACTTCGGGTACAATAACAGGAAATTGACACAAGCAATTTGCATTTTTATCCGAATGACTACCAGCCAAAATATCCTAGCGCCTAATGTAAACCATCTTTAGTCATGTTATTTCTGCTGCTCACAGAGGTTTACATAACAGCAAATAGGCACTTGAAAAAATGGCTCCGTGGTGCATTTTTGCCCCGCTTAAAAATGAGTCTGGTGTTTTGTCTGGTGTTGGGTGGGACCGTGTGTTTGGACAAGGAGAGTTCTGGCTTTGCTTTTGGCTCCTAGAGTCCAGGTTCTGGGTCTGGCTGTCGGGTGGAGCGGCTGGTAAGCTGTTGCCAAACTCCTCAGGCTGGTGCCGACCCAAGCGGGGAGGGGGAGAGAGAAGAACAGGAGGGAGGAAGATTGATGTAAACAGAGAGAAAGTGGCAGGACACAGGAGCCAGATGTGATCAGGTTTTTCACTCTTTAGTAGCCGGACCTCTGGCCTATAAGTGCTGCCATGAGACTTGCAGCTGTGTGATCAGAGGGGGTGATAGGAGCCACCTTAGGGTGAATACTGGGACAACGCTAACTCATGCTCTCCCATTTGGGCTCTTTTGCCACTTTGGAGATCCATAACATGCCTTCTGTGATGAAGGCTGTTGGTAGTAATAACTTGTTTTCTTATTATTTCATGATCTATTTTTAATGTAACAACTAAGACATGATCTCGCCATAACTCACATTGTTCTCTCGTAATCATCAGATAAAATATGGCTGATTCTCTTCAACAGACATAAGATAACAGTTGCCTGTTATGTTCCTGCTTTACATGTAACATCAACAGATGACTGTTATTACAGGCGTCTGCAGCTGCAAGCTAATTCGGAGTCTCCGTAATATTCCACAAGGACCAATAATGTCCCTGCAGTAATCAACATTTAGTTTACAGACGCCTGTAGTAACCAAATAAGACGTACGGAAAGGCAGTGTAATGTTCCCATAATGTTACTACCAGAGCTGATAATGTGTGTCTGTGGTTTATATCAATAAGCTGTAATCCTGATGTCATAATACATTACTCCAAGTGATTAGTAGTTTGAAAATAATTAATGAGTCATTAAAGGATTTTGTTTTATACATTTGAATAGTTTATCAGTAAAATATTCTTAATAATTGATATTGTGATATTGTTTTCACTCAGCCTTGTTTCTTTTTCTTGTCAAACAACTTTGGGTTTGTGTCAGTGTGTCATGACGGCAGGTTTTACTCTTCAACATAAATCAAAAATACACATCGACCCTCCCTCCCACCCACATTAACTGGTGCTAAAACAATCCAAATGTCTTCACACAGTAACAAACTGAATGAATGACAGGAGTGATTTTAAGAAATCACATCAGTTACAATAGAAAAAGGAGAAAAGCAAAGTGTAAGAGGGCAACAGCACAGTGTAGCTCTGATGGTATGCCAGAAAAGCCCCCCTGACGTAATAACAGTTCTTATCAGATCCACGTACAGTACAGTGAAAAGAGCTTTCTCATGTTTGAAACAAGACGTTATTTTGTCAAGCCACTGAAAGTGTGTATGTGAGGCAGCTTTGTTCCATCTGAGGAATACTGCTTGTCTTGCTAGGAGGCAAAGACAGAACATTTTGTTGGTTGTGTCAAATGTGCATCTTAAAGGTTTGAGAAGCATCCCTCGAACACTCTTCTGACCTGTGGCACTGCCGGTGAAGGCAGATCACAGAGGTATTAGCATACTTATGGATGCATTTTAGAAAATTTCACTTCAGTACTGTGTATGTGTGTATTTCAACAAGGCTGTGATTGACAAGTTGTTAGGTTCAGGCACAAAAACGTCTTGGTTAATGGTAGGAAAAGATTGTGACTTTGCTTAAAATACCCAATTTTTTGGGGCACAATCCTGGCAGAAAAAGCAACAATGTCTCAGAAAAAACACAAATGCTTTTCGTGCCACTATCCCCGCCGATGAGCTGCTGCAAAACACTCATGTTTGGTGCCTGGGAAACTGCAGGAAACACAGCAATGACTCGCCAAAACACAACTGTTTTTGTTGCTTGTTGGACACAGTGGTGTGCAGTGGTGTGCAGCTTGGCAGCTTTGTCCGGATGACAAAGTCAGCTTGTATACTACGTCACTTTAGAAACGTTAATGTGAAATGCATAAAAGTGTGAATGTCATGCACTAGTGCACCAGCTTAAAGTGGGATTTGTACATGTGTGTCAGCTTTATGCAGAGCCTATGTTGTAGCCTACACAAGTTGCCTATGCCATTGTGAGCATTTATACTTGTGCAGTGGTGTGTCTGTGTCACTCTGCAGTTACACCTAGACCTAAGTCAGTCTAACTAGAGGCTGGTACAAGGCAAGCCTGAGCCAGCCCTAACTATAAGCTTTATCAAAGAGGAAAGTCTTAAGTCTAGTCTTAAATGTGGAGACGGGGGTCTGCCTCCCGGAGGCCGCTCCTGATCTACTTTTGGAGACTTTATGGCACTATGAGCTCTCTAAGATATGACAGAGCTTGACCATTTAGAGCTTTATAAGCTAACAGTAGGATTTTAAATTCAATTCTGGATTTTACAGGGAGCCAGTGCAGAGAAACTAAAACAGGAGAAATATGATCTCGTTTCTTAGTTCCTGAGAGTTTTTAAAGACTTACTAGAGCTACCTGATAATAGAGAGTTACAGTAATCCAGCCTTGAGGTAACAAAAGCATGGACCAATTTTTCTGCATCTTTTCAGGTCAGGATAGGCCTAATTTTTACAATATTACGCAGATGAAAAAATGCAGTCCGTGAGGTTTGTTTTAAATGAGAATTAAAAGACAAATCTTGATCGAATGTTACTGCGAGGTTTCTTACGGTAGTGCTAGAGGCCAGAGCAATGCCATCTAGAGAAACTATGTCATCAGATAAATCATCATCAACTCATCTCTGAGTTGTTTGGGGCCAAGAACAATAACTTCAGTTTTGTCTGAATTTAACATCAGGAAATTGGTGCTCATCCAGGTTTTTATGTCTTTAAGGCAATTATGAATTCAGCTTCATTACAACTCACAAAGTTCACCAACAAAACAACTGTCTCATACTAAACACATTTTCCAAACAAATACAACATGCTAACGTTATTAGCACAAGCCTATGGCATTTTACATTGTGTAAAGTAGCCTAGCGAATAGCAGAGATTTCTATACTCATTTAAAGCCAGGATAAATGTCACACAGGTGAGAAATGCTATTTTATGTAGGTTTTTTTGTCTTCACAATTTATTCCTTCTTATCTGTGAAATTAAAGTATATAAAACCTTAATTTCCACTGCGGCAGAGTACGAGCGTAGCGCACGGCATAGGGTACGGCGATTAAATGCAGAAGTATAAATCCCCCTTAAGAGTGTCATCCTATTTGTCGACAACTCAGCCCTATTTCTAAATATCATTTCCCCTCATACACTGTTTGTGCAGCTCGTTACTGATTAGTTTAAGAACTTTAAAATGATGATGGATTCTGCTCAACCTGCACTGGCAGGAGGGAAGGTAGTGTAGTGTACCTCTGACAGTGTGAGACTGGAGACGAAAGCCCCAAAACTCATTAACTTTGATGTGACAGACGATCCCCGAAGGCATGGTGTGTGAGGGGCCATTACAGAGCCTCAGTCAACAACACCTTTCCAACAGAGTGTGTTTATTTCTCTGTGAATTAACAGTATGATTGTCCAAACAATTGTGGATTTTTAAAAATTCTCCACACCTGTCCTCATGGATGATAATCACGCTGTCATTCTCGTTTATTTTCCTTTGGCTAAGGGAAGATTCAGTTCTTTCTGTCTAAAGCCAAAGAGCTCCTTCAAATCACTGGCCAGGTATCCGAGTCATTAAGACCCTCATTAACAGCCTTGTTAGGCGTTAATTATCCACAGATTCATCATGTGTTAAATGCGGTGCCACGTTCTGCCTTATTAGGCTGGAGAAAGGCTATTAGCCACTTGGAAATAATTAATCAACAGCAGTTTGACCTACTTCCTACAAGTGACGCTGCTTTTTTTCCCCCTAACAGCGGCTTCTTGTTTGCGTATGTGGATAACATATAAGCAGGTTATTCTGTGGTCGCTGCTTTTCTGTCCTGAGTGTGTGTGTGTGTGTGTGACTGTTTAGATGATAGAAGTATATTGTTGCTCAGCCAGTCAAAGCTGTGATAATGAACTCTGCAGGAGTGTGATGAGGAGGCGCAGGGAGAGCTGTGGAGCCACAGGTGTGTTTGGCAAGCAGTCCCCCAACCCCCTACCTCTTCTCGCTAACACATACTAACCATACACACACAGACACACTCAAACACAAACACAATGAGTCCCCCCGGTGAGAATAATGCATGCTTTCAGCTTATACGAGGAACAGAAAGATGGAGGTCACTTCTTCCACATTATTTCTTTTAACCTTTTCTTTTTTATGCACCTTTCTTCTTTTCTCGTCATTCTTCTCTTTTGATATGCCATTTAGGCTTTTATGAAGCGCTGCTTTTATTAGGAGCGCCGCACAATAATAATATTGTTAATGGCTGTAATATAATGGAATATAATAAAAACACAATCTCTTTATCAGTACGGCATTTTATAAAACACAGTTATAAAGTGGTGCACAAAGCAGCTCTAAAACTCATAAAATCAACACAAAACACTGAAGACAAAGTAAGCAAAACATAAAAGAAAAGCAATAATACAGAAAAAAATAACCAGAGGAAAAGGTCAGTAATAACTAACAGAACATAATTTCATCCAAACAAGTGGTGATTTAACAGATAATAATAACTCTGCTGGTTTAAACTGCTCAGAGGAGGCCGTGATGGCCCAGGCTGCATGATTTGTTGTCTTTAACCTCAAATTTGGATCAAGTATTGCACTTTCATAAAGTTTAGGAACTCACAAGAGACAGATTTAAACAAAGAATAATCAAAACTGAAGCCAAGATATTCTGACTTTCAGTGTCTAGCATGGGTCAGGCAAGTATATAGTGTTTTTGCACAGCGCGTCACTTCCCGTAAGGCTGCCTCCTGAAAGTTGATGATTTGATTCAGCAGTCGGAGACCCCTCAGTCAGCTGAGATTTGTCAAGCAGTCGTTTGTTATTTTTCTTTTGGCAGTCAGCGGCTTTGTACTTCTAGGGATGTTTCTGGCCTCAGATTTTGCTGCAGAGTGAGCGCTCCTCACTTTCACGCTGATCTCCGGCACAGGCAGCTGCAGACCAAGAGCCAGGGTGAGTCTGAGTCAGGTGGAGGCAGCTGCTCAGAGGAAGACAGGCTTTAGTCGGCAGACCCTGAGATGAGTTAACTTGTGCCTTCTGCTTAGAGGTGATGGATTAACAGCTCACAGAAACTTAATATGATATAGTCTCTGGCTTTTATTTGACATCTGATGTCAAAAAATGTTGCACAATTTTGATTCTGTTTTTAGCATAGTTAGCTCATATTAGCATGGAGGGCGAACTTTTATCAGCCACATGGGAAAAGTCGAATATTCGCATTTTACAGCCAAATCCAATTCGACTGACATAAATTTGAGTCGGATACAGCCCCAATTTCTCATACTGCAGTTAAACAGCTTCTTTCACTAGGCCTGCCTTGCCTCCTAAATGGCCACATCCTTTAAACTCCACCCACACATCCAGTTTTCAGGCTTTCTGTTAAAAGAATGTCAAGGCTCAAGCCCTTGGGATGAGGAAACTGAACTACATGCACAAAACTGGTGGAATACCCCTTTAAAGGCCCATCCACATTGTTAAAAGTGATCAGTGTCTTATAATTCATCCTGCAAGTATTGCTGCAACCCGCATGAGATCCTAAGTTGAAGCGATACAATGACAGGAGCCCATCACCAGAGTGTCCTCCTTCCCTCCTCATCCTGTTTCTCACTGCTCCCCTCCTTTCCTTTCCTCTTCATCTTTAATTCCCAGAGTGCTGAACTCTTCCTCTCTACATGTCGTCTCTGCTTGTAGAGAGTTTTTGCTACACACCCCCATGTCTCTGCCTCTGAGATGTCTGAATGTGGTTCACCTTCCTCTGCGGTTTGGTAGAAACACAGGCGGAAACACACCGAGAGAACGCCACCAGTTATTAGATGAATTAACCCTGAAAAAAAAAAAAGCGGAGAGAGCTGTGATATCAATGGCACACTGCTAAGCTCTTTTTTTAAATTAATCCCCTGTTTCCGTTTCTCTCTGATAGGTGTGGTGCAGGTGGCCTGTTATTGTGTGCGTGTGTGTGTTTGCATGCGTGTAAAGGCATCAAACGATGCATAATTTACGACCTGTTTTTTCAGCATCCTTTTAGCGCTGTATATCTTCAGAGGATGTGGTACCATAGAGGTGTGTCTTGCTTGTAAAAGCTAAAAAAATGAATCTACAGTTCGTTGCATCCAGACTCTTTTTTTAAAATAGACAAATTCTTTTAAGGCTTTTATCTTGGAGCCCTGACACATCAAGCTGATGGTCGGTTGTTGGTCCAAGTCGGGCTGCTGTGAGCATCTATTGCCCTAGTTTTTCCTTGCCATTTGCACTAGTCAGCCCTTGTTGCCTGTTTTTTGGCAGATTCAGTATGCTCAGTCGGCACTGGAGACGGTGTTGCCTGTAGGTGAATGAAATCACTCTGATTGACAGGTCAGTTTGGTGCATGAGAAGAGAAACTGAAGTGAGGAAAGCATGACATCAAAAACAAATGTATTATATTAGGTAAGTTTTTTTTCAGCCATTGAGTTCAATAGAAACGGTTCAAAATGTTCGCCAGGGCATGGTAAATATTGGGGTGTAAATCACTAGTTTCATTACAATACAATATCATGTTGATTCTTTGGACAACGGCACGATGCGATTTAGGGGCCTGTGATCGATTTGAGACAAAACTGTCTGCCCATTTAATCGGTTGCAGAAGAAGCTGCCACCACTTTCTGTTTTGGTTTTGGCCATAAAACCCATAAATGATGCAGTAAAGTTTACTTTAAATTGACTCCGCTAACACATAAAACAGCACATGGGATAAGTTAACTTGAGGTTTCTGTCGGAGGGACCTACCTAAAAGAAATGTTTTCATTTTGACCCAAACCATCATCTGTGTCCTAACTCCAGGTCTATCTGGCGTAAAGCCCCGAAGGAAAACTTCTCACAACAGTGATATGACATGGATTAATAACAATATTGTTCGGCAGAAGTATCAACTTCAGCTCAGTAACTGTCATGGTTCAGAGACAAAACAATTATTAGCTGAAGCATGTTTACTTTGTATAAATTAGCCTAGCAGCTAGCAGACTTTTTCCTCTACTCACAGCTTAACAAATGACATGTAACGTTGTTTTTTCTTACTTACTGTTGGTTTAAGTCACTGCATCTCCCCCATCTCTCCACTGTTTTGTTAATATGCTATCTGGCTAACAAGCATCTTGAATCCATTCTGTCGGTCTTCTAGTTTCCCTACCTGCTGGTATGGAGGGTTATTTTCTCTCATGCAGGCGCAGAATGTACGGGTTAGTTAGCCATTGGCTGTAGTCTTTGCGGTGTGTTTAAGTGCAACTTTTTGGCCGGGACACAGGCAACATGAGGCGACCCAACAGTCGGCCTTTGGTTTGGACTACATTTTTGATTTTGGTTTGGTGTGTCGGGGCCTTTAAGCGCAACGAAATGTTAAGTGTTTCTCTATAACATGAAGTATTCATGACTTAATAAGAACGTAATTAAGTTAAAGAGAAAGTTTGGAAAGATATTGTTGGTTATTATTTATTAAGCACTCAAAATCTCTGCTAATCTGTTTCATCAGGACTGTGTGGGTGTTGTGTGATCAGATTTTATCAACAGTGGCCTGGCAACAAAAACCAACAACCCAACAACTGGCATCAAATTTAGATTCAAATGTTTATACTTTTTTTCATAGCTGAGCCTCGCCCATTTCAAGCCAGCAAGAACACACACACACACACACACACACACACACACACAAATACAGAAATCTCTTGTAAAACAGCCAAAACTCTTCTAACTTTGGCAGCAATGTTTGCGTTCATGTAGGATCCCATCACTCACAGTGACAAGCTGATTGAAAAAATGGGTTTTAAGGGCCTTAAAATTGCAAACCAGAACCAGAAAACACCATTTCCATCTTCCTCAAACTTGGATCAGTAATCACTGCAACCTTTTTTTATGAACTCTGCAGAACAGAGAACAAGCCTGCTGGTGCAGAAGTGAGGCACAATTAACCGATTCGCTGCTACATTTGCATGCACCTCATGTTTTTCGTATTTTGTTTCCCCGTTCTACGCATCTGATTTGTTTAAAGTACATATGTTTGCATGTTGTAGTCGTGTAGGTCACAAACATGCTTCTTGCTTCCCAAAAGTGGAGGAGTTAGAGAGACAGACATGGAGCGAGCAGGCTTGGATGTCCTCTCCAGCAGCGCAGATGTCACTAAATAAAATATTTCATAATCCTGCCCAAATCCTCTAATCACCATGACAACAGGCAGCAGGGAGCCAGAGAGTGGTGGTGTGTGGACCCCCCCTTTCTCCTTTCTCTTTTCCCTCTTTTCAGTGGAATTTGGGTCCGCACAGTCACATTTCTCCTCAGTTTTACACAATTATTTAACAAACTAAAGAACACATCATGTTGATTTAAGGAAGTGAGAGTAAGAATTCATCCGTATTGGCACATTTCTAGTTTCCAGCAGTGTTTCTGACACTTTTCTCCCCGGAGGGCAGCCATATCACAACTTGACAGAAGGATGAAGACGAAGCCAAAAAACTCGCTCGAACCTGGAGACGAAGTTTGAATTAAGCGGCTGATTTTCTTCAGTGTCGAAACGAGTGTGTGAAGGGTGTAAACTGTACAGAAGAAGCAGAGACGCACACACTGGAGGCCTGCCGGTTTCTGTACGGTGATAGGATAATGGAGGTGATGACCTCATGGGGTGAAAGGACCTGTTGCCTGGTAACAGTGTGGATAACAGCGAGAGAGGGGGGTATTCATATCACCAGCGTTGTATGTGTGTGCGTGAGTGTGTGTGTGTGATATCGACCAGTGTTGCCAGGTAAAGGAGACGATGATAGTGGTTTAAAGTAGGGAACTACACACACTTGGGCATGTGTGTGTGTGTCACTAATTTAGCCTATCACACAGGCAAAACACACAGTCCCAGCCTGTGTAAACACTTCCTGCTGCGGGATGCATTTCCCACATTTTACTGCTTCTTCTGCAGCTCACTTGACTGTGTGTGCCAGACATAAATAATTAACTCCCTCTCTTTCTCCCTCTGTCTCTCTGCAGGTATTCGGCCCCAGATTATGAATGGGCCTATGCACCCGCGCCCCCTGGTGGCGCTGCTGGATGGGCGCGACTGCACCGTGGAGATGCCCATCCTCAAAGACCTGGCCACCGTGGCTTTCTGTGACGCCCAGTCCACACAGGAGATACATGAAAAGGTACAGAAATAATTTGTCAGGTGTCATCTCTTCATCTGTAGCTTTTAAAAAATGTGGCAGCTACACTTCTTACAATAACAGAATTTGATTGCCCCCATTTTATTTAACATCTTTACATTAGTTAAACTGTTACCTGCACTAAAACAAACCTGAAGCTCTGACCTTGGTAACCCGTAACAACAACAGACCACAGTCCTGGGATGGCTCTTCACATTAGATTAAATTCGATTTTATTTCGAACGTGCAAAAATAATTAAAAAAAAAATCAAGATTAAAAGTAAAAAAACAATACAAGAATACCTAACAAACATATTTCATGTCTGAAACGGGTTAGGGACTCAAATCTTACCCCTTATGCATATATTTAATCAATAAGCTCAATATTAAACACGAATATTCCCACCCTCCACCCCAGTGTTCACCACACACACCTCGCTCAAATCATTCAAAGCGAAATAAAACATTCAAAACAGAACAAGAGCCTTCAAAGCCCTGTCCAAAATCTCGAGTGTCTGACATGAAGGCTCCTTATTTATCAGCTCGTTTTAGCAGCCTTTGTTTATGTATGTAATTAACTTTAATTAGTTCTTGTTGATTTGCTGTCAATTTTATGTTTCCTTTTTTTCTTCTCTTCAAGCAATTTTCATTGCTTCAAGCAATCTGGAGCTTGTAGACATCAAGTGTAATCTGTCTCACCACTCAGCCAAGAAAAAAATAAATAAATAAAAAGGGGGGGAAAAAATGAAGAATGAAACAATAGTGTGTCAGGCGGAGGAGCTGTAACAAGGAACTTCATGTATTTGACAATGTGTTTAAATCTATGTTTTCCAAGATTCCTGCGGTCACATACTGTCGTCATTTCTGGCTCTGTGTTTTCTTTGAATTTTAATAACAACAATTAATGAGTGTGGATTCATTCTTGGCATCACATGTCTACGATTTAATATTCTAAACTTAAGGTTTATTTTCTTGCTTGTTTCTGGAGCTTTTTGCCTACAAATGGAAATTTGGTCACATGTTAATTATATTGAAATAGTGCATTTAAAAACAAGTCAAACAGTGCTTTTTTAAGGGCACAAAGTCAGGAAATTCATCGATAATGAAAAAAAAAAGAATGGAACGCTTGTACTTTATGGAAATAAATCAAAAGTATGAATGCGACTAAGGCACAGAGAAACAGGGAATATTAGGGTGTCTACAGGTCCTTAAAATGTCTCAAATTAAGTTTTCTTAATATAAGACTTCAGATTCATTGGGTCTTGAATATTTTCTGTTACATTACCGCAAAAATTTCTCCAGCCTGACAGACGCAATGACTGTCTACAACCATACAAACCAAAGAACTGCAATAATAATTAGCATTGATGACACCAGTGAGTTTTTGTTTTCTTTGTACATTAAACACATTAAACTCAAAGTCACCCAATATTTGTTATTTTTCCTTTATTGTTCATTTTGGACTGACATCAGTGTGTTTACTTGGAAGAGTACTTACACATGTGCGTCACACACATACACACACACATATATAGTGTGTACTTCCATTGCAGGTTTGGTCTTACATTTCACATAAGGTGGTATTAAGAAGGTCTTAAAAAACCTTCAATTTAATTTGGTTCTATCTGTAGACACTCTTAATAAACAACCAACAAATTAATAAGAGTTTTCAGTTAGAATTCCTCCACATCGTCTATATTTACCTTAAAAGAATTCACATTACAACTGTTTTAATTTTCTGATGTTCCTGAATGTGACAGACAGCAAATGCATTTTTTGTAAGTTTAATGAGGTAATTGCTATAATTTACCAACAAAACGCAGTGTTTTGCTAAGTCCCACACTGCTGTGCTGAGACTGTGCTGTGATTGGTGCGTTAGTGTCTGAGGCACGTAGGGGATAAGGGCACAGAGGTCATGATTACAGATAGTACTCGCCACTCACTGCACAGGAGGGCAGGACTTGGCAGAACGCTGTCGTTTGGTGGATAGGTCTACATTCTATGATTCATTCATTTTTTGTAGCTGCTTATCCTGGTAGTAGCCGCGGGGGCGCTGGAGCCTATCCCAGCTGTCATTGAGCAACAGGCGGGGGTACACCCTGGACAGGTCACCAGACTGTCTATCACAGGGCTGACACATAGAGACAGACAACCATTCACACTCACATTCACACCTACGGACAATTTAGAGTCACCTAACCTGCATGTCTTTGGACTGTGGGAGGAAGCTGGAGAAAACTCACGCTGATGTGCAACCTCTGCACAGAAGGGCTCCCCCACCGACAATGCTAACCACTGCACCACCGTGCTGCCAGACATTCTAGCATCTACTGTTTAATATACAGCACATGTTTGGAATAGGTCAGACCACATAAAGCACTGCTCCCTGTAATAGCGGCAGCATCTGCAGGACGCAGGCATGATATGGACATAGGATGAACTTTGAATGCGATTCTTGAATAATTTGCCTTCCGTTGAGCGCAGAAGGGTCAACCCTCTCCTCTTTCTGCGTCTCCTCCTCTGTAATGTTTTAATAATATTTCAGCCCACTGGCTTGTTCCACTCTCCCAGTTCAGCTATAATGGTTTCATCACTGACTCTAATCCCACTGGGTGCTGAAGTGCTGCCTTGTTAAATAAGGAGGAGGAGGAGGAGGAGGAGGCTGGTAATAGAAATGCAGTATAATTGTTCTGAGCCAGAGTGGGTGAAACACTTGTCTTATTTTACCGCCTATACACTGAAGCCAGTCAGGAGAAATTTTACAATCTGAGCTGAAGGGTTTGTGTCTTTAAAGAAGACGACAGAGAGGGTTCCACTTCCTGTTTTAAGAGAAATTGTACCTTGCACTTGTCAGTTTTACTTTTATGCCATCCTAATGATTTGAATTTAGAGGTTAAATGGAAGAAATATAAAATAAATACTTGATTTTTCTTCATCTAACTTTAGGCTTTTCTATGCCCCCTTAATCCACATACACTTACACACACACACGCACGCACACACACAAGCAATCTCCGTCCAGTACGATGCTCTCGTAGTGAATACATTACACATACTGAGGACCCATCTGGGAGAATAGATGTTGGCAGCGTTCCCACAACTATAACTGCACAGCAGAGGGTACAGATGGGGCACTCTACACACACACACACTTACACACTCGCCAACAACCTCACTGCAAGTTTCAGTAGTGAAGTACTGTTCACACACAAGTATACAAACAGACTCACACACCAAGCAAGCAAACCAAAGCACACTGCTGACTTTTTGCACGCACTGCCTGGAAGAGAGCAAATGCGGCGATTAAGGAATCTGTCACTCAAGGAATCAGTGTGTAAACTGGAGTACTCGTGCTCTGCAAAGTGCAACTGCGAGCCAATGGTGACCTGCAAGAAGTGTTTTGGGGCCCTGTTGAGTGCACATTAAAAGAAATTTATTACAAAGCACTTGTGGTCTATTAACTAATAACAGCAGCACTGTCCTTGGAAAGACAGAGAAGACTTTCAGAAAGATAAAAAAGAGTGGCGTGTTTTTCAAGTGTGTTTCGCATCACTGTATCAGTAACCACTGTTCTCATGAAGTGCTGCTGTTTTAGTGCAAAGTAAAAGTTGCACCAAAAAAAAAAAAAATCTCAACCACAGGAGAGGATGTAATTGAGAAAATTATGTGTATCTCGCTCATGCAGAAAACATCAATCAGGACAAAAGAACGTTTCAGGAGAAATGGAGCATGTCAGTACTTTGTCATACATGAATGGCAGGGTTTTTGTGGTATTTTGGGGGCTTGTTTGATAGTTGACAGTGTAGTGATGGACGGGAAATGTTGGGGGAGAGATGGGGGAATTGGAATTGAGAGCAAAGATGTTGTGGTTATATAGTATGTGCCTTAACCATACAGGGATGCTCTGTGTGTTGAATCATTCAGGAGTAATAAAATAAAAATATTCATGCATAAAATGATGGTCCTAGACTTTTATGTCCACATTATTTTCCTTATGTCCCTCCATCCAGTCAGTGTAGGCTTCCCAAAGAATTAGCCCTTAATCACGATGGCTTTTGAGAACCATACACAGAGAAAGGAAGATAAACATTGTTGTTGTTTTAGCAAAGTTGTTTAAATAATGTATTGAATTAGTTTGTCTTTGTTGCAGCTTTTGAGCACAATCTTGACATTTGGAGAAAATAGCTTTTTACCAACCATTAGATGAGAGGTTTGATACAGCCACAGTGACATCACCCATTGGTTTGTGGACTACCGTTCTGAAAGAAGCAGAAGAAGCAGAAGTGACCATTATTGGATGAGAGGTGAAGCTGTGGAAGAGTGCTTTGCCTCTATCCTGATTTACAGGTCGCTGTGGTATTATCTTGTCAATCACAAGGTAGCCATACCCTGCTTTATTATCTATTTTGCTCTAAATGGATCATAATTGACAAAATTAACATCATGCTGTATTCAAGAAGACTTGAAACTGTCGATTGAGACCATAAACTCATCAGGAAAATAGTTACTAAGGTAATAAATCAAGGTAGAAGAAGGATCATTGTCTTAGACTAACAGACTTCTTTTTGCAACCTGTGGAGTCGCCCCCTGTTGGTGATTAACAATAATGCAGTTTCAATGCACCTCCTTCATTGGCTTCACTCTCCAGACCCGTCCACCTCTTTTATACAATCTATGGCACCAAGGTCACCAAAGCTTCACAGTGAGGCCTTCTTGATTTTAAGGGGTGGAACAAAACTTAATTTAAAAATAAAATTCACAAATGTCCTTTATCTATATATTCATTTCTGTGAAGAAAACGAAATAAAATTGTTATTTTTTTAGTTTAGATTACTATTTGAGATTAGGGGTGTGCCATATCATCTCGTTAACTCGATAATACCAGTATAATTTTTAATATCATATGAAAAATTCATGTTGTGATACTCTTGTGACATGTTGACATACTGATGTCATCCTGTTACCCACGGCAACAACAAGCATGGCTGAAAGCAAAATTTTTACCGATATATGTGAATGTGCGATAGCTGTGGTATCATAACAGCCTGTCACAGGTTACAGTGTGATGATTAGAGGAGAAATGGCAGAGCATAAAGGTCCAGGTGGAAAAAAACAACGTTTAGGATTTTGCTAAAACAGAAGGTAATCACCTGTTGATTTAGATCCCAGAATCTGAATTCTTTGAAAATTTGAAGGCAAACTGTAAAACTATCACTTATTTTGTGGCAATTCTATGTTCTTAAATTACTAGTTTGTCATATTGCAAAAATACCCTCAAATATTGTAATATTATGTTAGGGCTATATCACCCACCCCTGTTTAAGATACCAATTGGTCAGATAGCCAAGGATCGTCAGTGTACTCAACGATAGAAAAGGGGTCCCCTGATGAAAAAGGTTAAAAACCACTGGTCTTTGAGATGATACAACTCATTACACTGAGTAGGAAGCTAGAGTCGACAGGCGGTTAGTGTAGCATAATGACTGAAAGCAGGGGAAACTGTTTGCCCGGCTCACTCCGAAGTTCAAGAATACGCCTACCAACCGCTATAAAGCTCATTATTTTATAGTAATGTAACTCCCTCTGAAACCTCAAATGAATCTCAATGCTCAAGTATTTCGTTAAGGCTTTGTTCTATTACACACGTGTATAAAAGTGAAGTGTGTTTCCATTGTTAAAGGCTTTATATGCTTTGCAGTATTCATGATCCCTCGCTGTAGGTAATGTAATAGCATTGTGCAAAACAATGTAAAGATGAACATGCACCGTGGCATGCCAGCTCAAACTGCAGAATACTTCTTTAACAAATTAAAGCAACACAAAACCCATTTGCTCACTTTTTCCACTTCTTGTAAACTTGCTTTCAGCTCGTCTCTCTGTTGCTCAGCAGTCAGGGGTGCTTCTCTGTCATTTTCCAGCATCGTCTCCAGCCAAGCCTGCTGCTGGGCCCGCTTCTCTCAAGTAATGAGATTAATGCATGAGGAGAGCTTTAACCTTGAATTTAGCATCCAGCTCTCACTACAGCTCACTCCAATAAAAAAAAAAAAAAAAAAAAAAATGTTGCATGGTAATTCATGGTTATGCTAATCTGGCTGGGTTAGGTTAATTCACTGAGCGGGTTGTGAATTTAAACCTGTTATTTAACAGCGGTGGCTTGCAGCAGCTACTTGCTCATGCTTTCTGGGTTCCTCGGCAGCTGTCGGTCTACTTTATGATCCCGCCCGCATCCACTTCAACCTTGTTTGCGTACGGTCTGAATGAATGGATTGTGACAAAAACCAGCTTTGGCAAGCGCTCATTATAAACACAGAGACAACCACTCATGTTTTAGGGCACACATAAACAATCAATTTGCATTTAGATGAAGAACATAACGGACATAAACTTAGATCCTGGAAAAGGGAGGTAGAGACAGCACTCTTATTAAAGTTGCTCATACATAACGTTGTGGAAAAACCATCTGAATTATAATGTTTGGATGATATTGATTAAGAACACATTGTGATCATAGTATGAATCCAGATTTCCAGTTTGCTCTCATCTCTAACGCAGCTAATGATTGCTGAGGGAATACTGAAGCAATAAGACAGCGATGATGATGCCTCTTCCTCTCTAATCAGGTGCTGAATGAGGCAGTAGGGGCCATGATGTACCACACTATCACCCTGACCAGAGAGGACCTGGAGAAGTTCAAGGCGCTGCGCATCATCATCCGCATCGGCAGCGGCTACGACAACATCGACATCAAGGCTGCCGGGGATCTCGGTGAGAAGGAGACAGATGCAGACAAATAGGAGGAAGATAGATGTAAAAAGTGAAGTTGTTCAGTAGCAGACAGTAATAATATGCTGAGAATAATGAACAAGGAGGGGTTGTATTTGCCCATATGGCTCGTTCATTCACTACAGCATGAGAAAAAAAAAGAATAAATCAAAAAAATTATGCATTATGGATAAGGATAGTGCACTTTTGGATGGAAGCCAAACCAAACTCTGCTTGCTGTATTGACTTAACATAAATAACATATGTAGCAGGAATTATTACATACTGTAAACAGAATATGTAATGGCGCTGATTGCATATGCAGAGCAGATGCTCCAACTGATATGAAACTCTCCCTCCGATTCCCATTTGGCCCCTTCGGCATATGTTTGGTATGAGAGCGGGATTTAGTGTGATATCCTAATTATTGTCGTTTGTGCAAATACATCTTAGTACGCTGACATGGATTTTTTTGTTTTTTTGAGAAATGTTCTTTTCATGGGCATAATTAGCAGTTATAATTATCCTCTTATCCTTCACAGTTCAGTTTTATACACAGTGCTTTTTTATTTTGTAGAGGGTCATAAAGAAAAGAAATTTCCTGCCAATTATTTTGTGAAATAAAACATGAATCTCTCTTCAAAACAGCTACAGTAATTATAACCGACTATTATAACTACTAAATCTGTGAGGCAATTATGTCATTTGAAGTGTCTATGTCGCTTTCATCTCTCGAGCTTCATTGTTTCTCCTTTTTCCTCTCCCATCTGACCTTTTCTAGGCATCGCCGTGTGTAATATTCCCTCAGCGGCTGTAGAGGAGACAGCAGACTCAACACTTTGTCACATCCTCAACCTGTATCGGCGAAACACCTGGCTGTACCAGGCTCTCCGGGAGGGCACGCGGGTCCAGAGTGTGGAGCAGATCCGGGAGGTGGCGTCGGGGGCGGCCAGGATCCGAGGAGAGACGCTTGGTCTCATCGGATTTGGTGAGCTCCTTCTGCCTTTTCAGCAATGGCTTGTTTCTTTCTTTCTCTCTTCTCTCTATTAAATATAAATCTTATTTTACGTGCTTGTTCAAATTCTGAGATTAAATGTTTTTAATGTAGCTTAATTTTTGGCAAGAGGTTGCAGCCATGCTAGTGGCTCTGTAAAGATGGGTGCAGGCAAAGGCTGTGTTTGAAATATACATAGTAAAAATAATGGACGTAGCTACAGTGATGTCACCGATTGTTTGTGGACTTGGCATTTGGCATTTTTGCCGTCGCCATCTTGGGGTTTTTTGGAGCCAGAAGTGACCATATTTGGACAAGAGGTTGGAGCTGTATAGGAGTGAGAAGTGGATCTGACTCAGAGACTGCGGTGACGCCTCGCTGACAACCTGTCAATCAAAGCAGCAAGGGCCCTAATTATGCAGAACTTTAAACCTTAATTACATAGACTTGGGTGAGTTATATAAAGGCACCCCCTGTGCAGTTGTTAAGAATGTTGAAATAATTTATAAAGACCAAAACCATTTTTTGCAGCAGGCTGTAAACATGTTAATTTCTGCTGTAAGGTTGGGCATTTTAACATTAAGGTGTATGGGGATTGACTTGTCTCTGGAGCCAGCCTCAAGTGGCTGTTTGAGGAACTGCAGTTTCTGGCACATCCATGTTAGCTTAATTATTTTACGGCCCCAGAGGTTGCAGCGTGGTTGGATCACTTACTAACATATTAGTCATGCAAAGCATGATGTAAAATTGAGTATGTGGTGCATCCACTGCATAGTATTTGGATTTTGTGTGTGAGAAATGCCTGAATGTGTACTACATTAGAGAAAATATTTCGTACTGGATGCGAATCCTAGGATAGCGAAGAAAAGGCCCGCCTCACTCTGCCTTAACATTCTTACCCCAACCCCAACTAGTTCCACTCCTCTTGCCTTAACCTAGCCAATCCAACCAACAAAAGCAATGAGTACTAGCTAGTCAGAGGGAGCATAGGGGGGTCATTCTTTCACTGTCCTAGGATTCCCAAATTTGTTTACTGGACATACTCAACTGCCCCACAATACACTGCGTCTCGTCAGACTGCACAACAGCCGAGATTTTGAGCCAGGTTAGAAGCTGTTAATATGTCACTTTATTAAGTTTTAACATTTTTCACTCTTTCAGTTCTGAAGATGTGGTCAGTTTATACAAATATTGCCTGTCTGGAAATTTCCTAGATGTTTTTGGAGATGTGAGAGGCGCTGGCAGGGTCATTGATAGAGTCATGAGATGCAGTCACATGACTGTTTTACTTGGACATACGACAGTGTGAATAGTGTCGGTAATGGCATACTGCCCACTAAATAAACTTTTTAGTAGGTTGTATGCAGTATATCCAACTTGAGTATGTAGGCAGTATGTTAGTATGCCATTCCGAACACGGCCATGGAGATACTTTAAGCGCATTTCTAACGTTAGTATGCTAACAAGCTCACAGTGTCAGTGCTACCATGATTTTTATATTATTTTTTATTAAACACAAACACTGTGGCTGGTTTAAAAAAAAAAAGCTTTTAGTGAGAGATTTTTTTTTGCGTATTAGATACATTAAAATGTAATTGGATGACAGATGTTTTGAACTAGCGAATGTTGAGCATTTGTGCTCATTAAACAATTAATCATTGGATTTGTTGTGATTAATTTTCTGTCAGATAACTAATAGATTAATCAATTTATATTTTCAGTACCAGCACTCAAATGCACACATGCATTTTTTTTAGTTGCTGTTAAGGGATAGCTGCACTGTCCAAAGGCTGAGTATTAAAACCAAGCTACTAAAATCTGAATCCTCTCTGATTTCTTTCCCTTTCATGCCTCCATCAGGTCGCTCAGGCCAAGCGGTGGCGATGCGGGCCAAGGCGTTCGGCTTCAACGTGATCTTCTACGACCCCTACCTCCAGGACGGCTTGGAGCGCTCGCTTGGCGTTCAGCGAGTCTACACGCTCCAGGACCTGCTCTACCAGAGCGACTGCGTCTCCCTGCACTGCAACCTGAACGAACACAACCACCACCTCATCAACGACTTCACCATCAAACAGGTACAGTGTTTATCTTTCTCATATGAAGAGATGAAAAATAAAGGAAACAGATTTTACTGTCTCACATTAAACATGGTCTGAGAGGCAGAACGAGCCTGCAACTTACCAAACACCGATAAACCTCGATTGGCAGAAGCTCCCCCTCATTACCCAGCAAAGCGGGCTGCACATTCTCCTCACCAGGCTAATGATTCCTGGAGATTGGTAGCACAGCTTTAACCCAGCGGACTGGCAGCTGACTTGGCTGGCCACTAGCATTCCCTGGCTGCCAGCGCTCCTTTGTTGTCAACTTCCAATTATAAGCTGTTTAAACAACCTTTTAATGAGTGGTAAGATACCCGGAACATGGACATACAAAGAAACACAGACGTTTGAGGAATCTGTGTGGATCCAGAATAAGAGGGATGAATGTTTGCGGGTGGGGCATCTCTTTGTGTTTAATGTCTGTAATGTGCTGGGAAGATTCGCTGTAATCAGCCTGTTCTTCCTCACAGTTTCATAACTCTCAGGTCAGTGTGACCCAAACAGGCCAAAGTGTCGATGTGTGTAGGAGTCAGTCAGTGTGTTCTTGTGCTTGTTTTTCGAAAATGAGCCAAGCATACTGACTTTCATATTGGAAAAAAGATGAATTGTGACATTTGTCTCTCAGTAAAACATCTAATACATAATTAGGACCACAGTTGTCTATTGCTTTTATTTAATTTTTATTTTATTTATTTATTTTTAATTTAATATAATTCTTATTTATTTTATTTTAGTTTTCTTTATTTTATTTTATTGGGGTTTTTTTTTTAATTTATTTTCTTCTGTTCTAATCTTTCATTGTTATCGGTCTGTCTTCTTGTTTTACTTTTTCAGTAATTTAAAATTATTATATTACAAACCAGTACACATTAGCATTTCTCAGCATCTGAATGGTATAAATGTTTACAATTTTTCCTGCTGTATAATCCAGCTTGCTGTACATTTAAAGTCCATAATATGTTGCAGCACACCACACCTATTCTGAGTTGCCATTACAGCAGTTAGTAACAACTGAAAAATGCTACTGACCAGCCAAGTCACTGTCAGGCTTGCAAGTGAACCAGCCTTGATGAATCAGCAGCTAAGCTAACCACAGCATGCACTTTAACCCCCAAATATATATATATATATATATATATATATATATATATATATATATATATATATATTTTTTTTTTTTTTTTTAAACACTGTGCAGATCAGTCTCTTTAACATGATAAATACAGGAAACACTCTTAGTCTTCCCCTGATCATTGCTGCCACCTGGAGGACATACATCAAACTGCTGTTTGTGTTAAAATAAATGGTTTAATAACTATTTGCAGCATGTACAGCTGCTGAAAGTGACAGCTGCTTTGAAACTGCATATGTTTTCACTAATTGTGTTATTAGCTTTCACAAGAAAATCAAGTTAAATACAATGCATGTTCATCTGCATCATGACATACATGCTAGTGTCTTGCGTACCGTGAATAAAAGCTTCTGTGAAGATGAAGGGATTAGTGTCATTTAAATGTCTCCTGTCTTTGAGAGCCCTTTTGTTATCTTGTCGTTCTTCGTCTGAAAAGCGTTTGTCTCCCACCACATGTTGTCTTCCCACGCAGCACTGAGCCAATGACAGCCACCCTGCGTGTGCAGCCTCAGAGCCACACACGTTGATTGCTGGAATTATTAATGCTGGAGGGTGAGACTGTTCTGTTATGCTGCTGTGTTTGTGTGTGTGTGTAGATGCGTCAAGGTGCTTTCCTGGTCAACTCGGCACGGGGAGGTCTGGTGGATGAGAAAGCTTTGGCTCAGGCCCTGAAAGAGGGGAGGATACGGGGAGCCGCCTTGGACGTCCACGAGTCGGAGCCTTTCAGGTGCTTATGATCACACCTTCTTATTCATTGTTAAACATATCGGACAGGAATCTCAAATATGTATGATATCAAGAACAAAATAAATTCTGCCTCTTGCATGTCTTAATCCCTGTGTTTCTCTTTTCTTTCTTTCATTTCCTGCCGAACAGTTTTTCCCAAGGTCCCCTGAAAGACGCCCCCAACTTGATCTGCACACCCCACACCGCCTGGTACAGCGAGCAGGCGTCACTGGAGATGAGAGAGGCCGCCGCCACAGAAATACGCAGAGCCATCACTGGTACGGAGACACCTTTGAACGCATTCCCACTCTCACAGATTTTTCGGTCTCTCAGCTCACCTCTGTTCAATCTCGCCCCGACACAGGCCGTATTCCTGACAGCCTCCGAAACTGCGTCAACAAAGAGTTCTTTGTTACCACGGCGCCCTGGGGAATGATGGAGCAGCAGCAGCAGCCTCAAGTTCACCCTGAGATCAATGGTGCCGCCTACAGGTAGGAGGGGGATTTATGTGAAGGAACTCAGCGAGCTACTCACATCACACAGAGATCACCTGTGTCACCTCTACACCTGCAGTAGCTGAGGCTCAACACACGGGGGAGGGGGAGTGTAGATGTTCATATGTATGTTTGACACAATTCTGACTTTCTTTTCCTGAATATTAGGCTGGGTCCTAGTTTTTGTTGCGTATTTATACGTAGAAGTTGGCCCAAATGAATTGATCCATCGTTTCTCAGTCTCTATATTGTCTCAACCAGAATGAACTGCTTCTCTCACACAGCCGAATGAACCAAACCATGGTACAGGCCATAGCAACGGGGGGAATGCAGGACAAATTATATACCTAATTCTCAACCAGGTAAATGAATGCTTACCACAACTGGCCCACACGCCAGAGCAGACGTATAACATCATTAATAAATACCAAAGCCCATTGAAATCTGTGGCCCCTGTTTCTACTTCACACTTTGAACTCACATTTCCTGTAACTGTACCCACTCTACCCAGCATCTCATCAACTCCCCAAACCCCACCACCACCACCACCACCACCCTGAAACACAAACACAGCTCACAGGATCACTCTGATGTTGGACACTTTTTATACATGTACATATGGCACACTGGAAATCAAGAGTAGAACAAGAAGTGTAATCCAAATATTGCAATGACTGTTTTTATTATGTAAAGTGGCAGGTGAAGTAAGAAAAGCAGGAAGGTTTTAGTGGTAGAGCTTTTTCATATGGAGTTATTTCATCACAGGGAAAGAAGATTAAAAAATCTTAAACTTTTGCAAAACCCTCAGTAACAAACCCAGGATATTATTAGTTGTTTTATTTGCAATAGAGTGATGCAGGAATTAAACATTTTTTTCACCCAACCCAGAAGTTCACCCTGGTTCCCTCGAAAAAAGCCCATTGTTATTTTTCTACTTGATTTTAGATAAGTGCAGAAAATAAGCTCTGTGGCAAACAACAGTTTATGATATTTACACGTTTTGTGCAGCAAGATAATCATCACAAGTGACCACCACTTAAATGCGATCGCCAGAAGTAAAATGCTAACTATATATTATAAACTCCCCTATTGGATAATATCAAATCTGTTGCAAGACATCATGGAGTCTGGTTTGACAGTAATTGAATTTTTGAGCACCACGTCACAAAGCTTGTGCAATATTTTTATCATCTTAGAAATATTTTAAAAATCCGATCAATTTTTTTACACGCCTGGATCACTGCAACAGCCTCTTTTCTTCTTCTCCCTGAGTCAAACATCTATTAATCGATTCCAGACTGTTCAAAATTCAGCTGCCAGGTTTTGAAACAGAACTCCAGTTTTCGCCTCTTTACACCGGCTCCCAGCATGTGTCAGAATAGATTTTAAGATTTTACTGGTTACTTTTAAGGCTCGTCATGGTCTCTCTCCCAGCTATATTTCTGACCAGTGCCGTACACACCAGGACGTACTTTGAAGTCCTCAGGCAGAGGTCTTTTGTCTGTTCCAGAGATCTGGCGGAAAACTAAAGGGGACAGAGCGTTTGCTGTCAGGGCCCCGAGGCTCTGGAACAGTGTGCCTGAGGAAACCAGATTGACCGAGTCAGTGATCTCTCTTAAGTCCCTTCTTAAAACATACTTCAGAAATCGGAGAGTCTTTCCTGACTTTACTTTTCTTTTAAAAGTTATTTACATGTAAAGCACTTTGTTTTGAAAAGCACTTCATAAATAAAGATACAGTATGGTCGCATGTCTTTAACGTCGCCATCACAACCAGGCTGTAAAGCTGCGTTCACTGTGCCAATGCTCTGTAGTCTCATTTAGCCACTTGTTAGCGACTGTCTGTTATAAGAAACATAAATGCTTCAAAATTCAGGAGTGGGGTATTAACTGTTGTAGAACAAAACGTGAAAGTCTCCCGTGTTAACCACAGACCTTATTTCAGGCATCTAAACAAAAAACGTTGAAAAAACCCAGTGACTTTAAGATGAAGGACCCAGGAACGCTAAAATGCTAACTCATTTCCGGGTTTTAGGACTTACTCCTGCACCACTCTAAGAACCCCCCGCACACACACACACACACTTTTGCCCTTCAGCTCCCTGTGATAAAGGAACAGTTCACCCAAATTATAAAATAAAATAAATATTTTTTCTCATTTACTGGGGAAATTATTTCGCTATTTTTGGGGAGACGTAGTGCTGATTAATAGTTTTCTGAAGACTATGAAACAAACAAAATTCTGTTGGCAGCAGATATCTTAGTATCTTAAAGGTCCAGTGTGTATGCTTTAGAGGCATCTATCAGCAGGAATTGTGTATAATATTCATTTCTGTGTTTTCATTGCCTCAGAACGAGTCATTTATATCTACATACAGAGCAGGTCCTCATCCATGGAGTCTGCCATGTTGTTCTACAGTAGCCCAGAAGGGACAAATCAAACATTCACATTTTCCATCATAGTTCTACGACACAGTTGGCACCCAAGAAAAATTTCAGTTCTGCAACCTCACCACTAGATGCCACTAAATCCTACAAACTAGACCTTTAAAAACCTGAGCAGTGAAGCCAAAACTCTGTATGGATAAATATAACTGGAGGGGAAGTAAGAAATAATGTTTTTCTTTTTGCAATTTGGGTGAACGACCCTTTAAAATCCTCCCCTACACCAGATAAGGATCCTGAACATTCTCATGTACTGCCTCCATGCTGCTGTGCTCCTTGCACCATGTCTAAATATTTAGTGTCATAGAGGTGATGATGCTCACTAAAGCTCAGATGTTTGGAGTCTCTGAAATGTTTATTTGTATCCCCAAGAGTAGATCATTATCTATATAATTCATTTTAATTACACAGTTTCTCAGATTTCATGTGTTGATTTGGTTTCTTAATTAGCAGTTATTATAAAATCCCACTTCAGACGCTAATGATCAGGAGCAACAAATATTTGTGGTGGGGAAAAAAAGTGTGATAGATGAGCAGCAGCAGGCTTTCTCCAGGATTTGCTGTTTTGCAAATTAAAAAAAAGAAAAGGAGGTTACTTTAAGTTAAACACTTTTGCTCTGTATCACACCTGTTGATCATTTCCTGTCCTCCTCCAGATTCCCTCCTGGTGTGGTGGGCGTCGCCCCCGGTGGGATACCCGGACCTATGGAGGGGTTGGTGCCTGGGGGAGTGCCCATCGCCCACACCCTGCCCCCCGGTACCCATCCGTCACAGGCCACCTCCCCCAACCAACCCTCCAAACATGGCGACCCCATGAGAGAGCACATGACTGAGCCGTAGGACTGCTGCTGTGACCGAGCAGGGGGCTAAAACCGATGTAAACAAACAAACAAAAAACAGAAACCCTACCAACTCAACCATCCAACTGTACGCTTGACTTCAGCCATCTGAACCTACCAGCAGACTGCCTGCCGGGCAACGTTTCACACGTTTTCTTTTTGTATGAAACCACTAAGCCCTGAGTGAGGACAGTGGATGAGCTGCCACACTGAGATGGGACTGACCGTCGAACTCACGCGACGATGATCTGAAACCTTTTCCTCCCCCCATATCTGTTTTTGTTCTTCATTGATTTACGTGATATTTTAGTTTTAATCTTTATTTTTGAGCATATTTCAGGGGGGGATTCCTCCAGACTTCTGGGACACGTTGACATTTCCACGTGCAGGATGGAACTCCGACCCGTCCTCTCCGCTTTAACGTAAGAGCTTGAAGGGACAGTGACTTCGTAAATGATCCGTCAAGCCTCATTTCCCCCTCTTCCTTGTCAGCTCCACCCATTTCAGCGCAAACATGTCTCGTGTTATTTTGTTTTTTTTGTTGTTGTTGTTTTTACTTCTCCTCTGTTTAGCTTATATTCTGTGTTTCTGTTGCAAGTGAATATCTGTTTTCTGTTCTTCAGTGTGTGAAAATGAATGGATTCACAGTTTTGTTTAGCAGACAAGAAAAGTCAGCTGATGACAACAGCAGTATCTGCCGTCTCCATCAGAAATGTGGACTCCATCTTTACTCTTTTCTTATCGTCGTGGCTGGTGGCCCATGAATGTAGAGACAAGATGCGGGGCAGTAGTTCCATGAAGAATGTTTCGGCTTATGAGGCAAAATTACCCTTTCTAACCAAAAAATATATTTAAAAAAAGGAGGATAAAACAGACTGCCATTCGTGGTTAGATATTGTATGTTGAGTGTGTCACATCAATTAAATATTGCTGTTGTAACTTTTCCAACTTTGCTGAACTGAGGTACCTACGATGTTTGGTTATTGTCATGAACAGCATCCCAAATATGACTTGTTTGCATCCAAAGGACCTACAGTATGTTGCAGCACCAGGTAGTGAAGTAGGAAAATACAAAAACAGTAAATCTCTTACTGACTCAGGAAAAAAAAAAGATCAACATTCAAATATGTCCAAATCTGACCAGAGAAGAAAAAAAGACTGGATTATTGCTTTTCACGTCTCCACCTCTTTCTCCATTGTGGTATATTTTTTTTATATATATATATCAAATGTACGTTTTTTGATGTTCAAGGTTTTCAGTCCTGTTAGATTTGTATTGCCTTGTTAAATGTTCTTATAATCATAGTCTTATGTGAACGACCCCGCCTTCTCCTCCTTATAGTTTCTTCTTCTTTGTTTTTCTGCTCTAATGAAAGCCAGCTGTGGCTCTCGGAGGCATCGTGCTCTCTGTGGACAGCAGCAGCCACATCCATCCCTTTTAGCCCCACGATGTTAGCAAGAGACGGCTGCTAGCAGACTGTTTGGTTTTTAGTGTGAGTATTTGTATTTGTTTCTTGTACAAGGTGAACATATAGCATACAGTGCAGCTGGAAACAATAAATAAAACTTACTGTTCTGATTGATGATCATGGCTCTTCGCAATGTGTTTTGTTTTTTTTCTTTCGGGATACTTTTTTTCACGGATGTTTGTAAGATGCTTAAAAATCCTCCAAAATGGGTGAATTCACTGACACTGTCAATGTTAGTAATCTTAAAAATATACATGCATTGTTAAACATACATTAAAAAGTTAATGTAGATTTTGCTATGAGGAGTACAATTTTTTAGCAGTGTTTTCGACATGCAATACTACGACATTTGTAGCAGTTTTTGAAACATACTATGATTTTTTTTTTTTTTTTAAAAGATTATGTTTTTGGGCTTTTTGCCTTTAATGAAGGACCGAGTGAAATGGGGTGAAAGAGAGAGTGGGGGTTGAACCGGAGTCGAGCCTGCGACAGCTGCAGCGAGGCATCGCCTCTGTACATGGGGCCCCGGCACTATCCACTACGCTACCGACGCCCCATACTACGTATTTTTTGCAATTTTTTCAACATGTTTTACGATGACTTTTTAAGCAGTTTTTCAACATACTATACTATGACGTTTTTGACAGTTTTTTCGACATGCAATATTATGATGTTTTTAGCAGTTTTTTAAACACTAGCTCAGTCCATAGGGACTTGGTTTGGGAACTGGAGGGTCGCCTGTTCAAGTCCCTGTCCGGACCGAAATATGGAGCATGGACTGGTAGCTGAAGAGGTGCCGGTTTACCTCCTGGGCACTGCCGAGGTGTCCCTGAGCAAGGCACCGAACCCCCCAACTGCTCGGAGCGCCTGTCATGGGCAGCCCACTCTGACATCTCTCCACTTAGCGCATGTATAGGTTCAGTTTGTGCATGTGTGTGTTCGGACCTGTTTGTAATTGACAAACAGAGTGAAAAATTGAATTTCCCCTCAGGGATTAATAAAGTATAAAGTATAAAAAAATATTTTTTTGACAATTTTTTCGACATGCTATACTATGACATTTTTGAAAGTTTTTTTGAAATGCAATACTATGGTGTTTTAAGCAGTTTTTTAAACATCCTATACAATGACATTTTTGACAGTTTTTTTGACATGTAATACCAAGACATTTTTAGCAGTTTTTGAAACATACCATACTATGACATTTTGATATTATGACACACAGTACACCAGCACCAGTTTTTTTGACATGCTATACCATGACATTTTTGACACAAAGTGACTTTGTTTCTTGCGCACGCTGAGGAAGGGTTTCACCCGAAACGTTCGTGTGGCAATAAACATTATAATTGGAGTGCTGTCCTGTACCTTATGTACACATTTTTTACATTTTTCATTGAGGATTCAGCACCCATTCATATCTCTGAGCTTGTTCGTTTGGACTTTTGAATACTATTACATTTTGACAGTTTTTTGACATGCTATACTATGACGTTTTTTAACATACAATACTATGACGTTTTTTAACATACTATACTATGACATTTTTGACAGTTTTTTCGACATACTATACTATGACGTTTTTTGACAGTTTTTTTGACATACTATACTATGACATTTTTGACAGTTTTTTCGACATGCTATACTATGACGTTTTTTGACAGTTTTTTTAACATACTATACTATGACATTTTTGACAGTTTTTTCGACATACTATACTATGACGTTTTTTGACAGTTTTTTTAACATACTATACTATGACATTTTTGACAGTTTTTTCGACATGCTATACTATGACGTTTTTTGACAGTTTTTTTAACATACTATACTATGACATTTTTGACAGTTTTTTCGACATACTATACTATGACGTTTTTTGACAGTTTTTTTGACATGCTATACTATGACGTTTTTTGACAGTTTTTTTAACATACTATACTATGACATTTTTGACAGTTTTTTCGACATGCTATACTATGACGTTTTTCGACATGCTATACTATGACTTTTTTTAACATACTATAGTACGACATTTTTGACAGTTTTTACAACATGCTATACTATGACATTTTTCAACATACTATACTATGACGGTTTTAGCAGTAATTTCGACATACTTTACTATGACGTTGTTTGACAGTTTTTTTGACATGCTATACTATGACTTTTTTAGCAGTAATTTCGACATACTATACTATGACGATTTGACAGTTTTTTCGACATGCTATCATGTTTTTAGCAGTAATTTCGACATACTATACTATGACGTTGTTTGACAGTTTTTTTGACATGCTATACTATGACGATTTGACAGTTTTTTCGACATGCTATCATGTTTTTAGCAGTAATTTCGACATACTATACTATGACGATTTGACAGTTTTTTCGACATGCTATACTATAACTTTTTTCGACATCCTATACTATGACTTTTTAGCAGTAATTTCGACATGCTATACTGTGACATTTTTGACAGTTTTTTCGACATGCTGTACTATGACATTTTTGACAGTTTTTTCGACATGCTATATACTATGATGTTTTTGACAGTTTTTTCGACATGCTATGATGTTTTTAGCAGTAATTTCGACATACTATACTATGACGTTGTTTGACAGTTTTTTTTGACATGCTATACGATGACGTTTTTCGACATGCTATACTATGACGTTTTTGACAGTTTTTTCAACATGCTATGCTATGACATTTTTCGACATGCTATACTATGACGTTTTTTAACATACTATAGTACGACATTTTTGACAGTTTTTTCGGCATGCTATACTATGACATTTTTGACAGTTTTTTCGACATGCTATAGTATGATGTTTTTCGACATGCTATACTATGACGTTTTTGACAGTTTTTTCGACATGCTATACTATGACATTTTTGACAGTTTTTTCAAAATGCGATACTATGACATTTTTCGACATGCTATACTATGAAATTTTTCGACATCCTATACTATGACGTTTTTAGCAGTAATTTCGACATACTATACTATTACGTTTTTAGCAGCAATTTCGACATGCTATACTATGACGTTTTTAGCAGTAATTTCGAGATACTATACTATGACATTTTTCGACATGCTATACTATGATATTTTTGACAGTTTTTTCGACATTCTATACTATGACGTTTTTTAACATACTATACTATGACGGTTTTAGCAGTAATTTCGAGATACTATACTATCACATTTTTGACCGTTTTTTCTGACATGCTATACTATGACGTTTTTGACATGCTATACTATGACATTTTTACCAGTAATTTCGACATACTATACTATGACGTTTTTTGACAGTTTTTTCGACATGCTATACTATGACGTTTTTAGCAGTAATTTCGAGATACTATACTATGACATTTTTGACAGTTTTTTTGACATGCTATACTATGACGTTTTTCGACATGCTATACTATGACGTTTTTGACAGTTTTTTCAACATGCTATGCTATGACATTTTTCGACATGCTATACTATGACGTTTTTAGCAGTAATTTCGACAAACTATACTATGACGTTTTGACAGTTTTTTCGACATGCTATACTATAACGTTTTTCGACATCCTATACTATGACTTTTTTAGCATTAATTTCGGCATGCTATACTATGACATTTTTGACAGTTTTTTCGACATGCTATAGTATGATGTTTTTCAACATGCTATACTATGACGTTTTTGACAGTTTTTTCAACATGCTATACCATGACATTTTTGAGTTTTTTGAAAATGCGATACTATGACATTTTTCGACATGCTATACTATGACATTTTTCGACATGCTATACTATGACGTTTTTAGCAGTAATTTCGACATACTATACTATGACGTTTTGACAGTTTTTTCAACATGCTATACTATGACATTTTTGAGTTTTTTCAAAATGCGATACTATGACATTTTTCGACATGCTATACTATGACGTTTTTAGCAGTAATTTCGAGATACTATACTATGACATTTTTGACAGTTTTTTCGACATACTATACTATGACATTTTTCGACATGCTATACTATGATATTTTTGACAGTTTTTTCGACATTCTATACTATGACGGTTTTAGCAGTAATTTCGACATACTATACTATCACATTTTTGACCGTTTTTTCTGACATGCTATACTATGACGTTTTTCGACATGCTATACTATGACGTTTTTAGCAGTAATTTCGACATACTATACTATGACATTTTTTGACAGTTTTTTTGACATGCTATACTATCACGTCTTTCGACATACTGTACTATCACGTTTTTGACAGTTTTTTCGACATGCTATACTATGACGTTTTTTAACATACTATACTATGACGGTTTTAGCAGTAATTTCGAGATACTATAACTTCACATTTTTGACAGTTTTTTTTGACATGCTATACTATAACATTTTTGACAGTTTTTTTTGACATGCTATACTATAACATTTTTAGACAGGCTATACTATGACTTTTACCGCAGTACATTCAACATACTATACTATGACGTTTTGACAGTATTTTTGACATGCTATACTATAACGTTTTTGACAGTTTTTTCAACATGCTTTACTATGACTTTTTTAGCAGTAATTTCGACATACTATACTATGACGTTTTTTGACAGTTTTTTTGACATGCTATACTATGACTTTTTTGACAGTTTTTTTGACATGCTATACTATGACGTTTTTCGACATGCTATACTGTGACGTTTTTCGACATGCTATACTATGACGTTTTTGGCAGTTTTTTCAACATGCTATACTATGACGTTTTTCGACAGTTTTTTTGACATGCTATACTATGACGTTTTTCGACATGCTATACTGTGACGTTTTTCGACATGCTATACTATGACGTTTTTGACAGTTTTTTTGACATGCTATACTATGACTTTTTTTTAACATACTATAGTACATTTTTGACAGTTTTTTCAACATGCTATACTATGACGTTTTTCGACATGCTATACTATGACGTTTTTAGCAGTAATTTCGACATACTATACTATGACGTTTTTTGACAGTTTTTTTTGACATGCTATACTATCACGTCTTTCGACATGCTATATTATCACGTTTTTGACAGTTTTTTCGACATGCTGTACTATGACGTTTTTTAACATACTATAATATGACGGTTTTAGCAGTAATTTCGAGATACTATACCATCACATTTTTGACTTTTTTTTTTTTGCATGCTATGCTATAACATTTTTAGACATGCTATACTATGACTTTTTTATCAGTAATTTCGACATACTATACTATGACGTTTTGACAGTTTTTTCGACATGCTATACTATGACATTTTTAGCAGTATTTTCGACATACTATACTATGATGTTTTGACAGTTTTTTCAACATGCTATACTATGACTTTTTTAGCAGTATTTTCGACATACTATACTATGATGTTTTGACAATTTTTTCGACATGGTATACTATAACTTTTTTCGACATCCTATAATATGACTTTTTTAGCAGTAATTTCGACATGCTATACTATGATATTTTTGACAGTTTTTTCGACATGCTATACCATGACATTTTTGACAGTTTTTTTGACATGCTATACTATGATGTTTTTGACAGTTTTTTTGACATGCTATACTATGACGTTTTTGACAGTTTTTTCGACATGCTATACTATGACGTTTTTGACAGTTTTTTTGACATGCTATACTATGACGTTTTTCGACATGCTATACTATGACGTTTTTGACAGTTTTTTCGACATGCTATACTATGACGTTTTTTAACATACTATAGTACGACATTTTTGACAGTTTTTTCGACATGCTATGATGTTTTTAGCAGTAATTTCGACATACTATAGTATGACGTTTTATGACAGTTTTTTTGACATGCTATACTATGACTTTTTTCGACATGCTATACTATGACGTTTTTCGACATGCTATACTATGACGTTTTTGACAGTTTTTTCGACATACTATACTATGACGTTTTTCGACATGCTATACTATGACGTTTTTGACAGTTTTTTCGACATGCTATACTATGACGTTTTTGACAGTTTTTTTGACATGCTATACTATGACGTTTTTCGACATGCTATACCATGACATTTTTGACAGTTTTTTTGACATGCTATACTATGACGTTTTTGACAGTTTTTTCGACATGCTATACTATGACGTTTTTGACAGTTTTTTTGACATGCTATACTATGACGTTTTTCGACATGCTATACCATGACATTTTTGACAGTTTTTTTGACATGCTATACTATGACGTTTTTGACAGTTTTTTCGACATGCTATACTATGACGTTTTTGACAGTTTTTTTGACATGCTATACTATGACGTTTTTCGACATGCTATACTATGACGTTTTTGACAGTTTTTTCGACATGCTATACTATGACGTTTTTTAACATACTATAGTACGACATTTTTGACAGTTTTTTCGACATGCTATGATGTTTTTAGCAGTAATTTCGACATACTATAGTATGACGTTTTATGACAGTTTTTTTGACATGCTATACTATGACTTTTTTCGACATGCTATACTATGACGTTTTTGACAGTTTTTTCGACATGCTATATTATGACATTTTTGACAGTTTTTTCGACATGCTATACTATGACGTTTTTTAACATACTATAGTATGACATTTTTGACAGTTTTTTCAACATGCTATACTATGACGTTTTTGACAGTTTTTTCGACATGCTATACTATGACGTTTTTTAACATACTATACTATGACGCTTTTAGCAGTAATTTCGAGATACTATACCATCACATTTTTGACAGTTTTTTTTACATGCTGTACTATAACAGTTTTAGACAGGCTATACTATGACTTTTTTAGCAGTAATTTCGACATACTATTCTATGACGTTTTGACAGTTTTTTCGACATGCTATTCTTTAACGTTTTTGACAGTTTTTCGACATACTATACTATGACGTTTTTGACAGTTTTTTCGACATGCTATACTATGACTTTTTTAGCAGTAATTTCGACATACTATACTATGACGTTTTGACAGTTTTTTCGACATGCTATAGTATAACTTTTTTCGACATCCTATACTATGACTTTTTAGCAGTAATTTCGACATACTGTCCTATGACATTTTTGACAGTTTTTTCAACATGCTATATTATGACATTTTTCGACATGCTATGCTATGACATTTTTCGACATGCTATACTATGACATTTTTGACAGTTTTTTCGACATGCTATACTATGACGTTTTTTAACATACTATACCTAGACGGTTTTAGCAGTAATTTCGAGATAGTATACTATGACATTTTTGACAGTTTTTTCTGACATGCTATACTATGATAGCATGTCTACGTTTTTCGACATGCTATAGTATGACGTTTTTAGCAGTAATTTCGACATCCTATACTATGACGTTTTTTGACAGTTTTTTTGACATGCTATACTATGACGTTTTTCAACATGCTATACTATGATTTTTTTGACAGTTTATTTGACATGCTATACTGTGACATTTTTGACAGTTTCTTCGACATGATATACGATGACGTTTTTTAACATACTATACTATGACGGTTTTAGTAGTAATTTCGAGATACTATACTATCACATTTTTGACAGTTTTTTTTGACATGCTATACTATGACGTTTTTCGACATACTATACTATGATGTTTTTGACAGTTTTTTTCGACATGCTATACTATGACGTTTTTCGACATGCTATACTATGACGTTTTTAGCAGTAATTTCGACATACTATACTATGACATTTCTGACAGTTTATTCGGCATGCTGTACTATGACATTTTTCGACTCCCTATACTATGACAGTTTTGACAGTTTTTTCATCATACTATACTGTGACATTTCTGACAGTTTATTCGGCATGCTATACTATGACATTTTCGACTGCCTGTACTATGACAGTTTTGACAGTTTTTTCACCATACTATACTATGACATTTTGGACTCTGAGGCCGCAACCACAAACGAAGAGTAGAGAGGGGATCAGTGCCAAACAGTGCTTAGTTTATTTATTGAAGTAAAACAAAAGAAGTTAAAAGGTCCATTTCAGCGACCAGCGGGGTAGGAGCACTCCCATGGCCCACGGATGGAATGCGTGTGTAGGTACAGCAGCGGACATGAGGTATCTGAGAAAGGAGGGATATATGGTTCGAGCACATCACCGGGCCCAGGTGCAGCTCATCACCTGATGACGACGACCCCGCCTCGGACCAGAACCTGCCAGAAGACAACAGCACACAGTACACCAGCACCACACAGAGGAGTGGAGGGGTATTCACACCATACTATATTATGACTTTTTAGACAGTTTTTTTGACATGCTATAGGCTACTATGATGTTTTTTCAACATGCTATACTATGACATTTTTGACAGTTTTTTCGACATACTATACTATGATGTTTTTAGCAGCAATTTCGACATACTATACTGTGACGTTTTTAGCAGTAATTTCGACATACTATACTATGACATTTTTTGCAGCAATTTCGACATACTATACTATGACGTTTTTGGCAGCAATTTCGACATGCTATACTGAGACGTTTTTAGCAGCAATTTCGACATACTATACTATGACGTTTTTAGCAGCAATTTCGACATACTATACTATGACGTTTTTAGCAGTAATTTCGAAATACTATACTATGACGTTTTTGGCAGTAATTTCGACATACTATACTGTGACGTTTTTGGCAGCAATTTCGACATACTATACTATGACGTTTTTGGCAGCAATTTCGACATACTATACTATGACGTTTTTGGCAGCAATTTCGACATACTATACTATTACGTTTTTAGCAGCAATTTCGACATACTATACTATGACGTTTTTAGCAGTAATTTCGAAATACTATACTATGACGTTTTTGGCAGTAATTTCGACATACTATACTGTGACGTTTTTGGCAGCAATTTCGACATGCTATACTATGACGTTTTTAGCAGTAATTTCGACATACTATACTATGACGTTTTTAGCAGTAATTTCGAAATACTATACTATTACGTTTTTAGCAGCAATTTCGACATGCTATACTATGACGTTTTTAGCAGTAATTTCGAAATACTATACTATGACGTTTTTGGCAGTAATTTCGACATACTATACTGTGACGTTTTTGGCAGCAATTTCGACATACTATACTATGACGTTTTTAGCAGTAATTTCGACATACTATACTATGACATTTTTAGCAGCAATTTCGACATACTATACTATGACGTTTTTGGCAGCAATTTCGACATACTATACTATGACGTTTTTGGCAGTAATTTCGACATACTATACTATGACGTTTTTGGCAGCAATTTCGACATACTATACTATTACGTTTTTAGCAGCAATTTCGACATGCTATACTATGACGTTTTTAGCAGTAATTTCGACATACTATACTATGACGTTTTTGGCAGCAATTTCGACATGCTATACTGTAACGTTTTTAGCAGCAATTTCGACATGCTATACTATGACGTTTTTGGCAGCAATTTCGACATACTATACTATGACGTTTTTAGCAGCAATTTCGACATGATATACTGTGACGTTTTTAGCAGCAATTTCGACATACTATACTATAACGTTTTTTCGACATGCTATACCTTGACGTTTTTTAACATTCTATATTATGACGTTTTTGACAGTTTTTTCGACATACTATACTATGACGTTTTTGACAGTTTTTTCGATATGCTTTACTATGACGTTTTTTAACATATTATGCTATGACGTTTTTAGCCGTAATTTCGACATGCTATACTGTGACGTTTTTGACAGTTTTTTCGACATGTTATACTATGACTTTTTCAGCAGTTTTTTCAGCATGCTATACTATGACTTTTTGAACAGGTTTTTTGACATGATATAATATGACGTTTTTAACATGCTATACTATGACTTTTTATGGCAGTAATTTCGACATACTATACTATGACATTTTTGATAGTTTTTTCGACATGCTATACTATGACGTTTACTAACATGATATACTATGACATTTTTGACAGTTTTTTTCGACATGCTATACTATGACGTTTTTTAACATGCTATACTATGACATTTTTGACAATTTTTTTCGACATGCTATACTATGACGTTTTCTAACATGCTATACAATGACATTTTTGACAGTTTTTTGAACATGCTATACTATGACATTTTTTAACATGCTATACTATGATGTTTTCTAACATGCTATACAATGACATTTTTAATAATTTTTTCGACATGCTATAGTATGACTTTTTTCGACATGCTGTACTATGACGTTTTTAGCAGTAATTTCGACATGCTATACTATCAGTAATTTCGACATACTATACTATGACGTTTTTGACAGTTTTTTCGATATGTTTTACTATGACGTTTTTTAACATACTATGCTATGACGTTTTTGGCCGTAATTTCGACATGCTATACTATGACGTTTTTGACAGTTTTTTCGACATACTATACTATGACGTTTTTTGACATGCTAAACTATGACGGCTTTAGCATTAACTTCAACATACTATACTGTGACGTTTTTGACACTTTTTTCGACATGCTATAGTATGACGTTTTGAACAGTTTATTCAACATGCTATACCATGACGGTGTTTTTTTTTAACATACTATACTGACAATGTTGACATCTTTTTTGACATGTTATACTACGACGTTTTTATGATATGCTATACTATGATGTTTAAAGCATTTTTTTTCGGCATCTTATACTATGACATTTTGAACAGTTTTTTCAGCATGCTATAATATGACATTTTTGACAGTTTTTTTGACATGTTGTAATATGACGTTTTTTAACATGCTATACTATGACGGTTTTAGCAGTAATTTCGAGATACTATACTATGACGTTTTTGACAGGTTTTTTTTGACATGCTATATTATGATGTTTTTCGGCAAGCTATATTATGGCGTTTTTAGCAGTGTTTTTGACATGCTATGCAATGACGTTTTTTGTCATGCTATACCATGATTTTTTATAGCAGTAATTTCGACATGCTATACTATGACGTTTTTGACAGGTTTTTTTTGACATGCTATATTATGATGTTTTTCGACAAGCTACATTATGACATCTTTAGCAGTTTTTTCAACATGCTGTACTTTGATGTTTTTTTTTAGTTTTTTCAACATGCTATACTATGATGGTTTTGTTTTTTTGACATGCTATGTTTGTCGACATGATGTACTATGATGTTTTTCCAGTTTTTTCAACATACTATATGATGACGTTCTTCTACATGCTATACTATGACGTTTTAACCAGTTTTTTCAACATGCCATACTATGACGTTCTTGACAGTTTTTTCACCATGCTATACTATTAGGTTTTTTCAGCATGCTATACTATGATGTTTTTAGCGGTATTTTCAACACGCTATATTATGAGGTATTTGACAGTTTTATGAACATACTATACTATGACGTTTTTTTGTGACATTTTATATGACATACTATACAATGACTTTTTAATGACATTTTTAATGCCATTCTATAGTATGAAACTTTAATGAGATGTTTAATGGCATGGTATACTGTGACTTTTTTGTGAAATTATTATTGACATACTATATGCTATGACACTTTTGTGTTTTAATGCTATACTTTTCTGTGCCTTTTTTGGTAACATTTTTACTACTCATACTGTAGTATGACTTTTTGTGACATTTTTAATGCCATAGTATCCTCTGACTTTTTTACGATATTTTTTTAATAGCATAATATACTATGACTTTTTCATGACATTTTCATTATTATCGCTTTGACACACTCTTATGATGTACCGAACATTTTTTAAAGTATTGTTTTACAAATAATATTACAACTTATTTAAAGACATTTTTATGACATATGACACTTTGACTTTATGACATTTCTATACACTGGTTTTGCTGGTTTTATACTGTGACTTTTTTAGGACATTTTTACACCATATTATACTAAAACTTGTTTGAATTTTTTGTGCTATCGAAGGGAAGTAGTAAAATTGAGAGGGAAAAAAAACATACAATAACTCACTAGAATACTTCACATTGTGCAAACAATATTTGCTGTGTTGTTTTTTTTCCTATTTGTCCTCGATTTTGGGAAACTGAACTGTGTGGTTTGGGTCAGTAGTTGGCCAACAGAAGTGATTAATTAATTTAAATACACACAGGGTTCTGTAAATTTTAACAGACCTTTGTTCAGCATTTTCTTACACTGATTGAAAAAAAAAAAATCATTTACAATTTTAAACCTGTGAATTGGTACATGTGTATAAAAGTGATTAAATGCCTCATAAAACACTGTAAGGTATTCTTCACATGTGTAATCAAATATCAGAAAATGTGATTACAGTCAAATGTATATATTGGGTTATCAGTCTATAAATTAACTATGGATGCTTCATGGGAGAAGTTAAAATTATTGACAAATATATTACTTAATAGTTAAAAATGTCAGCTTACAACTTCACTAGTGTGTTTAAACCATATATTAACTTTACTTTTATTTACTCACTTATTCTTTTTTGACACATTTGAAATTAAATCTAAACCTAATTCAAGCATAAATGTTGGTACAGCTTGCTAATACTAAATGGGTTAAAAATAAGTGTTAATTAGTCATGACCTTCAACTGACCTGCTTGCTGTCACACATTTTAAATCCACTAGAGGGTGCTACAAACCTACACACAATGTTGTGCGACATTAGAAATGTGCTTTAAAAATAACAGAATTGATAACTAAAAATGTCAGACGGGAAACAGTTTAGTTGGACATTCAAAAAGGTTTTCCTTTATTTTTTTTTTTCCTTATTTTGCCTGTTCATTGCGTTACACTCTGTATAGTGAAGTCAGGCCTAAATCCACAAACCATCATAGTCACAACTGCAACTATTGCATAAATACAAAGCAACATACAGGTGATGCTCAAAACGTGTATGACTTGAATGAAACACGAAAGAGGTTACAGTACGCAATGGCAAGAAAAAACAAAATGCAAAACATTCACAGCAAATAAAGTAACGACAACTCGTGTATTTTTTTCTTTTTCTTTTTCTGTCAGCTTTGGTTTTATATGTTGCAGTCTCACAACGACCTTAATCAAAAACTTAAAAGATGGTTTCACATAATGACAACAAACAGGCGTTACAAAGGTGAACTGACGTGTACCATGAGGGTGACCTTGACAACAAATGCTATGGGGAAAGAAAGGACAAAGATGAAATAGGAGACAACAATGAGACGAGTGTGACTCGAGGGTTTGAATGTGTCTCGCACTCGCCTGCCCAAAAGAAAAAAAAAAAAAAAACAAAGCACCAGATTTTAGGCATCCAGATGAGGTACTAAATCGCACGCAACAACGTAAGTAAACTTTTCACTGATGGTCATGATTGGTTCTTTCCTCACAGCAACAGTGTTTCTGTGCAACGTGTCTTCATCAAGATTGAGAATAATTAACAAAAACCACAAAAAGGGGAAAAAAATATACAGAAAGCTCTTATTAGCTCATAAGTTTCCAAACAATAAATATGTAGAGTAAGTTCAGAGAAGAAAACACACACACACACACACACACACGCACGCGCACACACACATTTCTCAATTCAATCAGTCTGAAAAAAGGTAAACCAAAAGATGTGCCTTAATGAGTGTAGATTTCACTTGTAAAAAGGAAAATCTCCCTTTTCAAGAGCTTCATATATGACCTTAATTCAAGCAATGATACTGTATTTATATAGAAATGTTTTAATAAATGTGCAGTGCTTAGTAATAAGGATTAAAGTCATTTATTATTACACAATCTCTGGATTTCTAAAGATAATGTTATTTATTGGCTTTGTCCCTGCCCATTCAAAAACAAAACGCTAAACAAGCCAACTCTGAAACTGGGAAAAAAAAAGAAAACTTCAAAAAGTTCAATTTGGAAGTGTGCTTTTGTCAGTGCCCACACTGAACAGATATAAAGTGTTGATTTGAGTCAATGCTGGTATATTTCCTTACACGATTTTTTTTGTTAAACAACCACATGCATTTACATCTATGGATAAAGATTCCTTTTTTCCTTTACATTTGAAAATTCAAAACAAATCAAAAGGTCATTTTGCATTCGTAAACCTTTGTTCTCTCACCGAATCTGTGTTTCGCAGCAGTTTGTCAGTCTCAGTTTTGTCCGTGTTGAGTGTGTTTTAAGTGTATATATCCAAGTGCCTGCGTGTGCTAGAAGAGTGTCTTCTGTCAGAGGTGGTGGTGGGTGGGGGCTTGTGGTTCCCTGTCCTCTCCTGAAGGCTTTCACAGTTTGTCCGTGTCAGGAAAGGAAAACAAAAACAAAAAACAAAAGCTGTAAGAGAGAGGAGAGGGAGGAGTCCTGCCCCCTGCAGACCGCCTCCCTCCCCCCCTCTGCTTCAGTTTTGTCACTCGTCGTCATCGTCGTCCTCCTCTTCGCCGTCAGACAAAGAAGCGCAGGGGCGGATCTGCCTGTAGCCGTCCAGCCACTTTTCCACCATCTGGGTGACGAGCGGGTGGTTGCGGCGGCGGGAGCTTTTCTGAAGCGCCACCAGAACACCGCCCTCTGTCACACAGCAGTCCAACCACTCCCGCAGCAGCTTCTCCTGTTGTTCTTCATTACCCATCTGAAGAACAAGGGGAAGCAAATACCGCCATAAGAGGGAGCCATGACACTAGGCTAAATCTAAATCTATGTACTCCTGCTGCAGCACTGTGTCTCTTAAAGCGATATTTCGTATTATTTTGTGGATTTTCAAAACGCATTTTCAGTATCAGTTTAAGTGTACGCTATATTTAGAGCATTTTCATTCCTTTACCTTACCAACGGCCCTTTCTGATGGGGAACTGACGCCATTATCTATGCTCTCTTCAAAGCCAGACTCCTTTGACAAACGCAGTAAATTTACCCTGTAGAACACAGGAAGTGCTGGTCTAATGCTGCCTCTGTCGGTCAGTTAGTTTGTATTATTGCATTACCTTGGTGTTTTTAATGGTTGCTTAAAATTTACCAAAGAAACAAACAAACTAATTGACAGAGGCAGCCGTAGATCAGCAACTCATGTAATCTGCAAGGTAAAATTACTGCTTTTGTCAAAGGAGTCTGGCTTTGAAGAGAGCATAGATAATGGCTTCAGTTCCTGCCAGAAAGGGTTGTCTAACAGCAAGGTACAGCGACAAAAATATTCTAAATATTGCATACACTTAAAATGATACAGACTTTTTAGGTGGTTAAAATACTTTTGTTGCTGCCCCTGTCCACAGCAGTATATTGCTGAGCTTCTGTGTCAGCACTCCTGTCTGCTTCTCCAAACTGAGGGCGTGCTGACCGCCATCTATTGCAGGTAATACACTGCATATTAGGGCTGTCAAAATAACATGTTAATTTCAATTCATTAATCACAGAAAAAAATCACATTAAGAAAATTAACGCTGATTAATTGCGTTCTGTGGTGGCCTTTGACCCAATGATTGAGTCATTGAAGGCCACAGTGGCTCTGTCACATGATGGAGGCAGAGGAGAATGGGAACATTTACATTTAAAAAACGTCCAGATGGAGCTGTTGATAAGAGCACTGTTCTCTGCATTATCTGCAGTAAGGAATTGCTGTACCATCGGAGTGCTTCACGCCTGAATTATCACCTAAACGCAAAGCATTTAGCAGTGAACCCGGAGGTCTGAGCTAGCACAGCCTCTGATGCTAGCGCTAGCAAACCACACACAACCAGGCGTTCAGACACAAACTGAATAAGTCGACCTGTGACCGACTAACTCCCTTACAAAATGCATTGCATTGGAATGTAGACCAGTTTCGCTGGTAGAGGACGGGGGGACAATTGTGTCCAAAAAAATCCAGCAGTTTTACTGCGACACATTTGCCAAAATTAATTTGAATTTAAGTATTTTTAATAATTTTACAGCAAAAATTGATGTAAGCAATTAATTTAGATTAATTAATCACAGCAATTATTTTTTTCAATCGCTTGACAGCCCTACTAAATATAGTTAACCCCACTTAATTTTTTTTTAAACTATTCCCTAAAACTAGTGCTGACAGAGGACCTGAAGCCTGTAAGTAAACTGATTCCAACACACAAATTCACTGTAAAAGACAAAAAAGGAAATGTGTGGACAGAGAGGAGGAGGTCCTTACTTCCTGCGCTGAGAGGAAGTGAATGTGAAGCAGCTTCCTCTCGCTGTCGACCAGTGGCAGGAACGTGACCGTCACGTCGTCGTCTGTGTTGAGGTTGGCGCCCGCGCCGCGATTGTCAAAGCCATCGTTCTCCATGGCCACCAGTGCTGAGAAGTGGCCCCGCGTGTAGCCCAGAGCGATGGGGCTCTTCCAGCAGAAACTCTGCTCCCACAAAAGGGGCAAGTACACACCTGCAGGGAGGCGGGGAGGAGACAGAGAGAGTTTAATTTCATTACTCTAAAAAATAAAATGAAAATCTAAATCTTTGTTGTAAAACATGTTGTTTGAGTGTCTTTTAGAAATCAGTTTTGCACTTGTTAATGCGCAGAGTTTAGTGCTTGAAACTGTAATTTTATGTTTAAATGTATTGGACAAATTATAAGAAACTGCAGTTGTGATAAATCACTTTTCTGTCTAACAAATATTTCCTGATTATTGGCTGAATTTTAATGACTGTATATATCATGAACATTTTAGAGTGATTAAGAAATTATTCATCTTGATTTATTCTTATAAAAGACTTATTTATTTTATTTAGACTTATAAAAGATACATTAGTGTTAATTATTTCTTCAGAGACATTGTTTTTGCATTTGTTCTGACGATATTCAGGGTTTCCTCTTGGTCTGCCGAGGTTTTGGTGCTTTTACAGCTCAGTGTAATAAGCTTTCAAAGAGAACAAAAATCTACTTTAACACAACACAGTGCATTACTCATACTGAGGACGGTCTAAGTCACAACCGAAGATTTTTCTGACACTTTGTTCGAGGGAGGAATGTGTCTTGTGTCTAACATAAAGGTATACTAAGGAGGTTAAAAAGATGTCATGGTGTTATATCACGTCATATCAGTGGAGTACAACACATGCACAGTGTAATCTGGTCTGCAGTTGCTGAAAGGCTCAATAGCAGGCGCACTATCGTGGATTTATCTCACCGAGGCGTCCACAGTCGGCTCGAGGTCGGAACATTTTTATCGGTAAAATAAAATTATAGGTGAAAACTCTGCAATTATCGCTTTCTATATGCAAATGTTCTATTGTATATTGGCCACCATTAATTTGAGTGTACCCAAAGTTCTTTCAGGCCGAGCTCACCCAAAGAGCACCTGAGCGCACCCCCTCCCTTTATTTCTAACACTTTCTGCTGTGACCCTCTAACATCACAGCTCCAGTTACATTGCTCATGTGTCATACCTCACAGCTTCCATGGGGTCAAAGAGCGTGTCCCAGGCCGTCTTTGAATAGCCCTGAGGTATGCCATGCAGGGTTGTTGGTTAGTGTTTGTAAACACGCTTGCCAGTATAAGTCAAAAATAAAAGCCAACCCTAGATTCCCTCTCATTTGGTGTTTTGCCTCGCTATATTTGCATTTTTTTCTGCACTGTGTCTCTTTGATGCTTGCTGCTTCAAGTCTGGCAGCTGGTTGCTGCCTTTTTATAAAGCCTCGACCTCACCTGAGCGTTGTGAGGGTACACGCCCATAAATGTCCCAAACACAGAAAGTAAGGAAAATATGAACATACAGGCAAAGGGCAGAGTCTCGGCAGAAAATTATACCGCCATACACTTGTAGTGGGTCATAGGTGATGAATTAAGAGGGATTACTTCTATCTATACATTGCTTTTCAGAAAATTCCTCCACTGTATATTTTTAATTTAAGTATTTTTGTTTTTCCCCCTTCAATAAAACCTTGTTGTTTTTTTTACAAACGTTCTTTTGATGAGGATGTAAATCGAGGGCTATCATTTGATGATGCATATTTTAGGCCAAATTAAATTAAGAAACGTCTTATAACATGTTGGAACAATTTGGGTGAAAATAAAAGAGGATAGGAAATCTGTGATGGAGCAAGTTTTCATATCCTATATGTTAGTAAAAGTAGCCATATCCATTGGTACGAACAAGTTAAATTTAACTTTTTAACACCTTTGTTATACCAATTTAAGACCAAACTCGCTATAGAAACACACACCAAAAGCGAAAATATACTCTTTCCAAGTAAACACACTAATGTCAGTTCAAAATGAACAGTTAAAATGACCCTGGCGATACTTTCTGTGCTCACGGCTTTGCGTGTGCGATTCCACCCGCCCGATCCCCATTCTACCACATCTGAAACACCTTCAACATACAGTTCAGTTTGCTTCGTGAAAATTTCCAGGCACTGGCTTTAATCACCATATGTAATTGTTGTTATTTATTCAAGTTATTTGTCCTTACACTTACATTTTCCCATTTTTTCCATAGCATGCAAGGTCCTAGTTTAACGATGCAGAGTGATCTGTGTGTGAGGGGGCAAATATAGGGGCGTTGTGCATATATAGGCGTCAAAGTATGGTGCCCCGTTAAACAGTGTTTCCCTCCTGGTAAAATGAAATTACCTCAGTGATGCGACTAAAAAAACATTTAAGATCAATTCAATCTAAATTTAAGGCCTTTTATTAGTAAATGTGTATTTAAGACATTTTAAAACTTTTTAAGAACCCACTGCTACCCTGATATCACAATGTAAAAATACTCCATTACATGTAAAAGTCCTGTATTCAGAATTAGTTAGGTAAAAGCATTAAAAGTATAAAGTCTTATCTGCAACATTTATTTATAGTATCATAAGTAAAAGCAATGCAGCAGGATTAGAGCTGAATTACAGGATTATTTTCACAGATGCATTAACATGTATAAAAGCATTTTAAGCTGTAACTTATTTGAACAATTCCATATATTGTTGCACTGTTAAATCAGGATTAAGGCATCATATTTTATTAACTGTACATGTGTACCAACTATAGCTGCCAAATAAATGAAGTAAAAAGTATTTTTTTCTCTATAAGTTTGTATAAGTTTCATTCCACCACAGAAAGCATCCCATCACATTGTCAATGTTAACTACATAATGACACACTGGTTATGCACAAAACAAAGCAGAAAACATCTGCTCATATGTCATAAGTCTCATATTTCTTCAGTCCCATCACACACAAAGCAGCTCTCACACCTCGTGAATACTTCTGTAACTGACACCACAATTGAGAGGCCTCTGTTTAGCTACTCTCCTCTCCCAGTAACCACTGTTTCTTTCTTTTTACTGGGTTCACTTGGTCACCACTTTGACTGAGCTGCTCCTCCCCTCGCTATAGGCGCCCATATGCACGCCTCCCTCTGTGTGTTTTACATTGGCTCCTGGCAACAGTAAATCACGGATCCATCAGGCAGGCTTTACCACAAGCAGTTGGCCATTACAGAGCACTTTCATCATCCCCTGTGCAGCATCACTCAGCAGGCAAACTGAATCCAGGTTGTTTTTACTGCGAGCCATAAACGTAGAGCCCGCGCTCCACGCTCGCAGGATTGTTTCTGATGGTTTACACATGTTCACATGCTTTTGGATGTGTGTGTGTGTGTGTGTGTGGAACACTTCATGGCATTTCAATACACACTCATACAGTGTGCTCCTATGTAGCGGTGGAATATAACTCTTTACATTTACTGTACTTCAATAGAGAGTTCACCCAAAATTCAAAATTCAAAATTTTTTCCTCTTACCTGTAGTGCTATTTATCAGTCTAGATTGTTTTGGTGAGAGTTGCAGAGTGTTGGAGATATCAGACGTAGAGATGTCTGCCTTCTCTCTAATATAGATGGCACTTGGCTTGTGGTGCTCAAAGTGCCAAAAAATACATTTGAAAAACCCGACAGCAACGTCTTTTTGCAGAAATCATGACCCAGTTACTCAAGATAATGCACAGACCTTGCTGTGAGCAGTTTCATTGAAGAACTATTTTCTTTCTACTAAACTACACCCACCAACCATATCACTGCAAGGAAGGAAGTGTGCATCTACTCATCGAAAAGAGACTTGTCCTCGTGACAGCGTGAGATGTAAACATCAATGGCGTCTTCCTCGGCTAAGCTAACGTTAGCTAGCTCAGGTGAGCATGCATGAGCCTCTCGTCCCTGAGTCCTAGCATGCTTCCTTCTTCGTGATGATGTGATTGACAGGTGAAATTTGGGAAAAAGGAAACACTTCCTGCATGAAACTGCTCATGACGAAGTCTGTGGATTATCTTGAGAAACAAAGGGACATTGCTGTTGAGTTTTCCTTTTTATTTTTTTGGCACTTGGAGGACCATCTAGTTCCCTTATATTGAAGAGAAGGCAGGCATCTCTACAACCGATATCTCCAACACACTAAAACAATCTAGACTGATAATAAAGCTGGCAACTGTCCCTTTAACTACAAATCTGAGGTGCTTGTACTTTACTTAAGTATGTCCATCTTAAGCAACTTCATACTTGAACACTAAATCTCAAAGGCAATTATTACAACATTTTAAGCCCCTCCTGTCCAGTGAAGACCATGTAATTCAAGATGTGTTAATGCTGAATGTTTGTGATAAACTGAAGGATGAAGTGTTCCTTTGTGTGTTGAGAATATTCTTCTACTTCCTGAGCTGAATAAACTTTTAAAACCCTCTGGGATCGGCTGCATCGTCACAAAGCTGGAAACAGGGCTGTTTCTGACACTAGGAAATGTTGACTTTTTAAAGATACGTGGTTCTCACAGGACAGCAATGCAACAAACATATGATGATCTTACAAATATGATGTACTGCTGTAAATTAAACTACGTCAGTAGTATATGAAGACGTTAAAATCAGCACAATCTTCATTGTCTGCAGCAGTAAGATGTAACATACAGATTAATGCAGCAGTGATATTAAAACATCATATTTAAATATTTAATAGTAAAACTCTGACCGTGACTTTTTTTCTGCATCATGGGCACTTTTCATTTTAATACTTTAAGTACATTGCGCTGATTATACTTTCATACTTTTACTTTTGAGTGCAGGACTTTTACTTGCTTTCACAGTGTAGTATTAGCACTTTTACTCTATCTAAAGACCTGAGTAGTTCTTCCACTGCTGCTCCTAAGGCAGGCGGGTGTGTTTTGTTCCATTGTTCGTGTTATTTTGAGTCATACAGTACTAAAATACCCCTTAAATGAAAGACACTAGCCTGATACATGTTGTAAATAGCAATTACTGACAGTTCAGAGGGGCAGTTATGTCAGCTATGTAAGCTATGCAGACACATGTAGGCTGGAGCTATTTCACAAAGGAAGTCTAGTCCTTCTACGGCCACGTGAACGGAGCTGAGCTCCACATTTAATGATATCTAACCAAAACACTTTCAGTCCAAACAGTCGGCTGACTCCTCACCTTGAAAACGGGTGTACCCGAGCGTTTCGCCACGGAAACTTTTGTAATACTTCACTCCATAGACGATAATAGGCCTACGAAGTATGTGTGCAAGAACAAAAATGTGGGTCTGCTCCAAGCTGGATCCTGGCTGTAAAAGAGAAGCACAACACAAAGGGAAAAATACAGTTAGAAAGCCGGAGTCTGTGAAACTACGAGGCAAGGAGTCTTGAAAACTGTACATTCCTTCTACCAAGTTACCCCAGCAAGTGTTAATACATGAAAAAACACAATTACTGTGCTTTCACACCCAGATGTAATAACAATACGCCCAAAATACTTAGTCTATGAGGTCACACAGAGCAGTGAGAGGCAGAGAAGTGCTGATGATAGACAGGATGCACTTTCAGAGGGCATTACAGATTAAGTATACCGCGGTAAGAGCAGTAAAGCTTCTTGCATAATTCATACATCATTAGTGTGTCACATTTTAAGCACATCAAGCTCCTGTCCTCCATATTCATGTGCAAGTTTGCTTTCATGTGCATGTACCTGACTAGCCAGGGAGAGGATGAAAGCCCAGTCTTCCTGCCACTGTTCCTCCCGAAGGGAAAAGTGCAAGCCGAAGCTCTGGGAATACCACGACTCCCACTCCTTCCAGCGCGTGTAAAACCTGCAGACCGAAAACACACAAATACTGTTTTGTCTGTTGACATTAATTGACCTCTCTGTGCAGAAAGGCGTGTGACTGCTATTCATCTCTGTTGTGGTTGAGGTCAGATGGCAATTACTCATTATATCTAAATAGTAATTTTCTCACTGCAAAACCCACAGTGTCTTAGAAATAGACGTGAGTCACACTGGGCTGTTGTGTTCCTGCAGTATCAGTCTCAGGCCTTAAATTGTTCCCAACTTTACACTTGTTTATTAATCTCCTCTAAAATGTGTGTGACTGGTCTAAATCCCCAGTCAAAGCCTCTCATTTCTACATCAAAGTCTCAGATCTCTGCATGAGCCTTCAGTCCAGACTTTGGATTCTTGGTATACGTCCCAACCTCTAAACCGCATGTCCCAATTTCCAACGCAGTCATGCAATGCTACAGAGAAACAAAACGAAACTTGAGACCGTTGAATGTCAAGTTTGAGCTGTTTCTGTGTCCTTGAGCGAGACACTAAAACTCGACCTGCTTGTTTTTTGTAAACATAACTGTGTTAAACAGTCGGCTAAATGTTTGAAGTGTAAGATGATGAGATATGGATGTTTTGCTGAGGCTGCAATGGTCAAGACTTTGATGTAAAAACACCTTTTTATTCAGTCTGCCGTATATGTACATAAAAAAGGCAGTATATTCACCTTGTTAGCTCAAGTTAAAGCCTCCACTAATTAAAAACATTCTCTTGAAAAGCAGCATGGGAGCACCAGCTACTATTACTGTGCAGTGCATTACGTATCAACAGTTAGGAAGAGTAATGTTCACAGGTTGTGTTTTTAAGGACTACAACAAACTGTAATCTGTGCTCCTAGTCCCTGGTGTGCAGGCCTCACCAGTGAGAGCAGTCGTGCAGGCTGTCGTGGAGGGTCTTGCGGAGCACTGAGTCCTTGTCATAGATGCCCCACGTAGCCTGCAGCACGGAGTCGAGGAGACAGTCCCCGGCCGTGCGGTTCCACAGAGCATACAATCGACTGTCCAACCTGGTCCCGAGCTCCAGCGACCAGTTGATGATGGGAGACTCCTCTTCAAGTTCTGAACAAGAGGGGAGAAGAAGTTGAGTACTGTGTCTCTTTGTCAAAGCTCTGTGGCTATTTTACCTCAAAGAGAGGACAGCGTGGTAAGAATGTGAAATGTGTGTATAGAGTCCATAGTCGGAGGTTTCCCAAGTTGCAAGACAGGTGATGGCATTAGAAAGGACTGTTTGGGAGAGTGTCAAAAACTATGCACACCTGTCATAACAAATTTGGCATCTAGATGTTTACATAGATTTGCATGTGTACCACAAAACCGGATGACTGCGAGAAGTCAGGTCACAGCAGGAAACCACATACAATATACAGTGTACAGATACCTCTTACTCGTTCATTCATTCATTCAGTTTCCGTAACCGCTTATCCAGTTAGGGGTCACAGGGGGCTGGAGCCTATCCCAGCTGACATTGGGCGAGAGGCAGGGTACACTCTGGACAGATCGCCAGACTATCGCAGAGTTAACACAAAGAGACAGACACTATTCACACTCACAATCAGACCTACGGCCAATTGAGAGTCAGCAGTTAACCTGCATGTCTTTGGACTGTGGGAGGAAGCCGGAGCACCTGAAGAAAACCCATGCTGACACGGGGAGAACATGCAAACTCCCCCACCCTGCCTCTTATTGTACGTGCTAATATTTATGGCAGAAACACGATGCAAAGTGAAAGCATAAACAGCTTTTTTGGGCATAATTATATCTTTTTTTCAAAACCAAGAGAGAATGCATCTACGCATGGATGAGAGGCTCATGCTCATGACAGCGCGAGACGTAAACATTAATAGTTTCCTCCTCTGAAGAGCTGTAACATTAGCTAGCTCAGTGGTGCTAGGTGAGCTAGTGTAGGGGCACGCTTTCCTTCTACAGTTGGTGGTGTAGTTCAGTAGAAAGAAAGTAGTTCCTACATGAAACTCCCTACAAAGTTTGCGGATTATCTTGAGTAACTGGGTCATGATTTCTGAAGTGAGACACGTTTGGCACTTGAAGCACTACAAGTTGCGTGCCGGCTATATTCTAGTGACAGACACCTCTGCAGCTAATATCTCCAATACTCAGAAACTCAAACCAAAACAATCTGGATTGATAAATAGCACTACAGGTAAGAGGATAAATCTGTATTTTTGATTTTGTGGAGAACGGTCCTTTAAAATTTTCACAGTTTTTTGGGAGTTGGAGCATTTGGACTGGTGGTGCAGTGAAACAAATGGCTCTGTCGTGGGAGAACACTCAGTCTTTTCTTACAGTGACCATGTGTTTGAAATTTACAAATTAGCTTGAATAACTGATTTATTTAGTAGTTGAGCTTTTACGTTTATGGAAAAAAGAGCAATAATATAACAGGATCAATATGGTTTTGATTATTTTAAATCAGCCGAAGTATTAAATTATTCTGGATACAAAGCTTCCAGGAATGATTTCCTGCATTAAACTACATTGCTACCATGATACTTTCCCTGTCCTGCTTTTTCCCGTGCCAATATACACACACACACACACACACACACACACACACACACACACACACACACACACACACACACACACACACCATGCATCCTGATGGGTTTACATGGCAAGGTAATCAGGTTTTACGCAGTGTTAAGTGGCCTTAGCTTAATCCCTTAACCTGAGAAAGGAGACAAGGTTTTCCGTTCACTATAACATTTCATGTTTCTGCCAAAACCAGTTATTGAAGTGCAAGCAAACACATCCAGAGAGAATCCTGAAGGTGAAATTCGGCTTCCTGTGTCTCTTTGTACCTCTGCTGCAGTGCCCAACATTTGACACACTGGAATAATTAAACAGAGCACACAAATAAGCAGGAAACTAAAGAAAGAGGGCTGCAGAAAGCAATGCCTTTTAAATGTGTGTTTATATTTGTGTGTGTGTCTGTGTGTGGGCTGAGAGGAAGTACAATCATTCAGTGGGGATCAGAGAAATCCCTAAAACTCAATTAGGCTGATTAGGGCAGACGCAACTGGTACACACGATAAAGACAGACCGCCTGGCCGAGTGACAAGCAGGCAGGCAAAACGCTGTGCTGGCAAGAGCAAAGATACAAGTAATATAACACTGCCAGTATTTCGGCAGCCTTCCCATTATAGTACACAGTTTGTGAGGGTGCTCCCTCTGTTTGCCAAGCCAGACCATCGCTGTCATCTTGGATCTGGTTTCTTTCTCTCAAAGAAATTGCATCCATATGTAAGCACAGCGTGTGATAGGTGTTACTGCAACACTGAGTCGTGAAGTTTATAGAGTAAATATTTCACCTTTTTGTACGTCTCGGTCGAGCACCTCATCAAACAGCTTCTCTTGAACTGCTGGGGGCAAGTCCTCGATGTCTGAAATGAAGCAATAGATGAGAAGTGAGTGACAGAAATCAAAAGAGGGTGTTAATGGAAGGGACACAGATGCATGAAAAGTGAAGTCTTAGTTTTATTCATATTTTATGTGAGGTATGTGTTAACCTTTTCTTAAAGGAGCATTTCACTCCCCTCATGACCATTTGTATATCAATTACTCGTCCCAAGGTTACACTGAATTTGTGAGGAAAACTTGATTTCCTCGCATGCCTCCTTGGTGAATGAAGCATCCAAAAACTGAGAACATTCTTGATGAATTGAATTCAAAGGAGTCCGTGTTTAACGACAGCAAAACTGTACCAAAACGTTCGTTTACAAACTCTCACATAACGCGTGTAGTATTGTCCAAGTCTCCTTTATAACGTTTCATGCTCATCCATCCATTTTCAACTGCTTATCCGAAGCCAGGTCGCTGGGGCAGCAGGTTGAGCAAAGTATTCCAGACGCCCCTTTATCAGTTGGACGTGCCCGAACCACTAACAGTAGGTGCGAAGGAGCCACCTCAACTGACCCCTTTCGATACGAAGGAGCAGCGTCTCTACTCCGAGCTCCCTCTGGATATCTGAGCTCCTTACCCTATCTCTTAGGAAACTCATTTCGGCCGCTTGTATCCACTTTTTGTGCTCAGTAGTTCCCAAACAGAAGGCCCTTTGTGGCAGGAAACTGAATTAAAAGTGAATGTCTGCTCTCTTCAAAGCCAGACTCCATTGACAAAAACAGTAATTTTACCTCTCTGAACATGGCAGCTGCTGGTCTACCACTGCCTTTATTGATAGTTTGTGTTATAATATGACTTCAGTGAATCTGAACGAACCCATTAAAACACCTAAGTCACACAGTAACACAAACAAACCAACTGATCAGCAGTAGACCAGCAGCTGCCATGTTCAGCAAGGTCAAATGTTTTTGTTGGCTTTGAAGAGAGCGTAGAGAAGTTTCACTTTCAGTTGAATATCCCATGGGAAAGGGCTGTCTGTTTGGGAAGTACTGACCGTACTAGATAATACTGCATTAGTTGTATGAGCGTTTCTTAATGGATGTTTGATATAGTTTTGCTGTTGTTAAACACAGACTCTTCTGATGTCAATTCATTAGAATTTTCTCCATTTCTGGATTATTTGTTCACCAACAGGAAGCCTGAAAAACAAAGTTTCCTTCACAAATTCAATGAATCACAGGGTGAGTCATCTGTGGGTGAAGTATTCCAACTAGTTATAACACTTAATCCTGTCCCACCTGCAACTCGTGCAACACTAAATCCAACTGTCGATCCCCAACACACCAATCCTCGCATCCTTTCATTGGCTCGCCGTACAGTACAGAACCGACTTCCAGACACTGCTTATCGCATACAAGGCCTTACATGGTCTTGCCCCTTCATACACCTCCGTACACTTACATCCTTATACCACCTCTAGGCCATGAAGATCATCCGACAAAGGGCTCTTACTCATACCACACTCCATCTGCAAATCCAAGGGTGATTGCGCTTTTGCCACTGGGGCCTCAACTGTCTCACTCTCCCTTTGTTAGATCAGCTGAGTCTGTAAACTGCGCCAAAAACGTTCTCAAAACCCGCCTGCCTGTCCTACTGCCTTGCCTTCCCTTCCATGTAGAGGGGTTGTAATTTATTTGTTCTTTGTGTCCGTAGGTGCTTTATAAATAAGATCTTAATTACTTACGTCACTGAAATGACTGAAAAGGTCAACTAGATTTTTTTTTTCTGCAGTGGTTCATTTCAACTCAAGCCACCATGTTTTGTTCTTTCCACAATGGCCACTGGCTTTCACTGCATGCTCGGAGCTCCTGTCAACACAGTGGCTTATTCTTCAGCAAAAATAAATGAATGCAGTGACTTTGTGGAACTGAACAGAACAGCTTTCTATAGTGGCCAGAAGCCAAGGTCTGCATTGTCCTGAACACTCCACAATAACAAAAATCCTTAGCTTAGCCACCAGCAACAGACTGGACCATAATAGCTGTTCCACACAAAGAAATTCAACAGAAATAGAAATGAATGCATGCAATTTTACAGAGTGTCATTGGAAAAATTGCTAAATATAGCCTTGTTATGAACGAGAGACACACATCGTTGGCTGGCTGGTATACTCAGTATGCAAGAACAATACTCAAATAGTGAGCCAGAGGTAGCCTCCGTCTTCTGCAGTTGGAAAGAGACAACCGTAGCATTATGTCCCCTCAGCATCCAAACAACAAGCAATTTCATACGCCACGAGTAAACAAAACAAGCTTTCTATCACACACTTGGCAAGCCAGGGGGGGATGGCTGCACTGGATTTCTGCGGCGACAGAGTTTTAAGTTACCCTTACACGCAACACAGAAAGTACACTTTGACAGCTTCTGGATTTCGTGTTGTGACATTTGTGCCTACTGTGTAAAGACAACTGCACATTTGTTTGTGGTGCTGACCTGCAGGCAACGTGAAGGTCACCAGGTCAGTGAGGAAGTAGCAGGTGAAGTCTCCCTTGCGCTGGTGAAGAGAGGCCGCCACCTCACGACGGATCTGCTCGGTGAGCTCAGGACACACCATGGCTGGAATACACTTGGCTGCCTGTTGGGACACCTGCAGGGAAGAGAGGATAAAGGGAAGGAAGTATAATCTAAATATAAAGGAGTATATGACAGGGGCTTATAATTGAGCAAGAGCATGTCTAACTATTGCGGAAGGTCGTATTTCACAATAAACCACAAAACAAAAAAGAAAAAAAGCTGTGACCTACACGCAGTGACCAACTGTATCACATGCTACACTGCTGTCTAGGAGGTGTGAAACAGAAAGGCTACAGAGGAAGAAATTAAAAGGGAAGAGATAAAATTATGACAGGGTGACAAGCTTGAGACTATCGATGTCTTGCAGCTTAAACACATTTTCGTAGTTGTGAAGATTCCCAGAGACGCCATTAAACACAAGAACCCTTTCAACCATTACTGCTTTTGGGGGGGGGGGGGGGGGGGGGGGTTTGGGTTGTAGGAATTACAGTTATTGCCTTTTACCTCAAGGCTAGTGATGGCTGCTGAATAAGAATTCAGCACATATACTGTAAGAACAGCACGGCTCTAAGTGAAATGATCCTTCTAGATTATTTGGAGCCTAATTACAAAAGGCATGACTTTTTGTGTGTTTAGGTAGGTGAGTCAGAGATCCGATCTAATTTTACTTTCACTAATCTAATCTAAGTTGCCTCTAGGACAAGACATGTATCTGTGTTTGGTGCTCAAGCAGTTGTCGGCTCTGAAGCATTTTCGGGGCATGAGCCAGCGGTTAGTCACTGACCCCCTCGGAAAAGAAACTGGGACAGCAAGCGAGTGTGGGAGGAGAGGTGTGTATACAGATAATCTGGGATCACAGTGCTGACGGCAAGCGAGCCGCGATCAACCTCAGCATGTGCACACTGCAGACAAACACACACACACACTAGCTCAGTGAGCCTTCTTGTCACGCTGACACACCAGGGAGCCCACATTTTCAGCATGATACTATACAAACCATTAACAACATGAGATCATTATGAATATAGTAACGGCTATTAAACTGGAAACTTCCTGCAGGCACAGAGAGAGGACTGTGTGGTTGGATTCAAGTCCCTTTTCCTCTCCACAGACCCTTTGCCCTTGTGATTGCTCCTGGCTGATCTCATTGGATGTTGAGATTAAAAGACTTTGCAAGAAAAAGCTGCATCATCGCTGACCCAGAAACAAGTACTGCTGCAATCATACCCATAATTTAAGGGCGTAAATTCCACCGGAAACCCTCCAATTTTTACAAAATCGCTTTTGGTTTCCTCATTTTTTTTCAAAGCTTTTAAATTGCAGAGAATGATAATGCTCAATCTTTTTAATTTTGTTTAACCTTTTTTTTTTAATTACAGGAGGTATGGGAGAATGAGAAACAAATCTGATTGATGTAGCAGGGCAAATGACTGACAAAGAAGACTTTAATTTTGAGGGATACACTGATTTATTGGCCGCACATCTGTATCGTCCGATATTCACCTTGTTGACTGCCATCGGCCTAGCAGCAGATAAGACAACATTAGCTGATGGTATTGGCCGATGTTTTTCTGTTGTGTCACATCAATTTAGTGCAGGCTACAAAGAAGGCTCAAGACTACTGGTGTCCTGAGGCAATGGAAAACGTGTGTCTTGGGATCTTGGATCCCATCTTGGGAACATGGATCTTCCCCAGGACAACTTCGGGAATAAAGGACAATGTAAAATTGTCAGGGGACATGCCTTTTTTTCCTGATGATGCTACATTGTGAACAGCAGATGTGTGTTGAAGTCAGCAGGAGGAGAGCTTGTTAATGTTAGCTGTTTGCAGCTAGTGACCAAAACCAACAGCTTACGGATGGTACATTGAGTTACATTATAAAACGTTGAAGCTCTATTCAATAAATATGAGTATTGGGCAAAGGTAAATTACAACTTTATCATGATGTGTTCAAATGTAATCCCGTAGAATTTAGCCAGACTATCACAGGGCTGACACAGAGACAGACAACCATTCACGTTCACATTCACACCTACGGCCAATTTAGAGTCACCAATTAACCCGCATGTCTTTGGACTGTGGGAGGAAGCTGGAGAACTCAGAGAAAACCCACGCTGACACGGGGAGAACATGCAAACTCCCCCCAAGGGCACCTGCAGCCCACCCTGGGGTCAAACCAGGAACCCTCTGGCTGTGAGGTGACAATGCTAACCACTGCATCAGCATGCTGCAATTGTGATATATACAGTAAAGACGCTTTTGAAGCAGTTATATTAAAAAAAAAAGTTAATCATGTGAAAGAAGGTCATATTTAAGCTTGTTTCCTAACTGTGCGTGACTGAATGTGTGCTTATTCAAAGACACAAACAGATTCAAACAATCTGTTGGTTCTCTCTACTGACCTCCGTGAGTAACACAGCCAGCATGTCCTGCCTCTGGAAGCGGATGGCGAGGTGAACCAGCGTGAAGCCGTCATCAAATGCTGAGGGCCGATTTAATAGGCGCACCTCGTCTGATGTCAGCTGTCGTGCGATGTCACCTCCTGATGACTTGTAGGCCTCCACAGCTGCCAGGTCACCTTCCACAACACCTTCCAGACAGAGAGAAAGGAAGAAGGTCACATTAATAAAACTTTTCCTCTGATAAATAGAAGACCATTGCTATAGCAGAACCAACAGGGCAGTTTTCACACAAAAAAAGAACATTTTACATTTAATAAGAAGCAACACAAGTGCTTTTTAAGGAGAACAAATTAAAAGATCTGAGAAGTAAAACAAAAGGAGTTTATCAGTTAAGATTTGTTTAGAACATGCTCCCTTAATAACTGTTCTTTGAACATGTTGATCACTGTGGTTAAAAACCACAACATGACGTTGCACAGCGAACACAAAAATTACTTAACTTAAGCACAACCTTGTGCAGAGGACATTCAGTGCTCAACCATGAAGTGTAAAATATTAGAGATCAGAATGTGCTTTATCTCTGTGGCAGCTCTAACAGCTCCGAGACTTCACTGACTTTGAAGTCAAGGAGAAAAGACAATAGGGGGCCACACTGTAATCTGTCAGTTATTTTTCCCCTCTTAATCTCCAGGCTTAGATCTTAGTGAGAGAGAGCTGAAGGATGTTTTTGATCCGACAGATGCAGGTGTTTGTTTTTCTTTCCTTTTTTTGTCACAAAGAGTTAGTATCTGACAAAAGCTATTTATGTTAACCACCAGCACACAAACTCACGTGCTGGTCTATTCCCCGAGACAGTCAAACTGTGGAAACAAATGGGTCTGCAGCAGAAAGTATACTGCTGTCTACAGTCTTTTGATTTGAAGTCATTACACTGCGTAACTTAACATTATAGTGAACTCCCTCTTAAAGACACACAAACTACCCAGAACTTTTTAAGGACAGGTCATTACAAAATCAAACATACATGTTTTTCCTCTTACCAGTGGTGCTGTTTATCAGTCTAGATTGCTTTGGTGCGAGTTGGCGAGTGATGGAGATATTAGCTGTGGTGCTCAAAGTCGCAATTTTTTTTAAAAAACTCAACGGCAATGTCTCTCACAAGAAGAAAGAGTGCATCTACTCATGGGACGAGAAGCTTGTGCTTGTGACAGCATGAGATGGCGTCCTCCTCTGCTGAGCTGTAACGTTAGCTAGCTCTGTGGTGCTAGGTGAGCTAGCAATAGATGTGCACTTCCTTCCACACGCCGATACAGTTGGTATAGTTGAGAGAAAATAGTTCCTACATGAAACTGCTCACAAAAGGTCTGTGGATTATCTTACCAAGAAGTATGACTGCAGCGCACCAATTTTAGCCTTCTTACATTGGTTCCTTGTTTGTTTTAGGATTGACTTTAAAATCTACTGGATTACTTTTAAGGCTCTTCATGGCCTGGCTCCAGATTGCAATTCAGACCTGTTAGTCACTTATTAACCTCTGTGTAGTTTAAGATCCTCGGGTAGAGGTCTTCTGCTTGTTCCGGAGTCCAGACTGAGGACTTAACGGGACAGAGCTTTTGCAATCAGGACCCTGAGGCTCTGAAATGACCTGCCCAAAGATATAAGGCTGTCTGAGTCATTTACCATCTTGATTTTAGTTTTGGCCTTCCTTATTTTATCTTTCACTTTGGTGACAATTTATGACTTGTTATTTTTTTTCCTCCTTTTTCCTCCTGTACAGCACTTTGTAACTGTGTTTTGAAAGGTGCCATATAAATAAAGTTTATTATTATTATTATTATTATTACTACATCTTTATCTTAAGTAATTGGGTCATGATTTCTAGTAAGAGACATTGCTGAAGAAGTTTTAAAATGTATTTTTTCGCACTCCGCCCACCACAAGCAGAGTGCCATCTAGTTCCATTATATTTGAGAGAAGGCAGACATCTCTACGGCCGATATCTCCAACACTTGGCAACTCATACCAAAACAATCTAGGCTGATGAATAGCACTACATGTGAGAGAAAAAAATTTTATTTTGATTTTTGGGTCAACTGTCCCTTTAAACATTTTTTCCTCGATGAAGTAATACACATGTGATGCTCATACTAAGACCATTTTTGGTCTACGCTGTCTTTTAATGTAGGTAGGGTTGACAAAATGTGGATCTAGTGTGTGTGTGTGTGTGTGTGTGTGTGTGTGTGTGTGTGTGTGTGTGTGTGTGTGCAGCAGTGAACTGAACTCGAGTATATCCTCAGTCCAACTCCTAAACCAAAGCAACAGCACACACTCTGATAAAAGTCGACTAAGACTGAAATGAGGGGTGTCTGTATGATCAGCTTGACACAAGAAAAGTTCAGAAGGTTTCAGCACCAGCTTCCATTACTGTGATGAAACCAGCGATGCTGCCAGATAAGGCCAAAGCTATTATCTGTCTGTAGAGAATAAACTATTTAGACAAGCGTGCTATGACAGAATCAAATCAAACCTGAACGTGTAAATTAATTTCAGTGCCACACAGCTAAATTTCTCTTTCCATTTCTAGCAAATACAGTAAATGCCCATGTAGTATTCTCTCGTACATTTGACAGCATTAAACACTGTTGAGCTTTTGTTCTCGCGTCAAAGGACCACACACAATGCTCAGCTGCATAATCTGTGTGTGTGAGTGAGACCGGAGAGCGAGAGAGACATGGAGTGGGTGGAAGGACTCGCTGTGCCATGTGGAGCTGGCTAGCACTGTGAGAGATGAGGAGAGAAACTACACAATAGGAGCGCAGTGTGATAGAGAGGGATCACAACCACTTTCCACAAAACACTCCATTAGTGTGGGCGTGCCTGTAGCCCTGCAGTCAGTACTGTACCCACAGATCTTTTAGAGAACACAAAAGGCGCAAAATATGCAAACAGGCGTACACTTAAAAGACAGCGACGACGGGGAATGGATCGGGCTAAGTGACGCTGGTCTTTTTTCTCCACGCAGTGCATGGTCTTTTCTTTCACTAATGTGGATAGTGGCCACCTCTGTTATGGTAAAATGAACAACAGACATCAGAAAAATGTTGGTGCTGTAAAATCTATTCGTGATTGATACATTTACCTGTGAAACAAGCCACTTCAGTAGGTAATACACCCCCATGCCAGGTTCTCTTACAGTTAATATGTAATATTGCTGGTTAAAAAACTGACTTTGGGGTTTCTTTGCAGCTCCATACACATACCCTGGCAGTAGCCTGAAACAAAGTTAGTCAAACGAAGCAGGTCCACCACAGTTAGGATTTGAAATAGGCCAACAAAAGCAAGATAAAACACACTACTTACTACATCTATCATGGCCTCCTTCCTCTGCCCTGTTTTATTTCCCCAGACCGCAAAAGTGAGTTTTCTACCAAACTATTTGACCTTTATTTTCCTTAAAAAGCAGAAGAACACAAGATTATTTCCCCAGTTTTCAAGTCACATTGTTTCTTCCTACTGTGGTGTGGATTGTACCCAATTTCTGTTTTGCTTTGGACTAAATCGATAAATGCAACTAAAAATGTTTTGTCAGGATAATATCCTTTATAATAATGTAGCAATATGCCTCATTTGTCCTGATTGAAGGAACTGACACTTGTTTCTAGACATTTAATAAAACCTGCACTGGAGACAAGTAAAATCATCTCACCCCATCAGCAGAGGAGTGTAAGAAAAATAAGTATTGAGGGCTAAGTCTGACACATTATTAGTTGTGAAGATCGATGTTAAATGCAGTGAGTGACCCCAGTCTGACTCCCTATTTGATGGGCAGTTTTTCCAGAAGATTTTTCCAGATTTACCAATTTGAAGAAACAAAAAAAATAAGAAGGATATAGGGATTTTTCACATCAGACGTCGACATGTTACAACACTGGAAATGCATAAGTGCTCCTTTTAAATCCAGGTTCATTGGTGTTGTGTGTGTCAGCTCACTGACATTTCTTCCTAAGGACTTACATGAACCAAAGCCATTTATAATGCTATTAATTACATCTGTGCTTTTCCTACACAGGTGTAAGCAACACCAACTGAGAACAGCGAGTTGATCTAGGGTCATCCACACTATAGGAGCGAAGGTATTTGCTGTTGCCCAAGACTTGTTTATTTTTTACTTCTGTCGCATGGGTCATACTATTTTAAGTGACAGAAACAAGAGCGTCTATAAGAACTTTCTGAGGCCACTGTTGACAAACAGTAACGTCTCTACGTTTATAACCTAAACCTTCCCTCGCAACAGAGGACAAGCTCACTTGCCTCTCCTAAACACAGCGGGACATGCACTCACCTCCATGCCCTCTGAGCCTTCAGCTGGGTCACACCTCAGTCACTCACTATAGTATGATTATTACAACCAAGTGCTATAATGTGAGAAATAAATTGAGATATCAAATACTTGTGAATCATCACCAGCTTGTGTCACGGCTGACGTGTGTGGTGAAGCATTGGTGTAACTTGCATGTCATCTCAAGAGCATTGCATTGTGGGTTTACTGGCAAACAGCGGGGTGCAAACTATGTACATGTTTGTTCCACTGTGGAAATATTTGAGGGCAAAAAAACAGACACTCAAATAATATTTCTTGAGCTGCCAAAGCAATTAGTTGATTAGTAAACAGGAAACAATTTTATCAAGCAAAAAATGCCAAAAATATTCTGGTTCCAGCTCCTTACGTGAATATTTGCTGCTTCTCTTGTTTTCTGTGGGGCTTGGGGGCTGTTGGTCAGATTAAATAAACAATATGCATACGTCTACTTGTGCGCTGAGAAACTGTAATGGGAATTTTTCCCAAGACCCAATGATTAATTGAGGAAACAATAAGCAGATATCGATCATGAAAAGAATCATCAGCAGCACACACCTAAAAAAAAATTCTTAAGTACACATAATGAATTTGCTGGCAAATAGGAAGAGATTTCTGACATGGCTTGGATTTCATTTCCTTCGAGGGACAATGGGAGAAACTTCCGATCAGATAAGGAGAGCTAACACTTGAATATGCTAAAAGAAATCAGACCCACTCACATCAGACACCCTGACCAGACGAGACTTGCTCCCAAGGGGACAAGCCACACAGGCATGAGGGAATTCACCCTGTCACATGCAGCAAGAGACCCAGTGTAGGACCAGAAGCAAACTAACTACAGTGATGTTTCTCTGACATTCAGACTCTATGTATTCCTGTGCTTTAAGGAATGTAGCAGCCTGTAAAACCGTATTACTATTAATCACTGCAACGGCTTCATCAGGAAATCAAATACAAGCATGGCTGTCAAATTTGTGCTGTCAGTACAACACAGAACAATTGTCTGTCAAGGAGGCATATAAGGAAAACGGACTGGAGGTTGAGTGGGTGTGCAGAACAGAAAGAGTGAGATAGTGGGGTGTGAGTGGGAAAAAAAAGCAATCACTAGTTGTTCTTAAAATGTTCATCCTCCCTCCCACTCCACATTCACCAGTCTACAGTGTGGGTGGCCGGACACTCACTGTTTGTGTAGGAAACTTTTACACTAGCTGAATGCAGGGGATTTCTGTGCACACGATATATCAGCATCAGTAGGATGGGAATCAGAATCACCTAGACTCTGCTATAAAAACAGGATTTCAACTTCAGTATTCCAGATAGCAAAACCTTATTAATCCTTCTCACAAATTCTGGAAAATCTCATTTCACACTCACCCATTTCTCTGTTGGCCTGCCCTACATCAGTCAATTGACTCATCGCACACATCGTAACATAACAAAACACAAGATGAACAAGTTGAATGTACTTCATTTAAATCATATATTCTCCAAACTCACCGACGCAGGCATTGAGGAAGAGCCAATCAGTCCTTCTCATCCTGTTCTTAATCTGCTTCAGTTTTTTGAAATCCACCTCCAGCTCCTCTTTGCTCCCAATCCCAGCCCCTGACGCCAGTTCAATCCTCTGAAAGTCCATGTTCACCTCTGACTCACGTTTTGAGGTCGGGGGTGACCTCCTTTGGCTGCTGCTACAACCCCCCACTCCGCTTACCACACTCCCTACTCCTTGACCAACCACATGCCCAACAACACCCCTCCTGTTGTCCCTGTCCTGTTCATTAAGTTTTGAGGAGGGCTGTTGGCTCTCAGGCTCTGACGCCAGTTCGATAGGTTCAGCTAGTAGGCTGTTCGGCCTGGGGTGGTCGCACACCACACATTTGAGTGCCTTGGCCCAGTTCTCGTAAGTGCAGGCAGTGCAGGTCCAGTGCTGTGCGTGAGTGTTGAGCCTGTTTCGGTCATTATATTCCTCACAGGGGTCTGTAGTGGTGGCTGGGGGAGCAGGGCGGCATCCAGAGCCTGAGGTCTGGGGTGATTCTGTGGGGCTGCGTGGCTGCTGGGTGTGATGTCCTTGATGGGTTGCATGTTGCCCATGCTGCTGTTGTTGAGCCTGTTGCCTCTGGCACAGGCACTGTGTACAACGGATAGCCCGAGGCCAGTTCAAGTAGGTGCACATGTGGCACGACCACTTGCTACTGGTCTCAGGTACATCAGCGATGCGGACACGGGGTCGGGCACTGGAGTCTGGACAAATAAGTAAGCTGGAGCCCCCCTGGGTTGGGCTGTTGCTGAGGCCTGCAGGGTCCCACTGGTGCAGACTGGCATCCAGAGCAGGGCTGCTCTTGAAGGGCTCCTCAGTAATGATGGCACCCCCGCTGGGCCTCTGAGCGCGGCACATGGTGCACTTGATGGCTGACGGCCAGTTCTCGTATGTGCAGTATTCACAGGCCCACTTGGCAACCAGCTCGGTCATCGTCGCACCGCCGCTGAGGGAGGATTCCTGCCGTTCAGAGGGGTTCTCAGCTCGGCAGATCCACTCTTAAGGAGATCACACAGCAAGCAGTACACTGGGGTGCAGAGAAAAAAAACACAGGGCATTTTAGCATTTTAACACTTTGATGTGATGCCAAATAAACATATTGCACTACACTACATAATTAAAAAGAAAATCTCATAACTCAAAGGTAAACTGATTAACAGTACACTTGAGACAAAATATGGTGCTCAACTTTCCATGTTTTCAGTTGTAAATCTCTCTCAAAACCAAGACAAAGCATGCTTTATTACAGCCACCTGTGTCACTCAGGGCCATTTACTGTCAGACACTTGCAAAAATCTACAGTGCTGTTTGCTCTTGACCTGGCACTAATAAGGAAGCAATAGTTAACTTTGTCACCCAGACAGAAAAGTGCAGGGACTGGAGTGCAGCGCTGAATCTCCACGGCTCCATTAAAACCTGACACTGGCTTTGAAAACATACAGTAAGTTACATACACTGGGCAAGTGTCCCCTACAACCGAGCTGGGTAACAAGATACAAGGACATATGAAACCAGACACCAAGCAGGGAGGCGCGTGACTGGTTAAGACACTTACTGATGCACTGAAATTGAATTCGCCCCAAAGCCCTATTACCTACATATGAAACCGAATAACTCAAACCATATGTGCCTGTGTTACATTGCGAGCATAATTTACGAGACAAGGACTAATAAGATAAAGTTGGCTGGCTGGGACAGCTCGCAGAGGAGTTGGCTGTAGTTGCTGTGTTTACACCACGCCTCCAAGTTTACCAACACACCGTGAGGTATTCAACACATTTGGGGGGGACACGATTCCTCCGGTGGAAAGCTGCGGGTGATGTGTGCAAAGCTAGCCAGAAATTGATATCAAAAGCGGAATGTTGCCCGTGTTTAACAGCCACGGTGGTCACGTTCAACCTGTTTACTCGTGACTAGCAAATGTCGTGCTCACAATTCATACATTCAACTGACTTTTGTCGTGTGTGTTAACGGCTAACATTACTCACTTAAATAAACTAGCTACTAATGCTATACTGTTTACAGAGCTAGCCGTTTCTCCTACATGACAACTATAGGATACGCTGGTTCCGTTGCCAGCCAGGAATTACAGCCAAGCTAGCTGGCTGCTCGCTAACATTACGGGATTATGTTTTGCCCCCGGTCCGTCTGTAACCGTTGGAGAGGCCCTTATCAACTCCACAAGAAGACAGAGTCAACGCTTACCTTTGCTTTGCTGTGTTTACACTCCTCAGTCTCCCACCGCGGCCAAAACAAATGGAGCTTCTCCGAGCGTCCCCCCTCCAGCGTCCAGAGAAACCCACTCCGATCCGAACTCAGGCTTCTCTCACTTGGCCGACACTAACCGCATATTTACTTCTTTGGGGCGCCGTTTAGTTGGCAGCTGAAGGTCCATACATTCCGCGGGCGAGAGCCCCCCCTAGTCCCGTCCCTCGGGGCCGCTTGGACGCTTTAAATCATTTTTATCCTCTTCCCCGATTCCCAAACGCCAACCTGACGGGCTTTAATGGCGGAACAGGGGAAGGGAAGCAACCGAGGCAGGGCTTGAAAATACACTACGAGGGAGCGCACAGAGCTCTGGGCCGTGTTACAGTCAGAGGCAGGGTCAGGATTTACCACCTGAATCTGCCAACAGATCTGATTGGTGGGTTCCTGTGTGTCCCTGACGCCGGCCAATCAGATTCCACGTCTCTCGTTCCAACTGTTAAAAGGCTCCGTGAGAGCAAAACAGGCTCCAATGTCACTGTAATAACAAACGGCAAAATCCGTTGACATTTTATTTCCTTTTATGCGACGGCTCCGGTTAGTCACTGTGAAAACACGTTTCTTTTTCACTCGCGCATTGCAATTTGTTGCATCTTTGGCAAGCGACCACGTGGTATCCCCTCAAAAGGGATAAGGGGATGATGTCATCGTAAAAATACTGCAGCAAGCAGTCTGCAGTAAATGCATGACAGCTCGAGCAACAGTTCTCAGCGCCCTGGTGTTATTAATGTGCACGGGGGCGTCTGCACGCATTTCGAGAAAGGAAAGGAGAAAATTAAATTTGCACGTTTATCCAATAATTTGTCCACCTGGGGAAATATATGCATGGATGCAAGTCTTGTTTACAGGAAAGCCCGTCCCTCCGATGTGATGTCATTGACACAAGCACCAGTAGATTTTGCGCATAGATATACACATCCAAAATTAAATTACAAGATGTGGTTTTGAACAAGTCTTCAGAGGAAGCTAAAAATGGCTTCTTGTCCTTTTATGCTCTCTTATTAACCTGCAAAACTTTTTTTTTTTTTTTTTTTAAATGTAACCACATACATTTTAAAGTCACATTAGTGGTACTTTTCTGCAATAAGAAAACAAAGGCACATCAAGTCACATATGCATGTCTCATTTATTATCCCCCACTTTAAGAACCATATTCTCTGTGCTCGTCCAAGCAAGTCCTTGGTCTACTTTCAATCAAGTACACAAATCCAGATAAAAGCTGAGAAGCTCGAAGCTGTGCACTGGACTTTGTGCTTTCAGGGAGGTGTTGATGTTGCAATGGCCCACTCGGGGGAAGAAAGGGAAGGGTCACCCCATACAGTAAGAGTACATGAGTGTATATTTGTACTATGTTGGAACTTGAAAGGTATAGGATCCTGACAATGTTGGTCCTCGCACTCTTAAAAAACTAGCGGCCCTGAGCCCTGCTGGTTTTCATCCCTGCCATCAAGTCAGGGTTAAACCTGGGGATGCCAGAAAGAAAGACTTAAAAAGCAATCATCTAGGAGCTAAGGGCGAGGATTAAAGAGTGAGGACCAACATTGAGAACTGCTGCTCTATACCACCACAACACTCAACTGAGACAAGCTTATACAGTAAGTGCTGTTTAAATGCTACCCCCCCTCCCCCTCCCTTGTCTACTATACATTCATTATATATTTCCTTATTATATTCCAGTACTCAAAGGAAACCATAATCCTAACAAATTTTTGTCATTTCTTTTAACATTGTGTGATTGTGTTACTCTGGGTGATTATTAAGTAACATTTTGAGTGCCAGTTCCCGACAAGTGATGCATTGGCATTACACATCAGGGCAAATGAAATGAGGCCAAAAACATGACGTACAAACAGGACGTGTAAATAAAGCGGAGCTTGTTCACAAGGCAAAGCTTCTCCCACCACAACATGTCTTCATTTGTGAGTGCAACCTGCCGATGTTAAGACGTCCTCCATGCGCAGTGCAATTGTCTGTCCGTGCTGAATATAAGTGTCTAGAATTGACCGGTCCATGCAAGGAGGGTGTCCTGCATTCAGCACCCTCATTCAATCCACACCGTGTTACTCAGCTGTCTTCAAACAGCCCGTGTCAGTCGTGCTCATTATGCCACCTGTGCCTTGCAGGAAGTATCAGTTACTAAGCAGATTCCCTCTGACTTTACATTTGTAATTCCAGTTTAAAAAATAATAATAAAGCAAAGTCACAGCTGCAACCATGAGATGCAGATCCGCTTAAGTCATCAGTGAAAGTAAGACAGGAAAACAGCTTTTGGAAGCAGTGAAGGGCGTTTCAGGTAGACAAAACACATCATGGAAAAGGAGGCATATACCTGCAGGACTAACAAAAAAACAAAGCTGGAAGTTGATTATTGCAAACACAATTCAGTTTGTCATCATTTTACCCCTCGAGAGAGATCTGTGAATGTGTGCAGATAGAAACTGCCCTGAGTGAAAGGCACTGTATACTGAAGCAAGGTCATGGTGTTTTCATCACATTATCCAGGTCCATACACGTAACATTGACCCAACCGGGTCAGAATACATGAGGTCTGCTGTCCGCTATGCCAAGACGGGAAGGTGATCGCTCGCTCTGTTCCCAAGGTTACAATTCACACACTACAGGGGGGTATCAGCCTTCCATTATGACTTTAATAGAGACCAAGTCAGTGAGAAGTGAGCTTGAAGTGGTTATATGATTACGGTCAGTAGTATTGGAGACAACCAGCACTGTGAAGTTGAAGTAGCAGCCAGGTTTTTATATGAAGAACAGACAGATGCAGTTTTTTTTTTTAGTGGTAGCTCTCTGTGTTGCAGCAGCAGAAGGGAACCTTAAGCATCTGGTTAGTAAAGCTACAGTACATTGTGTTTGCCCTGTGAGCCCCGTACATCAAACAAAAGCTGAGCCGAATCTGGCTCAGGGTGGTCGAAGACGACTACTCAAGTGGCACAACATGACAGCATTGGTATAGCACAATAATAAAGAAATCTTAAATTTTGTTAAGTGCAGCAAAGCGCATACAATTTCAGTGTTAACCAAGAGGAACAAGACATTGACATTCTTGTCAATCAAATTAGATTAACTATTAATCTGACAAAATATATATATATGTATATATGTATATATAAAGCACCCATTATAGAAGTGGCAGAGTAAATTTTGTTTGAAATCTATACTTCATCATTTAAATAGGCAGCTGTATGATTAATTAAAGACTGTGGAACATGGGAAAAAAAATCTAATAAAGTCCAAAATCAAATGAGAGAAATGTGCATGATACAGAAATTCTAGTTACATATATATCACTTTTTCAAATTCAAAAATAAAAAGTTAACAACCATTTGCCTAGTTATTTTTAAAAAACTGTTTGAAGGCCGCAGAATATTCTCCCTTTGCTTTTCTTTCATGGTTTGTTAAAAAAAAAAAAGGCAAAAAATAGTGCAAGAGGTAATGCAAGAGTGGGTGCTCAAGAGATGGTGATGCAGATGTGAAAGAAAAACATACAGAAAGCATGAAGCAGGGCCTGTCTTTAAGGGAGCCAATCATCCACACTGAAGTACCCAGACTGACCCATTCCAAAAACATAAACTGAAAACCGATGACTTTTTCCCCCCAGTGAGACACACCTAATAAGCCTGCAAAGCCTAGCATAGTTTCCCCTTAAAATGGAGATCAGCCTAAGACAAGAAACACTCACAGCGGGACACCACCTGTGCATGCCTTTCACTTTCAGGACTGGCACTTCTTTTGTCTATATTTGTCTATCTTTGATTGCTTGAGATGCCCACCTCTCAAGGTGCGTCACTTATTCGTGTCCTGTACACACCTTGTGGCATGTCTCTATGTGGTCTGTGAGCCACGAGCGTCCCCGTCTGGACTGAGGGCGGCTGGTCGGCCTTGCGTTAAAACGCTTTGCAGATGACTGGCTTCACTCACTAAGTTCTCATATTCGCTACTGTCCTCGTCCTCATCGTCGTCGTCATCCTCATCGTCGTCGTCCTCCTGCCCTGCAGCTTGTCTGTCTAACGAGTCAGAGCTTGACCCGTCACCATTGCCAAGGTACGGGGTGCTGGAGGCGGTGACGGGAGTAGAGGTGGCGCCAAGGCCCAGGCCCAGCCCGAGACCCAGACCCATCCCCAGCGGGCCGGGGGTAGGGTGTCCTGGAGAGCCCACAGCTTGGGGCCGGGGCAGTAGAGCAGCACTGGTAGGTGGGGAAGAAGAAGAGAGCAGAGAGTCATCCTGGGACAAGAGGTCAGAATACGTTGGTGGGTTAGGTGAGGTACTGGGCCGCTCCGGAGCTGAGGGTGTGTGGAAAGTTATCCTGGAAAGAGGGGACGTCTCAGAAGGTTCTGTGTTCTCCTCTGGAGTGGGATGGGAGTCTGCATTTTGGGCCTCACGGAGCCCTGTGGAGCAGACAGAAAGATATAAGTGGTAAAAAGGGTACAGCATGTGGACATTTTTACAATGTGTTAGCACACACAGTGAGGAAATCAAGTTTGGCCGGTTGACTGATCAAATATTTAAAAAAGGCCTGAGGGTAAGGGATCAACTCAGAGCAACTAAAGCTTTTCTTGTTTTTGCTGTTTTCTATTGATCTGAGGCCAGTTTATGTTTCAAACCAGCACACGTTTTAAATTAAATGACACAATTCCATTTCACAGAATCCAAAACAAGCACGTACGTCTCTCCTCTTCTGCCGTCTTGCGTTTCCTGAGAGCAATTTGCTGTTTGAGTTTGTTCACGTCCTCTTGAATTTTCTCCTTCACACGTTCACTTTGTTCTACCTCCCCACACACAGCCTGGAAACAAGACAAACGGGTGAAAAACTCACACAGAAAGCAATAACAAAGCCATTTAGCGAGCAATTTCACTACTTGTCGCAGCTATCCATTATCAGACTCACCTGCACTTTATCTTGAAGTGCACTGTAGACTTGGAATATTGTTCGGATATCCTTCATAACACCATCTTTGTCAAAGAATTCAGCCCTGGAATGATATTTACCAGTAAAGATATCCATTACATTATTTAAGACGTCATACATCACACCACACAGTACAAACTAACCCAGTTTCTTCACTGAGATCAAACATTTTAAAGGCATTCGAGCGGTAAAGGTATGTATGTACAAGTTAAATTGTGCTCATTTTCTGTATCATAAATCAAACTAATTCTACTGGCTGTCACAAAAAACATCAGCTGAATGAGCTGAGGTGATAATAGTGATCTTATCGGAGGCTGGAAAGACGGGCCTAGCTTAATCCCCTGCAGTATGAATGTCACTGACACACAGTATTCAACCCTTCTAAAACAGAGAGAGTGGGTCTAAGTTTAGATACAAAGACACAGAAATACAAGCAGAAGCATGTGTAGCCTGTCACATACCAGCTTTCTACTGCAGGCAGCCACCCGCACATGTATACTTCTGACACACAGTGGCATGTGTAAACTAGGACTAGCACTACACACACACACAAATGCTGGATGTTCTGAGGCTGCACACTACCAAGGAGACACGATTAAATCCCTGCCAGCAGTTCACCACATCAAACATAAAAGCGATTGTGGAAGGAAAGCAACTCCCACGGATTAGCTGAGGCCCCGGCACGGAGGCGATGCACACGTTATGCCCTCAAGATGAAGCTGCAGTATGCTCTCAGGTGAAAACAGGTGGCTGTTCAAACTCCACGCATATCAGAGGAGACACATGGCTCTCTAAACTCTTCCTGACCCCAGAAAGGGAGCTAGCAGTGACACGGGTGCAGTGCAAAGAGAAAATCCAAACATTACCCATGCTCTTTGATGACCTGGGTGTAGTTGAGTGAGGTGTTGGGCACTGAGGAGACTTTGTATTCCTGCTGGCTCGTGTTGCCAAGGTTTGGGATTGTGAGGGTGATCCTCTGGTTGTACCTACTGAGAGGAGATGACCAGTTAGCGCTGCCGAAGCATGGCATACTTGAAATGGCCTGAAAGATAAATCTCTCCGCAGTTACCGTTTCTGCATTTTGACTTTATAAAAAGTGTTAATAATGTGTTACTTTATATAAATATTAAATCCAGATGAATACATGTATATGCATGAAGTTTGTCATGTCCGACCATAATACCTACATTTTTAAAACATGTGCAAAAGTCGGGATGGACCATTCTGAATTTTTTCCTCCAGTACCTCAGCTCAGGTTATCTACCAATATCCATTGCCAATGCAATACCAGTGCTCCCTTTTCCCGAATTTTAAATCTAAATACCTCACTTCATGCATCTCACTGAGATCATTTTTATGTGACGCAACTTGAGGACAGTGACTGAATATTTGTCGCAAAACCTTTATGTTTTATTGATGATAAATAAACTGTATTCAATTGTGGGTCAGCCACGTAATAACTCCCACCCAATCCACTACATAAGGTTATCATCAGCCCAGATACTGATCGGATCCAACCATCCTGAAATAAACTTAGACATAGAATAAACAGGCAGTATGAGAGGTGCCTCTCTGGAAAGCAAAAGTCTAGACAAGAGTAAATATTTATTGATCAGACAATAAAGACAGAAACAGCGACTGCGTGTGTGTTTGCTCATGTTGGTCAACATGCAGTTATTACCTGCGGTTAGGTCTGAAGAGCACATACTCCAGTGCGTGCGTGGAGCTGTTGGCGGTGGAGATGAAGCTGAAAAGAAGGAAGACGAGGTCGGGCACACCAAGCAGCTGAGTGAGCTGTTTGTGGATGATCTGTTCCCTGAACGACATCTGCTGCTGCGTGTTCCTCCGGAACCGGTACCAACCAATGACGTTCTGCACGGCCGAAGAAACAGATCTTTTAAAATGCGTTTAATCCAGTTAAGTCTCATGAATCAAACCCCATTTAGGATGAAGCAAAAATCAAACACAAAACTGAAACTAATAATTATGAAACTTGTACAGCTACTTATTTAAAATACTTTGAATAGAAAAGGTAGCATAATTCATTTCAATACAACTGTACATGTAGTATAATATATCTGTCGAAATCAGGACTTTCCACACAGCTAAATTCAATTTATATTTTGATATACACCGATCATTCACGCTCTTAGTTTGCAATCACTTGTTAGTTTATGATACAACTTAAATTAAAAATCTGAAATTCATGTTAGTGTAGCCTCGGTTTAACAGTATCACTGACATTCAACAGGTCATCAGCCACAATGAATGTTGAAACGACAATTCACTCACTTTCCGCCTATCTTTAAGAATGCTGTTGAGATTTTCTTCTTTGACTTTGCCTGCGTAGTCATAAAAGCTGATGAAAGGGAGAACAAACAAACACGTAAGTTCAGACTGATTCATCATGTTCCTACTCCTCTGCCTTGGCCTACTTCCTTTACCCAATCCTGTCTGATGGGGCCATCTACTGTCCAATGTCAAATTAATGCAGCCTGTGCCAAAATGGATGTAAGGTAAGTGATGTTTCCATTTAAACTGTCAGGGACAAAAGAAAAATACATGCTCAGAGCTCTCGGCTCTCTACGTGCATTAGCTAACAATAGCCCCTATAAAATGCAACTACTTAACCTTGTTATGCACGTGTTACAGCAAAGTTTTGTCATGTTTTCCAAAATTAAATGAACACGGCCTGCTGTTGGCTGACCGTTTTTGTCCCCCTCCAGCAGTGTATGTTCAACAACTCTACATGAATGGGTAACTGATGATAGTAGAAGATGGTCAAGTGTGACAAGCTCATATCTTACCTAAATAACTGTGCACAAGGATCATGGTTATGGATTTCTGTTGGAAACAAACGGTGACAGATGTTTCAGTTAAATACCATCATACGTGCAATTCTTTAAAAGCTGTCATTCACATAGGTATCTTTCTCATTTTCCTAAAGGCACCTGCAATTTATTTGTATGGCCAAAAAATGTATGTTTTGGCCGTTAAAGCGACACAAACAGTGAACCTGAACTGACAAAACAGTAACACTTCTGTTACTGATTGTTTTATTGGCTTTTAGTTTTAGTTGTCTAAGTTTACAACACAAAAACGCGTACCAAGCACACTCATATTCCAACCACTTTAAACGGAGCTCATCAGCATAAATCTGTACACTTCTGTGACTAAAGCAGAGGGATAAGAGCCCAGCAAAAAGCTGCTTATTGGCATAATTTCTTTCCCAGTTACATATTCACATTCAGATGCATCCAAACATGCTTCTCCTAATAGGACTGAGGGGGCAGAGGATAAATTCATGAAACAGTAAAACCAAGCGATCAACACAGCTGAAAATCTGTATAATCTATTGTCAATATTTTAAACATATGGCCATATTTTCTGATGAACATATTATACTGATTCCTGTGGCTCTCTTGTCTTTAAGCTGACCAAAGAATCACTCAAACTGAGTGTGGCCCCTTCTTTAAATGTCCCCTGTTGTCATCAGTCTGCTTGACTGATACTGAAAAATGTGCCATGCAGCAGCTATAGTTGTAAAGCACAGGTGTTTTTAATAACCGTAACAATGTGTCCCAAGTACTGTACCAGGTCCCTGACATTGAAACAGCTAAATGGAATTCAGCCAGCATTACTACTATTATCATTATTTTACACCTGTGCTTTTCCCACTATGATACATCAAAATATCCTTTGCAAAAAATACCTATGCAACTGTGATCCTACAGACTCCTACAGACTTCTTAACTGCTTCTGTCACAGACTGGCAATGATCAGTTGCTACTTACTGCTCAACACGCCACAATGTTACTGGTTTTGTTTCAGGTCTTACCTACTACCTGGAGCAATTCTGCACTGCTGATCTGTGTGTCACTGATGCTGACAGTCTCTTCTTGCCTTACATCTCCTAATAGGAAGCCCTCCTGCGCAAGTACATTTGGACAAAACTGTGGTTAGGGCACGTTAAGTCAAATTATTTATCAAGGAAAAATGCCAAACACACTCTGGTGACAACTTCTCAAATGAGACGATTTGCTACAGTCAGATATATATCGAAAGTCTTCGAACTTTGATTAAACAAAACATTAACTTGGTGTCTGAGAAATTATGATTGACATTTTCAGTATTTTTGGATATTTTATACACTAAATATGTAATGTGTCAATTAATTTACAAAATATTGGATTTTCTTTTAAAAAAATATATAAATTGCTGCCTGACAGTAATGTGATCTACTATATAGAATAAAGGCTAGCCAAATGAATAACATTTTCATGAAATGTACATAAGACAATACTATCAGAAGCACTGGATCATAATCAAGGCATTCTTCCAAATCTACTTTTTATTCCGAGGGTAAATTAAGTCGTTTATTCCTTACAAGACGTGACAGGTGATGCTAAACGACAGCGCTGCCATTACTCTTCCTGCATGTCAGGAATGCAGGCAAACTTGTAAACAGCAACTATCCACCTGTCCAGGCCGACTTTAAAAGTCTCGACAAGAGGAACAGGGACGTAAACAGTGCTGACGTTAGCTTCGTTTGCTCTTGACATTTGTATTTCTTTCCAAACACTAACCACAAAGCATTTCTCCTCGACTGCGTTTCTAAAGCCCAATAAAAAAGAAAAATACTTATACACGTCAGTTACTCTCTGAAACGCTATTGACTTAAATGCAAGTAAGATTAGCTAGGTGGCTAACGAGCTAATCTAGCATTGCAGATACAACATAAACAAAAAGATTTAATGTAACCTAGATAAGAAAATCACCGCGTTAGGTTCATATTTTTTATGACCCACTAAACCGATACCAGGTAACAGATGGAGGTGACTGTAGTCATTTGCGACACCAGCACACGGAAGTCACTTGACTTGGCAGCTTAGCTAACATGCTAGGTAGCTAACTACGGAGTATTTCCTGGAACTCAAACTTTCCCAACAGGTATTTCTCATATTGATACAGCACATATTCGTACATATGACCCGTTATATATAGTGTTACGACTGGATGTTTAACACATATGCAGCTGCAACACATGAGGTCATCCTAAAATCACCAGTCATGTTTTCATGTTGCTGTAGCTGCACAGTCTGATTGAGCCATACCTGCCGGTAAATAGACGGAACCAATACTAGCTAGCCAGCAACAGGATGATGACACTGGAAAACAACACAAACTAATGGCGTTGGTGAACGATTACACACATCGCCGAGCCACGCATACTATAGCAACCATTGCCTTATAGTTTGTCAACATAACTGTGAATACTTACATGATCTGAGTTGCTGTTCGCGCTGTGATAACACACAGAACTAAAAGTATAACCTGAAATGGATGCCGCCATGATGGAAACATCCCTATCAATCCCGATGCCCCCTGCGGTTGCAAGCACGCTCCTCGGACGCAACGTCTTCTGGGAACTGTAGGCGACGACTTGACAGCCTCCTCTCCAGCATGGAGGTACCCACAGACAGCGTGGACGTGGAAAGTGGAAATACGTCGGACCAAGAGGACGACACAAGCTCTGATAACGATTTTGGACCTTCAAAACTCGGAACTAAAGAACAGTAAGCAGTCTTTTGAACCTGTACTGGCGTTATGGCTGGTTATTATCGTCAGGCTACATGCTAATTAGCTACAAGATAAAACGACTATGCTATTAACTGACATAACCAGAGCCACCACTTATTTGTGCATTTTATTCACATTGCAGTTCCACAATAAGTGTTTCATTAATTACTGACAAGTCCAGCATGTTGTGTTGAAAGCAAGAAGGAAGTTGAATTGTTTACAAGACAACAAGAGCTGTTAGCTTAGCTTTAAATAGAGAAATATGTGGCTCCCTTCTGTTTAGAGAAGATATGGTGTCACCTTAGTTTCCCTGTAACCATTAAACACTTTTTAGACGTAAGTTTATAAACTATAAGTCAGGCTATTTGTTGTTTGTTGTATGTTTTCAATATAGCAATGTGTCATTTGTGCTTGTATCCTTATACAACTAATTGTCAGTGATTGTCCTTTTCTGCAGTTGGGAAGATGCATACCAGAAAGAGCTTGAGACGTTCAAAGACATTGGGGATGTTGGTGAGATATGGTAATCCTTCATTTACAGTCATTGCAAGAACTAACAACATTTCCACTTGTTATTACATTATTAGGATTTGTCATGCCAAAATGTGATGATTCCTAAAAAGAAATTTGTTTAATGCAGTATTATTAGAGTCTGCCATTAGCCTGCCTCATTACTAAAGTCTGTGTGTTTCTGTTTTCTTGTTAGGTTTGGTGAGGAGAGCATGAACCGTGTGCTGCGATGGATGGACAAAGCTAAGATCCCAGAAAATGCTGCCATCCTCGACATCGGCACTGGAAATGGAGCCTTCTTAGTTGAACTGGTGTGAGAACAGAGTAAAAATACATTGTTCTGACACTATTATGATTTTTTTTTTCACATGCACTTAATTTGAGTGTCGTTAAAGAGTCAGGTCACCAAAATCAGAACAAGTCACAAGACAAAGCTTTCGATTAACTGGTCCATCTACATCCAAACCCTCACCTACAGTCATGAGCTTTGGGTAGTAACCGAACGAATGAGATCGCAGATAAAAGAGGCCGAAATGTATTCCTCCATGGGGTGGCAGGGTTCAACCTCAGAGATAGGATAAGGAGCTCAGACATCCTGAGGGAGTCAGAGTAGAGCCGCTGCTCCTTCCCATTGAAAAGCAGCAGTTGAGGTGGGTCAGGCATCTGATCATGATGCCTCCTGGGCACTTCCCGTATGAGGTGATCCAGGCACATCCCGCTGGTAGGAAGCTCTGAGTTAGACCCAGGACATGCTGGAGGGATTGCATATCTCATCTGGCCTGGGAACGCCTTGGGGTCCCCCAGGAGGAGCTGGAAAGCATTGCTAGGGAGAGGGACGTCTGGAATACTTTGCCTGGCCTGCTGCCCCCGCGACCCGGCCCCAGAAAAGCGGATAAAATTGGATGGATGGAATAGAGGAATTAATTATTAGGAATTGAGTGGAAAATATGTTTGTGATTTAAGTGACCTGAGACGAATCAATAGTTTGTAAATGACTGTTGAGTTAACTGTGATTGTTAACAAACTGCTTTTGTCAGACATTTCTATAACAGTTGATAACCTTTTTTTTTTTCTTTTTTTTTTATGAAGGCGAAAGAGGGATACACGAATCTGACTGGTATAGATTATTCTCCAGCGTCTATAGAGTTGTCCAGAAATGTTCTGCAGACGGAGGACGTGACAGGTGTCACTTTAAAGGTGGGTTCATCTTTCTTTGTCATTGAAACTATAGCACACATTTAACTTACAATAGTGTCCCAACACATTTAGCTACCACAGGGACTGCAGTCTGTTCAAGGTCACTTGATTGTTAGAATAAAAAGTGAGCAAAAGTTGAAAAATGTAACTTCGTACCAGACGTACTTTCTAATTGGGATATGAAAGCTGTGTGGATTTTGCAGCATTCACATTATGCAGACAGAACTGGACAGTGTTACAGTGCCGATGACAGCAGTAACAGTTTTATTAATAATTGCTACACTGTTAGAGTATTTTTAGTGGTAAGTGAACAGCTTGAAACAACATTTTCTGCAAAAATTTAATTCACATCCCCAGAGCGTTGCCACCTAATATTTTACTGGTGGTATCTGGTGGATCTTAATGCTGTGCACAAATCAGCCATTGGTACAGTAGTAATCCCCTTTATTTCTAAATGTCAGTGATACAATATAGCTTTCAGCATACTGTGAGCCAGCCTGGGAAGGTCAGAGGAAACTCTCCTGTGTTTACCGTGTGGGAGAGTTGGATAGCAAGAAGGCCCTGAAACTGATGGAAGTCTGCCCACCATTCAGATTAAACCACCTCAAATGAAGTGGCAGGATTTAACACATCTTTTAACATATACACGCTAGAAAAACAAGTTATGAATGGTGGCGTGGCTGTAAGGGATGTGACGAGTGAGTTTTCCTCTCCTGTACGCATAATACACTTGCAGGTATGTTATATGCATCACACGCCTATGACGGTGTGTGCTTAGCTTGGACAGAAAGCTCTCTACTGAAGTCAATATTGACCTTAGCTGGACAGGGGGAGCACAGTGTTTGTATGAGTGTGTGTGTACGTGAGAGAGAGAAATGGTATTTTGGTATTTCTTTAATACAGCAAAATGCCAAAATAATTTATGTGAATGTGCTCATGTGTGCATCTGCAGCCTTGAATGGAGTCTAAGGGAGTGAGAGGAGTTTCAGCCACATGATAAAAAAAAAAGGCCTCTTCAACAGGTTTTACCTCTAAGGTCATTCTTAGTTTCAAATCTATGTCAAGCCCCGTCTCCATGTACATAAGTCATCGTCTACTGCTGCTGTGACACATCACCTTCATACATTCCTTCATCGTCTTCCCAGTTTTTTCCATTTTACAGGCTCTTACTCAAATTTAACTCCCGGCAGTTGCAGCAATATAGGCATTTTTGTCTCTAGTGAATCACTGTTGATCATCTGGCATAAATCAGACATTTTGTGACCCATGGTTTGTGAGTATGTGGCTCTGGAGCTCTCTCCAGAGATCTGGTGTTCTGCCCTCTGTCCAGATAAAGGGCTCCTTTCACTGGCGGTATGGTAGGTCAGCAACCTTCGCAGAATTAACCGCTGTCCTGTCAGCAGTTGGGATTTAGTTTTAAAGTTAAGCAGTGAGGTGTAACGCATTTAATCTTGCTGGATGCTGAATGATGTCTTTTCTAAGTAACTATATAGTTCACCCTGCATCTAAAGAGCCAGACTTTTCCTTAACTTCTTACCTTTTCTTTCTTTTAGGAGATGGATTTCTTAAACTGTCGAGGGGAGCTAAAGGGTTTTGATCTCTGCATCGACAAAGGAACATTTGATGCGATAAGCTTAAACCCAGACAACTCTAAGGAGGGCAAAAAACTCTACGTCCAAACTCTAAAAGACACTCTGAAGGACCAAGGATTCTTCTCTATCACCTCCTGCAACTGGACAAAAGAGCAGCTGCTAGAGCGGTTCAGTGAAGGTGAGGGGAAACACTGAAGTTGATTATTGCACGTCTGATAATTAGGGCTGCATTATTAACATATTATTGAAAACACATTATGGCCAAATTGCAGGAGCTGAATTTTTTTGAAAAAGGTGAACTGTGTCACAACATACCATCATACATGAAGCATCGTGGTTCTACTAAGAGGCCTACAGATCATACTCCAGACATTAGGAAATATGCGTGCTCGGTACACACATCATTGTCTTTTTTTTCTGGAAAATGAAATGCAGAAATTACGATTCCCACTAAAATTATGATCCACTGCAATCACAATATGTTAAAATAATCCCAGTACAATTGTTTTTGCATACCATGCAGTCCTACTCATAATTTATTTCGATAGATTCTGTTGAATATTGTATATACTTTAATTAGAGAGCGCTTAAGTTTTATACTCTTTACTGCTACATTAAATTATAACTGTGATTCTAGTTGAACGCACAGCGTGTAACTTTTATACCGTCCATCATTGCTCAGGACTGTCTTATTTGGCTATGGAGCTCTCCAGCAGTCCTCCACGGCTGCTTGACTCTCCACAAACCAACACAGTCAGACAGGCAGCTCTCTATAAACTCGACCTTTGATCAAACATGTAAACTAGGATTATGTCGAGTCATTCCTTATGCATTAGATTACCTTCTATTGCTCAAACAGTTTCCAGTTTATTATTTTCTGGCTGCCCGCAGTAGTTTATTCATCTTTTTAAAGTTTTGCAACAGGTCTTAGGCAATATACTATATTAAGAAATACACATGACTGGGTGTTGGCATGTTCCTCAGTATTGTTCGAAAGAGCCACACACTTTGCAAGCATTTGACTCAAGAGAAGAGGTTTTGGATGAGGCTTTGGTCGGAGACAGTCTTAAAGCAGATGATGAGAACGACAGCTACAGGCTCTACATTACAATGAATTAAGACGCCGCTAAATATGTATATAAATCGACCTAAATGGCTGCTGTTCTGGTTAACGTTCATACCGAAGTTTAGAAGTAATGCAGCACATAAAATAGTCCCTTCCTCAGGAAATCGATTGTATATTCTTGTGCCACAGTACAATGTGGTTATCCACTTTGCAGTTGTCACCAAATAGATAAAAATGAATAGCTGCCTGAAGAAGAAAAACACATTAAAAATACAGAAATGTAACATGTTTGCTTGTCACGTTAAAGGCTCCCTGTGGAGTTTTTGACCTGTAGTAGCACCGTGGAGCTGTTTGTCAGTGAGTGGGTCGTCGTGTGTTTATCTCCTGCATGTGCATGAGGGTGGAGTGATACATAGTCTTGCCAATGGTTTCACACGATCCAACTAATTTACAGGTGGTGGTAACGTGCCAAGATGTGTTGCAATGCGCCGACATAGAGAGGAGAGAAGAAGACTGCTAAGTAGCAAAATACTAGATTCAAATAATTGGTTTTGCTAATATTTTATGAGGCAGGAAGTACATTGGACATGTTGTTAGAGCTCAAGGGTACACACAATGGCGTTTGTTGTTTAACACTGAATGTAAACATAAAGTGTTCACATGAAAACTCCACAGGGCATCTTTAAGTGGATTCGTGCAGTGTCGTAAATGTGTTAAAACAATGGGAAAACATGTTGAGTTTTGTTGTCTGACCCTCAGTCAAAACACAGACACCGCTCTACAACCGCGACAGTTACCTGGCAGGTTGTTAAGCTGCAGGCAACAACAGCCTTGTAAAGTCAGAATTTCGGCAAGCTTCCACGAGCTGTCACTCCTCTCAGTGTAGTCACTCTGGAGAGCCTGCAGGGGGCCGAAGGGCCATGAGATCTCATCTGTCACGCTGACAGCCCGTCTTTACTAGGCCCCAGGAAGCACCACAGATGGTGGATGGATAGTTCTTGACTCACAGTTCGTCTCCTCACCCCGCTGTAGCCATAGTCGACAAGAAAAGATTCTAGGCATCTGTGTTCAAAGCACCATGTTGATGTTTTGGCAGTGTTTTCTGACCTGCACATTTTTTCTGTGTTGCCTCACAGGATTTGAGTTTGTGCAGGAGCTGCCTACACCGAGTTTCCAGTTTGGGGGCAAGACAGGAAACAGTGTGGCAGCACTCATCTTCAAGCGAGTACATTGAACCACAGGCCTGAGAGGATACTTTTGTTTTTGTGCCACAGTTTTTTCTGTTTATCACAGGAAATCATTAAACCTGTGCAGACTTTTTTATACAATACCTCATCAGATAATATCCCTTTTTTTTATTTAAAAAAAAAAAGCTGTGTAATGAAGCAGACATGCAGTTTAACTGACAGTTTTCTTGAAATAAATAATTTTTGTTTTGTTGCTGTTGTATTGACTTTGCATTGATCCATAGTGCTTACTTTGGGCACTTTTGTATGAAATTGATTGTTAATATTTGTGATTCATTTACAGAGACAATTAGCCCGATTATTTAATTCAATTTCAGTTTCATGGTTGCTTTAAAAACAGTGCTTCGTGCTAAAACATACTGAGCAGTATCTTGTGTGGTATTCCTGAAAAAGTATTTAAGTAATTTTTTATCACAGTAGCCTTTAAAATCGTTTTGATGCATACACAGGAATATCTGTTAACTCATGACTTTTCTGTAGATTACAAAACAAAGCCTTAATCTGTTGCCGAAGATAATTGCTGAATAACAACAGCAGACACACACAGGTAGTGTGTGTGTCTGCTGCTTTTACCTCTGAATAACGTGTTCTCTTTTGTATATGAACTCCTCACAATTATCGCACCCACAGAACTTACTTGACTGTAATATTACTTTCCTGTGGCAACGTTTAGTAATAGTTCAGCTAGACATTTATTTACTGTTTGATTTGATTAGCTACCATACACCTAGAGGATAAACTGTATTTTGTATTCTTTCTATAAAAGGGCTAGAAGATATACACAGTAATTTGTACTGAATATGTTTTCCCTTTATTCCATAAATCATGGGATAGGTCTCCAAATTACTTCTCAAGGACCCCGTTGAGAGTCCTGACCCACAGTGTGAAAACCACTGTCCTGTCTGACCAGGTAGTTAATTGCATCATGTGAAAAATAGCCCGTACCTAATTGGCTAAACTGGAAACCAGCGGAGCCTGGGGTCCCTGGGACCATGATTAAGAACTTCTGACATAATGAATAAACAAGAGGCTGTGCCGTCTGTGGAAGAGAAGTCTGTCTGCCATTTCCTTTCTCAATGGCATCATTAATAACTGTCAAACTCTGAGTCCTAATTGCAAGCCGAGCCAGGGGTCCAATGGGAGCCGGTGATGTTGGGGCACGCTGTTGAGTAAACACATGGAAGCTTTACAAGAATTACAGCCTGGAATTTTACAAGGCTCTGTATATCCTGCCTGGATGTGCATGTTATGCCCATGTTTACAGCTCTCACAGAGATTTTCTCATGAAGTGAAATGTTGATTAAATATCCCCTCCTTTACTTTTGTCAACACTCACTCACACTGTCTTTAAAACATCTTGTCAGGCAGGTCTTTGAGTGTTTTTAGTGTCAATAGATTTTAATATGTACTGAAGTTACCCTGTTGAATATTCTGCAGCCTACTCATTTCCCTCGCACAGGTGATGTTGCTAAGGAACAGACAACACCACAATCCTGTTTGCCTAAGTAAAGTCATGCGTTATTTGGTCAGTTTTTCCATGAAGCATCATTCCTAACACAGGATTGCACTGAATCAGAATCACACGAGGAATCTGCTTTGGTATTTTGGTGCATAATGGCGACAATAAACCGAGAGAAAAGAAAAGTTCTCACAGTTAAATTATCATTCAGACAAATCTTCCTTATCTGTGTTTATATTTAGTGTTGGGGAGGTTTCTTGAACTCACTGTGCTCATGATATGGTGACAGTTATGTTACATGTATGTATGTTGTCTCTGACACATGCCTCACTATAGACTGTGGCTTAAGGAAGTAAAACTGTCTTGTTATAAGGGTGTATTTTAATCAAAAGGGAAGTTGGAGCCATTTCTGTATGTCATCTTAAGAAGTATTCTCTTACCATCCACCATGAAGTGAAATAAAACATCAAACTGTGGATCTTGCCGGGCTGGACTGAGCTGCACACTACATTTACCACCGTCAGCACTTTCATGGCTTTGGGGTTGGCACACGTGTCCGAAACTACACTTTTATTCCACTCATAATATTAACCTATAATGGTTTCAGACTCCATGCCATAGCCCACTGGCTGCCCCACCAGCATGAATACCACGCTTTCATTTTAACCTCTCAAGTGTGATACTGCAAATATTTATGTTTTCTCACTCCATCTCCGTGGAAACACGTTTGAAGTCTCTCCCTAATAGGATTTTCGTGGATTGATTGAATTACTCCACCGTGTAGAAGTGAAGTTTTCCATCGCAGGAGATGCCAATGTGGAAGTGGGAAAGATTCCTCTTTCAAGGCATGGCAGACATTTTCACACTCTGTCTTTTGATGAATGACCACCTTGGCTACACAACAGCGTGATATATTAAATCCAGTGAGACTTTGAAGCCACTTTTATCGACTTTTTTACTTTTTTGACGCATGTCTGACTCATTTTTTTAGGTTTCTTGCGGCTATAACAGACACGAGAGCGACCAAGAGGCATGGTAGCAACTTTTTGGGTTGGTTAAGTTGCATAAATGTAACTTTCTTTGTCGTTTTCACACGTCAACAGCCGTTTCCCTCATTAACATCAATGAAAAGTATAGTAGTAGAAAGTAGCACATGAGAATTGTAAATGCCCGAGGGAGGACCGGAGCGGAACGTACCAACTCGGAAGGGGTGACAGGGGTTTGTTTAAAACAAAAAATGAGCTAGTCTGTTATCACACTAAAAAGTTTTGTTGCTTTCAATAAAAAGTTAAGCTTTAAGACTTAAAGTGTGCTGTAACTTAGTAGTCGTGTCGCCAAACATGTTTGCTACTCGGTCGCGGCTCTTCCGGTCTCCCCCCGTGTTCTTGGTCCGTCCGTACGCGGATATTGTTACAATCAGTGCTGAGGGCTGAAAGCAGCAGCGAGCTCTCAGCTGCTCGCAGTCCGGCTCAGTCCTGCGCTGGTGTCGCTGAACTGACGGCTGCAACTGCGACAAACTTTGTGATTTTTCTTTTTTGGTTCCTGCTTTCCCTTTGTCGAAGATGACCTAACTTCGAAAGAGCTCTGCTGGCCAGGTAGTAGGGCTCTTTGCCCAGATACACGATATAACTGTGTTCAGGCACGCATCAGTGTGTTTCTTCTGCTGTGGAGTTTACTTTGTCTGCTCATACCGGGTTTCCTCTGCGACTGCTGGGTTACTATGGGGCAAAAACCAGTAAAGTACATATAAAGGCATTATGGCAACCAGTCTGCTTCCCTTTAAAAACCAGACTAATCTCAAAAAAAGTGCAGCTTCACTCTTAATGGATGTCACTTTATTGACTCCAGCTCAGTTATTACAACATTTCTGCACTGAATCAGCTGCTGTGTTTACAAAGAGTCTCAGTTTGCTCGCCCAGCTCCACCAACCTGTTGCTGCATTCAAAGTTACTGCTTAATAACTCTGCTACAGAGGGGCTGCACACATTAACCAAGCTCGAGCCAGCAAACTCCCCCTCCATCTATCAACCGTGGCAATAAAGCCCGGGCTGTTGTCAGATACAGTACCTGTGTAGGTGGAGAGAGGCAGTGTGGTTGCCTTGCAGCTCACAGTGACATACGACTCCTCACCACAACCTGTGAGAGGAGACTGAAGGCAGCTTGAGTGCTTTGAGTCATAGGGCCTGGCTGCATATCTCTCTCACAGATCTCCACCACACATTTAGGTTTGGTTGATATTGAGATTGGGTTCCATATTAACAAATAACCATGCATTTCAGAGCATATTATATCATTAAAGCTGAATGGGCTGACACAATGAGCCACTTTGTTCCTCCTTAGTTTTATCTGTTTTCAGAGCACATATAATTTGAGTCCAATCCAAATATACATTGTTTATAGTCTTTTGTTATGACTACATGAGTCATACACACTGGGCTTATGTCATTATACATGTATGAAATTGAAACCGAGCTCAGCCACGTTGATACTGATAAGACCATGAAGAATAATTGTCTTATCTCTTTTATATGTAGACATATTGTTGGCTGTCATTGCAGGACAGGGTTCATACTCAATTTGAAACTACTTTACTGCCCCTTAAGTTCAAATGAAGCGCCATACTTTACTTACTATTTGTCAGTGTTGTTTCCTTTCCTTTGTGGGTTAGGAAGTAACTGTTGGTGCTTATGTTTTGCCCTCTCTATTATTGCACGGCAGTTGGTTGATCTTTGTGGACACCGTAAATACAATACCACGGAGAACTGGTTTGGTACCAGGGTACCCTAATTGAAAATACCTGGAAATGTTTCTCGGCTGCCACCATGGCAGCGGTCGTCCTTGACTCGCAGGGGGATGGCCGGCAAGTTTGGTTAACTAAACAGGAAATGAGTTTTCTCAAGAATCCTGCAGAAAATGCTCTCGCAAAATGCAAGGTGTAGCTGCAGTTCAGGATGGAAGTGAAGCAGAGAGAGAGAGCTGGCTGTAAGATTTAATCACATGTCAGCTCTAGTGTCTGATTACAAAGGGATGTTGATAAATGCCTAACTTTTACTGGTGAGGCTCAAAGGAAACCTGTTCTGAGTATTTCTGATCCGCCTTTCCACTTTTGGGAAGATTAGGATGACTACACCTGGCTTTGATTTTTAAGAAAATAAACCAGTGCTGGAATGTTGCAGCTTGGCGTGTACAAGTTAATTTTATCTGTCAAATCATCAGGTGAACCTGTGAATGTGTTGTTTGCTGTACCTGTTGATTTTATCTGACAAGGGCTTGGTTGAAAATGTTTTATAATGGTGCCACAACTTGAGTTTCGTTACATTCTTTTGCTATCTTTATTTGAAAATCTGTTCCTCCTAACTTTAAATATTCATTAGTGTTTAATACTGCCATAAAACAAACCAACCATACAAGACTGCAGCCTAACATTAGCAAAACTACTTGTTGAATCTGCAATTATCTGATTACTGATTATGATGAAACGGAAGTATTTGGTCTTGTTCAAAGGAGGTTTGATATCCAGCCCAGTATCTGACTGAAGAGGAAGAAACACTGGTTGCTGCTTGTCACTTTTAGCTTTTAATGTTTATGCACTTGTACTCAACAACAGCTCTGGCATTGTTAGCCCGTAGACTTGTTTTGGACATGCTTCAGACATAATTTATGGAAGCAATTAAGGCCGGTGGGTTTTTAAAGGGGATCACTCTGCACTCCAGTGTGTGCTCAAGACGTGCACATTTGCAACGTCTTTGTGTTGCAGGCGAAAGGCCCTATTAGAGCTCCATTCTGTCTGTAGGCAGCTGTGTGCCTGTGTGCTGAGCGAGCCACTGGTCCATTCTCCGTCTGTGTGTACAACTCTCCCTCAGTTCACACACTGACACACACTCTGCTATTTTACTTCTCTGTCAGTTTCTCTCTCTTTTTGACTTTCTGTATACTTCAATCACACTTTTTGCATGTTTTTCTGCTTCATCTTTCTGTTGCACTAATACTGTGGCTCTCTTTCTTTCACTTGTTCTCTGGCCCGAGGCATTATGCAAAGCTACCAGAAAAGGATTGTTAGCCATGCTTGTCTTTGCCTCCATGCTACTCGCTATTCATTTCAGAAGCTTCCCTTTTCTTCTCTGTGACCTGCAGTCATAACTGCTGCTGCTTCACACACACTGAAACTCCTACCACTTGGCCTCAGGGAGTTAAAAACAAATATGTTATTATTTCATGTTGTCAGTGTACTCCTTATTCCTCATTTTGTATATTCCTTCCTCATTAACATGATAGATTTGTAAGTCTGGCGTCTCGACGCCCACAGAGCCAAAGACCTGCAGCTGAAAAGAAAAGAAAAGAGGCATTCTCACATACACCAGAGAAGCACTCCCCCAACCCCCCAAGACAGGCACCAGACTCTACTTAGAGATGAAAAGCATTCTGGGATGCAATAGGAAGGCTCCCATCAACACACCCCATTGTGGTTTTGCTATGTGGTGATAGTGAGGAATCATCTTAAGTTAAATAAAAGAAGTTGTTGTCTCTGCTTTTGCTTTTTGACTGTAAAATGAGTGACTTTATACCCTCGGGGGTTTAACTAGATCTCCATTTAAAAAAGGAGAGCACTATCCTGTTTATTTTTCTGAGCTGCTTTGGATTGGCCTCTCCTCAAAACGTCAACCATCACATAGCTCCTGACTGAATCATGTTGTGTGGAGGTAGCTTTTCTTTAGATCCAGTCTGGTGAACCGATCCCCCAATTGCAACTGTAGAAAAAAAGAGAAATGAAAGCTTCAGTTAGTGTTTGGCACAGACAGCCTGTATTTTTAGAACCTGTTTTCCACTGTTGTGACAAAACTTAAGCATCCCGTCCAAGTTATAGGACTTTTACAGTTGACTGCAATGGCTTCTCCTCATACTTACCCGACACTTAATATGTAACATCCTCTAAAAGTGGCTTTTTGTGCAAGCCTGGGCTTGAGAACACAGCCCATGTGTCCTGACAATCCTGCTTGCACAATGAAGGCCAATTATCTCGGCGACATGTGTCATAACTCCCAGCTGTGGGCCTCTGCAGTGTATTCTAATTGGTTCTCAGTAGTTGGGTTTGAGGCTGTCGGTGTGTTTTACATACACCTGCGGGTCATTCCAAACAACTGTGCAAGGCTGAACACCAGCGAGATTTCCAACGAATTAGCTTACTGGCAAGACTTCAGCTGATTCACTGCAGAATGTCAGGAAGTAGATGGAGATCTAACAGAGGAGTTACAAGTTTGCGTGTTAATGAGAGAAATTTCACTCCTACTCCAACTTATAACCAGCTAAAAGTAAAAAATGGGTTTAAAAGAGGTTCCTGCTGTCGCTACTTTCTTGTTGCCCAGCATATGGACCTTATCACTACACAGCAGGGGTGTAACAATTTAATCCAGCAGTGGTTTGATTTGCTTTAGAGTCATTTAGCAAAGATTAGATTAAATTGCACATTCTGGCTGCAATTTGATTCGATATGCTTTGATGAAATTAAATCATTCCCAAGCGTATGACAGCTCTATGAATGTAAAAACAAAATGATGAGTCATCATTGTTTCAACATCTGTAAACCTTAGTTACAAGTACAATGTATTAGTTACAATGTATTTTGTCACACTCATTCTTCCTGCAAAATGGAGAACTATAATTCTATTATAAGCTGATTTAACAGTGAAAACACCTAAAATGTCACACCACCAGTTGGATTTCAGATCTTAACCTGATGCATCTGTGTTAAACCTCTGCTACTACACACTGTGCTGAGCAGTCAGAGGGTCCATATGGTGAGCTGAGCCCCCTCATGAATGAATGAATGGACCGGTGGAATGCTGCTCATAGTTTTCTTTCTCCAACCCATACACACTTTCAACTCCCCCATAATCCACCGGCGCAACGTGGAAATGGCATTATGTAACAGCAGCGATGCCACTTTATTAATTGATTGGTAGCGACAATCTGTGTAACATCACTTGCTTACACAACATAGGAGTGGCCCCCATAGAAAGCTGAGCAATTGCAGGGGATTGCTTGCAGCACTGGAGGCTCCCATGTAATGTATCCCTGATGGATTAGGTCTCTGGTTAGTGTGCACAGAACAGAACAGGCACTCATGGATAATGGAAGAAACCACAGGCGGAAAGGCAGGGATTGATAGAGGAGGGGGGTAGTGTAATTAGTGAGGTACCTGATGTATGGAGAGTCGTGGCATGCGAGGGTCACTCCAGGGGGCAAGAGGCCCCATACTTTCCTTTGCTCAAACTGAAACACCTGATCCTACGCCTGTCAAGCTTCTTAAGATTTCAGTTAGCCAAGTCCTGGTCTGAGACACAGAGGTCGACCCCAAATAAATTTCAGGCTGCCTAAATGGAGTAGCTGTGTTGTGTTTGCAGGTTGCATGTCACCGTGCTGATAGTAAACTGGCCCTGTTCAATAGTCCAGTCTCCTATTACAAACACACGCGCTGATAAAGAAATGATGAGCTGTTCAGATATTATTCTACTGTCTGGGTGATGTCTGGCTTTTCTACATCACACCAGTTGTCACTGTTATCCTCTGTTTTGTGTTTGGTTGCTATAGCTACCTATTAAATACCTAGAAACAGTGTACTTATACTTAGCAACCATTTTATGAAGGAAGTCAGAGTGATACTAGTCCAAAGAAATAACCATGAAAAATCGCTTCATGTTAATGTTTATTTTATTTAGACGGGGACAGTAAAATGTGCCAGATTTAGCCATACAGGCTAATTTGCATCTGCAGTCCCCAGGAGGTTGATGTGTATATAAGAAAAAGACATTAAAATAACACACAAAAGCACATAAGCACAGATAAAAGCGTACTGACGGCATGTTCACAGAAGGGCACATAAGCACAGAGCAAGCATATAACCACAGACAAAAGCACATAGCAAGACACAACAAGACATAACTTTGTGTCATATCTGCTAAAACTGTCACTATATTCTGAAAGAAGTGCATGAGAAAGATAGTCTTTGCAAAAAATCATGTCCCTCCTCCCTGTCCTACTGCTTCTAACGGCATGTGCAATCTTGACTTCGGTGCACTGCACTCAAAACAACCAGTCAGAGAAACATATTTTAGTGTACTGTTTAGCTGTAAAATGAGAGTTTCAGAACGGGCCACCATGTAAGAAATAGTCAACCTATGTTCCAAGCGCACTTGCCAACTTTCTCATTTTACAGCTAAACAGTACACTAAATAGACACTGCAGTAACAGCATCTTGATTCGTATTTGATCAGCGCTGTGGAGTTTGACAGTTTGACGGCAGTTCACGAGCATGGATTGACATGGTTGACAGCTGCTTTAGAAACTCCTTAGCTTTAACTGGTTGTTTTCATTCACATGTGGTAAGGCTATGATGCTGTGCTCACAGTACGTGCAACACAGCTGCAAGTCATTTTCGGTGGAAGCTAACACAGCACGATGCGCTCCAAAACAAAGTTGAGCTGGCATCAACTGTTTTCAGTGTTCCAATAACACGGTGAAGCCTTGACCAATCGTATGTTGTTGTTTCTAGCTGTAGTACTGCATTATTTAGCTCAGTTAGCTGATGCTATGCTTTTTGTGCGTTGCGGTGCACATGTGGATATAATGGAGTGGTGAAACGTGATGTTAAATTGGGCCCAAAAGCATTAATATTTATTGAGAAGCAGACACACACAAGGTTGCGAAGATATTAATATATTAACGAGCTCTCAAGCGACACTTAAACGGCAACTCACAGATAATGTAGCTCATAGTGTGAACACAGCATTAGAAGCACTACGAGGCAGTAGAGTAGTTATTATATTATTATAATATTCACAGTTTCAGCTAAAGTTATTTTTGCTCTAAAGTTACCAACTACAGCTTTGATGCTTGGTGGTATCACTAGATCATTACATGTTGTACATTACTATTCTGCTACCTGGCAGTAAATGAAACAATAGCCGATAAGTTAGCCTTATCTTTAAGCTATAGTAAACATGGTGCCAAGTCACCACTTACTTTATGAGGCAGTTTACTCACTATAAACATTAATCTGAAGTCATGATGGGATGGTTGTTGTGTTCCTTTTTGACAGCAGGAGTGGTCGATAACCCAGTTTATGTGAACTCATCTGGGTGTCACAATGCTTTGTGAATATCACTTGTGGTTGTCCCTGTTCGCATATTTGGTAATAAAGTCTGTGAGATCCACACCCAAATCAGCAGCGGCATGTGACCACAAAGGAAGCACAACCCCCATACTGTAAGGGGAAGTGTGTTGGCATATGTGAGCTGTACCAGTATGTCTTCGTGCCAACTAAGCAGCGGGAAGACATATTAACTGGCCATTCAGGATGACTCTTAAGAAAGAAGAAGTTTCTTGAGTTATGATTCCTGCCTCTGTTTTCATCGCAGAGCTGTTGTTGTAGGTAACCACTCCTTGTTCAAAGTAAAAGTAAGGCGACTGATCTTTTCATATTGCTCAATGAGGAGGGACTTAAAGTGCCGGCTGTGTTTCTGCAGAGGTTGACGGTCACTGTCGTTAGAGAAACGTCCAGGGGAATCTGCTAAAAGGAGGCCAGAACCTGACCACTGACATCGCATAAAGTTTGACTGAATGAGCTCCTCATTGTTTATGCACTTCTGAAGATCTATTAGTGTGATGGCGTGTTGTTTTTGGCCAGTGTTCCTGTGCCACTGGGTACTAGGGTGATGGCCAGAGGATTCAGTGGTATGTCTTGACCTCCCTAGGACCATTTTTACGACCTCGGGCTCATTATACGAGAGAGGGGTGGCTGTGTGTTCACCCTGAATTAACAATCCACACCGCAGACTCTAACAAAAGAAAGGCTCTTACTTTTATTCGGCCCAGACTACAAAAAACCTGACTGTGCAAAACTTTTCTTTTTGATGTTTTAAGTTTGTTTCCCATGGCCATACCCACTACGTAAAACAGATGTCAGTGTCCAGCGTCTTGCACCATAAAATGTGTTCTGCTAGAGAAACTGCTCAAATTTCACTTTATTACTAACGTCTAACCTTTTCAAAATAGCAATCTGATATGCACACGGTGTTTCATTCGGTCACCCATGCAGTGATTGTTTGTTTGTTTGGTTCTCATCGTTTCATTAGTATGAAATGAGTGGGTTTCTTTTAGCTGCAGCCACCGATCAAAGTCTTGACACCAGACGCGCTCCGCACAAGTATGCAGTAACCAGAGCCAATTGGTGATGGACACCAAACACCCCGTCACAGAACTTTAGGGGGGCCCAAATAGGCTTCTATTCATCTGCCTGTACAAATCACAGCCCGGGCAAAGAGCCATATTATCTTAGCTGCCCTTTCTAGTGCCCTCCTGAGTCATTGGCTATTGTGAGCCAAGAGCTGCTGTCTGCACCCCAGAGTCCACAAATCTGACTTGAATTACCATTAGATTTTAGTCCACCATGGAGGTCAAATTTAGTTACATGAACCCTGAATGTTTTATAGGTCCAAACATTATGAGAGTTTCCATTTAGTGACAACGCTTCTCTTCAGTTAAGTTCAGTGTTTGACAAAACCTCTCCGTACACGTTTGCTTGAGACTGTCGTTTTATTGCAAGTAGGAGGTATGATAACTAGATGACTACATGAATCTATTGTACTCCCGATCAGTGCTGTCATTGATCTTCACTGCTGATTTTTGTCATGAAAATGTCAAATTGAGTACAAAACAAGACATTAGATAACACATTTTTGGGGTTTGAGAGAGACAGACCGACATTTTTCAACATTTGCACACATTTTTCAATAAAATGATTAGTCAACTAATCAAAGAAATAATCGACAATGAAAATAATCATTAGTTGCAGCCCTAGACATAATGCAGGCTTGTTTTGATCCAGGGAACAATATGGCGGCTTGCTAATAACAAACAATCTTAAATCTTAACAAATGGTAAGCTAAAATTTGTTTCTAAAAACATTTTAGGCGAGAAATAGGCAACGCAGTTACAGAATCTTGGTTCATATTTGATCAGCACTGCTTAGTTTTACCATTTGATCTTGTTTTTTTCAGCCTACGACATTTCTTCAACACAGGAAATCAGTATCAGTATCTTCCTGTTCACAGACAATGAAACGGTGCATATATTTGATCAGCACCGCCTAGTTTTACTGTTTGATTGGAGTTCAAGAAAAAAAAGTGCAGCTGTCTTTTTCTCGATTAGCGAACTATACTCTTTGTTTCCGTGGTGGCGGGCATACAAAAAATGCAGAAGTACAATCTGTAGTTTGAATAACAGCCCTATAGCCAGCAAAATTGACAGATTTGAAGTGGGAGATGAGCAGGGAAATCCAGGCACTGGTAAGATTTAATGAAATGAATAAAGTATCCCTTTAACCTAATCTGAAGGGGAAAAGTAGCACACCCAGCTGCAGAGTCATTCTTCATTTTATACCTACAGTGTCTTTTTTTAACTGATTATCCATGGTGTTAGGAAAAACTTGTAGGAGAGATGTCCTGCAAACTGATCGCTTCCTGAATATTTCTAAGTATGACAGCAGCAGGGAGATGTAGCCAACAAGAAGAATCACTTTCAGCAGCAAAAATCTGATCTGATGAGCAGAGCTTCACACAAGTGCTCTCCATTAAGCTCTGGTTTCCCCATCATGAGGAGTCACTTCATTAAGTAAGCATGGCTCCAGGGTTGAATTCACACTCGGCCTGCCCTCTCCCATGACCCCACTTGCCTGTCACGACACACGCGCACAAGTGCAGGTTAGCACAGTCAGACACGCACGTACAGACACACACACACTCTCACTGTTGAGGTGCTGTTTGAGCCCTGATGAAACACGTCACACTTCAGTCAAACAGCAAACTGTAACCTTTACACATGACCGTCATGCTCCTCGACTCCCACCCTGTCGAACGTGCACACTCACACAAACCCTGCTGCATTGCCGCGCCCATTACTCAGTGTCAGGCCTAATCAGTGGAGTAATCTGCGAAACTGATCATGAAGAACATTCCCCCTCTCCTCTGACTCCCACTACCAGCACCAGCCCCACTCGCCTGCGGAGGCCCAGTTGTGCTCCACTGACTCTCCGGGATAAATGGAGATAATGGGAGTCATATGCTAGCAGTTGGTTTGAGGCAGGCCTACATGAAACATTTATAGTTCTCATGTAGTCATGGGGTTGAAGAAGAGGGATGGGGTAGAGATGACAGTGGAGTAACGACACATGACTAGACTGGTGTTGCATTTCCTTATCAAAGTGAGAACAACCTGCACAACTTTTCTTTTCTGCACCCCTTTTTTCTGCATTACCGTCCCACAGACCTCATTTAATACCCAGTGCACACTTGCATCCTTCTCTCTGAAGCATGTTATATAAGTGCAACCACCCTCACTTAACATGAAACCACATGTTACATGGGCAGTATAACATAGTAGGCCTGGAAGATCCATTAGCCTCATGTGTTGCTCCACAGCAGAAAGCTGTCATTAGCCAGGAGTTGATGGGGGGGATCTGAACCATGCTGGTACTCTCTAATTGGATGCTGTCAGTGTGTTTGGTGGTTGGCTAATGAAGGAGAGAAACTCAAGCCCAAGGTCACTGCAGCTTTTCTTACTTTTTTTTAAGGCTAAAGAAAGCGTAACAGGACCTGCCTGTCATTTACCTAGAGCTTTCCCATGCATAAAATAACATGAGAGTGGTGGAGCTGACATGACAAGGCGTGTTAAGCATATGGACCATCTGCCTCGCATATAACCTCCAAGTGTTCTAAGAGTTTGTGTTTACTGCAGCGGCTACTGTCTGTGCTTTACCATCTGCGGGTGCAGGCAGTGGATGAGGCAACCGCAGCTCCATATATGTTCCTTTTGTAGTCATGCTCCTGAGCCACATCTGTAGTCATGTGCTGTGAGTGATGTCTTTTCCCGGATTAGCTAATCTTTGCTTTCTGTTACGGCATGTTTAGTTTCCCATATGTTCTGCGGGCTGCGTTGACATGCCAAATGTTCCATTATTTACAGCGTTCAGGAAACTATTTAGCATATGGCAGCATGTTTTGTTTACAAAGACGGTAGCTTTATAGGCTTGTGCGTGCTATATGAGGAACTGAGCGGTTGAGTGGCTATAAGTGTCAGGGTGGTAAATGCTGAATGGAAAAACACGAGTCAGCACTCCTTTTTCTCAACTATGTCAGCAGTGAGATTTTGTACAAAGTAGTTCAATTACAGAGTTAAAAAAAATGCTCCTTCTCCTTCATTCAAGAATCTAAAATCTGTGAATGAAGCTCAGATATCCGAGTGATATCCAGCAAGGTGGATTTTATTATTTCTGTTACTTATTTAACTGGTCTTATTAGACTTCAGTCCAGCACCATGCACTGTTCAAACAGCCTGGCACAGTAACAAAGGTTACAGTACTGTAACCCTAGTTCTATTAGTACAGGCTCAACCCTCTGCTGGACTTCATGGATAATACTCTCCTCCAGTGAGGAGCATGCATATGACACTGTCAGCTTTTCCTACACCGTCTCCAGTGGGTGGCGTATAAGTGACAGGGCCCCTAGGTAGAGGGGTCCGCCTGTGCTAATAGAACAAGGGTCACAATATCGTAACTGTAATTCTGTCCCTCTGCTGGACCCAATGCGGACAGTTGGACAGCCTGATGAATGAACACCCTGTCACGACATAACACTAACCCAGCCACACTGATCCTGACCGGCTAAAGGTTGGTCGCTGCAGCGCGCCTACGTCTTTATAACGCTAGGTCGCTGCAGTGGAGAAGTAGGGCGCCCCAGCCAACCCAGGTAGTACACAGATGAACTGGGTAGAGGACAAACAAAAAAACACCCTGCCGCCACATTTCCTGTGTCATCAAGAAGCACAGAAACATGTAGGTAGTGATCAGTGGGCATTCGCCATGGCTGAATGGAAAAAGGATTAGCTGACAGTGTTAGCGGGTGGGCAGATCCAGATTGTCTAGGTAAGTCTAGGTACGTTTATTTACCGATAGAGGCTGTGAGATAGACCTGCAGTATACTTCTCCTCATGTAGGGGCAGTACTGGATGGTGCACGTTTATAGGGATTTACATGAGCCTTGTATTAGATTTGTAAAAAATGGTATCATTTAAAATATGAACGTAAAACCTAACTGAAATAAGGCGGACACATTTTTTTGTTTGGAGGCTGGAGTCATCCAGCTTTCTGCGATTTGCCTACCTACCGCTACGATGGTCAACCCTGAGCTGTGTTCAGGCCCTTTGCTTTGTCTTGTCTGCCATATAGACACACCCAAAGGCTGCATTTGTTTGTACTCCAGCTTTTGCATGTGTGGGTCCAGTATGACAAAGTGGAAAACATCTGTATTGGAATCTTCTGTTATGTCCTAAATGTGAGCGCAGTGTCAGTATTTATATTTTTCTTACTTATACTCATCTCTTTCCGTCAACACAGGAATTGGCTGAAGCACGCGAGACACCCTCCTACCTCCACCGCCATCAGCACCTGAGGGCTGTTCTGCAGATGGGAGGTCACCAAGCGGTCGTCTGTTTCGCCCAGATGCACTATCTGCCCTCCGCCCTCATCTAAGATGGCTGTCCGTGGCCTTCTCCTGCATCCCAACAGTCTGGAGCAGAGCTGCGCGCTACCATGGTGATCATTTTCTTGAAAACACTGGAAAAGAAGAAGGGTGTCAATGATGTAAGGTCCAAGAACACCGAGAGACGGCTGGTGAGAGAAACTTAACCTTTTGAGCTGAAACCCAAAGCAAACGGGTTGTTTACTATTGTTACAGTTAAGGATCTGCACAGTTTTACATGTTGGGCCGCGGTCAGCAAAATGAACGGGTCAGTTGTTATATTACATCAGTGCATGGCCTCACGCCAGAGATGCTACACTTAGTCATGTATACTCAGTTGCACAATGTGTCTAAGTGCATCAAACCATAATCTTGTAGTGTGTTTGTGATGGAGCCCTGCAGAAATGACATTTTCTGTAAGACAGCCCAGAAGTTCACATAGTCCTGGACAAAAAGCCAGTGGGAGTTTTGCAGAGGCAGAAAGTTTATGATAATTACACATTTTGTTCAGCAAGATAATCTCAACGAATAAAGACCACTTTTATGAGTTTTGAAGGGTAAATACAATCAGCAGAAGTGAAAAGCTAACGTTAGGCTATTAATGAACTACACCACAGTCACATGACTTCAATGTCACCACCACAATGAGGCTGTAACATAGATTTTTGCTGGGCTGTAATGCTGTGTTCAGCATGATGACGCTCTGTAGTCTCATTTAGCTACTTGTTAGCAACCCCCTTTTCTGAAGATGAGTAAAAGCTTCCAAATTCGTGAGTGGAGTATTTCCTGACTTATTTTATGTTGTAAAACAGAACATGAGAATCAGGCCGCAGGTTCAAGTCCCCATCCGGACCAAATATGGAGCGTGGACTGGTAGCTGGAGAGGTGCCAGTTCACCTCCTGGGCACTGCCGAGGTGCCCCTGAGCAAGGCACTGAACCTTCAACTGCGCAGGGTTTTTCTCCATTTAATGCACGTACAGGTCCTGTTTGTGCATGTGTGTGTGTATTTCGGGCCTGTGTGTGTATGACAAAAGAGGGAAAAGATTGAATTTCCCCTCAGGGGGGATTAATTTAAAAATTGAATTAAGCTTGTTACCCACGGACCTTGTTTCAGGCATCTAACCAAAAACTTATTTAAAAGACGAGGGAACCGGACGGGCAAACATGCTTACTCATTTCCAGGTTTTAGGATTCAGTCCTGCACCAGTCTGTGTCATGGATACATAAATAGAGGGGTCTATGGCAGTAAGTTGTTTTGTTTTTAGCTATCATGGATGTCGCGGTGAAAAGAGAAAACCCCGCTATGACCAAATCCATATCAATTTAACGTTACTCTTTGTGCGTTCATTACCTCGAGGTCCAGGATGCATTCAGCTTAGCTTAATGTGAAAAGTAAAAGCAGGATGTAAAATCTAGCCTAATATAGCTCAGTCCAAAGTTAAGTGAAGTTCAAAAGCCATTTTTATAGCTTTTATGCTGAGTATTAAACACTTGATGAACAGGAAATGAAACAAGATATTGTGGTTCAAGGAGGAGTTAGCTTACAATCCTAATTTGCTAATGGTTGGACTTATTTTTAAGTTTTGACAGGAAAGTCAGGCGACAATGTTTCTCCGGTTTCAGTTTTTGTGCTAAGACATGCTAAACAGGCCCCAGACCTGCAGACTCTTGACAAATTAAAGTGTAAACCTGAAGAATTGAGTAAAGATTATTATATTTTCTTTTCCACTTACGCCTTTGTTTAGGTTTACGTCACCCATGAAGCATGTCTTAAAATAAAATAAGGAGTATCTACTCTCTCACCACTCAAAGCTCTAACTCTCCCCGCTGTTATCTCTTTGCCGCTCTATAGAAACTTTATAAATCTTTTATCTCTACAACATCTAAACAGTCTTTAAACCTCTCAGATGGGGCTGTATCAGAATAAAATCACAAATTAACATGAAGATTTCTTTACTATGAAAAGTCCAGGAATCATTGAGGTGATTGATTTTAGCATGCAGGCCAAAAAGCCTTCCAAATGGGTTTCTTGTTTTTCCTCCTACCTTGACAGCTTAATTAGGTTTTAACATCTCTTCTCCACTATTAGATCTTGGCTGTAAACTAATCAGTCAACAGGCTTTTGGACAGTTTAGGTGTTTGTTGAGCGACCCTGATATTACGTCTCACTCATGAGTTAACCATGTTAAAGGCCTGAGGTTTTAGTGTACTAACTGTTTCATTTAATGATCTTCCGTAACACAATACCCTGTATTTTGTATTCTACGCCTTGTATCTCAGAAAACATTTTTTGTTGTGGTGATAACCTCAAGGTGAGTCAGAGCAGTCATGGCTTTTTCCTTTTGTCCTTTGTGCAGTCAGCCACCACCCTGTTGCAAGAAGCGAGCTGTGAGAGAGGATAGGTGTCTGATTAGAAGATAGGCGTGTGGAGACAAAACTGTTTTATACTCCCTAAATAACATTTAGTAGGGTATAAATAAAGGTGTGGTGTGACGTAACGTGGCTCTGTACAGAGTAAAATTAGTTAGTTCTGAGCCGACTGTGTGATGAGTTTCGTTCGACTCCGGCTTTGTGTGCTTAAAAATAACATTGGTGAAGTACTGTAAAACTTCAATTAAAAGCGGAGTCCTTTTTACTAGCCCGGTGTGGCAACACATTTTGACAAATAAAAGCCTGTCTCAATTGGACGCCAGGTCTGGTTATCAGACAGTTTGGCTTTTTTATAGCAGTTCTTTGGATGTATAAAACCATACTGTTGGCTGCCTCAAATCATGTGTCCATTCCTTGATTACCCTGTAAGTTATTCATATTCCTTTAGTCCTCAGATCAAAAGATCAAAAGACTCACTCACTCACTCACTCTGCAGCAGGAAACAATACTTAAAAGTAAAAGCTCAGTGTCAGAAATTCTCTGTACTTCAAAATAAAGTTTGTTTTTTACAAACTTGACATGTTCGTGAGTCACTTGTGGTCCAGTCAGTATGGTCTGCAGACCCACTTTTGGACCAGGACACACCAGCTGGGAGCCACTGGCTTAAAGTGTGTTCATGAAAATCCCAAAACATGTCTAGCATTACATGAAAAATATACTCTTTATTATTAATTTAAAACAAGTGATATTCATACTGGTTCAAATAAATAGTTTCATTGTATTTTTACCATCTTTGCTAAGCTACAAGGAATTTCAAGGCCTGCCCCTATATACACGCCTGTCCTAAATATAGGCCTGTTAAGTTCAGTGATTTAAGGAAATAAAAGCCTGGGTTATTATTTGAAGTTTTACGGTATGTGCTTATTGTATTACACATAAAAAAGATGCTTTTGAAAGAGCTAGCATAGGCTAACAGTTTCTTTCTTTCGGTCAAAAGTCTTTTGCCAGCCAGCCATGGCACAGTAGCGGAAGATATGTTCAGTGAAAGCAGCAAAACAACAATATGAAAATATGCTGTAACATGTAAAACTTTACTTAAACCTCCAACAACTGATTTTTTTAGTGTACTTGTCAGGAGCTATTTAAGAATTAATTGTGTAAATGTGTTACTGTCTACCAGATTAATGTATGTCAAATACATTTGATATATTGTTAATATAAAGTTATGTGAAAGCTGTATCTGGTTGAGGTTGAGTTACTCTGTTTTATAATGTTGGGTACATTTTCAGCATTGGATTGCTTAAACTGTATGTCTCATATTTTATCTGTGCATTATAGGTTTTTATTATCTTAATCTGCAAGTTAACGGGAAAGGATGGAATATATAAAGTAGCATAAAATGGAAACAGGAAGTCACTTCCACCACTGGACCTACAGGGGTGCTAAACATGCAGAGATGACATTGATCTTATCATTTGATCGTGGTTTGATGGCAAACTGTAACGTTTGTTCCCTACATTTTGATTTATGCCGTGTCTGTCCCTTTTGTTTGCTTGTCGTCCACAGCGTGAGCTCCACACCATGAGCAGAGGGACCACCCTCTTCTCCTGTGGAACTGTGGGTGGGTGTTATCTCCATTATCTCCATTTATGTCTTTCTGTTTGTCTTTCAGTCCTTGCTTCCTCTTTCATGCAATAGAAATTCCCATCCCTCTGTCCTCTGCGTTTACTCAAGATCTGTAGAGTAATAATGGCTGAGGTGGGATCTTTGTCATAACATAATTTGGTAGTGTAATATCGTGACGGATTGCCCGTTTAATCCCTCCATAAGTTGAACCGTCAGAGTCAGCGACCCCCACGGTAACCATCTCATTGTTTATCCACTCGGTCTCTCACTTCTCCCTTTCTCTGTCAGTCACTCATCCCCCTCTCATGATCAGGGTGCACCTGCCTCCACACAACGTTGCACACCCCTCTCATGGGAGTGAACTGTAATTGAATATGCTGTTGCCTATGTCAACAATTTCCCTTTGGCTCTGTTAGTGTTGCAGTAATTACCCACTGTGTTAAAAGACATGCTACTGTAAAGTCAAGCCTCAGCTATCACTCACAAACCTCTTTTTCTCTTCTTTTTTTAAAGGGGTGAGGGTGACGTCACAGGGAGGAGCGCGGCGCACGGTTTCCACTGTTAATGTTGACTTTAACATTGTGTAGCACGTCTTGTTAGTTCAACCGGCACTTTGTCTCTTGTTCTCAAAGGGTGGCCTTTTGAAGTTCATCCCTTTCTCCCTTTTGTCAAGTTGTTTTGCTAACATTCCTGTCAGGTCGTCACTGTAGCCCCCGTACATTGTTTGTCCTCCCAAAACAATGATTTCCGTCCACCAGTGTGCGCGAGAGCATGCCAAAATTAGAGACAAGCATCCAAGAGGACGGGGTTTTTTGGATCAGCCACGGAGCCTTTTTGCCAAAAGCTTCAATAGATTCACGACTTGACCACTTGGCTTAGCAGCTCGAGCCACTACGGCACTTTACTGTAGGTGTATTATCTCCCACAGCTGTGTGATAGACTCTTTTGTGCAGATGGGAGACAGCTGGCAAGTCATACTGCTTTCCGAAGCATATCCTGCCGACCACTTGACTAGTGGGGGTGACTTGCCAACTCTTTCACTGGCTGATTTTTATCGTAATGTGTAGTTCATGTTTTCGCAGGGCCTGGTTTTGGAAAGTCAGGAGCGTGGATACTGCGTGTTTATCTGCTGAATACCTCAAAGCATATTTGTACTGAGGAACAGTCAGATCATTGGTGATACAGGATTTCAGAGAAAGTTTTCTGTCCACAACCTTGAAAGTAATGGAGACAGGAACTTGGTTCTAACGCTAAGAGTATGGTGCCGTTACATCTTATATCTGAGGTTTCACTTCATGTCCTCGAGTTGTTTATGTGACAAATAATCAAGACATAGTGATCTTGCTGAGCCACGCTGTCGGCCAGTAAACCACCTCATCATAAGCGCTGCAAAATTCCCCCTGAAAAAACAACAACTTCCTCAGTGTCACACTTACAAAACACTGATTGTCTGAAAACACATTCAGAATTGAGTGTTATTTTTGTTCCTTTCATCTTGCTGTCAGCTCTCAGTACAGTTACACATGAGCAGCGTTGGTTTGAACCATGCAGCTGCGGTGTTATTTCCTCCAGGCTTAATCCTGTCATCCATCATGGGATAAATGACTTACGACAAAGTACAATATCATTTTTTTGAAATACATCAAAGCTCGTGATTTTCTGTTGGTTTTTGTGCTTAGCAGTGTGCGACTGCCCTCACTGATCTCAGGTTTGCAGTCACTGTATCAGTCAGTAATCTGCAGCTTAAACTAACTGCGACTATCCCCTCTTTCCTTAAGCTTTTTCTCTTTGTGGTCCTGTGTTAAGTGTTCCCTCCAGACAGTATTGCCTTTCTTTAAAGCTAGAATTTAGCGTAATTAATATAATGCAATAATTATAATTGCATATTATTACTCATAAGATAGACCGACTTCCCACGGTCGTGAAATTCCTGGAAAAATTATCAAGTTAGAATAAACAGAATGTTTGGATAGTTTTGAATTTGTTTTGGCTATTGTTTATAGCAGTGATTCCCAACTGGTCCAGCCACGGGGTCCACATTTATCCTCAGACATTTGTTCATGGTCCACACAGTTTAATGTATTCAGCGTTATACTTGTCATTATGCTAGTTTGCCGTCTCTGTTATATAGCTGTCTGTTAGTCACTCACTCTACAGCAGGAAATGGCACTTCAGAGTAAAAGCTTGGTGCCAGAAATTGTCTGTACTTCAAAGTAAAGTGTGTTTTTACAAACTTGACACGTTAGAGAGTCACTTGTGGTCCAGTCAGAATGGACTGGGACCCACCAGTTGGGAACCACTGGGTTAACGTGTGTTCAGAAAAATCCCAAAACATGTCTAACGTTACATGAAATATGTTACCTGTGTATTACTAATTTAAAATCTACGTCATTAGTATCACATGATACAGATTGACTAGATCAGCATCGCGTCAAGGTCATACGCACTGTCACATCAGGAGAGGAACAGGAAAATGGCGAAAAGCTCTTGTGTAGGGGGTTGACGAAGGCGAACACTGACATTGGAGGCTCATAGGATACATTGATATTCACAGTCAGTGTGTTAAATGGCTAAATGATGCTGGTGACCGTTACTACGGATTGATAGCTAACGTTCGCTTGAGTGGAAGGCTGCTGCAGAGCAGTCATATACAGTAGTATAGTCGTCTCCAACACAATGTTGGCGTAGATCAAACATTTGGCTATTAACAGGTAGCAAATATATATAAATATAGACAACACTTAGCCTCACGATACCTTTTGATTCACACAAATATCCAATCGAATATTTGAGTGAATCAGCAGGGATTGTGAGCTGAAGGATAGGCAATATCTGTCCACTGTTGGGTCATCGATCCACATGGACAGGGGAAGCCTGAAGGAGCATGGCGGCGATCAACCTTAATTTATCAAACTATCGTGGATGCTCAGGTTCAGGCAAGGTTGCAAAACAGTTGTTAGTGAAGTCCTTAAATAAACATTTATTTAATATATGCACACACACACATGTCAAATTGCATTGACATCTTCAGGATCTTTGGTTTTCTATCTGGTTTTGTGAAGTACCCCTATGTGCCACTCTGGTCTATTAGTGGGGGACATGTAACTAGCGTGTAAAGTTAGCAAGCACTAGTAGTTTGCTAATAATGGATGACTGTATGTCTGTATAGGCTCACCCATTTTAAACTGTTAAACTGAAATAAAGCCACAAATTTAGTAAAATATTGTGGAAAAGTTTTGGAAATCCATTGAGTCAGTTTGTTTGTTTTGAATATTGCAGAGGCAGATAGGTGGCTGGACCTGGGGCAGAGCTGCGCCATCCAGCAGAGAGCTCCCTGCCAGTCTGGTGCCAGTCTGGAGAGCCTGTGGGATGTGATGCCTGAGCCGGGGAGCTGGCACTGGACCAGGGAGCCAGGCAGCGCCACAGCAATCACCAGTCTGATAAGAGATCTCAGCCTCGGCGAGGGCGGCATGATCACACCTCACACCCACGCCACGTCCACCACTGCTCACTACACCACTACAGCCACCAGCCAAGCTCCGACAGCACCCCCGAGCAAACGTCAGTGTCGCTCCCTGTCCTTCTCTGATGAATTCACTGGGTTCCGCTCGTCTTGGAGGCCACAGGGCTCCAGAGTGTGGACAACTGTGGAGAAACGAAGGTGCCACAGTGGAGGAAGTGTGCGAGGAGGAGGAGGGGGTTTCTCCAGCGGTCATTTCCCCACCATGCAACGGAGCTCCAGCTTTAGTTTGCCCTCACGCTCCAACATCCCGTCAGACGGAGCCCTGGACCTGCCATTCTTCAACCAGCGACTGCCTCTCCACCCCCAATTCACTGCCTCTCCAGTCTCCCCTACCTCTCCTTCCTCGCACCATCACCACTCCCGCCATCACCACTTCCTCAGGCCCCTCTCCCTCTCCCACGAGCAGATCAGCCTGCCAGAGCTGCAGAGGGAGGAGGCGTCGGAGGCCAGCTCTCCAGACTCCACCCCAGAATTGGGGAGGCGAGCCAACCTGAGAGCCAGGGGCACGGGGTGTCTCTCTCGGAGCAGGTCCCAGCCCTGCGTGCTAAACGACAAAAAGATTGGTATGAAGCGCAGGAGACCAGAAGATGCCCAGGAGCAGCGGCCCTCCCTGGACTTGGCAAAGATGACTCAGGTTAGCTGGAAATGCTGAACACATGTTGACACGCACAGACAAGCACACGCACACACATTTGTTTACATGGGTGCTGTTATAATTTCACTCATTTCACAGAGTTTAGTATCAATTTCACTCACTGATTAAACATAAATTGGCATGGGTTTATTTCTAATCTTGCTTTAATGCTGCTAAATGTCCTCTATTGCCTTCAGTTACATCTTGGAACAAACACACTCACCACACAGACAAACACCTTTTTGTTCTTAGACCAAGGGGAAGTTCAGGAGATCCTCAAACATAACCGGGCCTCTCTCTCTGACTCTGATCAGGGACTGGATTAAATCAAGCTGAATTAAGTTTTCTGGGTCGTCGGTCCGAGGCTCCGGGGCTAAGTGATCTCAGGCCTCGCTTCAGCTCAGGGAGTGGTGCTCGCTAAAGAAGCATTCCTCATGTTCGGTCACGCTGCCTAGTGCCACGCTCTAGCAAGCCCGACTCCGGTTTATCATTTCATTTACTCTGTTGGGTAAACAGCCCGGTCGTAGGTTGGACCCCTCACTGTCCGTTTGCTTCCTCTCCACAACTTCCATCTTTCATTCCCTGTGCTGCTTCATCTCTGTTTTTGCCCTCTGTCTTCTATCAGGCAACCAAATGTGATTAATAGTGGGGATAGCTTGAATGCACGGAGCTCCAAATTGCTGTCCCCACGACAAGAGTTTGTTTGTTCTTATTTAAGGTCAGAGGAAGCAGTGGAGCAGCCGGAGAGTATAAATGACCCCCAGACAAACCAGACCCTAAAATAGCCCCGTGGAAGTATTTTAATGACATGTACTGTTTTGATGCTTGGCAGCGCTGTAATGTTTTTACGGAGCCCAGAAAGATGTTGATTTTTCACATCCTGTTTCATTATTCATTCGAATGCTGCATAGAATCTATAGCAGCAGCAACAGCAGGCACTGACACCAACCTGTTGTCAGACTCCTGCATATTCCTGCTGTCCTGCACTCATACCATTCATGTGACATACTAGACCCGTCCTTCATCGTAACTCCTGTCACGGAAATATTGTCCCTTTCCTGTTCTCTTATTAGAAAGTGCCATCAGTGTATCCCTCTGCCCCTCCCTTCCTTTTCCCAAAGATTTGTGTTCCCAGCCAGTCACCCTCAGGACCCAGCCAGGGTTGGATCAACAAGGCTTTGGTAATGGAGCCTAGCGAGCATGTTTCCTCTAGTCATGCCAGCCGCTAAGAGGGGAAAATCAAGCACGATGATCACACATATACACACACAGAGATACACAAGCGCACACATGGAGTCAGTTTTACGTTACCTCTGGTTGCAGCAATGCAGGAGCACACCTCTGCTGCAGATGCGGCAGCCTACCTTCTGAGCAGTTAACAGGCAGAGCCATTGTTCCTCACCTCAGACTTGAGTGATTGCGTGTGCTTATTACTGTTGAAAGCACTCAGGTTGTGCAGGTTACATGAATCATTTCAGAATCTACTGTTACCGCTGTTTACTTTCTCACTCTGTTGCATGCCTGGAGTTAGGAAAGCAAGCAGCAACACAGCATAATTTACAACACATTCACTCTCTCCCTTCTCTTTCTCCTTCGCTTCTCAGACTTAACTTGATGTTTTCTTGTCAAAAACCAGGCTGCATTTAGTTTATCTGGGAACTAAACAAGCCGGGCTGCACTGTGTCATGCTGAATTTAATAACTCCCTGAAGAACACTGAAGATTCTCGTAGTTGCCATAGGTTAAAGAGGTGTTTTGTCTCTGTGAGAGCCAAGGGGAAAGCTCTAGTAGCTGGCAAACGGACTGGAAAAGGAAGTGATAATGTGGAAATGTGGTGCTGGTTACAACCTGTGTCTGTTTACCGTCAGGGAACAGATGAGATTTCACCGCCTCTGATGGGAATTTGGTTCTTTGCGTGATTTGTGGAAGGGATTTGTACCTGCAGTTACAGATGGTCAGAACCACATTTTTGGCATTTTTTTTCCTTCAGTTATTTTGTGGCAAACTTTATGTGTAAACTGACCGCTGACAGTCCGCGTGATTTAGGTGACGCTCTTTCTCCTTTTCCCCTGTCCACGCACACACACACACTTTTTCCCCACAGCACTCCCCAGCTAAAGAGATGTCCTACTCGGCCCTGCCTTAGGGTGCAAATTAAGAGTTATTACTTCTTCTCACACCTACACACACACTTGCAACCATGCTTCATCCATTTTATAGGTGTGTGTGGATGAGTAACACAGTCCACATGAAGAAAAACAAAAGTGGTTCTTGCACATTTGTCACAGTAATCTGTCGATGCACCTGAAGGAGCGTCTTGACTCCGAGGCACAGATATGTTTGCTTTTTAATTGGCTGGACTATCCAAGTGCAGATGGTTGTTGTAAAGTCTGCTAGACATTCAGGGCGGGGGGTTAAGGATTGCGAGGGTCAACATATTACAAGTCCCTCGGGTGTGTTGTCAGTGGAACATGGTGTAATTTGGCCCCTGAGTTCCTCAACCACGTCAATGAAGGCGGGTGTGAATTCTGGGGATGTATGTCATGCTAATGGGCTATAGCTCGACTACCGCAGGGATTTACGTGCGACCACCCCCAAAATTCCTCGAATGTCCTCCCCGTCAGGCACGTATATCAGTTCACTCCTCTGTCCAGTGCCTTGTTTTTATCCATGACTGCCCTTTCACCTTGGCCCTTCGTTGTTTTTTCATAGTGGGTGTAGCGAGCTGTCACACAGGGAATGTTATCTCTTGATTCTAGGTCACTTTGCTGAATGATTGTTGACGCAGCTCACACTTTGCTTTAGAGGAAATGGCCCGTGTGAGGCCACTTTCATTCAGATGGTTTTATGCGTGTGTCATCTTTGCAGCTCCAGTTGACAACCTGAGTTGTGCATTTTGAAGAAAAATGACAGGCTATCTTTGGCCTCGCTGTGTTAGCAGTAGAGGTGTTAAAAGAGGGGCATGTTGAGCCAATGCTTGAACGTGTGTGTGTGTGTGCAGGTTGCCTGTGCATTCAGGAGAGAAATGGCAACATGAAGAAAGGGGGTATTATTTCTGCAGGGAAGCTGGCGAACAAACTCCTCACTCTTCTCTATTAATATCTTCTGGCTGGCCCAAGTTCGAGCCACTCTGCTCTTCCCCTCCTCTCTATATCTCTCCCCATTCCTGGGATGGCAGACATGGCAATCATAGCAGAGCGTCAAGCCCCGCAGGCTCAATGGGAACACCTAGGTGGGCGTCTTGAGGTGCGGCACTCATCGTGTATAATGACATGTTGTGACTTGTCCTGAAGGTGCACTGTATAGCATCACCAAACAGCAGACACCACCGCTCGTTCCGCCTTTGATCCAACTTAACATATTTAACATTTTTCACCTCACTTGTAGGTATTTGCACCTATCTGCCGTGCATTCTTTCTGCGGTACAGCGAATACCAGACAAATACATGCAGACCAAAGCAAAGGCAGATGCAGACAGTGACACACATAATTGATGCAGAGGTGTGCGAGCATGTGGTCTGGCTGTCAGGAATGAGTTAAGCTCTCCTGTCTTTGCTCGCACCTCTGCCCTCTCTTTTGTTTTACAGTTGTTTGCTGTTGGAGGTCTGTTTGCCTGTCTTCCTCACAGTCGTTTGTGGCTGGATGTTGTTTATCTGACCTAATTTCAGCACACAGCTAATCCAAAAAATATACTCATATTCTGAATCTGTAAATACAGTGCATTGTGAAGTACCTGTGTTTTCTTTGTGTGAGTGTGTGTGTGTGTGTGTGTGTCCAACCCTCTGTGTGTATGTGCTTTTGTGTGTGTGTGTGTGTGTGTGTGTGTTTCAAGTTCACAGCAGGACCTTTGCCAGAGAACATAGCAGGGTGTTGTTTGTTGTTTGCCCTAATTATCAGGAGGATATTTGCCTAACCTCTTGGCTTGTGCATGTGCTTCTCCCACAGCAGCTGCTGTTCAATCCCCATGTTGCAACTGTAGATAATGTCGTTACAGTGGAAGTTCTGCTTGTGTTGCATGTAGTTTGGAATAATGGATAAAGTCTGCCAGAGTATCAGTATGTGTCTAAAATAGTGTTTTATTTCTTAATTTTGGAGAATATCTTGAAAAATAAAGTAAAAAGTAGGCCATCTGTTACAAATAGGATTCTCATTCGATCCAATCTAAGGCCAGCAATCATGAGTTTAGCGTCACCATGTCCGACCACATTTTTTAAGTCTTCTGTCTTTTTATTAAAACAATGTGACCTCATGAATCCTCTCAGTTCAGTTTGTTTGCCTGTGTTGTAAACAGATACAAGAGTTGCTCTTCTTCTTTTGCACTTCTGGTGTGTTTGCTGCCCCCAGTGGTTGGTAGATCTTGAACTAAAAATATAGAAGGAAGCACTCCACAGACTTTTGGCTTGAGGCTTTTAAAAAACAAACAAACAGCCTGCATTACAAATAGGAGGTGTTGGGTTTGAAAGACATGGGTGGTTAAAAAGGAAAAGAGGGTTTAATTAAAGGTATACTATGCAGGAATTGTCGGTTATTGTATATACCACTTGTATGCACACAGCAAGTTACTGTACTATTGTGTGAAGTAGGAACGGGACATGTGTTGTAATGGAAAAGCCAATTCTTTCACAGGCCATCTTAGCTAACCGTGGCACCTTTCTTTCCGACAGGCCAGTTTTGCATCATCCCCACATTGCTCAGTGCTCAACAGCTAAAGTGAAAGTGAACAGCAACCCCAGATTCATTCTCATTCTCCTCTGCGATTTTCATAGCTTCTTAGATGCACGTGGCTACAACCTGGCTGCTACATTTTTAGAAAGTCCCGGCCGGTGGGCTACAAGCCTAAAATATCACAGTCATTACAAAATAAGAAAGAGGGCAGAGTCTCTTCAGATAAATACATGGCCTCACACTTTTAGTGGGTCATAGATGATGATCGAGAGGGATAACTTTTGTGTGAGTCTATACATTAGTTTTTAGGAAAATCCTGCATTTTAGACCTTTCAATGGTGTTTTGTAGCTTCATACTATGAGTGACTAAAATCAGGATATGAAGGTATCTCTTGCTTCTCTTTTAAATGTTTATTTGGAGTCCCTCAACCTTATGGAATCATATTGCTTAATAGCTGGAGTACCCCTTTAAAGATGCAGTATATAAAAATACTTTGTCATATTTACTTTAGCTTTCATCCACTCAGTCGTCAGTCCCTCCAGGATGTTGCGATTGATACAAGTAACGCAAATTCAGTTAGGGATGCAAGACAACATCAGTACGTCATTGTGTCAAAATCAGATTTAGCCGTCATGCTTTTTCTAAATTTGCCCAATGAGTGAATATTACATACATTAAAAACTATTGTATTTAATGTCTTCATCTGCTGGTGGGCCATTATGATAAGGGTATGCATGTATAATATGTTAATTCCACTACAGAAGAGACTTGATGATCACTAAAATTTGGTGGGAAAGAAGTGGATATATTGATATCTGTATCGTTTATAGGCCAATTGAGTTGTTGCATATTGGATATTGGCAAAAAAAATCCAACATGGTGCATCCCTAAATTCAGCCAATCTGCACAATGTTACATTTTTGTCCAATCACCACAACTTTAATGCAAATTTAACTTTTTATAACGGGTATAATCTGATTTCATTGTAGAACTGCTCGCAGCATAATGACACACACTCTCTCTCTTTCTCTCGAGAATGGCATCCCCTATCCCCCTTACCATCACAAACAGATTTAAATTATGTGCAATTTTTCAGAAAAGCTGCGTGTAATCAGGCATTGCAGCAATCCCAAAAACAGCCCGCGAGGCTGAGGGACAGAGTAGTACATGAGACAGATAGTCCTTGAAAAATATCAAATATGAATCTAGATTCTGTTTCTCACCTCAGATGTTTTTAGAACCATATTTTAGTGCACCGCGCTCCAGCCGGTGGACAACTGTTTCCAACATGGCAGTCGGTCACAAACGTTCTCATTTTACAGCAAAACAGTACACTAAAATATGTTTCTAAAAACATTTGAGAGGAGAAATAGTGAATAAAGTTACAGAATCTTGAGTTATATTTGATGACCGTTTCTAGTTTGACAGTTTGACGGCAGTTCATGACTGGCCGCTGCATCAGAGACTCCTCAGCCCTGATTGGTTGTTTTTGTTTACTATGGTAGATTCTAGCAAATGCAATGAGAAACAACACCAGGAGGCAGAGGGACATGATTTTAACCGAAGCTTTAAGGATTACAACTTTAATGTGATAATTTTATTTTAGTCAGTAAAAGATTAGATTAAGTAACCCAGCTCCTAGTTATGGGAGTGGCTTATGAGAGACATGACATCACGGGAGTAGAGCGCCAACACGTGAGTGGTAATGGTGAATATATGCGTGTGTGTGTGTATTTCATCTGGGTGGGGGTGTGCTCAAGTGAAAGAAAAAAAAGCTGGGTACACAGCAGAAATCTAACCCTGCTCCCCCAACCTAAATTGCCACACCCACCCAAATCCCAGTCGGCCTTGGTGGATTTTATAGAAAGCACATTGTGGAGAAGCCGCCTCTCCCCCTCCTTTCTCCCTTTCCTCTCGTCTCCTCCTCTGCTGTGATAATTAGTAGTGGGGTAATACCGGGGATTGAGCAGAGAGAGCAAGGGCCCAGAAATCCCCTTTTCCACTCCAGTGGGGTAACTACAGTGAAAGGCCTCCTCCTCCACACATGAGCACCTCAAGCGTTTGCAGATGAGGTTTCCTGTGACTGAGCAGTTTACATGTAAACTTAATCCAGGAAAAGTGAAGGAACCTTTAACTCAGACAGGCAAAATCCTGCGTTATAGTTTTCTCTTGGGCTGTGCTAAATCAGGCCAGGGATTAAAAAAAAAAAAAAGTGAGCCTACTAAAGTAAGACTTAAGAAAGGGAGACTCCCAGCTCATTGTAACAGGAAAGGCAATGTCCTAACACACTAGGGAACATTAGAGGTGTCCGTCATGTAAGCCGAGGCTCTATAGAGAAAACCTCATCTCTATTCACCTCCATGCCTCCAACATCTGCTGCTGGGGCACTCCAGAGATCATTAACCCCTTCACTGCGCTGCACGGCTGCCTTTCTTTGTTGCAGAGAGGAATTCAGAGAGAATGAAAGACAACTTCTTAGTGAATTAAATCTCTCGGAGGTCAAGTGTTAAGAGCAAAAACGAAGGCAGTCGTTCACATCCAGATTCTCCCAGACTCTCCAGAGAGCGTGGAGCTACAAAACATAGTAACCACTACACAAGTTTGGGTTCCCAGTATGTGTTTCACAGTGGCTTCCAATAGGCCTGGAGCACAGTGTGAAACAAGATACCTTTTTGGTTTGCAACTCCTCAGTGTTTTGTGTGTTATTTTTGAACTGAAGGTTTTGTGTACATTCTCCGATGGCTTGTGTGTGCACTTGTGTTTACATGTTCACATGCCGTTGATGAAAGGGAACGCCAGCTTTTGGCAGCCTGAACTGAAACCCAATTTGACATTCTGGAAAACCCTGAGCTCGAATTCCCCCCTGACAAACCCCTCTACTTTTATAGCTCTCATTAGAGCAGTGAAGCCAGAGTATGAACACGAGCTGAGGTGCACAAACTAACATCTATGTTCTCTATTTGTGTCCTCTATACAGAAACTTCAAACTTTTCAGAGCCTGAGCTGTCCCGGATTCTCCGCCACCGACGGCTGCCAGTCAGCCCTGCCCCCTCCCACCTCCGACACCTCCGGCCAGCTAGAATCAGACTTCACTGCTGTGTCCGAGCCGGGACTGGAGTCCCGGCAGGAAGCAGTGGGAGACGACGAGGAAGAGGATTCATCCTACGAGGAGCTGGATAGCGACTCGGCTTGTAGCATGGACTCGCGGCCCGGCTCTCCTGTGGGCATCATGGGCGGCAAACGCACCCTCTGGAAGGGTGATTGCGGGACACAGAGGGACATTTTCCAGCTGGGGGGAGAGCTGGATCTTGACCAGATTGAGAGAAACTGAACATTTTATAGGAGATTTTAAAAGACTGTGTCTGGAAAGTTATTGGACATTGATGATGTACGAAGAGATGGGCTGTGGGAGAAAAGAGTGGAGGAGTTTGAAAGGGAAGGACAAAGAAAGTGATACAGATGATGGATTAAGTATGTGGTTACCGGCTGCCTTTTTAACGACACATTTGCCTTGAACATTCGTACTGTTTGAATCAAGAAACAGTGACCTTAGTTGTTTTTTCATTGGGTTTTCGGCTTAACTCAGGAGTAGGAAAGGGAGGGTTAGTCTTAAAAAAAACCTCTCAGCCCCTACTGTCTTTTCAACCTGATGATCTTTCCAAAGTCAGCTAACCTTAGGTTTGTAGTACTGTAGCAGTAGCTGGGCTCTCCTGTATTTAGCTCAAGTTTTTTAATACTCAGAGAAAGTCAAGGCATCGAGGATGAGGTGAAACAGGGAGGGGTAAACAACAGAAGGAAGCACCTTCTCACAGACTTACCCTTGACCTTCATCGTTATCTTTGGTGCACACTTGAAATCTGATTTTGTTTTGCTGAATGTAGGCTCAATAAGCTTTACGAGGAGTTCGGAAAATGACAGTGCCTTCCTTTGGATGCTTGCTCTCCCGGTTCTCCACCTTTTCTGACTTTTTTTTTTTTTTTGTAGTTTCTTAATATGCAAAATTGTATATTTGAATTAAACACTGAATCTCAAGTTTTCAGTCCTAATATCAATGTATATTTTTCTAAGTAACTGTGTTTTTTTTATGAGCTGTTTGTGAAGGAGCAAGAATACGAGGCCTTTCTTCTAACAGAACGGACATGAAATAAATTTACAACCTGCACTCATACGTCTGGTTTAATTTCGGCTTATTAATGAACGCTTTGTGCTTTTAAGCGAGATTTGTGTTTCACTCTGTCAGATCAAAGGTTTGAACGAGCTGCAAAGTTTCCAGGTACTCTTCAGAAGTCGTGCTTGCTCCCCCGTGCTCACTTCCTGCATCACATTTCAGAGCCATTCACTCATTCAAACTTTTGATGTCTATAAATGCATTTTTGATGTCCTTTTTGTTTCGGGGGCAAATTGTCTTTCTACAGCGCTTGAATACAGCAAGTTAGGTAAACATCTGTGTAATACCTACCAGCCCCAAACAAAATGGCAGGAAGTCTAGACATGGAATATCCCTGGCCTGTAACCCAGCAGTGACCAGAGGAGGTGATGTCAGGAGAAAATGTCCCGGGATCTGTGCGGCAGACAGACAGAAAAGAGCGTTCCTCCCTGGGATTTCCGATCATGTCTCTCTTATGTCTGTCCAAGTCGCTAAAACAAACTCAATGCACCTGCCACCTTTTATGAGACCTACTTCGTAAGGGGTCTCGCTCTTTAAACAGCTTTAAAAGCTTGTGTCGTCACTACAGTTGGCCACCGGGGAGGCTGATGGCTGACATAAAGTGATAGGACAGATTGTTTTTCCAACACGGGGAGGAAAGCCCTGGCTGCATAACACTGTTTACGTCCAAAAACAGGATGTTCCAGCCAGTTGCAGCTTTTCCTTCGATCATAGCCTTGAAGGAGGGTGAACTCCGGCATCTTAACCCTGAGGTGTCTGCTTATACAAACGTACAAGTACAGCACACATGCTAATTCAAATAGATACTGTATATGCAGAAGACTTGTCACCTTTTTCATTCCATCTACGTGAGAGTTTGTCTCTCTATCTCTAGATGTTGTACGAATAGGAATGAGTTGATGAAAGGAAAGACCAGAGGGCTCAAGTGTAGAGGATGGAAAACAAAAACAGGCTCAAACATCTGTTCACACCTCACTTCTTTAACTTGACACAAAAAGGCTGGAAACAAAATCCCGCTGCCATGAACCGCGGTCTGGTTTCTCGCTGCTCCCAAAGGTCAGTGAACCACACAAACACACACACACGCAGGTTTCCTCTCTGACAGGAAGTGGCGGGCTGCGCTGGGGAGAGAGTTAATATCTGAGGTAAAAGCGCTATAAATAGGGAGCATTGTAGTTGTGGCTGGCAAATGTAGATATTGGAGAGAGGGAGACAGGAAAGCGGCCACGTTACACAAATTTACAGCGCCCCGGACTGCGAGGCCTCGATTACATGTGAGAAAACATTGGCTGCGTTTTCAAAGAAAGCTGTGTTTTACGCAGTCAGCAAAAATCACTTGAACTATTCTGTGAGAACTTCAGAGGAGGTCAGAAGAATGACATCACTTTTCCTCGGCCTTTTGAGCCGTAATCGGGTGTTTATGTCCAGCTGAGTGTAAATCATGCCTGCATCTGAGCTTTAGAGGAATGTTTCTTTGGGAGTGCAGATAGTTTTAAGGTCTCTAAGCCCCCTCTGGTTGAACTTATGAGTGTATTTATATAGTATGGGTAGTCAAAAATAGAGCAACAGGGGAGGTGAGACATTGTATATACTGTAAGTGAGCCTCAGAAGAGCAAACACAGAGCCGCAGGAAGAAAAAAAAAAACAGTACAAATGTGTGTAGTAAGATCTTTTTTTCAAATGGGTCTGTCTCACGTTAGGCCGTGTTGATCGACATGAACACTCCCCCTTTGTGTGCAGTATTTTCTTCTCTGCTGCTGTTGTGTGCACCTGTGCAGTCATTCCTTTGTTAATTGATGCTTCACTCATTTACCATTACACTGTCTTGTGTTTTAACATGCGTGTGGTTATGCATGAGGATATTGCAAAGAAAGGCATAATGTTACATAATGGCAAATAATGTCTTTGCAATCATGGATGGATTATTGAACGGGCCTACCGGGCATGGGCACAGGGGCCATAAGTGTCAAGGGACCCCCTTGACCTTCACCTGTAAAGTGTCACTCAGATATAAACAGGAAGAGACACAAAGAGACCACAAAGGAATAAAGAGGAACTGCAAACAGTCACAAAATAATTACAAAAATGAGTTTGAGTGATTAGTTTTTATTGTCATACACTTTGAGTAATGAGTGGATCTTCAGGCGTTCAAAGACGTACTGGATTTTGTAAACTGCGTACATTCTTATCCGCTTACCTGAGAAGGACTAACATTTTTTGCATATCTATGCCCAGGGTGCCCTTTCTCTCATAATCAGCCCTTATTGGTAATACACATATGCAGAAGTAGCCTATAAGTGATACACTGACACTTGGCTTTCCACTGTGATAATACAGTAGTTGCTATCAGGGAGTTTGTGTAGAAGCTTTGTAAAGGATCAGAGATTACAATAATTAAATGTATGTGAATAAACAGCATGTTATATATACTGTGTAGGACACGAGCAAGAGGAATGAGCGCACATCATTTAATGACTGAATGAGCAATTAAAGGAAGCAACAGAATAAACAACAGAGACAGAAAGTCAGTTCAAAAACAAAATGACAATTAGACTGAAAGTTGCTCTTAAGCACAGACATCACTTCTTTGTTCAGGAGACAAAATGCTGAGAGCTGCTCCTCCACTTTACTGAAAGGACATCTTGTGCTTTCCGATGGTCAAATTAATCTTCCTGTCCGTGGACAGCTGTGTTTATCTGGATCTACATGTGTACTTGTTAGTGCGTACGAGTGTTAGCAGACACCTTTAGACAGGTGGCCGGCAGTGTCACATGTTACAGATTGACTCTCCACTCAGAGGTGACAGAGTGCAACCCAACACTTTATCACTATGGTTCCCATGAATGCTTCGCCCCTCTGCTCCTGCATCTCCGTGTGATTTACATCTCCACAACACACTGTAATGACTGGTTTTGTTGTGTGCCAGCCACCCAAGAGTACCTGGAAATCCCTGAAGTACAACCCTGGCTTCTTTTTCCCTCAAATGAGTCTGACATTACATAAGCAGGTCACATATGTTAAAGCCACTATGGAGGAGAAGCTCACATATCATGACGAGTTATTCCAACAGGAATCAGACACTGAATATTATAATGACTTCTAATCTCATGAGGAGTTTACAAATGATTTGACAGGCGCATAAACAATCCAGAAACAATAATAGTTGCAGTCATTATGTTATAATGGTGCAAATAGGGATAAATCAGTATCGTTAATTACTGTACTTATGATGCAAAATGTCTCTGCAGAGAGTTTTCCTCGCAGCTGCCAGTTAGAGGAGAAAAGAGCAAGATAGTGACGGTCACCTGAACTGTACATGTTGTCGAAATGATAGAAAAAAAACTCCAGCAAACCCAGAATTCAAGTCGCACTGCTGCTCGTAAATCCGGCTGGGTTTATGGGGAGCAGATGGCAACATTGTTTGGTGTTGATGTGCTTTGCGGTGTTCACAGCAACTCATTCAAATCAAGCATTTCTCAAAGGACCGATGCTGCCAGCCCTGCTAAGTATACTCTCCTATTACAAGAAAAAGGAGTGCCATAGGGGCCACAGACTAGTTGACAACGCATATGCTGCCAAGCATTTATTCCATTTTGGAAATGTGTTGCCATGCCACCCAAACATTTCCCATTCTGCGTGTGCTGCAACCGGGCGTATTATAGAATATGAGAGAGAGAGGAAAGTGGGAGTGGGGCAGTTGTACTCGGTGGAAGGACACGTGCTGAGATGGAGGAAACACATGCCCCCCCCTCCCCTTTTTTTTCTATGAATCTTTTTTCTTTTGTGAGCAAAAGGGTAGCTCACACAGGAGACTGCCTGTTGACTTGCTGCATACACAGCGATGACTGAGTGCCAAACAATGGGGGACTGAAATAGACATGTTGTTGCAGCGGCTGGTCTACATCCATCCATCACACCAGTCACATCTGGGTCGACTAGTGCTGCCTTCCTCCTGGTCCGGATCCAGAGTGGCTGAAGCTCGTGAATCAAGACAAAAGTTTAACAATGTGGTCAGTGAATATCTGCAGGAAATCATTTGTGTGTCTTGCAACAAATAAACACCTAATCACCATCGCCCAGCAGCTTCATTTGCCTGCAGCAACTCAAATAACCCTTTCCATAAAACTGCAATCCACCTAGCACAGAGGGTTAAAAGCAGTGCAAACAGATCTGTATCGCCGCTCTGCATAAAAAGCCTTCGTTTATAATCTGGCCTCAGGTCAGCTGCCCTGTCAGTTTAAATCTCTTATGTTTGTTTTCCTCGTGATGTGAGTGACCAAAGCAGACGGGGTTGAGTCAGGACACTACAGCTGTAATCAAACTGAAATCAGCCATTACTATCAGAGAATAGCCAGCGCAGCTGCAGCCTGCCCGCTTACCTTTGACCTTGGGCATAAAGGTAGTGGCGGGGGGTTGTCATTTCAGGAGCCTCGCCTCGGTCATGGCTAATCGAGGCTGAATTGGTGCGACTACCACCTGGGGTGATAATGGATGTGACGTGACCCCTGGTTTGACAACATCATTTGATTTAACACACTGTTTGTTATGTAATGCTTTTTTTTTTCAATTTTGAGTTTTAGTGATTGCGGGGTTGTCTCCATGATATCGGATGAACAGTTTTTATTGGGTAGAAAGAGGAGAATAAAAATGTAAGTCAGTGTTTGTCAGATGGGACAGACACCTGGCTATTTTCATTTTATCACCGCAACTAACACTTGACCTCTGACCTTTGCAACCTGCAGGAGGAGCTTTGAAGTCTGAGATAAGGTGAATCACAAAAACAAACTAAATCACAAATGACTGCACATGACAGGGTGATGATAGATGATTATAAAGATCTAAGATTTTGTACATTTTACACTTAAATTCATTCATTTGCCGTAACTGCTTATCCTGTCAGGGGTCGTGGGGGGGCTGGAGCCTATCCCAGCTGATACTGGGACAGGTCGCCAGACTATTGCAGGGCTGACACATAGAGACCATGTTTACACGAAACGACCCATTGAAAACAGAATGCATTCTCATTTTCGTTTTGAAAAAAATACTGCGTTTAGAGACAACGTTTTGATAACAATCGTGGTGCACACGGATCTGCAAAAATGACCAAAAACGTTGCAGTATACATGCCAGGCCAGTAGTTGGCGATGTGACTTTGCAATGAAACCACAGGTGCCTGCACACATACGCTTCCTTCTACAGAGCGGCAATGTATGAACAAACAAATCGCAACTGCACGAATGTTTGTCCGGACGTATGATGAGGTGGAGTTGCTACAGCAAATCTACATGATGGGGAAGCGTTGATAAATTGGGAGTCCCCCATTGTTGTTGTGATGGTCTACTTTCTCACGCATACATAGTGACTGGAACCGTAATGCACATGTGTGAAAAGTCTCCGTTCTCAGAGGAGCTGCATATTGCAAGTTTACATGACAACAGAGACGGTGCCGTTTCCAAAAAATCAACGGGACCAGAGACAGACAACCATTCACACTCACACCCACAGCAATTTATATTCACCAATTAACCTGCATGTCTTTGAACTATGGGAGGAAGCTGGAGTACCCAGAGAAAACCCACCCTGACACGGGGAGAACGTGCAAACTCCGCATGGAGGGGCTCCCCTACTCCAGGATTTGAACCAGGAACCCTCTTGCTATGAGGCGACAATACTTAACACTGAGCCACCATGCCACCCTTGGTTGGAGAAGGCGAGAGCTTTTGTCATTGTTGGACTTTAGGCTGTGGCTGTATCGTGGAGGCAGTTCCTACCAGTGTTGACCTGGTACGAACTGAGCTCTCAAAAGTACAATTTGTTTATTTTTTGCCAGCACTGTTTTCAATCCTGCCTTCAAAGCTCTAAATGGTCAATTATTTCTCAACCCAGTTGTCAGTGAAAGCAACATCAGACATTTCTGGATCACTAAACAAATCTGAGATGTCACTGATATGAAAGATTTGTGTCGGCTGGGTTTCTGACAGGAATCTGCTATTTTTCTGTTCCTAAAACTGTTTAAAAGACACATTTTTCGAACATATATGATTTGCATGTATACTAATAGGCAGAAAAAGAAAAGTTACAAACACACCAGTTCTTTAAAAAGTGGGTTCGTGTAAGTGCACACATACACACACACACACAGAGTCAAACACACACAAAAGGTGTCCTCAAAGAGCTTGACTTGAAATCAACTTGTAGCAAGTAACCTATGGACTGCAGCTCTACAGATGTGTGTGTGTACATTACACAACCAAAGTGAGAATAATAAGTCTGACGTCCATCAGATCTACTCCACCACCCTCCAGCTGGGCCCTGTGGGCGCACACAGGAAAGGCGCCTGCCGTCAGTCACACATTTGTAAACATGGGCAGACGAGGAGGCAGCAGACGCCGATGTTATCTCCACAGACATCAGCCGCCGGGGTGGATGGCAAATGAACATGAAAATGCTAATTGGGTCCAAATGAAGTCCCTGGATAAACTGGACAGTTTCTGACTGGTTTCTGACTCATCAAACACAGCTAGGAGACACTTTAGATGCTTTACGCTAGTTCAGATGTACTTTAAAGGGGATTAGTCCATTTTTTACCCATTGTCCAAACATTTTTAAGAAGAAAACTTGACCCGCAAGTCTCGTTTACTCGGCCATATGCTCAGTACTTACCAAACACATGCATTTTCGCTAATATAAAACACTTCTGCATATACACTCACCGGCCACTTTATTAGGTACACCTGTTCAACTGTTTGTTAATGCAAATAGCTAATCAGCCAATCATGTGGCAGCAACTCAGTGAATTTATGGTCAACACGTCCAACCTTGAAGCAGATGGGCTACAGCAGCAGAAGACCACACTGGGTGGTGCTCAGACTCACCAAAACTGGACAATAGAAGATTGGAAAAACGTTGCCTGGTCTGATGAGTCTGGATTTCTGCTGCCACATTCAGATGGTAGGGTCAGAATTTGGTGTAAACAACATGAAAGCATGGATCCATCCTGCCTTGTATCAACAGTTCAGGCTGGTGCTGGTGGTGTAATGGTGTGGGGGAGATTTTCTTGGCACACTTTGGGCCCCTTAGTACCAACTGAGCATGGTTTAAACACCACAGCCTCTATCTATCTAATCTATGCCACCAAGAACTAAGGCAGTTCTGAAGTCAAAAGGGGGTCCAACCAGGCACTAGCAAGGTGTACCTAATAAAGTGGCTGGTGACTGTATGAGCCACTCAAGCTGAGTTTAAACGGAGGCACGTGGCCAGCCACACTACTGTGTGTTTTAGCAAAAATGCATGAGAATTTATAAACATATGTTTTGAAATAATTTTGCTGTTGTTTTATGTGGTGTCTGTTTACTCCACTTCTCAAAGGATGTTTGCCTTTTTGGTTTCTTCGTTCACTGTGGAGGCATGCAGGAAAAACAAAGTTTTTTTTAATGAATTCAAGGTGACTCACAGTGAGTAAAATTGCCGTCTCGCAGGTGAAGTACTCCTTTAAGTAATTTATACTTTGGTCCCCACGTCTTTGAAAGGTCCTTGGATTTTTTTTCCTTCGATGCAAATGTTTATATTTCCATAGATAGTCCTTTTAGCCCCTCCTTAAGAGATGCTTTGGGTAAGAATCTTTCCAGAACACAGCAGCTGTATTTTTTTGCTGTGCTAACAAAAATATCCATCCTTGTAACCACCACTTTTTTCTTCTCACAACTTAAGTTACCTGCTGTCGAAACCCTGGCACACAAAGGAAGATCGAAGCCCCACACTAAATAGAATACAATTATATATGAAGTTCTTGGTTGTGCCTGGAGGATGAAATTCTTGGTTATGCAATTAGGAGGAGGAAGCCCAGAAACTGGTGAAATCTATCTCGCAAAACTGATATGCACTTCATCCCGCAGCTCGTAAGAAATTTGGCATTATTCTTTGATTGGAACCACCTCTCCCCTCTTTCCCGTAAGACACTTACAACAACTCCTGTATTTGATTCAGCAAAGTGCTCATTAAGTAGTACTGTGCTGTGTGATGAATGGATTCGGTTTGATGAATGTTTTCATTTTGTTTCCCCAAAATGTGACGGGAGGAGGAACAAACAGGATCTTGGAATGCTCTCAAATCCTGTGGGAGAAGATATTCTTGATGCGGCTGGTTTCAGTGTTTCGGGTTCCCACCAAGTACTGACAGATTACTAATCTGTGTGAGCCAGTGTTGTTGCTTTAGTGTGGGTCTCTCTCAAGGATAGGCGCAGATAGTCCTGTTTGATCTAGCTGGGAAGAGAGAAAATTAGAGTGCTTGGAAAATCCTCGGTAAAGCGTCAGCAGCCACGATCCCTGCAGAAGTAGTACATCGTGTGTCGTTCTTTTTTTCATTCAAGCAGAGCCCTCAAGGTTAATATAAAAAAAAAAACGTTTTTATCTCTTCTTCAGGGAAAGGTTGCACCTGTAACTGACAAAGACAGTGAGATAGGGAGGCTTACTGCATGTATGCATTCATCCGTCTGCAGTCTTTAACTTTCTTTGTAAAGACTCAACCGTTGCGTCTGTTTCATGTTTTCACTTCCCCTTACATTCCCGGCCTCAATGTCCTACACAAGCAAAGTCGGCCATTGTGTAAAAGCTGCACAGGGTGATCAAGTGCAAACAGTGGGCGTCTTTATGACACACACTGAGCCATCATAGAGATATGAGTAAATGAGAATAGAGAGGACAATGGAGCCCTATGGGTGAGCAAAGACGGGCCAGGAGGCTGTTGTTTCTGCCTCCCTGTAGGTTTGCATGTCTGCGACGAAAGAGAAAGGCCTCTTCCCATGTTTGCACGGTGTGTGCTTTCCAAGTGTGCGCCCTGCTCACTGTTTGTGTCCAGTCTGTGCATGCCTTTCAGCGATCAAACAATGCGGTCGTCTGTGTAGGAGTCACTCAGTGTTTGTGTGTCGTACAGTCGGTTGATGCGCTTCACGCCTGTCCAAGATTTGGATGTTTCCTCCTGCTCTGGCTCTTTTTATCGCTCCTCCCTTGCTTCGACATACACTCATAATCAGGGAGATTAAAGGATGGGAGGAGTGTCGGAGGAGGGAGCAGAGATGGGGGGTCTCTTCTTCTTCTTCTTTTTTCCTCCTTCTCTTTACTCCCATCACCCAGTTGTCTGATCCCGTCCTCCTCGGAGCACGTGGCAGATCTTTCCCAAGGTTAGGGAGCAAAGTCCATTCGGAGGGGAGGAAGTCGAACTGTCACTGGTGCTTCAATTTATCAGCTTCCCTTTAAGATTTACAGCCGCACAGTGGTCGACTCCTCTGCACAGGAATCCACAGGCTGCAATGAAGAGTGAGGCACACAAACATACGTGCACACATGCACGGGCAGCGACATGCATACCACGGGCACTCCATCATGTCAGCATATACAGTGCGTATGTGCACATTCTCAGCACACTTCTCTCTCTGAGAAAAAAGAGGAAACAGGGAGAGGATGAGTTGTGAAATATAGGGGAGAGTTTAATCGAGGATTGAACCAAGTGTGCAGCAACGTAACACAAACAGCCAAGATTTAAACAACTTCTCTTCTGCAAATTTACAGTGTTACAGGCCCGGCCGCAGCATTTTTCACCGAGTGTGAGAAAGCCACAAAAACATTTTTCAACCTTTGTCCTTCATCACAAGCTGGACGGTTTGTAAGCTGGGGTAAATACGAGTAAATTCTGCACATTGTCGTCCACAAAGGCCTTGTAAGGAGTTAGGGTTTGGAAAGCCCCATAGCATGCTATTCATTTTCCCTCCTCTGCGCTCGCCAGCCCACTCCACCCGGCTATTATGGCGGGGTTGCTCTCCAGGGACCCCCAACACAGACGCTAGTTTGGAAACCCCAAGCATGCCGGACTGCCTGCATTTCAGCGAAGGGAAAAAAAGGGAAGGAAAGGACGAAGAAAAGGAGAGAACAGCCTTGTTCCTGGCTGCATCCTCATGCAGTCTGTGATTTTCATCCTCTCTGAGTGTAAACAAACACGGACATGAAAGAGGAAAAACATGGGCAGAGCGGAGAGAAAAACAAGAGGAGGCGGAGAGAGGAGAGAAGAAACAGTCAGCAGGCAAAACATATCTTGGCACGAGGCGTGAGATACAAGTCGCCAGCTCATTTACTGGTACCACTGCCAGACACTGAGACAAAAAACACATGCAGGCAACAAAAGCTGGCTTCCAGACACACCGGCACTGAGAGGACTTTCTGTGAAGCCTATGACACACATCAGTTAAAACTTGTACAACAGCTGCAGGACAACGAGTTATGATCGGGGGTCAGAGGTCACAAACAATTAACAGAATAGGAACTTTACCTCTTTTTTTCTCTCTTTCTTCCACTACGTATTCTCTTGAAACAATTTAAGAAGGAAAATCGCTTTTGTAATTGGCTACTTAACTCATGTAACCTTTGAGGAGGGTCACAAACAGACAAAGTTTCCCTTTACGGGGTTGTAAACTACAAAGGTCAGGAGCCAGTGATTTAAAGGACTAAAGCCAAGAGGTTCTGCATGTTTCTGCCCATTATATCTCCTAATTATTCAATGCTCCTCACCACATTCAAACCTGAATTTTAATCTCCAATGTCTGTTTCCTGTTGCAATAGGATGTGTATTTTCCAATTTTCTTAAACAATTAAAATGATAACCCTTCAATACACATTATTTCTTACCTCTTAGGTAGCTAACAGTTTCAAGAAAAATCTTATTTGAGATAGGCATAGTGACCAAAGTAAATAAACATTTTATCTGTACCATCATGCAGAAGGAAGCATGCATCTACTGCATGCTCACCTAGCATCACTGAGCTAGCTTATGTTAGCTCGGCCAAGGAGCGCAGAAATAGTGAGGGTAGTAGTGAGGGTCATCCAATTATCAAAGGATCGGCAGTTCGATCCCCAGCTCGTTGAAGTATCCTTGGGCATCCTAAGCCCCAAAAATTAGTCGGAAGACGAAAGGAGCGCTGCAGAAGTGCATTCCGAGTGCCATGTAGTTCCATTATATTTGAGAGAAGATAGACATGTCTACTTTGTCTATTTTCAACAATCAGCAACTCACACCAAAACAATCTGGGCTGATAAATAGCACTACAGATGAGAGGAAAATGTATTAATGATTTTGGGGTTAACTGGGGTTACTTCCCTTTAAGAAAAAACAAACTATTTTTGAAAAGTCTTCCTCGGTGGTGGTACATTTAAGGTCTGGAATCCAACATTTAATGCAACTTATGTTGTCGGAACAGCAGATGCGAAAGTCAAACAAGTACAAAACGTGGACACCATTAAAGACAATACTGACTTAAACATATGCACATTGAAACAGTTATTGGTCGCTGTATTCAATGAAATTCCCTCACGGTCAACTCGTAACACAAGGCTCAGATTTGCAATTCAGATTGCCGAAGCCTTATTCTAGCTTTACATGAACTTTAGGGTTATTTTTTTTGCACAAAACAAACAGTGAATTTTGTCACCTCATCACTTACAATGAAATTACTTAAAGAAAAGGCTGTTTTTGTGGCCAGTATGGACAAAAAAATATATTGAAAAACACAGCAACCAATAACCCTTTCAGCGCACAAATGTGAGTATTGTTTAGACTTGACCACGTCCTTTGATTGGTTAATGTATTACTGTGAGCTATTTGAGAAGCCACTGGCTCTCAAGTGTCTGATGCTGAAGTTTCCCACAAGCACATGAATGCACCAAGAAGGGAGGGACTTCAAAATGGTTGCGTTTTCACAGCTTGTAGGCCTCTTAACATTGATTTTTTTGAATCATAATAAATTCTGGGGAATAATCAGGAGGTGAGCTGCTTTTTCTAGGGATGACAGCTGAATTATAGTAGCCAAACATGGCCGTCTGATTCCATACGTGTTAATCACACTGACGTAAAGTCACACTGATGTCATATGCGTGTTCACTGTTAACAATGAACGTTCTTGTCAGCGAATGACAGCTTATGACATCCAGGCCCTGTGTTACAGCAGTGTGTTACATAACCTGCGCAGAACAAAAATGGTACCATGTGAAAAGGCCCGTGTTCATGGGTGGACCTGTGCACAGAGCGGGATGGCAGGGACAGATTGATTGGGTGTCAGGAGAGCAGGAGGAAGGAGCTTTATGAGCTTTAGGCTCCAGTTTCTTTTTTCAGCATTAGTTGCTATTCCCTCTTTCTGTTTCCCTCTGACTTCTTTCTTTCATCGTGAGTTTCAGGACAGAAAAAGGGAAGTTCACAGTGTTGATTGAGTAAAACTTCACGTGTGAAGTATCTGCGCAGCACAATTTTTTGTCGACATCAAAGGGGACTTTGTGTTTGTTTGAAAAATTGGTTCTCTTTTCACACGAGATGTGCCATAATTGGGTTTTTACATTTTTTCTCCACATCCCAGACGTCCTGCCTGACCTTTGCAGAGGAGTGGAGATTATCAGATTTTGCTTTCCTGTTCTCCAATATCCTCGACTGGGGAAGAATGGCAAACATATATTCACCAATCTAAGCCCATATGGAGCCATGTACAGCTCAGGGTAGACACAGAGACTCCCTGCAGAAAAATAGGGACGTTTCATTTAAAGCAATTTCCTTCTTTTCTTTCATTTTCTACACTCTTTTTTATCTTCCCCTGGTGCATACCATGGAAGTGGTGTTTCCAGCTGCCAAAACTGGCCACAAAGTGTTTTCAAATCTGTGTCATATGGCCTGTCTCTGCTTTGCTCTCCCCATGGCCTCGCCACTTGAAAAACTGCGGCCACTGTGACATGTAGGCAGAACACACTGGATGTTCAACAACAACGTGCACGCTTTTTGTTTAGACAGCTTAACATATAAACACAGTTGATCTGCTTTCTGATCCTTACATATCTGCAATGTAGCTGTATGTAAATATTTACTGAAAACTTCCTCCTATTCAGAAGATTTCACATTCAGGACGCAAGGCAAAAAAAACCCTCCCATGCATCAGAATTTGGAGGGCGGCCAGTCATTGAAACAGTCGCTCTGGCAGGTGATCCTGTGAGGATGTGAGCCGTCAGCATATAGGGTCATGTACAGATACAGGCTGCAAAAATAACTACATCACTGGGTGGTGATGATGTACTGTGTGTCTCCACCCTTTGGGTTTATTTAATTTGACGAAGGAATGCAAACGATGTTGAACCTGCATTCATTGAGTTTTGACCAAGTGTGAGTAGCACAACAATCTTTTACCAAGCAATCAGCTGTGCTTGACAAAAGAAGGAGTAAGCTAGTAACTTAGTTAGTTTAGCTAATAGTAATGTTAACAACAGTTAACCGTTAGCTAGTTAACAACTGTTAGTTAACTTAACTTAATATAAAATCGTCACTGGCATGCAATGCATCTTGGGATAGGCTGGACCACGAAGGATTCATCCGTTGCATCCTCTAAATTCTGGGAAAGACGGCTGCATTTCTTATCCGCATCTGAAGGAGCCTTCGAAATGGGACAGCCTTGGTTGCGCCAATGTAAAGTAATTGGTCTTAAAATATAGCCTTCAAAGGCTGCAGCCCCTAAATTAAGACACAACTTTCTTCAGCATACTGTTGCCTGTTTATGCATCCAGCATGTTGACAACATAAGCGTCCCTTTGTAGTTGTTTTTCTGGCCACCTGATGAATGTCAGTCCAGTATTCTCTCTCTTTTAGCTCTGTGTTTGATCACCACCAACTACTAAGATAAATATCTGGCTCTTCAGCTACTAAGTGCTTCACTAATGTATAGTTGCTAACGTGTTTGTTTTCTGTTTGGTGCTTTGAAAATAGCGCACAGTAAGTTTATCATAGCATTTTTACTGAGAACATTTCCATGTCGCAGCTGGTAACAAGGTTGATGAGAGCAGTGAGACTAAGTTAAACCAAAACAATCAGCTGAAAGATGCTAAAATGCTTTGTTTGAGTTGAGGCAATAGGCAGTGTTCAGTGATAATTTTCTGTAACTCACTTTTGGAGCCAGCCTCAAGTGTCCGTTCAAGGAACTACAGTTTTTGGCACTTCTGCACTGGCTTCATTTTTCAGCCTCAGAGGTTGGGCTCTCCTCAACTCGACTCCTTTTGGGTTTTCAATCAGCAAAAGTTGTGGATAGTACCTGATACCTCGGTCAAGGTTCCAAGTGTTACGCTGCAGATCATTGATTGGTCTGAGAGAATTGTCGCTAGCGTGACAAGGGACATCCTGCACAAACCTGCTATTTTCAGTTAGCCATGCTACCGTCAATGGCACCGCAATCCTTATAGTCACTCGACCCAGATTTTAAACAATGGCAGTCTGCAAAACTGCACTGTAGTACGTACATTACGCCATACACTTGACGACATGCAGACACTCCCCTGTCTGGTTGCCCATGAAAGGATTCAGGGAATGTTGCTTGAAGATGAAGTCACAGCAGCTTCACATGGTGATCAGTTGATAATCCTGCCGACACTAAAGGGGTGAAAAGACCTGGTACAAAAAGCAGGTTGAGTCAAGTCAAGTCAAATCATGCGGTGGAAATGAGGCAATACTCATCTGAGTCATTGTTAATATAAAAATATTTGTAAATGCAGCTCCACAGTTTTCACAGTAATTCCACAGATGAATAACAGTGATGATAAATTTACAGATTTTAAATTTTCAGTTAGAAAGTTTCTGTGTTTTTTTCCTTTGTCAGTGTCTATCTCTGATTCCTTTATTGGCTGGACTCCAGACTTGTGACACAGCTTGTTTTTGTAGATGACTGTTACTTTCCTTGAAGGCCTGCTGCTCACACTGCACTGCATGTTTTGCTTGGAATTACCTGAACACCATCTTGTTACTGGCATAAAGCCCTTTGGATTACTGGAGGTGTTTGTCCAACAGAAAGTGTCAGTCAGGGAAAAGCTCTCAGCGCTGACATGGAAATTGTGGGTTTATGAAAGAGGGAGTGATCTGACATGCAAAACAAACAGCACTCTTCCTTCTTTTGTGAAATCCTGAAGGGAGGTTTCCCTGCAGAGAGCTCACTCCAAACTGTCACTGGTCGGAGTCAGAGACCTAATTAAGCAAAACCTACATTTGTTTTTCTGATAAATGGCGTTTTCATGATGAAGGATTGAAAATAAACATGTTGGATCATACAAGTTCTTCTACTTTAAACATTTCAGACAGGTCCTGCCCCCTCATCCACAGATTGGTGTAAGGTTTCTGCCTCCCATCTGTCCGGCTGCATGCCTCCCCCGCCCCCTCTGTCCTTTTTCTTTCCCCCACTAATGGTTGTGTTCAATAAAAATGCACAGAGGAGTGTGTTGCACTGAAGTAACCTGGAGTGACACATGCAAACTCTGTTAGAGTAACTCAGTTAGGCCAGTACTTGATCATGGGTAATACCGTTAAGAGTCCTGACTTTCTCTGATAAGTTTCTGAGAAAGTCTAATGGCTATTAAGACTTTTTGGCATGTGTTCATGTGTTTACTTACTCACATAGTGATTAAGTGAGATTCCTGTTTGTATGTCTTGTGGCCTCTTTTGTGGGTTGGTTACAAAGATGACAGCGATGATAGGCTTTTACATGATGGAGGCTCTTTCAATTAGGGAACGTCACCATCTCTCTTCATTAAATATTTGCACCGTAAAGGAATAGTTCAACATTTTGGGGAGGGCGGTTATGTGCTCTCTGACTTGTAAGATGTAAGATGAGGACATTAACTTCTCCAGAAGCAGAAGCCTTAAATGGGAAGCAAACTGTAGCTTCACCATACAATGTGTGTGTGAGTGTAGGTAGGTATGTGCATGTAAATATATATGTGTGTGTATGTATGTATGTATTTACAATGACAATGTAAAACGGATGTGTTGTGCAATGGGCAGTGTGCAGTTTGCTGGCCGATGGCAGTCTGTATATGTGCTGTACGTGAGGACTGTGAATAGCGACAGCTCTGTGTATGGATTGTATATATATGTAGAAACTGTATGTAGAAATGTTTTTATCTCTGGCAGGTGCTGCATGTATCCAAGAAAAATTTCCTTCGAGACAATAAAGTCTATCTCATCTGATACCACTGTTTTATCTGTCCCTTAAATATAAGGCAGACAGCAGCAGGTTAGCTTAGCTCAGCACAAAGACTGGGAACACGGGGAAACAGTTAGACTGGTCTGTCCAACAGCAACAACGCCTGCCGATTAGCACCTCTAAAGCTCAAACAATAACAGGCTTTATTTGTTTAATTCACATAAGAATCCAACGTTTTATGGGGGGTTAGGTGCTAGACATAACACAGTGAAGCAAAGATGGTGATTAGCACATGGCAGCCTGTAAATGGGGGAACTTATTGGAGGTTCTAGTTGATGGATTTTGTCGCATTCAGCTGTTTGCCCCATGGATGTGTAAAAAGACCTGGATACAGCATTGGAGGTGGGGCCCCGTCCATTTCTGTGAAAGTTACTCAGTGGAGCATGAAGCCAAAAACCCTCACCTTAATGGGTGTAAAATCACTCGGATCCTCCAGATCATTGGGACCACACAGCAAGAGCATTGCAGACTTTAGCCAGCTGAGCCGCTAATTTCCACTTCAGCCCGGGGATTACTTGAATGTGGATAAAATGATTTAATCATGCAGCCTTTTCTTGACTTTTGAAATATTATCAAACTGAATGGATCAAGTCATTTCGGAAGGGTTGTCACGCTCAAAAAAAATGTGTCCACTGATTTACGAACACCTCTTTCATAATGTAAATCTATGGGAAAAGTTTTTTGGGCCAACATGACATCACATAATGGACCCGAGCGTTGTAGTTACACTGTCTGGCCACTATGTCAAATTGGCTTCCAAGTCTGGCGCTGTTCCCGGGGGCCTGGTTTTCCCTTGTCTCTAGTCTTTGTGCTAAGCTAAGCTAACCAGCTGCAGGCTGTAGCTTCATATTTAAGTAGGAGTTGTATCGATCTTCTCATCTAACTCTGCATCAGAATGCAATAAGTGTATTTCCTGGGGTGCCGGTGGCCTGAGTAGAGCAGGCTTCCTATATACAAGGGCAATGTCCTTGCCGCAGCGGCTGAGGGCTTGATTCCAGCCTGTGGACCTTTGCTGCATGTCATCCACCCTCTTTCTCCCCCTTTCACTCTCGGGCTCTCCTATCCAATAAAACCAAAAAATAATCTTGAAAAAAGTGTATTTCCCAAAATACTGATGTTTCTTTAAATGTACGTGTACGTATTTTTAAATCCTTATACATGCACATGAATACACAGTGCAAAAATAGGGCAATGTTTACCGTAATTCCAAGGGGTTATCTGTAATGCAGGAAGTGCGTGTGTAATGAAGGAAGCCATAACTAAAAGATAAACACACCACACCTCGTACTGTCTTGTCCTGTCAGATCCTGTCTCACTCTGCCTGCCTGCTGCCACTGCTGCCTCTGGGTCAACAGGAGTGGCAGCTGCATATACCTGACTTCTTAAATCGCCACCAGGCTTTGCTTTTATCGTCCCAAAAAGCATCAAATCTGTTGCAGCACTCCCCCTTGAAGGGACTGGTATATCCGTGTACAAACTTCTGAGAAAATCCCTGAAGCTAGACGCCTTTGATAGTTTCAAGAGAAAGATGCACGAGCCGGCGCTCCTTCGGCACACTCATACCTACGAACACATGATATCATGATTTCTCAAAGGGAATTTCCTCGATGAAACTATGCATTGGGTCAGCTCTACCTGTCACTCCCACACATACCAAATAAAAGTGCATTAACACAAACAGATGGCGGCATGTGGAGACACACACAGAAAGAAAGAGCATGGTGTGTTTACTTTATCAGCTCGTCGTGGCACGGCCCGAACAAAAGGCCACGTTTTTTTGCCACACAATACTCCTTGCAGGTTATTTCTGGTGCCCCGGCGGTGGAGAAGGATGAAAGACCAGCCACAAAGGAAAGAATGTGGTTCCTGTTGTGGTCTTAGGGGGTCATGGGCGAGTAGATGTGGGGGTGGGGTGTCTGCCTTTTCACATTGGGTGGCCCCTGGGGTGCATGAGTCAAGGTTTGCCGTGAGAGAAGGAGGGGAAGCGAAGGGAAAATGGGTGTTTATTGGCAAGAGCTGAAGGGGTCAGAGGATGAGTTACGTTATGACAACGGGACGATACAAAGGATGCCACCTCGGTATAACCCGGCCAAAGATAAGAGCGTTTTAAGGAATGAAGAACCTTTGGCTGACGTTGTTTAAAACTGACACAAAACAACGGTGCCTCTTTTTCGTGCTTTGACAGCAGCAGCAGCAGACACTGAACTCAAGTCCTGACAATTACGCCGAAGGGACATCTTTGCCTCAGCTAGTACAACTGAACAAACACTGACAGACGAGACACATGACATGTAAATCCCTGTGGTAAAATTGTCCTCACTGCTTGTATGTGTGTACAGCACATGATTATGCATGAGACACATCACATCCTCGCTCCGCTGAATGTTTACTGTGTTAATATCATGTGCTGCGACACTTCCAACACTACACACATCTAAGATCCTGTTGGCATATAGTATATGCGTGTTAGTCTGGTGCTGTGTGAGTTTTTTTAGCAGTTTGTGTGCATGTGGTTCGCTTTTGGCAGGCTGCCATAACTGCCGTCGAGAAACGCTGCCACAGAATCTAGTTCTGCCACTGTCTGTCTGTCTGGGTTGACTGTAACCACAGACAGTGATGTCATCATCATAATTTATTTGTTGTTTCTGATCATCTATCTGCATAAGGAATTGGATTGACGCCAACCAAAACACAAAACAGTGCAGACAGAACGAAGATTTAAAGATCCAGCGTGCAGGATTCAGGGAGATGTATTGTAAAACCCTCCTTAATAGGAGTGGACAGATCGATATCAACATATCAATACTCTCAATACTACGTTTTCATTTTGAGGATCAATCCTAGCATCCATAGGATCGATACCAAAAAAAAAGGATTAGTTTCTCTCTTCTATGTCGTACCTATTTGTATTTCAAGATCAAAATTGTCCGTGCAAACAACGTTCCAGTGTTGTGAACACATCTAGTTCATGTACTCTTAACTTCTCCACTCTGTGTTGTCTGCACTCCAACAGCTTTCTCTAGACCTATGCTCCAGACCCAGCTGCATCTTTTTAGTCTTTCACCCGATGTCAGCAGTAGGAGGATGTAAGCTTGCATCCCAGTCCTCTATCGCACTATGAATAGAGCTGCATGCGTGTCCGTGTGACTATAACTGTTGGCGGACGTTCAGTGCAGAAGGTATGACCGAGCCCGACTAGTTTAATGCGACACATAATAGCAGTGATGACATAATGAAAGAGGAAGAAACATGAAAAAGAGAACTTGGAGCATCAACTGAAGAGAAGGGAGGAGGAGGGAAATGCCTCAGCATCCAGAAATGTGACACAGAGACAGAGTTCACTGGCAGAGTATGTTCAGAGAGGCTCAGACATGGTCTGTTGGGGTATATGCTAGCCTAGTAAGATTAATTTTTTAGTCAAGTTAGATCCTTAGCATTGGTTACTGTTGCATTTTCAAACTGTTCTTGGTCATCCATAGCTGTTACCTAAACAGATTATTATTTTTTTTTACCTCATAAATCATGACACCGCTTTCTCCGACATAAAGAAAAGTTTCAGCTAGTTGCAATCTTCGATCCTCACCACTAGATGGCACTACATCCCACACACTGCTCCTTAAAAGGCACAGAAAGCATCCCTCAAAATGGGCATAAAAGAGCCCATTCATTAAGGGAAGTGAGACAGACCCACCTTTTGAGTCTCCTTTGTATATCTACGTTGTGTATATTGTTGAGTGAAGGCATGTATTCAAATGTCGTGGCATGCAAATGCAGGAAAATCTTTTGTGATAATGGTGGTGGTGATAGAAATCAAAAACAAAACAATTGTGTTTTCACTTTCTGGGTCTTTTTAACATTCCCCACTCTCCCTTCTCTCTGCTCCATGTGGTTGCGTGTGTGCAGTCTAATTGGCAGAGTGGTCTGAGACCCTGTGGCTGCTTGCCTGGAAGACTGGCACAACAATACAGGAAGCCAGCATTTATCTGCAAGGGAGGAGGACACGGCAGACAAGTCAAGAGCTGCGCAGGATTTCTCATAAAATGTATTTAAATGAAGGTGATCTGTGCTCAGTTATAAATCTAAAGGAATGAAAACAAACTCTGTGCAGGAGATGGCCGGCATGTGGGAAACTGAGAGCGAGGCAGCAGTGTGTAAAGTCCTGAGGATGTTTGGAGTTCACACTGACCAACGGGTTTACTGATTTGTGTGTTTGTTTTCCTGGTGATGACATGCACGGCGCTTTGCTGATGTGCGTCAGGCAGAGTACAGCTGAATCTGAAGTGACAATGTGAACATGAAATACCAAAAAACAAGTTGACTGCACTCTCATTTTCCTCTTTCCACACTCACAGATTATTCACACGCACCGAAGCAATATCTTTATTTGGTTTTCAGAGCCGTTGATTGTTTGCTGATATTGCTGTGAGGCAAGAGTCTCTAACAGTATGAAATTAACTCCACTGGTTTATTAATATTTATGTAACTCCTCTCTGCTGTGTCCCACAGGGTCCGCTCTGGGTGATGATTAAAGATGATTAAACAAGAATAAAGCAGGCTATACTGGAAATGATTTATCAGGCTGTAAATCACACTGATATAATCTTTAACTGTTGTAATAACTTTTGATGCATGTAACCAAGGCAGCATGTGATTCTGCTTGTGATGTCGGCGTTATTAGTTTTATAAGACTGTTCACAACAGACCTGCTGTTTGTGAGCGTCAGATGAATTACCTTAAGCACCAAAGTGAACGACACCGTCTCACACCAGCTAACATATTCAACACTCCCTCCTCAGAAAGGCTAGATAAATGTGAACTTGCAGCGAGCTCCTCTGAGATAAGAAAACCTGTTGAATTGCTTTGTCTCAAGTATGTTTTGTGGATGAGTCTGGGAAACATCAGCAGACAGATGGATTCTGTTGATGTCACCCCGAACAATGAGCATGCAGAGATGTTAATGGGAATAACAGTTTTCCCATGAAGACTTGCACAAAGATCCACATGTCATATTGTGAGCGTTACATTCTCCATCATTTTTTTTCCCTCGAGATTTCAGCTCTGTGTATGGCTATCCATCCAGCCATTCATACAGTCCTTAGTCAAGTCAACAAATTTGCCTTAAAGCTACAGTTGGTAACCTTTAGAAAAATAGTCTTATGTCATATTTGCTTAAAATGTCACGATATCCTGACAGTCGTAAATGAGACAGATCGTCCCTGGAAGAGAGGCGCTCCTTAAGGCATCTATAAAGCCCTGTCAAGTGGTCAAGGATCTGGCCAATACAGCTGAGAGGTGCAGTCATTGGCTATGGCTGAAGAGAAAGGATCCCGTCTGGGCTCCTAGGTGACCACGGATGAGCCAACCTCCTGACACACCCAGGCCTGATCAGCTTGTGTGGGCCTGCCTCAACCGAGAGTGTCTTGTGATAAAAGGCCGAAACACCCAATGATGTTGAGGCGCACAACTGATGATGTGTCAGGGAGTGACTCTGCTGGGTGGTCACAGCTGAAACACCTATGCTCTGGCACGATGTGTGCTGAAACTCCAGGGATTGTAACACCAAGTCCTAACTGATCAATCTTATTCAGCACAAATCTTCGCTTTGTGCAAATACAACGGAAAGTTACTTTATAAAAGGAGCTTTAAGTGGTTTTACTCCCCACAAATGAACACTTTAATGGGAAAAAGAAATTGAAGAAACATTCGGAAGAGCAACAGGAGGGATCCCTCTTCCTGGATGGACAGACATGCAATAGATGATGTATGTACAGAAAAGAACAAAATGGGAAAATTACAATATGGAAAAAAAATCAGAATGACAGTATCGTAGAAAGATTTTAAAACAGTTCTCTTCACCATGGAGACCTGGAACGACTAGAGACTACACAAACACACAAGAGGCATCACTCACACAAGAGACAGATGCAAGAGGTGAGGCTAGCACTCCTGGAGGACGGAGACCCAGATCTAAAATGTGTGGAAAGAGGCACAGACAGGATCGAGAGGTCCCAGAACGGCCTTTGATCCAGCACAGAGAGGCCTGAGTTGAAAGAGAGGACAAGCAGGAGAAACTATAGGGAGAGAAAGAGAGTCAGCAGGGCCCACATGTTCCTTCAGGGTCTCTCTGCCTGTTTACATCATGCACACAAACAGCACTGGAATAATAAGAGCCCCAAACCCAACTGTTCCCCCACAAATTCCCATTTGGACAATGGCTTTAATTCAGAACGACAAAGTGATTGATGTCAGTCCATCTCAAATCCCCCTGAGCGGTGAGTAATCTAATACAGAGATGGAACATCAGATTTCTCTACTCCCTAATAATCCCCCAAGATTTACTCTCATTGACTAAAGTGGTTACACCATTTACTTGAAAAGGCTGCGTAATGGTACTAGAGAGGTTAAAAGTGAACAAGCAGGTTGCGTTTAAATTCCCGACTTGGTAAAATAATCTCGGCTAATCAGCTGGTCTTCCCCTGCAGGGTTTGTATACACACTGGAGGTAATTGAGAGAGCAAAGCAGCAAAGCATAAACAGGTTTGGGCAAGGCAGCACATAACTATTTATGCAGTGAACCGAAGCATTTGCATCTGGCCTTGAACAGATAACACACACATTACAAATTGCATTCAAGTGCGATGTTAATGCACATAGAAACACAATATATTTACAGCTAGGGGTATTACATCGCCTGCCTAAAATGCCATTGTATTGCACTGTGCTCCAGTAAAAAGCCATTGACAGTAGATGCCTATCTAGCAGAAGGACAGGAAATTTGAGAAGCCATAACCGAACCAATAAGCCTCAGCGATGATTATTCAACACGCTGGCCGAGAGGCAGCTGTCAGGGATGCGTAGTCGAACACTCCCCACGGCTTTGAACCTGAGCGGAGCCTTCGTGGGAGAAGATAGATGGAGCTGGGTGGAGAGTGATCTGACTTCACCATGACAGCTGTGTGTGTGTGTGTGTGTGTGTGTGTGTGTGTGTGTGTGTGTGTGTGTGTGTGTGTGTGTGTGTCCCTGTGCACAGACAACAATATGGCAGTTAACCTTCCTTCATCTACCAGCTGAAATGACCCAGAATAAACTGCTAATGTTTAACAAAGACAAGTGACGGAGTGATTATGTGTGTATATATGTTTATATCCTTTGATAACCCCGTCCTGACCTTTCTATCAGGGGCTCATCTTCTAATAGTCCTCGTCAGGGCCACTGATCATTCCACAGACTGTTGCACAACACCTTCCAGTGGCTTCAAGGAACAAACTGTGCTGCCAATAACACTCATGTTTAATAAAGGCATCCAGCAGCCTCCCTGTGCCACACACACACACACACACACACACACACACACACACACACACACAGTGCACAAGCCACCACATGTTCTAGCAATATCTGAGCTCGGAGAGTTTTATGACCGTGAGTAACACTGAGCATGTAAAGGCTAAATGCAGTGACCAAAATAATAAAGCCCATCATAAAATCATGCAATTTGTGGGAAAACACTGCAGCCAGCTCTCTCTGTAACACCTCATTACAGCCCGGAGCCAGCAGATGGCACCCTTTTTCTGTTATATATGCAGAGGTGATGAGTTCAATGTTCAGTCCAGAGGTCTCACTTAAATGCTCATTTACCTCACAAGCTGCTCAGCCAGATTTTAGATGTGCTGCACAGTGACTCCCTCAGCACTTTTTTTGTGTGTGAGTTTTTTTTTTTTCTTTAAGTAAAGTTATAATTTGGGCATTTTGGTGTGTTGCATGAAACATCACAAGCAAGAAAAAACAATTAAATCAACCTTTTTTTTGTCAACCAATGAATTAATTATGTTACCCATTAATCACAGACACATGCAGATCTCCAAAGAAACTCCTGTGATAAATGTTCAGCATGGAATCTGTGAGGTTGGTGCTCCCTCTTCTGACAGAAAGTATCACAGGCAATTGCTCACTCCACTGTTCAGATGATGTGACATAGACGTGATGTAAAAGAAATAGTGAAATAGTGGGACTGAGTAGAGTGGTGTTAGAGGATTTACTTATTAAAATCTGAAATTGCTTATGTGACACTGAACAACAGACAATATGTGATGTGTGTGATGTCACTTTCTCCTGTGCCATAATCCAAAGCAAGAACCAAAACAGCCAAATGATACGCCACCATATACAGATATATAAAAGGAAACAGCACTTTAACCATCAGCATATCAGATCACTTTACACAAGCATTCTGTTGTTTTCTGCAGTGGATTTAGTTGTTTTACTACTCAGGGTTTTTGCTCAGTTAAAGCCAGGGGTGACGGTAACAAATTACATTTACTCTCCCTACTGATTTTATTTTAAATCAATTTAAAAATCAGTAACATAACTTGCAGTTTTTATTTATCTCATGCCTTGCACTTGGCTGCATTTCAAATCACATCTCTTGCTGAGCTGAAACGAAATTTAAAAAAAAAAAACAAACCTCCTAATAAATTGCATTAGGCTATCATGATGTAATTCATAATAACAAATAAAATTCTTCATTATAATGATGAAGAATTCCTTCATAAGTTAAGGTTAGCATTATTCTACTTTTGGATAATCAGAAATGGTTTTCAGGTTTCTCATAAACAGGATCATGGCTTATCCAGGTTTCTGAAAACAGGATTTGTTGTTTACATGATCAAACACATAAACAGGAAACTCCAAAAAACAAGATCATAAACAGGTCATTGCTGATGACATCACAGATTTGAGTTTTAGCACCTTAGTTTTTGGATTTGGGAGAGTTATAATATTTCTGAAAATGGGTGTAGTTCCCCTTTAAGTGACCCACATCAAACACACCCATGATGTTGAGTGACAGGTACCAGGTGCATGCTGGATATGGCTAACATGCTAAATGCTAACAGGCTCATCATGGTGGCTCCTCCAAGTGAACTCTGGGTTCAGAGGATCTTTGTAACAATAACTCCTGGTGTTACTGCAGAGCCTCATTCACCTTCAGTGTGAAGCACATTACAGAGAGGCCGAATGTATTTGTTTTATTATGCACTGAGAATGAAGGGGCAGTGAAGCTGAACCTGCATCAGACTGAGGAGGTGCTGAAGACTCAAAGAGCGACTTCAGACAGGTGAGTAGGCCTCTAATAACACACTCACTGTGATGGTTGTAACTGTGTCCAGAGGAGAAGCATTGTGTGCATGAGTGTGTGTGTGTGTGTGTGTGTGTGTGTGTGTGTCCTGAGAGTTGTGTAAAAACTGCTTTCTTTTTGCTTTAAGGTGTGTGTTAGTGGCTACAGCTGCTGTGGAGTTTATATTGTTCATACATCTGTGTTGTCTGCTTGGTGATGTGTTACCCTGCTGCTAATTCTGTAAGAAGCGTCTTGTTATTGTCTGAGTTGTCAACTTGTCTGGTTATTTCTGAAGTTACACTGTGCAAGGCTGTTGTATAACTGAAAATCAGCTGTGTGCACAGACTGCAAAGTGCATCTATAGAGAATTTATAGTTCGTTTAGGTTCAGTGGTGTGATGTTTACATGTTGACATGTTAATGCACTTAATTTTGTTGCCTAAATGTGTTCTTTACTTTAATAGGTATATCATATCATCATCATTATATACGATACTAAAACCCAACTTTCCTTTCTTAAAATATGACACAGTAGCCTTAACGCAGAGCTACATTTTTAACAGACCTGCTTTTTACTTTGTTTTGACCAAATTAAATTTGTCTGTTTTACTTGGGTATAATATTCTAGTATTCTTTTTCAACCCTGCATCCTCCAAAATATGTTTTGATTTACACATGAATCTAATTTAGATTATCATCGTGTGACATGATCATCCAACATCTCACTTCCATTCGAGCTACACAGATAGTTTTGGTTTCGTTTGTTCAGGTTTTGAGATAAATGTATTGGAAATGGCCATATTTTATTTTATTTTTTTTTTAAATTTAAATAAAATCATTTTCAGTGCTATGAGTACTGCTGATTGAGGTGAAGGTAGAAATATCAGTGAAAGATCAAACAAAACCAAGATATCATTACAGGTGACAGAGATGATTTGCAATTTGGAGATATAAACCCTTTCAATTTACAGCCTGTGGGCCAAATCTGGCCCGCAATAGGGTGCCTGATGGCCAGCAGACCATAATTCACAATGAAAATAAACTGATTCATACTGGGAGTTTTTTTTAAAAAATGTAAAAAGGATGCCAGAGTGCATAAAACAGCATCAAAATAGACGTTTTTAAAAACCCGAAAGAATCTAATTCATGGAGTTTTGCTACTTTTTCATCCTGCTTGTTTCTCTCTTGCCCTTTCCTATTGCCGCTTTTATGTGTAAGAGGTGTGACTGCTCACTTTGTAGATGTGCTCAGGTTGTCAGACACAAGGGAATTAGCTGGCACAGTGGCGTGAAGACCAGGTATTTGTAGGCAGGTTGATGAGCTGAGTGGAAACAGGTCTGCCTCGTCAGCTGCAGTGGGACGAGCCAGCCACGCCCCCTGAAACAGAAAGGGAAGGGGGAAGGGAGAACACACAAAAATCCAAACAAATAATTTTGTTTTAGTGACTACTCATTATGTTAAACAAAAAAAGAAGAAAAGTAAAGAAAAGAAAGGAGAAGAAAAGAAAATCATGACGGATATGAGTTTGCATTTTTGAGTGCGTATAGTAAATGGCACCATTTCTAATTTAATGTGAATTCTTCTTTGAACACAGGTGTAGCTCCCCACCCCCCACCAGACGGGCCCCAGTGTGACCACACCGCCTGCACTGTCTATATTCACGCCCTTGAGCCCCGTATGTCCAGAGATCCTAGAAACACCCCTGCCTACACTTGACCTGTGCGGGGCTGCTGCAGCTGGATCTGCCTCTTGACAAAGATAAGTGAGGATAGCAAATGTCGATGGTTGAAAACCAGGCAATTCGATGAAAAATGGATGAATTTATTTATTTAATCTGATACATGTTATTGTTTGTTTATTAACGGATCACTCGCTCCCTCCTGTTATTTTGCATAAGTGGCCCCAGGCGAAGCAAGTAGAGCTCTGAATATATCTGGACTGAGCTGTCCTTTGAGGTCCTCATGCATATATCTGTAAATATTTTACATGCTGCACTGATTTTAATGGGTTTAGGGTGAAATCAACAGAACAGCTCACCATATGTGCTGAAAAGTATGATTCAGCATTCTGTAACGTTGCGTTAACTGAGACAAACTGGACAGAACAGTTGTTGTCCACACAAACCAAAATAAAATGATTCCCCTTAGATAACAGGATACTGGTGGAAACTGGTTACAGCCAATTTAGCCTGAACAACCCATCCCTTTTAATCGCAGGCATGGCCTATAATTGATGAATAACTTAATGTTTTCCATAAATGGATTAATAGTGGTGAGGAGATGGGAGGAAAATGGAGCGAGCCCCCCTGAGAGCGCTCTGTGTGTCCCAGAGGTCTTATCAGTTGCCCTCCTTGTCCCTTCTACGGCCCTATTTGCTGACGACTGTCACCCAGCCAGATAGATAGAGGTCTAATAGAGAGGCCCGCGCTGTTAAGTGATTGAGCTGTAAATACAGATTGACCTGAACTAAGACTCTCATCATCTATAAACTCATTCAACACTCTGCGTCCTCTCTCCCTTGATGTCTGGGAGAGTCTGAATCATTTCCATCACTGGTCATGAGATAGAGAGAGGCAAGAGAGTGAGCCGCACAGCTCAGAGTCTATATAGATGAGTGTGTGTGTGTGTGTGTGTGTGTGTGTGTGTGTGTGTGTGTGTAAATGTGTATGCGAGAGGGTGCTGGAGCGTCAAACGACAGCCTCCCGAGATGATCTTTCCATCAGCCCCACAGAGAGCGGAGATTGTCCCAGAGAGAATTTATGGAAATAGTCATAAAACGTGAAGACTTCAGTAATGGGATATGTCGATAAAACCCACAGCGGCACAATCTACGGCAGTTTACTGAGGAGATGAGTGGCCCGGCTGTTAGACAACTCAAATCTAATTTTCTCAATAAAGCCCTGTAAGTCAACAACCCTAAAGCTTCCATAAATCATAATATACGACAGATTCATCAAGACCGTATTTATTGTTATGGCAGAGTGCCACTGCGGCATTAATCCCATCACTGTGTGAGCTCTAATGGCAGAATTAGCTGTTTTACTTGTGTAATGTGCACCAGCTCATACACAATCATTCAAAGCTTCAGGTTTTATACAAGTTTTAAATGATTTAGTTTTCATTGCAATTACTGTTTTTAGGGAGAATATTGGATCATGTAAAACAGTATCCCACAGGAAAATATTTAAATAGTGATGCTGTGGGTGTATATTGGAATTAAGATTCTGTAATTAGGGTTTCAAATTGATTGTAGTGTTAGGGGTGCATTTACAGACATGATTATTGCACAATTATAATTACAAATTTTGCCCTCCCTTAGAGATTGTACATGTGGTAAGTATAATATGGGGGGAAAATGTGATGCTGAGTCGTACACAGTGAAATTTTTAAAGTATTTTAGCCCTTTTTCTTGGTGCTTTATTCCCTATTTTGTGCTGCAAGTGTGAAATCAATAAGGTTAAAGTGATGGCAGTGCCTTTTAATTTCAAGGAATGTTTAGTCATGATTAAGAGCAGTTAATGACCCACTGCCCCCCCTGGCAGATGATCCCCAGCTCAACTTGCTGTAATTATTGGTGATTTTACGAGAGATAATTTTGAGTATTTAGTGAAGAATTCTTAATGTGCATTGACTGCTGGAAATCTGTAAACTCTTTAACCTCTTCTGGCAGCATTTATTAATATCAATACTTACCACTGCTCAAGTCACTTCATACTAAGAGTGTCTGAATACCTGGTGGAGACGACAGAAAATCACAACTGCCAGAAAACCTGAAAATGGTTGTCGCCGCTCTAAATTATATTTACCTGAAAACATTTCAACTCCCTCCCCATCACTGCTGGATGCTCCACATGAGCAGTGATGCCTGCAGAGCCAGACAGCCAGGACGGACGCCTTATGAAAGCCCAGCGACTCCTCCCCCTGGGGGAAGGAGCGCACCCACACCGTTTTACTGGCACAGAAGGGCAATAAGTGCTAAAGGAAAACAATTATACCCCAATCATTTCCGAGTCTTTGGCAGTCATGGGCCAAAACGGTCTGCAGGATGAAGGTTACAGGGCGGCAGAGGGTAACGATGAACACTGAATGATTATGTTCAAGAAAACTGAACTTAGAAACAGAAATGTTTTGTTGTTTAAAATATGATTTGCTTCAGGGAACAAAAATGGCTCCAAAGAATAAAAATGGCTGATGTGAGTTTGCTCTTTTGTATGTACATATGTGGTATATTACCTTTGGGAGTCTATTCTGTCATTAAGTTGTTGTTGGCTGCTTCCATAAGCAGTTAGTTCACTCAAATGACCTCCCAAATTAAACTAAAACTATCCTCATAGCTAAATTCCCAGCCCACTCGCCAAAAGAAAATGTTGCCATTGTCAGCTACATTTCTGCAAACCATGAATACATTAGATTTGCAAGGTTTATACCTATAATATAAATGCTTCTAAAGTGACATAGCTGAGCCAACTTTGTCATCAGGAGGTCTATTCTTCAACATAGAAACGTCATTCAAACATCAAAATATGCAGCTCAAGTAGGACACGCATGCTTGTATTGTTATCATTCATAATTTTCAAACTTTTCCAAAATATTCACCATTTTCTGGGAAATTTTCCCCGTTCACCTTACTGTAGGAAGTAAATTCAAGGTTTTTCAAAGCTGATTTCCTCTTTCATACATTCACTTAGAAACTCTGTTCAAACTTTAAAATGTTCTCCATCTTTCATACATTATTGCTTGTATTTAACTTTAAAATCCCCGTCAGACTTTTTTGAAATATTCAGACTTGCTGGGTGCATGGTAAAAATGCCCTTCTCAGGTTTTTACATTGGTTTGTATTGGACAGAATGTTCAGAGCCAGAGTGGTGGACTCAGCGGTAAGTGTGTGCAGAGAGCTGCTTAAACAGTTCTCTTTAACTCACTGTCACACCCACAATTTTCACTCTGCGTACATCATTTTTGGTCACAATGGAGTAAAACGTGTGCTCTTTCAAACAATGTTGCTCTGGAAGCAAACACAATTACGCAGTCAGCCTGAAAGTGAAAGGAATTCCACTAACTGTGACATTAAACTCAATGTTAACTGAGACCAGAAATCTAAAAATATTCCACAGCATTCATATATGTCATGTATTATTCAGCATTTAAAAACAGTGTTGCAGTGTAGCGTGAGCTTTTCAACACGCATCATTCACGCCCACAATTTCTTCAGAAATTGCATTCTCCAGATGTTTCTCCAGATGAACATCGTCGCTGTGTTTCCAGAATTTTTAGCTCCCAATGTAGGACTTTTCGGCGACAATAAAGACCCAAAATATAGATGTTTTGTAAAAACCCATCAGGTTTTTTTCAGGGTCATGAAAAGCGACTGTTTCTTGACAGGATTGTGTAACCTAAATCCAAGAATTTTAGCCAAAACATGATCTTTTCCTTACCATGACCGAGTGTTTTTTGTGCCGAAACGTAACCACAAGTTAGAAAAGTTACAACGACATAATAATGTGCAAAGGTAAGGTATCCGTGGTTTGCAGAGATGTACAATGTTTACATTTTCTGTGCCGACAGGGGTTGAAATTTCAACTGCAGTAGGCCAGGAAATATGTTTGTTTTTTCCATGATTCAGGTGCACAGATGTCGCAATCTGCTATTTCCTGATGCCTTCAGACTGTTTGGGAAGCCTGGACTGAGTATCTGTAACAGACTCTGTAACAGACTCTTTGTTTTCATTCAGCCAGTTTATAATTAAGAAGATTGTGTTTCTTGGTTTTGGGGTTTCTGTTTACTCTGTTCTCCCCTTCCTGTGCTGCTTTGCTGCCTTACCCTCGTTTGCACATCTACACACCTGCCCTGCGTCAGCCTCGTCAACTGAGCTTCTTCACCTTTTTCTCCGCCTGCACTTCATCCCCTCGTCACACAAGTTTGTATTTAAGTCCTGGTTTTCAGCTCAGTCTTTGTTGCATCCTCATTTTTCTTACGTGAGCTTCAGTTTGTTTTCCCCTGCTCCAACCTTGACTAAAGAGTGATCTATTTGAGTTCCTGCAGTCTCCTGCGTTTGAGTCCACCTGCACCACGACATTATCAAATCATCTACATCATCAAATTCCTGTTTACTGCTCAGGGTTTAAGAACAACACAGCTGCCATGTTACCTTAATATATTTAGGTCTTTATTTGAGTCAGTGGTCGTGCTCAGTGTCAGAAGTGGAGCAGCTCTGGGGAATCTTGAGCCTGGATCAACAGTAATCCTCCTCCCGTGGAGGTCACAGTCTAGTTATGGGAGGCAAAGGTTCCCTCCGCTGTTTTCAGCCCCAACTTCCATTAGCAATCTGTTAGCCGCAGTCCATCGAGAGGGAGGAGTGGAGCGCGAGCTCCTGGGAGCACACAAACATACAAAGACACACACACATGCTCACGGCACAGACCTTGTTTGATGAAAAAGAACAATTAAGGGAGAAATGAGGGAGAATCATCAGGGGAAATGGCTGATGAAGACTTTATTGATTAGAGCAGCTCCACTGATCCAGCTCTCACTGTAGCAATTACCACCAGCCGCCTGCCGCTAGTGGGGGCCTCATGGTGCAGGGCCCTCATCTGAAGACCATGAAGGAGGGAAGACGGGAAGAGAGGAAGCATTCTGGGACTATATTTGACAGAAAACAACATTAGCCTTTCATTTTCACTAACTTTTGGATAAAATTGATTGTTTTTTAAGCATAATCAAATGATTTTTAGACGGAATAATTTATTTAGTACCATTTTCTTATCTTTCCAAACAGCTACTGAGTACTAATTAGAAAGACTCGAGGCACGACACACAACAGAGACAAAATGGTAATGATTGCTCCTCAGGGAAAAGAAGTTTTAGGGTTGATTCCCGGTCTGGTGGATGGAGGATAGCGTATGTTTACTGTGTAGGACCTGCCCCTCATTATCATAACTAATTCCCCGCTCCTTTGTTTCACCACATTTACCAAAACCCTTGGCCTTGCATATTACACACATGCAGCAGAGCAGGCTGAGATCTGCATAAGACAGACTGAAGCGCCATCGTCCTCTTTTTGTCTCTCCTACGCTCACACATACAAACAAAAACCAATGATTCATTCAAATCCCTCGTGAATAAAGCAATAAAGTCTTATGAGGGCACATCTGAGTCTACAAACCTACCGCGGAGGCCAGTCTGATCATTTCCATTCATTTGTTTGCTCAGCTAAGACAGCTTTGTATTTGTATTTAAATCAGACTGTTGTCTCTTCTTCGCCCGAGGCAACTGATGTGTATTTACTTATCAGTGCAGTTGTTTAGATTGAAGACGCTCGCATGGGTGGCTTCAAATGGTGTCCCCTCTCAGCATGTTAATAAACTGTATGTAGTTTAAATTTGCGAAACAAGAAATATTCTGAATCTCTTCATGAGAGACAAAACGTGTTACATCTCATTGTGCTTCATGATATTTTGGAAAGCAAGTGAATGTGCTGGATCAGAATATGGATCGTCATCCCTGCGGCCCAGATACCAAGTTCAGAGGTCAGATGAGGTGACCTTGGCTGAACCGTTGTCTAATTAGAGGTTAGGGGCCAAGATTTAATCGGAAATGTGACCTAATGCTCAGTGAGGCTTTTTGTGAGGCTGCTCACAAAAACATTAAACTGACCCCAACACAAAGAAGTCATTATGAAAATGGTGATTTTTATTGTTATAAACTAGAATACTAGAACAGCAAAACTAGAAGTGAACTAAAACAGTGTACAAAAATTTTGGCAGAGAATTCTGAACTCTTTTTAATGTCCGAAACGTTAAAGGATGGTTTGTTAGGCTTTTATATGAGCAACTCTGACTTATTATATCTAAAGGGAAAACTATACTTGTGCAACTTTTAAATTATGTAAGAGAAAAATTCTTTGTTCAGATCACTGTGAGCTAAGTCAACCTGGTCTCCAAGGTTGTCGAAATCCGGCACTTGGGCAGTGACTTGTGGCATCAGACACTGACGAAAAAGGACACCCTTTAACGTCGGCATGATACACGGCTGGTCAGTGTTTAGTGGCACTCGGTGACATCAGGGGCAGGAACTAAAGTCAAGGCAGCAAAAGTCCGAGTGAGAAGGGCGGAAAGTGTGGTGGATGGGTCCAACAAACACCAGCCTTCACCTTCACCTCTTTTTTCCTAAACCTTACTGATTGTTCTTGTTGCCTCAACCCAACCATGTGCACTAGTTTGTTGGAGGAAAAAAAAGCGTCAGTTTGCTTGTTGTACTTTGTATTTTGAAAGAGACTTTATGTGAACAGTAAATTTCCTGTGAGAAGGAAGTGTATCCTGAAAGAAGACAATGCATGTAACAGGCAGAACTTGACACGGCGTTCCAGAGTGTCAACAACCAACGCACCCAGGGTACCTTTCAAGTCGTATCTGGACATGGAAAGTACGTTTGCAGTACTAAAAAACAGCCTGAGTTAGTGATGTATCTACAAAATATATATTGAAACTTTTCTAAAGGCCGATGTGGAAATTGGCATCGCTCTGGTTCCCTCATCAACAAGCTAGTGGGATTTTTTTTTCCCCAATGGTTTTTAGATTACTGCAGAAAAAACAAAGTTTATGATACTTATGAACACCATTTTTATGATATTTGAAGCCTAAATGCAGTTGCCGCAAGTAAAAAGCTAATGTTAGGCTGTAAACGAACTACACTGCGGTGGCATGACTAACAACAAGGCTGTAAAGGCGTGCTCAGCATGATGATGTTCTGCGGTGTCATTCGGCCACTTGTTAGCAACCGCATTTTTGTCGTAGAACACAATGTGAAAGTCTCATGAGCTTGTGTTTGCTACAGATGTTGTTTTAGTTATCTAACCAGAAGCCCATTCAAAAAACCCTTTGACTTGGAGACGAGGGAAGCAGGAGTGCAAAATGCGTACTCATTTCAGGTTTTAGGACTCACTCCTGGGGTTCTGTGCAGGACTTGTCGGTTACAGTTTGTAAGCAGTATGCCAGTGAAAGAGAAAGCCAACCTCAGATTCACTCTGGTTGGCATTTTGCCTTGTTACACTTATGTTTTGTGGTGCTGTGGCTGGGATTTCTGCAGCTTCCTCTTGGATGAGTGCTGCTTACAGTCTGGCATCTGGTCCCTTCCTTTTTATGAAGTCTGATCTCTTTGCCCAGACAAGTCCCGAACACAAACACGAAATGAGAGGAAAATAAGAAAATACAGGAAGAGGCTGAGGTATTATTTCCACCGGGGCTGGGAGGATCAGGAAGAGGTGGCATATTTTGCTTGTTAGGTACTTTTCTGGCAGAAGTTCACATCATGACCTCCTTAATTATTTCCTGGATTTTGTTTTGGTTACCATAGTCCCTAAATATATTGAGAAGAGAAATGCAGGAAATGCAATTTTAATTGCAAATTTCTTTCTGGGGGAGAACCCCAGTACCCCAGTTATCCCCAGGGATTACTTTTGTATGAGTCTATATTGTATTTTTAATAGGAAAATTCTGTATATTGTACCTTTTGAACAAATTGAGCAAATGCCGTCTTCACTGAGCTAGAAATTGAGAAAAAAAGCATCTATATTAAAACTAAAACTACCAAATGCATGGTGATGACTGAGTAGTAAAATGAGCTCCTCTGTTGTGCTTTGATGTCATCATTTCAGCCTGGGGATAGATGAAAAGAAACCAGTGCTCCCAGTAACAGCTACCATTCCAGAGCCACTGTGCTCTCATGCTGCAGCTCACTAACTCCAGCCTCACAGTTTCACAACCTGGTGGACCATTTGGCAAGGGCACAGAAACAAAAAAGAGATAATAGTCAATGGAGAAATATAAAGGGACAAACACAATCTGTTTCTGCACTAGATGGAGATGAATGGGGCATAATCCATTGCCTTCCATCACACCTACCCAGCCTGCGCCGTGGCTGCTCCCCGCTTAACCGCAATGATGATTAATCCTACACCCACTATTTATATTTCCTAATTGTAATTAGCACGAATTATCAATTACGGTTAGTGCCTAATTGCCCTTCATAAAGACAGCTCCCCAGGTTTAAACGGGTCCATTTAAATAATGTAACTAATAGCTCTTGCCTTTGCGTTGCGGATACATCTTCATTGTTCCACGCGTGAACCGTGATGGTTGCTCGTAATTTAACAGGGCAATCGAGAGAAGGAGTGCAGGTGGCACTGCGGGACTAATTATTGTTAATGAATTATGATGTGACCTTCTCAGAACAATGGCTAATCAATGCTCACGTTGAGTGACAGTGCGCTCTGTGCAGATGCCAGGGACCACAGAGCCATTACTAGCAGGCCTCAGCCTCGTGGAAAACAGGCAGCTGCACCTCTTTCTGTCTGTTCTCTCGTGGTCACCCACAATATCTACACTCTGCTTTACACTCACTTGTGTTTTTGTGTGGAGAGGACAGGCCGGCCAAAATAGTCATGTAGCTTAATTGCAGACAGAACAATCTAAAGGTCTCGCCAGGGCATTAGGCCAAGATAGCTTAGCTTGTGCCCTGGGAGGACAAAAGTCTGCTGTGTCACCTGATTGTTTTCCACAAAGAGCAATGTTTAGTATTTAATGGTCTTTATGATTTTTACTTGCATCAGTGCTCTCTGCTGTTATAAAATTAACAGTGAGCCCGAGCTTAAGGAATGGAGATGAGATCAAATGCTCTGATCCTTCGGTGCATCACCCACAGCTATCTCACAACTGAGGATGATTTTCATTGATTTCCAAATCCGTGTATATCTACAAAGCCACGTGAATGCCTGAGGAAACTAATGCATGCTGTGTGACATGATTCAGTACAAATCTGTTTTCCTTTTGCACAGAGTTTACACTACACTGACATGGAAGCTCAGACTTTCGATAACTTTTGTTACAATAACATCCGACAGAAATTTTAAAGGTACCATTTTGAAAAAAGTTATTTTCATGTCTTATTTATTATAAAACAGGTGTAGGTGCTATATGAATACCCAGAAAGTATTAAAATGCTCAAGTGCACACAGTACATATCTTTAAAGGAGCCGAAAAGACTTCTGGGAAGTTGTGATGTCACAGCTAGGGCTGCCCCCGACTAAGAATTTTCCTTGTCGACCAGTAGTCGTCATTTATGTAGCTACTTCCATGTTTCAGATGATACGTCATGTTTGTAGTCGACCAATGAAGATGAGTTTACATATCACCTTGGGTTCGTCCTTCACCTTCTCAAAATGATCCCACACTTTGGATTTCCTGCCCGACATGTTATTAACTAGCCTGTGGAATAACCGCAGGTACCAGCCCTGGAAATTAACCTGACTCCTGTCTGACTGCAGAGCGCGGACACTTCCTGTGTCCTTTCAAATTAAATTCCCACATTGTCCAGTCATATAGGTTTTGAGTTATTCTGACAAGGTGCAGAGTTTCACTTTTTTTCTGCGACTAAGCGACCAATGAAATTTTGCCGACTAATGACCTTTCTGGTCAACGAACATTTAGTCGACTATTAGGGGGCAGCCCTAGTCACATCTACGCTATATAAAGGTAGAAAATGCAGCTACAGTACTGTTGCAGTCATAAAATGATAGTGAAGAGAGAGAAAATGAGAAGAGAAAGAGAAGTGCTCCCCAGCACCCTGCCACCACTTTTCTGCTCAGGATAATGTTACATGGACACTCCCCCTTAAAGAGAGAAGCACCAAAGCGAAGCGTTTCAGACAGAGAATGAATACAGGTGTATTCAGATAGACAGTATGAGAAAAATAATGTATCTACTGAAGATTAAAGCATGTAAACATGATCTAATAGAAACCCAAAACACAAGTACGAACCTCAAAATGAGCACAATACAGTACCTTTAAGGTTTTTAAGGGGCACAATTGTGGTTTCCTGAAAAGGGAAAAGGAGATCCTGTGTAGTTTTGAGTATTAAAGACATCAGAACAATCACATACACATTATGATTTCTTTGTTCATGTATATCCAGCTATGACGAAGGTTTTCACACGACAACAAGCTGGAACACAGTACACAGAGAAATGCTATAAACTTCTCTGTTAGAAAGTTTGCCCACTTTGCCACCATGAGCTCACTGTACTGGTCGTTAGTTGACAACATCAGCGTTTGAACTGACCTTTACCTTGTTGTGACAGGGGCGCCGAATGACTGACAGTGTCCCTCAGCGTAATTTACCCCCACCCCACATCGCCCTCCATCTCCTCTGTGATGCAGTTGACCCCTTTACAAATCACCCCCAACTTTACACATCTGCTGCCTGTCAGCATCTGCCAGGCGCACTCACCCGTCCCGCCCATAATGAAAAACTCTCATTACTCGCCTCCACCCAACAGGTATACAGGCCGTTAGGACAATTACTGGGCAATGCCACTGACCTTGTTGTTAGAGAGAGTCAAACAAACACAGAGGTCTAACTGAAAGGAGGCCTGGCAGCAAAACCCGCAGGCATGCAGTGCAGACGGGAGACTTTGCAAAATGAGGGACGCTTTATGCCCGTTCTGTATCGATCTACAGTGGTTCACATCAATGCCAACTGCCTCGGAGTGCAGATAATGTATAAATATGGGTAGCAGCTCAAAAGTAGTGTTACACACAGCAGTCGAATGATCAAACCTGCTGACAATATTCCAAATAACACCATAGGTTATGAGCTTGATTTCATCCCAGCACAGTAACTTGCAGAGACTAAAGCTGTGTATGATTTGTAATGCATCGGTTGTCATTTGTCACCATTTGTCAGGATGCCTTCAGACCCAGAGTTGTCTCGCTTTGGTCCGAATCAGGGACTAATTTTGTCACAAAGTTGCATAATGGCCTAGAGTTGGTTTGTGTTCTCACGGCAGCATCTACAGGATACCAGATAAAATGCCTGTGTGAACAAGCTGCTCTTGATTGGTCAGAATTTCCATGCGGGAAAAATCCAGTAAGGAAAACAATGTTTTGAACTTCACCTGAGCCTCCGTCGGCATATGGGTGAGTAGATAATGGCTGAATTTTCATTTTTGGGTGCACTATTCCTTTAGTCACATGACTTGGACTCAAGCCAGCCTCGAGTCACAGATTTGATGATTTTGGACTCGACTTTACAAGCTCAAACCCTCGATATGGACTGTAACACCAATGACTCCTGACTTGGCCGTGAGCCTTTTGACTTTATGAAAATACTTTATATCTTTCTGCAAGCCCAAAGAACAGACAATATTTGATTTTAAAGGTGTGCCACAAATCAGTTAATTTCCCTTTATTTCCTGATTCAATTGACGTAAATGATTTTCATTTCCAGTGAGTCGGCACTTAATTCCCCAGATCTACTTTGTTTGAACCTATCTGGCAGCATTCAGTCGAGTTGCAGGAGTGAACCATGAAGAACCAACACTAACTTACATTATATACCAGATACAATTTGTTTGTGTCCAAAAACTATGCAGTGGTAAAATAAAATAAAATGAATAGAATTTAAAAAATGAATGGCACTATGCCAAATGTGTCAATTTGTTGAAGAATACTAAACAACTTGTAACATGGTTTGACATTTAAAGCTGCACAAAGAGCGGTAAATTAAGTGAAAATAACAAATTATAACGTGTTTGGGACTTGAAACTCAAAGTTTTGGACATGGGACTATAATTGGGACTTGTCGGACCAAGTCTGTTTTTATTGATCATAAGTTTTGCGTGGGGAGTGGCGTACGCCTCTTTCAGGCCCCAAAACATGCCAAACCGTCAGAACAGTCTTCAGTGATATTTCTGTATCTTAGAAACCACAACAACGACAAACTTTAGGAATCTGTCACGGAGGATCTAACAGCCTCACATAATGATTCACCAGACACTTGCTGACTCTTTGTTTGAGTCCCACTTTACAGGAGACCCAGAGACAGTGGAGGACTTTAGAGAAACAATAGACACTACAGTCTGTGTGTAGAGCCTCAGCTCATAATGCTGCTCCTGGCATTAGACAAATTATCTGACGTTTAGCAGACTGGGGGCAGCCTCCCTGTGAAGTGATGACTTTATTGACCCTTGAGGGGGGTCTTGGATGGAAGTGTGTCTCTTCGGCTCCCTGCAGTGACCGACAGGGAACTCTCCTCCTCTCTGAAGCCTCGCTCTGGCCCGTACAGACTCAGAGCTGAGCCAGCTGCTGTTCCCGCTCTCTGAAGTCTACCTGAGGGCCTCTTTGTCCTCGGGGCTCGTCCCTTTGTCCCGCTGACCCACACAAACAGATGTCCAGCCACTGGGCTTTCTCGTAGGAAGTTGTAAACCTCCAGCGTGCAGCGGGCTCTATTCATATGGAGGGCCTACAGTAATGGCCGTGCAAGTGCCATACACATGCAAATGCGGCCGCGAAGACACCCTGTAGGGGTGGCTTTAACAAATGTTTGACTATGTAACTACTGCAGACCATGCCAGTCCACCAGACTATGACCGAGTAGCAATGAAACCTCCATGTAATCACTCTGGACTGTGACACAGGAAGTTGTGTAGGGAGGAATTTAACTGTGTGTAAACATGATCGCATCCCCCATGCGACAGACAGACAGACAGAGACACGGCATCTGTCTCATCGGCTCACAATGTAGACCTCACAGGATTAGATGGTAAAATATGTTAATATGCTGAAAGAGAAACACCAAACCACAGCTATTCTTAAACAAAGGTACATTTTTACCACCACCTTTAGTTTAAACCTTTTCAAATGCTACAAATGACTATTATTGGATTATAAACTGAAAATGCAGGTAGGTCGTTTGAGGACTGAGGAGTTGAACGAAGCTCCTGTGCTCCTGCAGTTACTGGTTTGGCCTTCCAGTATCCAGAATGACTGTCTGTAGCCATCAGGTTTTATCTGTATTGGACACCTGCTGAGAATATTGATCCTGTGCTGGTTTCACCATTTTAGCCATCACCAGGCATCAAGCTTTAAACAACCCTATGTCACTTTATATTGAATACTAATAGCAAAGATCAGGGAGGCGACTGATTGTGAATATAAATCCATCACCTCGGGTGAGAAAACAATCAGCCGTATTCATTGTGTGCGTGTAGTTTAGCTTTGAATGCTTTAAAGGAGCATCTAGTAGAGATTTGTCACGGATCCTTTCAGTCTGTCCAAATCACACATCCTCATTTAGTTTTATCTAAGCAAGATTAAGTAACTCTCATTTGCTAGACTGTTAACATACTGATGCAGGCAAATGTTTGATTTTATTTAAAGGATAGCCCCTTGAGATGTAGCGTCGCATATTCAAGGGGGTCCTCAGACACAAATACAAAACAAAAACAGACAGACAAAACTGCGTTACATCATAAACATACACTACAAATACACAGATACAGACATCTCACTAACTATACAAGAAAATTAGAATTGGATACCGTGACCTTGAATAGTTACATAGCTGTTTTCAGTATAACATTTTAAAAACATGAACAAGTTGTTCTGAGAGGTGATTTATAAAGAAGTCCTTGAAATTTCTGGGGACAAAAGGGACAAGTGAAATAAACACATTTGAAAATGAATCCAGTGAAATTGCTATCTGCAGCCAGTTCAGTGATTAATACATGAGGCAATGATGAGTTCTATATGGACATGTTAAACAAATCTACAGAGAGAATTATACACAGCATTAAGGGGTTTAAGATGAGTGTCAGATGTGTTTTGATAGACATCGTCGGCATCATCAATAATAGGTAATATCAACTGTGAAATATCAAATGTGGCGGGAACCGTTTTCTGTTATTTATCAGAGTATTAATCTTTACTTCCTTAGGATATTTGCCTGGGATGATTTTTAGACTGCGAACCTATTCCCTGGACTCCTACATTAGGTCATCTGAACAGTCATGTTTTTATTCTTATTTAGATAGTAGCACCATGCGTAAAGGGCAACAGATTTTTTTCATTATCACTAACACCACATTTCTTGACCCAGTGCAGTACTCTCTATTTTTTTCTTTAATTCAATTCAATTTTATTTATAAAGCCCAATATCACAAATCACAATTTGCGTCAGAGGGCTTTACAGCCTGTCCCTCTGTCCTTAGACCCTCACAGCAGATAAGGAAAAACTCACAAAAAAAAAAGCCTTTAATGGGGAAAACAAGGTAGAAACCTCAGGAAGAGCAACTGAGGAGGGATCATTCTTCCAGGACAGACAAACGGGCAAACGATGTCTTAAAGAACAAATCAATATAATAAATTTACAGTAATCCATATGACAAAATGATACATAAGAGACAAAATTGTTATTTTCCAGCATTTAATTTTGTGAAAGTTGCTGCTGTGTAGTGTAATGTAACAAAAACAGTACATGAAATGTAATATTTGGAATATTATCATTACTGTTTCATGAAAAAACAAAAGCAACAATAACAAAGTTAATTAAACTAATAACAGGAGACACCTGCAATTATGAATGGGCAAAAATAATAAGGGATAGAGGATGCTAAAGCCAATTTAAGCTGCCACAGCATCTTAAATGTTGATGAAACATAAAATATTCATAATATCTGGAGATAATTATCATCTAAATATGTATATATTTTTGGATTTTATTGTAAAAAATGTATTTGTACTGATAAGAGTCGTGACTCTCTGAGTTTATGAGCAGAAACAGTTTGGTTTTGATTAAGAGAATGAAAGAGAACTCTCCTCACTGACAGTACCGCCTCTAAAAGAGTCTAATTTGGGGAGACGGGACGATCTCTGATATGGATCAAGTGCCATCTGTGCCCAATTTACTTTCAGGTCGTGGATTATTGAATTTAATGATATGGGTGATTATCGACGAATGCTTTGAGCCCATTAGGTGGCCGTGTGAAACACTAATAGTGTTTGTGTCACGTGTCTGGCTGAGAGACTAGGGGGGGACAGACGCTTTAAAGACCGCGCTCCGGTCATCTCATTCACGCCGCAAGACTGACAGACAGAAGCAGAGGAGCCAACTCCACAATCCGTGGGGGATCCGAGCCGCTAATCCGGTTTGATGAAGCTTGAAGACAAGAAGTGGGTGAAACTATGAGAAGTTCCTCTCCGCGCGCGTAATTACGCACGTCAGTCCTTTTTTTTTATATATACTTCTTTAAAGGTGTTTCTCCGTAAAGGATGCTGGACCCCAAGGACCGTGGAGTGACCATGACGTCCACTCACAAGATTTCCTTTTCTATTATTGATATATTGGATCCGAACAAATTTAACAGCAGAAGGGGAAACGAACTTGTGAAGGAGAAGTTCTCTGTGCCACATGAGGAGGGAACAAGTTTGGAGTCGGACAGCACTGCAGGCGGAGACTTCAGAGTTGAGGGCACGAAAGCAGGTAGAGAAACAATTTCAGAATATTATTTCTAGAAAACAAAACATGCATGTGCTATATTTTGTTTTGCATTTTTTTAATTGCACGTGCCACTTATTTAAAAACATCCAGACTTATTAACAAATACGCATCCATAATTTGTGATATCTAAAAAGCGCGTGGATAAAATAAATACTTATTATAAAATCCTAGAATAAAAACTTTTTCTGCTCCGGGTCTAGACTGAGCAGCAGCAAGTGAGACACTATTTTCTATCAGATTTATTGTCATCTCTGTATGACCTTCCCTTAATTTCCAAGGCTGCGTTTCCTTTCAAGGAAGCCACAAAGGCTTGCTCCCAGAGCCCCAGCGTGTGATTGGCACTGGGACAGGCAGGCTAGATAATTGTTTAAATCGTCCCATTGAGGATGCCTCTGCGCGCTTTGATCGATATCCCATTACTGCATCCTGCATATCTCCCTCCAGCACCTTGCAGGTACAAACTTCACACCCCATCCATGTCTGATCCTAAATATCGTTCGATTAAAACTTCCCTTTAAATAGATGACATTTATCGATCCGCCCGCAAATATGAAACTCCATTAGCACGTCACGGCTGAGGTGGCGGAGCTGGATTTAGACGGGATTTCTTTCCGCAACATGACATTTGAGGCGCTGTGCGGTTTATAAATTATTTAAGGATTAGTGACCAAGTCTCTCTCCCCCCTCTCTCTCCTCTGAATCTATGCTCAGTTCCGCCCCAGCGACCTCAGGATCCAAATCAAACGCGTTACAGATGTCAACTTCAGGCCTTCTGTGTTTGGTATTTAAACTGCGGTGCAGACAGGACAAAGAGGAACATCACCTCACAATGAAGATACATTTCTTAAGCAGCTGTGGGCCTTCAGCTTTGAGGTCTGACACGTGACTTATGACTTGTCAGGAGCTGTCCTTTCAGCACCCTGGACAATTTCACCTATCTGACCAACTTTTGGGCCTTTTGGCCTATTAATAAAAACATACTCACCAAAAGGTCAACTATTAATGTTATAATTCTACTTTTATTTCTCCGAAGTCGAATCATAAAAAAAATGTTCCTTCTTGTAAATAACATTGGAAATTAAGTGTATTTCGTTATGTGAGAACCACCAGAGAGGCCAGGCCTTGGCATGCACAACTGTCCTCATTGTTTAAATGAAATCTCTTAGTATGTTTCCATCCTCAAAAGATGGATATGGCCTATGCATAAGTGTAGATTTCAGGGGCGATGCAGGGGCCACGTCCCCCCTGAATATTTACAACATGTGCATTTGTTTCCTCCAATAAAAACATGACAGCTGCACTTTATTTTAGCAAAGTTGGGGACATTACGCCATAAATCGATGCAGAAAAGACACAAATAGTTGCATAAAAATCACCAGAACGCAGGAAATTAAGTGTTTGATGCTCAAAATTTTGTGGCAGAGGGCCCCAAAACCGGCCCCCACCCCTCCCTGTTTCATATCGTCCCCTAAATATTGAAAGGGAACCTACGCCCTTGCATATGGGGGTATAAATCTTTCGTAGTTCAGCACCTTGGTGACTGGAAAATGAATTCATATTAATATGACTGCAGAGTTTTGCAGGGTGTGAGCTCACTCTTCTTTTTTATTTACAGGTGAAGAGACAGGAGACGAACACTCTGCAGCCCCCAGGCATCATGCAGTCGTCGCTGACCCCCTTCACCTCTCCTCACCGGCTGAACCAGATCCCTGTCTCACCGCTGAACAGGACGACGCAGAGCCCGCCGCCCCCCTGCAGGACCCCTCACCGCACAAGCGTCGACGCGCAGACCAGGCCTGCGCCAAACCGCGGCGCGCCAGAACAGCGTTCACCTACGAGCAGCTGGTCGCTCTGGAGAACAAGTTCCGCGCCACACGTTACCTGTCCGTGTGCGAGAGACTAAACCTGGCCCTGTCCTTGAGCCTGACCGAGACCCAGGTGAAAATCTGGTTCCAGAACAGGAGGACCAAATGGAAAAAGCAGAACCCCGGGGCGGACAGCACCTTGCAGCCCGGCTCCAACTCCCTGGTCAATGTCAGTCCAAACCCGCCCACCTGCGGGACGAGCCCCGCCAGCTTCCACCAAACTTTCCCCAGCTTCAGCTCTGGGAATGTGATCTTCCACACGGCCGGTGGTGTTCCGCTTTCGTCCACTGGGGGGCTCCTGCATCCCTTCATGTCCAGTGGTTTTGTCCAGCCGACTTATTTTAATCCACATCTATGAAAGAAGCCAAGACTGACATGCTGCAGCTGGTGATGGGAACAAAACTCACAGCTGCACAGAGTCATTGTGAACTGTTGCATTAATCATGTCCTAAAAGTGAGGGAGAAGGAGGCACACGTTTGTCACAGCATTTGTCATGTCCATTACCATTTCCCTCAACTGGGTGACATTTAAAAGGGAGTTAAACTTCCTTATGAAACTCTGACTGTCTTTAATGGTTTGTCATGGACCTTTTCCAAGACTTGAACATGATAACAAAAGGCTTTGACTGAGCTCAACAATTATCCCATCATTAATTAATGTCCTTTTATAGCCGCGTGAAAAGACTGCACCACTTTGCACTGATTGTCTGTCACTGTGTCTGCTCAAACACCTGCTCACGCTGTATATCTGACAGCTCATACAGTATCATTTTCTGCATCGGTGTTACTGTCTTACATCTCACACTGTGGCATATTGCAACCATCCCATACCCAGCTGTGTGTCTGCATCTCAGAGGCCTGCACAGCTCACGTCTGTTGCCGTTTATACAGCATTATCAGTGTAACTTAATTAAACAAAAAACATAAAACATCTGTGTGTGGCTCGTGTATTACAAAGAAAAACATTTCAAATGAGAATGAAGTGCAGGACACTTTGCATCCCTCTTAACATTAATTTGGTGAAATGTGACATCAGTGATGGGTTTGTAATGGTGCTAGATCATGTCCTTGTTAAGGGGCCCAGTGGAAATTGCTCATGTGCTGCCATCTCCTGGGCAACAAGGTGCAGGGAAGGGATCTGCATTACTTTGTGATCAGAGACTGAAAACATCTATGAGAACAATTTAAATCTTAGAGACACAAGACATTTAAACACACATTATTTAACTTTAAAATATTTACAAAGCTGTTGTATACACTGGTGGAAAGTAATTAAGTACATTTCCTTGAGTAAAAAATAAGTTTACTCTGCTTGAGTATTTCCATTTTTCCATTTCTACTTAACAAATATTTTCACACTATTTCCTGATCAGTTTTCATGTATTCATTGATTCATTAATTTTGTGTGGCAGCAATATGCTTCCATATTATACTTTACTACATTTCAGAGGTAAATATTGTACTTTTGTGCTGTGTGACAGCTGAAGTTACTTTAAAAATAAAGATTTTATACCCAAAAGCATATGATGAGTTTATCAAAATTTGCTGCATTGGAAAGTTAATAACATTTATTCATAAAGCATGTTTAAAAACAACAAGTGTTGACCAAAGTGCTGTACAGTAAAAATAAATAAATAACATAACATGGTAACAGCAAAACGTCAGAGAAATTACAAACCCAAAAACATGCTCAAGTAAGTGATTAAAAAAACAAAACAAAATAAAATATATAAAGCACAGAATAGTAAGATCTGAAAATAAAACAATGAAATAAAAAACAAAAACAAAAAAAGAAAACAGTTATAATCCAATAGCCTATAATATGTAATATAATATATATCACTTCCTTATACTGTGTGGCACAGCTTTATAGTTTTTTTTTGAACTGTGAATATTGGTTTTACCAATGGATGATAAATCGATTGCTAATGTTTTATATTTCAGTCATAAATGAATAAAAGAACAACGTTTGGGTTGCCAAGCTGTGAAAAATCCTCCTCCATAAGAACATTTGGTTTGCTCATTTAGCTCGCTCTTAACCCTGCAGTAACTGAGTTATCTGGCCACTTGAGGGCAGCAGAAACACACTGCATCTACACATCATTGCCTTTTAAGTCCATATGGTGAACTTGTAGGCAGATGGGAGAAATTTTTCTTCTACCAGAAAGAGATCTCTTGGTTAAGGTTAGACAAAAGGTCGTGGTTTAGGTTATAATGAATCGACTTCTGTCAGAAAGAAAGCCTACAAGGAAAACTTCCCCCTCGTGAACTTGTAAGTACGCTCCAGTCGTAATCACCCGTTTATCCACCCATTTTCAATTGACACCTTTTTGTGACCAGACCGTTGAGGGACTATTTATCCCAGGAGAAACTTTTAGAAATGAGACAGCTAAACTGAACATTTCTGAAACAAATGATCAGATCAGTGATTCTCAAAGTTTTAAGGACTGAGTGCCATTTTAGGGAGCCATGCAGGAGCCAGAGGGCCGCACAGGAAAGGTGCACACTGGGGGGATGTGTCCGCCCCAATATAGATTATAACTACTGCCTAGAGGCAGATTTTTCACAACATGGAAAGCCAAAAGTTCTTCTTTCTAATGGCTCATAACTTATCTTTAAATCATTGGTAGATAATTTATTAAACCTTACAAAATCTTTAAAAAATATGTATATTTGTTATTATAAAGGACTCGTCATCTGTAATAAGCTGTTTTTTTTATTACTTAAGTACATTTCATCGATACCTCTGTTAAACTTAAGTAAACTTTTGAATGCAGAACTTTTACTTGAATGCTTCACTCTGAATATTTCCTCTACAGTCAGTCTACAACCTTCACTTACATAACTCAGCCACACAGTGTCACTATTTCCTCAGTTTATGCGCCGTGGAAGAAACGACTGTATTTATTAGAATTCCAGATATATTATGATCAGTGTCGTCTGTTTTAGGAATCTGTTCATCCATTTAATGGACGTACTTTTATGGTATGTTGTTGCTTTTATGTTAGCATACTCACTATTTATCGTATGTGTTTTTTGTACCTCGATTATTCTCCTTATATCTAATCTTCTAATCTAATTTATTGAGAGTCAGTTAGGCTCTGTCCTTGTGGAACACAGTTATATATGAGGTATTTACTCATTCCTGCTTTGTGAAAGAAACTCAGTATATAAAGGAGACATGGAAGCATTTTCAGGAGCACATCTCTGCTCATATATTATTTGCACATAGATAAATTAGAAACATTAATTCCCCGTTTGTGTAACTAGTGTAGGATTCTGGGGGATACAGTCTTCCATTGCAGTTCATTTACCTCCATTTCTGCCTCCCTGTGTAGCAGGTACGCATGACTGATGTAACGAATCACCCACCGAGCTGAGGGAAGCCAGCAAGCAACGCAGGACATAAAAAGATCTGGTAGAAGAGCTATAGGTAGCCGGGATGATCTGTGCAGTCCCACCGCAGCGGACTGGGATAGGAGAGCTTCAAACCCACTGTCAAGCCAGTGTCATTAGTTGACATCTTTCAAGGGTGTGTTGTGCTTTCACGACTTTGATCTACAATACACAGGTTGAAGAAGAGGCTTCTGTCTATATCTGCAGACAGTGAGTGTGCTGCTGGGGGGAAGGAGACAGGAGGAGAACAGACTGAGAATGGCTGGTAGGCAATTTTCCTCCTGACATCAGTTTGACGGTTAGTGGGCTGACAAGCATCCTTCAATTAGATGGGGTTTTCTCACTGCTGTCAAAACCTGGCCAATGTCAACCTGTCGCTGAGGTGCTGAGGTTAGTGTAGCTGCTATTTCAGGTTCCCCCTTCTCTTTCATATATCTTTGCACATGCGTGAAAACATACACATTAATAAAAGATCTGGCATCCCTCCATTTAGATTGGTTTGTTCTGACTGGTGCATATGAACGTTCCCTGCTTTGGTTCAGTGATATTTTTCATTCCAACAAGGCCTGGCATGCAGCCGAAGAACTTGACAGTTTTGATCAATACTCTGGGAAATACAGCGTAAGGAACCCATCCCGTATTTAGGCTTGAGGCAACTGCTGTATGACAACGTGATGAATAATTTTGCAAGTTATCTGAGGGGGGTCATTTAGGTCTGGGCGAAGAGGGCGCATGTTTAAAATTCATGTTGGAGAATGCTCTGGGACAAGGTCAGATGTTAATAGTAACAGTGCTTTCATGTCTCTGTGTGTAGATGTGTGTGTGTGTGTGTGTGTGCACACGGTGGTATGGGGAGAAAATTCCATCTACAGCCCCTGTTCGCTGTACTTATCTTCTGCAGAGAAATGAGTAGGAGGTTTGAATAAATAAAACGGAGCTGAGGATTTCCTGGTATGCCTGTGTGTGTATGTGCGCTATCTTCAGCCATGGTGGTCCACAGGGACCGGCATCGTTTCCACTAAGGTTCACAGGTCACATGGGAAGAGTGTGTGGATGGGGTGGGGGGTGAGCAGAGATATAGGAAGACAGATAAAGGTTTCCAGGTGGAACACTGTAGGAGTGTTTTATCAGGATACAGTTACATGTGCACACTGACTATTTCAAATTCTCTCTAATAATTTACGGCATTAACATTTTGATCTGTCTGGATGTTTCATTTATGATTACTCATTCCTCTTAATTAGCACTTAGTCCTCGACTCAGCCACATGAAAAAGGCTTTCATGCTGATTTAATCTCAGAAAGGTCAAGTGCCTGATTGCTTATTTGAATTTTATATCTAAAATATCTCAAACCTGCAATGACACATCATCACCTTTTAAAGTTGATATTGTGAACTTGTGAGAAATCAGTTCCCTAGTTATAGATCCAGCAGATACAACATTAATCCTCTTGGGGTCCACACAGAAACACACAAAGACAAAATAACAAGATATTAACACATGGAAAAGACAGTAGCAAATGAATGTCTGTGATCACCTGATAAACAAAGTCAAATATTCACAGTTTCATTTCTGTTTTTGGCCTCCACCAACTTCTGAGGAAACGCTCCACTTTGTTCATCGGCTATAATCAATCACTTGGTCTGCTGTTTGGTCTTGAGCGTAGCGTACTCTCAGCCCGTTCTAAGTCCCAGCTAGAGACTGCAGTGATGGCAGCATCACCAATGAACAGAGGTACATTTTGCATATTTTCTATACTTAACCATGTGCATTTGTTGCCTCTGTTGTAAGTTGATTTTGACACAAAAAAGACACAATGCATTTAACAAGTGTTAACTGACACGCTGTCCCTGAATGTCCAAAACTGATGCACGAGGGTACCTCGCATGTGTAACAACTGGTGAGCCAGGTGAGAGTGGACTCAAACGCACGACTCTGGGGACAGTTTGGGTAAAAAAAACAGTCTTCCCTGGCAAAAGGTAGTTTCAGTACACAGAGGGACAGTCAGTGGAGGCAAACAGATCCAATAAGGATGAGGTAAAGGCAGAGTCAATCAAAAAAACAAAAAAACAAGAAAAGAACACAGGGAAACAAAAGGCTAGACACACAAGGAGCTAAGACGAACTGACACTGAGAGAAAACAAGACACACACACTAAGGATAACGAGACACAGGTGAGGCTAATCAGGGCGGGACAGACAATCACACACAGGTCAAGTCATCAAAAGGGAGGGAAAACACACGGGCAGGAAGTGAAGTGATCTGATATGAGAGGAGATGTGAGTTTTAGTAAAGTAAAGTAAAACGGCAAACAACATAAATGAATGAAATAAAAAACAACAAAAACCTTAGAAACTTGAGCTGTGACAGCACGTCATATTCAAACATGTAGGGCCAGTGACAAAGGAGCGAGATTTGGCTAGTTGGGATGAGAACGTGTTGGTACTCTGTGATGAGAGCGGTAATACTGAAACAAAATATTAAATTTGTGCTCAGTAAAACCAAAACAATGAGCTGAAAAACACTAAAATGCTCCACACAGATGGAGGAACAGAAGTTTGGTGATTAATCTCTGTAGCCTTCTGACTACGAACTTCCTCTTTTACGTACAAGTGGTCATGTGATCCACTGTTCTAAAATCTTATTACGATATTACTATAGTATTTTTCCTATAAAATTTCTCAGTGAACTTGTACCTGTTACACAACATTGTGTACAACGCATGTTTGTACTCAGGGAACAGCAGGAACATCACACTAAAAATCGAGTGTTAAAGTTTACTCTCCACTTCAACAAAATTTGCCAAAAAACCCTCTGTCGAGCCGAAGCCGTCGAAATCTGGCGCAAGGACAAAAGTTAAGGTGGCGTATGATAAAAGATAATTCTTTCAGTTGTCATGGAAACAGCGCAATCATCATCATGACCTTGACAATGCTAAACTCAAACCAAACGTGGTGGACCATCAGTTAAGAATTATTATCTTTCTATCAAACACACTGATATCCCCTGTCACTAACTTTTAACAACCAAAGCTGGGTTTATATTGTCTATTTAAAATCAAATTAAAATATTGTAGAAACACTGCATTCGAACTTCGTCTCTGAGCAGCGTAGTGAGGATTCACTGGGTTGGATTATTTATAAGTCCCAGTGGCAACAGTTCAGATGATCGCACCTACACACACTATGCTACGGCAGCATATTCAAAACTCAGCTGTGAACATCACACAGTTTCACTACAATGGGGAGTTCTCAGTAAAGTATGTGGGCTGTGTGCTGAGGATTGCACTGATTTTATTCCTCTATATGCTGCAGAATGCAGCGGGGAAGCTAATTCCAAAGACACTTGTACAGTTTAAAGATTGAAATATCACTCAGAGCTCATTATGCGTTTGATAGGAGAATAAACCTCCCTAAATCACTGTGAAAGCGCACTCCTGAAGGCGGCCCCAGGTTCTTACTATTAATCTTTAACTGCAGCCAATTCTCCATGAGCTCTGGCGCTTATTACATCTCACCACCTCCACTAACTTTATGAATCACTTTCTGAAGTACCTTTTGAAGCATACATTGTATGTATATCTGCTCATCTGTTGGGAATATGACTGCTTTGCTGTGAATAATGTGCAGATCCGGAGAAAGAGAATAAAGAGAAAGCAAAGTTAGTCCTGGAGAGTTTTCAGACACCCTGCTTTTTGTTTGAATTGTTGGAGTTTTGCTTGACATCTCTCTTCGATGCTTTGTATTTCAGCTGCATCCTCCAGCGCAGCAGGGACCCCAGCCAAGGCAGGAGGAGATAAAACTGATTTTTTTTTTCAGCACCAAGCGGCAGTCAGCCGGCAGACGGAGCCAACTTGTAATGGTGTTTTAATCAGTTGTAGAAAGTGAAAGTCAGGTTGAGGTTTAAAGGAGGGGGGGGCGAGTCCTCGGAGGGTTCGGGCTCGCCTGTTTGGGGATTCAGACGTGAAGCTGTACTGTCGGACCTCATCTGTGGGTCAGCTCAATGACAAACCATGGGAGTCATAAAAACTTAAACAGCACCATTACCAAGGACAAGATTTGTTCAACACCTCTGTCCCATTGTTCAACACCGCATGTTGAATATTTACATTATAATTCTAACACCAGCTGTTTCCTTCTGTTGAATTCTGACTAAATCCTGGAAGCTAAAACACAAATTATCCAGACGTCAGACAGCTACTGTGCCTGAAGGGAGAGAATTGCCAAATGCTTGACAATCCAAACGCTCCCTTCTGTTTGCCTGCAGTCTGCCATCATTTTAGCTGTCGTCTCCAGCTGTTACCAGCCATTAGGAAACAATGAAGTCTCCAAGTGTTAAAAGTAAGTAAGTATCATCTTTTCCATATTCATAATTAAATGAGAATGGGTTTTGTCTTTGGCTTTGCCGGAGGGAGTACAGTGTGTTCAGAGAAAATCAATATTTTGTTTCATTCAGTCTGGCTTTGCCCTCTTTCATTGATTTGTTCCTTCCATGATGAACAATGTGGTTTTGATAAAGTAATTTTGATATGAAGGTGCCAAAGAAGTTCCCCGTGGGCGGATCATAAGACAATGGGCCCCTGGGCACAGAAATGCGAAGGCCCCCACCACCTCTCCTACACACAGGCTTTGTGCTGGTTTTCACTTTTTGTTGTTTGCAAATCTTTTGGTTATTAAACTAGTCTTTGTGGTTATTTGCCCCTTTGTGTAGTTATTTTCTGCCTCTCTGCTATTCTTATGTGTCTCTTTGTAGTCATTTTGTGTCTTTTTTGCTCATGTTGTGTCTCTTTGTGGTTGTTTGGCCCATTTTTGTAGCTATCTTGTGTCTTTTTGCAGTTCCTTTGTATCTCTTTTATGTCTCTTGTTAGTCATTTTGTGTCTTTTTGAAATAATTTTGTGTCTTTTTTGTTCATTTTGTCTCTTTGTTGTGGCCATTTTGTGTCTTTTTTCTTGTGTTGTGTCTCTTTGTGGTTGCTTTGCCCATTTTTGTAGTTCGTGTCCCTGCAGCTCATTTGCATCTCTTTTTGGTCATTTTTGTGTCTTTTTGTAGTTGTTTTGGTTCTGTTTGAGGTCATTTTGTGTCTTTTGGCTCATTTTGTATCTCTTTGTAGTTGTTTTGTGTATTTTTTTTGGTCATTTTTCTATTTTTTTGCTAATCATGTCTGCCTTTGTAGTTGTTTTGCTCTTTTTTGTGGTTATTTTGTGTCTTTTTTAAGGTAATTCTATGTGGTTTTTGCTCATTTTGTGTTTCTTTGTGGTTTTTTTGCACATTTTTATATATTTTTTTGTCTCTTTGCAATTCCTTTGCATCTGTTGTGTTCATTTTGTGTTTATTTGCAGGTCCTTTGCATCTCTTTGTAGTTGTTTTGTGTCTTGTTTAGATGATTTCATCTCTTTTTTGCTCATGTTGTGTCTCTTTGCGGTTGTTATGCATCTCTGTGGTCATTTTGTTAATGTAAGTGACATTTTGCAGGTGGAGGCCAGGGGGCCCCTTACACTTTGGGCTCCTGAGCCTGTGCTTGGCAGGCCCATTAAATAATCCAACCATGTGTGAGAGGCATTAAATTTAAGGCAGCAAAACAATTAAAGCCGCCAAACTTAGCTACAGCAAGAGCAATTATGACTTAGAGTGAGACTACAGTCCCGATCTGACTTCAAGAAACATTTGGATGACTTCCCAGTAAGGGGTTTTTACTAAAGACTATCTGGAAATGGCACGGCAGCATGTGAGCGATGTCTTGGATAAATCTTCAGCAGGCAATCTCGATTAAGCTCGTCTGGTCCATCTTTTCCTCTCCCTCACAAATCTTCTGACTACGTGTTCTAATCTAAGCACAAGGGCCAGAGAAGACACACTGATGTGATTACAAGACTACTGGCACAGAAGTCAAGCAGTGGATGAAAACAGATTTTCCAAGGACGGCTTCATGGTTTGGGAAATGAGTGTAATGTGATTTCATAGCGAGTAAAATGAGGGGGGATTCCAGATCCTTGAATCAACCCGAACTCTGGGCTGAACTCAGGCAGAGCTGACAGGAGCGTGTCATCACTCTCAGAGGGAGCTGTTTTCGAGTCTCATAAAATCAGGCTCTGTAGTAGAAAATCATTCTGATCAGCTTGGGCCTGTGACAGAGACATCATTAGTTAAATCCTCCAGTGAATCCTTTGAGAAAAAACTTCTGTGATCTATTTTGTATGAAGTCTTATATAATAGTTTGCAGAGAGAATAAATATTGAAAATCCTAAATGGATGCTCAAGCAGAATCTGGGCATTGATGTACCCGCCGGTCAAAACAATGCATCAATAGTTAAAAGTCCTGCAATAATCTGTGAAACTTCCTCTCACTGAAGATCTCTGTTTAATATTCTCTTCACCTCTCCTCTCCCCAAACACTGCAGCTTTACCAGATGTGTTGTTTCACTCATCTGATGCATTCAAAGGTCAGCTGTGCTAATAACACAGAAGAGGACAGAGCGCCGTTAATTACAGTCTGTCTCAAAGTCAAAGACCACAGTGCTGGAAGAGAGCTCGTCCTCCCTCTCACACACACGCTCATTAGAGGACATTATCTCGCAACGGCTGCTGAGTGAGCTAATGGCAGTGTAATGAACTCAGTCGCCGCTGTTAGATTTGGAAAAGAGATGCAACAGTCTGTCTTCCTCTCATGCACGGATTCTGCAAAGCACAGTTGCTCAATCAGGAATTAAGAGAGCTAAGCCTCTGTTTGCAGTAGAAATCCTGATGTGGCGGATAGTAAACACTCCAAGGTGAGCCCACATCCATATATTTGACTCATTTGGAAAGTTAGGGATGGAGGCAGCGTGCAAGGAGGAAACATCAGCTTTTTAATGAGCCTTGCATTCCTTCAAGGATAGCCAATAACAGTATTAAAAGACTTCTTACCTCATGGAATAGTTCTGCGTGCCTTTGAAGAAGGTGTCAACTTTCCAGAGATGACAGAGACAGCATGCAGGCCTGTGATGTATGTTTGTGGTGGTAGATTCCATACTGTTGAAAAGCAATAGTGGCAAAAAGACAGCAGTGTCCTGATTCCTTATTTGAAAGGTGAGTTTTTTCGTTGTTTTCCAGGGGCAGCGTGAACACTGACATATCATCACCTTTTAGTTTGATATGGTGAACTTGCTGGTAAACGGTTGCAACAAAAGCCTTCGTAAGTCCATTATTTACTTTTTTAGCTTTGTGTTTGGTCTCTACCGAGTCCTACGTATGGGAAATATGAGGCTCTTTTCAAGCTAGCTGCTCACCGTGTCTGCTCTTTGGTGCTGAGCAGATAGTAGAAAGTGGGTTTCTTAGAGCTTATTTGCTGAAACCACTGCCTGCTGTGGCCAAAAACTACACTGTGAGAGCAGTGAGAGTGAACCAAAACAATAAATTTGTGGGTCAGACATCTAAACAAAAAGAAACCTACTATAAAGCTGTGTAAGGCCAGATTGAGCTACAGACTCAGGTGATTTATTCTCTGTAGGCAGTGTTGGGGAGGCACTGACTACATTTAAATTACAAAATACTGAAAAAACAACATGTAATTAGCCCTTTGATTACAAAGGGCTCACATCTGAATATATTCTTTTCTGTAAAAAGTGTATATATAGAATATAACATTCAGTCTGTTGCTCTGCATCTTGCTGCCGTGCAGGAGTGCGTCTTTTGGCAGAGCCTGTTTCCAGACATTTTTCAGCTTCATTGCCAAGTTTAAAACATTTGTTAGAAAAGTCATCAAAAGACACTCAATTTCAACAGGGTAACTAGTAATCTGTAACCTACTTTATTTCAGAAGGAACCTGTGTGTGTGTGTGTGTGTGTGTGTGTGTGTGTGTGTGTGTGTGTGTGTGTGTGTGTGTTAAGCAAGACTAACATGCAAGCAGCTCTGTGGGGCTGCACTTACACTGTCCTTTGAGCAAAATGCATCAGCATGCTAAAATGCTCATGATAACAAGGCAAATATAATGATATGTAGCAGGTTAGATTTCATTAGGTTACATCAGTGGTTCTCAAGTGGTGTGCCACGGGATTTTATGATAACCACACATTATTATTGCACTATTCAACTGGGCCTGTACAGAAAGTTATGGATGAGTTGTTAATTGGCTGTATCAGTATGTTATGTGCACCCATTTCCTGATGAAGAGGCAAACTCTAGCTAAAAAATGTAATTAAATTTAATTTAATATCAAAAAAACCTTAATGAGGAACCTATTTTGTGCCATTCATGCGAAGGAATTTTAAGTGTGTAACACTTCAAAAACCCTGTTTGGCAGCCAGAGTGAGGGCTGATGACATGTAAAAGGAGAGAGCACTGTGGGAGGAAGCCGGAGTACCTGGAGAAAACCCACACTGACACAGGGAGAACATGCAAACTCAGCAGAGAAGGGCTCCCTCCTGGGATTGAAGCAAGAGCCCTCTTGCCGTGAGGCGACAGTGCTAACCACTGCACCACCATGCCACCCCCCTACTACCGACAGAAAGGAGAAAAAGCGTAATGTAAAGTTACGCACTTAACGTGAAGTGATGAAGGTTAGGTTTGGGCAGGTTAAGTTGTGGTTGGGCTTAGGAACACCAGTCTCCTGGGAAAAGTCCTGTGTTTTCTGACTCATCCACCACCTCATCCTGCCACCTCATGTGACCACTTCCTTCTTTATTCTTTACCCCCATCAGCGCATTGGTCATGTGATTGCAGCCTTCTGAAATACATGGGTAACTCAGGCATAACTGGCTCATGATTACATAAGATATGTATGAATTTTGGTGCGTTACTTTTCATAGGAAAACCTATGAACGGTGCATGAGAACAATCCAATGATATTTACCATATTTGTGAAGATTCCCTCTGTCTCCTGAGGAGGGCGCAATGAACACTGCCATGTATGAGGAGGAAGTCTAAGGGCCACAATTCATGTTATCCCATCCCATCCTCTAAACATACTGACTGATCCAATGAGTGATTGCCAGCTGATTTGTCAGTCAAATCAGTCATTAATCATCATTACCTGTTACGTCATTGTGATCTGTGGACAGCGACATCATTCATTTGCCTGTGCTGACACCCCCTGCTTGTTTTGATTTTCAATACAAATTCTGAACTCTAAAATCTGGACTCTGCCTGTGTTTGCCTGTAAGTGAAGCCAGTGAGTGGGATTGAAGTTACCCAGCCAAAAGCAAATTGTTTTCAGTGTTTACAATCTTAATTTAGCCTGTTAGCATTTGCTAGTCAGCACTAAATACAAAGTAGGTAATGGCTGAGGCTGATGGGAATCTCTTTAGTTTTGCAGGTCATAGAGTAGGCTACCAATTTTTTATGTAAATTCATACAAAATCTTCTCAGACATTTCACAAAAAACACAAATAACTTCATGAGAATCACCAAAGTCAGAGGGATTCACCCTGTGGACACCATGAATGTCTGTATAAAATTTAATGGCAACCCATTTATTAGCTGTTCAGGTGTCTCAGTCTGAACCAGAGTGGTGAACCGACCAGCGGACCATTTAATGGCGTGTCTGAATATGAGTACAGCCATTAGTATAAACCACATCTGATACATTCAGACTGATCAAAACTGATTCAGGTGACTCTGTGGGGAAATCTGCCTGTTAGACTTCATTCACACACAGCTTGTGCGTCTCTGTGAGATGCAAATAAATCACAATCAATTTAACAAGAATTAACAGCAATTAGACTCGGAGTCTCATGCATATGGATATGCTCTGGAGGGGGAGGCAGTTTATTCAAATGAGACTTTATCTTCATAGAGCAGTGTCAGTTTCCCAGGGCGGACTCTTTCACTTGTCAGAAATGAACCATCTCACCTCTTTAAAGTTGCAACCGGTGGGAGCTCCAGAGATGAACATCGTGGCAGCCCTCAACATTTCATTTTCGTCGCTCTCCTTCTTTTTTTTTTGTCTGTTTATTCCCTTCAAGAAACAGATGTCATGACGAATGGCGAGGGAGTCGGCTCTTGACAACAGAATTAATTTCCTTCCTGTAAAGAGGAGGAAACGTGTCAGTGGCAGGGTTTATAGAGAATACTCTATCGTGCGTGATGTAGAGTGAGCTGAAAGGATTTCACCGCTTTATGATAGGTTCTTTTCACAAACCCATCCATGAGGATAAAAACTCTCACTGGCAATGCACTTTGCATTTTTTGGCACACTTTGTTGTTTGGTGGCATCTTTTTTTGACCTAATGACAATGTGATGAAATTCACAGTGCTGTTGCTATGCAGTTAAATAATATTTCAGCTATCTCGAACAGCCTTGAAAACATCAAGGAAATATTAGAGATATTAATCGTAAAAGAGACAACTTGACATCAGTGTCAGCGATATCAATTCCTCTACTAGTAGTAGCCTAATCAGATAAGAAAGCAAAAGCTATGTTGTGTTTTTAGTAGAGGACACAGGGCTGCTGATAAGGCGGTAAAAAGGAAAAAGCTTTCTGGGGACAAGCCACTGCGTGGGCTCATGGAGGTCAGCATTAATCAATCTAATCTTAAGCAATGATAAACAATTAAAACAGAATAAAATAAAACAAAATAAAATTGAATTAATTATAAATTCACCATTCCTTATTAAAACAACATAATAATAAACATTGTGTTTATTCTTGCTTTAGTAAAATGAAGCCTGTTTCAAAATGAAAACCCCTTTCCTGAAAATGTATTTCTGTTACTGTTGGAAAGAAACCAAAATGTGGGTGGCCAGCCCCCGTGACCTGAAAACATTTTTACTGACTGAAACTAACAATTAGCCAATGTTAGAGTGAATTCCTTTTCTGTGCCAGAACATGCACATTAATTAGGATGCCAGAGAAGAGAGAGGAAAAAGAGGGAACTGGAAATGGCTTTAAAAACACAAATAATAATAATTTTTCTCAGTCAGCTCAGAAAGCTGTTTCCAGCCAGGCAGAAGAGATGAACGATGAGTAGGAGCAGGGGCGGAAATATAGACAGTGCAGGCAATGTGGTCGCACTGGGCTACATAGGACGGGGGGCCTGTAGAGAAAGCAGGCCCATACTTTGCATCTACAATAACATTCTATGTTTACATAACACAAACTATAAAACCACAAATAAACTATAAAAAATATTGACTTGAATGAATACTTTCTTATTTTATTTGGTATTGTTGTCATATACAGATTTGCGCTGATGATTGCTGGGTAATATGTGTGTTGATGATGATCCAGTGTCAAGTTGTAGCTAGTTTAGATGCAAAATCTTGCACTAGAGCCCATCATAATAACGTGCATGGTGCCCGTCCTAACTACCATATGTCACTGGCTAAGAGGCTAACGGCTAAAGGCTGAGGTAGCTGGCACCATGTATGTGTTAAGCACATAGACGGGTGACATGACTGCTGCCAACGCATTCTCACTCCGACCTTGTCACATAGCAATATTTAGTCATGGACTTTCCATGTCGACATACGACGTGAAAGGTACCCTGGGTGCGTTGGTTGTTGACATTCTGGGACGCACTGTCAAGTTCTGCCTGTTACATGCATTGTCTTCTTTCAAAACACACTTCCATTTTCACAGGAAATTTAACGTTTATACACAGTCTCTTTCAAAATAAATGCACCACATCAGTGCTACAATGCAAATTGACGTTTTTTCCTCCAACGTCTAACGCATGTCGTTGGGGTGAGAAAAAAAGAACAGGATTTGGCTTTTTAATCTTACGGGTCATGAACACCGCCCTCCTGGGTGAAAGTCCGCCGCCGAGTGCCATTAAAGTATAACAGCAACCGGTCGCATATTATGCAGATGTTAAAAATGGGGGTTTTTTTCACTGCCCAAGCATCAGATTTCGACGAGTTTAGAGTGAGATGGGGTTGTTTGTGCTATTAAAGGGGGTTTGACAATCATGATTGACGGCTCTGCGGGCCAATTGGTGTGCTTGGGAGCAATGGCGCTGCGTGCAAGTGGTAGGACTGGTGTCAGGAACTCAACGCTGTGGAGATTGCTACTGAGCAGACTCTGGCTCCAAATGACAAGTGCAAGATTGCAGGGGCTGTATCTGGCACACTTTTTGTATAGTAGGAGGAAGTGTAGATGTGTCATCTGTCTTTATATACAGTTCATGGTGTAGCAGGAGAAAGAGAGCACATGCAGTGATATGAGTAAAGTGAATTTTAGGAGGGTCCATTCACTGGATGATTTAGTCATTTATGTGGGCGGGCCTGAAAGACATGGTAGTGACCAGAGATGCACCAAAAAAGTGTCAGTTTGCTAGTGTGCCTTTTGAACTTTTACTGATAACAAATTCACTGAGGTGAAAGTAGATGAGGCAAGAATATTTATAATATTTATTATTTATAAACTGTACTGTACTGTAGCTCCTGGATTATTCTGAGCATTCTGAGGATGTTTCCATTTTTTTCCCTTCAGAGTCTTAAGATGGCAAATGACAAACAGCAAACATGAAAGGGATAAATTAGATAAATATGTGGTCTATCCTTTACAAACAGAGTGATGAATACCATTGCCCTACATTTGTGTGGACTTGCAGTTCAGCTTCATTTCAGCAGAGCTTGTGGTTTTATCATTAGGCAAAATGTGCCATTGTGAAACATCCACACAGACTCCCACTCACACAGTGAGTCATAACAGCGAAGTTAGTTAGTTTAAAGGCACATAATGAAGTGGTTTTCACGTGTGCGCACATGACAGCTCTTCCGGTAATAATGAGATATACCGTAGATATTACGTAAGAAATAAAAGTCCCAGATTGCACAATATTGCTTTCAGAAACATTAGTCAGATGAAAACAAGTTGCCCTAGAGGCTAAAAATACAGTTTCGAAATTTAAAAAAATCATAAAATGAAAGCTGCTGAATGATTAACTATGAGCTTCAAAGACACCTATTCTCCAAATTGCACTAAGCCGTACGGTGTTTTACTTCAGTACCTTCTCATTTTTGTTTCATAAAGGACAGGGGGTGAACATCCAAACAGAGATTAAATAAGTAATGTGGAGATTATTTCAAGGCTGGAGTGCTGCTCCAGAGTCTGGTTTGCCCATAAAAAAGAAACCGCTGTGATACAGCCAAATTAAATAAAATGGGCCATTTACAGCAAATGGTGTGCATGTTATGGTATGTTACTGATTTATATGGGGCTTCCTGAGGACACTGGGGCATTGTGCATCAAAATCTGGTTTTAAACATTATGACGATGCTTTAGCTTTAATAAGGGGCAAAAATCAATACATGAAACAACATTTATGTCATGGATTTTAACCCAGGGAGAAAGCAGAGTTGCTTTTGTTGAGAATCCAATCAAGTGTGTTTGAGCATTTTATGAATTAGAATAACTTTTAGTCAAGGGTCTAAGAACAGTAAAGATAGTAATAGCACAGTATAGAAATACTCTGTTACAAGTAATACAAGTATCTTAAAGGGACAGTTCACCCCAAAATCAATATATATTTGCGCAGTGTTGGATAAATTCAACCATAGGGATGTCTGCCTTCTCTCATATATATTGGAACTAGATGGCACTCAGCTTGTGGTGAGTTTGATGTAGGAACTATTTTCTTTCTACTGAACTACACCCACCATAAGTATCACTGCACAGAAGGAAGCGTGCATCTACTGCTAGCTCACCTAGCACCACTGAGCTGGCTAACGCTACAGCCGAGGAGGACACCAATGAAGTACTTGCTTTTCATGGCTCTATCGCAGCTGAAAATGCAGGAATATCTTGGTAAGAAACAACCGCTTTTTACGACACTGTCCCAGAGGAAAAACAGCCACAGGTCGCTAAAAAACACACCAGCATCTGGTGGCTAAAAAGACAGCGAAAACACAACTCACTAATCTCCTCCACCTGTAGATGACAAAGACAGCTCACATAACAGTCACTTCAGAACTGTTGATGTGATGCATATAAAACGCACGTATGTAACATTTGTTGTTTGCAGAAATGTACAATGCCAACATTTTTTTCTAGCGACATTACATTGGAGAGAGGGCAAGCATCTCGGCAGCCGATATCTCCAACACTCAGTAACTCACAAAAAATTACCTCAATTGATAGCACCACAGGTAGGAGGAAAAACATGTAGCCTATAGCCCCTTTTACACTGCCAGATTTTCTGCGAATGTTGGGCCGTTTTGCCGGCCAGCTGAGAGCGTTAAGACACACAGAGCCGGATTGCCGAGTTGATCCAAGGTGCCCAGTTTTCCACCTCGTAGGGTAGTCATATTGGCGGAACCCTTTTAGTTTAAATAGACAGAGGCGGCCTTCCGCAACGGGAGGGGCTGTTGATGACGCCGCATGTGTGAGCCACAGGCGGTGGATACACAGGAAACAGCTGATAGCAGGAATTAGCGAGCAGCTAGTAGCAAGAGGGAAACGCAAACCTGACAGACACTGTAAAGATGAGCAACTGAGGAGACAAGGAATTGCGCGCCCTCCTTGCCCTCGCAAACGAAGAGGCCATTAACCGTCAGATGACGTGAACAGTGAAGAGCGGGCCGACTTACAAGAGAATCGCCGAAGGACTGACCAGCCGCGGCTTCCCTCCCACGTCACTGTTTACGTCACACACTGAGCTACAGGTTTTGCTACTTGCTCACGCCCCCCATTGCCCCGAAAAAGGCGCATTCTGTATAAAAATAGTAGGCACACCCCGATTTTGTTTTTATACTGCCAACGCTGAAAAAAGACTGATTGGGCTTTCCTGCAAATTTGCACAATTCCTATCTAAAATGGCTCATGTTTGAATTTGGGGTGTACTGTCACTTTAAGAAAAGTAATTAAAAAGTGTTAGCACCAAGACACACTTAAAGTACTAAATGTAAAAGGTAAAATTAAGTGTTCTGAGATCATTCTGGTGCCTGTTGTTGTCCATGTATGAAATACTTAACTCTGTTACATTAAAATGATGTATATTGTAGTGGAAAGGAGGGAGGGGGGTTGGGGGGGGGGGGCAGCCAGCCAATGGGCTAGAGCCGGCCCTGATCATAACGTCAAACCTTATCGACAAAAGCATTTCGAGGTTGAAATGCAGATAACACTGTCTCGCGCCACTGCCGGTGTATCCTGCGCTGCGCCTCGCGCGCACCTCCCCTTCTCTCCTCTCCTTCACTCTGTGGCGCGCGCAGGGGGGAGCTCAGTCCGATGGAGACTCCGGAAAGTCTTCCGCGTCAGACACCCAGTAGCCGGCGTCAGTCAACATGAGCACCGCTCATTCTGAGGATACATTCGCATTTACTTCACTTATCGCCTCACGCAGACGCCCGTCAGGTGGGTTTAGTCGCCTTGATTGGCGTTTATCATCATGGCTCGTGAGCGGAAACACAAAAGGCGCGTGGAGTGAATCGACTCAACTCCACTGTTGTGAGTATTTTTGTTCAGCAAAATAATCATTCACAGGACAAAGTAGCTGGATTTGGTGTGTTTACAGTTTATTCCTCAGTTTATTGTTCAATGATTTTAAAGTTCATTATCCTGATATTAAAATTGTTGTATATTTTTCACCTTCTTTTCATAAATGCCAAAGGAATCGTTTTGGTAATGTGTTATAAGACAGTTTGACAGGAGGCTAGTGTAGCTGTGTGTGTGTGAATAGACAGCCTGCTTATGCAGAAACACCCCATAATAGGCTGAACTTAACTGAAACATTAGGAAAGACAAAGATGTCTGGAGGATAAGTGTCCAAAATGAGCTATGACGTCCCCCCAAAGCGACACAGTGTGTTTAAGACTTTGTAATGCTTGAAAGTATCATCCTCCTGGTTAGATTTTCCCCCTCAGTGAACAGCTGCAGAATATCTCAGTGTCATGTCTCAGGGGGGTGAAAGACTTCTTGGTCTACCAGAGACTGAACCACAAGCAGGACTGTGTGTCATGAGGCGAAGATAAACAGCTGTAAACATTTGTACACACGCTTCCCAACATCTCTTATCTTGTAATTGTTATTTTGTTTGTTATAACGTAACAAACCGGAGTGTTCTCTGTCTACGTCTGACTGTATGACAGATTCCCCCCCTGGATAATTCCTTCCATTATGCCCCTAAATGGTTCCTCTCATGCATCCCAGCAAACAAGCCATGAAGTGACTTGTGTATTTGCTTTCCAGCTCATTGCCAGGGTTTGGTTTGGGGTGAGATCTGTTGATGTGTGAGATGTTTGCACGCTCACAGTTTCTGTTTGACATTTAAGTTCATTGTCCTCCCCTTTGCTCTCCCCATTCTGGTCTATTAAAGGGGGCTGCGGCGCGGCGGCCCTGACAGGTAGGCAGGTGACCTTTGGACAAACCGGCCTCTGTGAACTCTAAATCACTAAAGTTGTATTTTATTGTTAATTGGAAGGAGAAGGAGTGTGAGGTGAGTGTGTGGTGACAGTTTGTAGCACCTCTACACCTTCCATAACTCTCCCAGCCACAGCTCACTCACTCACTCACTGCTGCTGCGCCCAGCTCTGCACTCTGTCAGGTCTAGTGGGCAGGAAGGTTTTAGGTTGCCCCCCGAGTTTGCGGAACAAATGTCTGGCCGGAGCTGCCGAGATGTCATAGCCATGCTTCTTTTGGCAAAGGCTGATGCTCGAAGGCTTAGGTAATGCTGAAAGTATGAGAGGGGAGAGGGAAAGCGGGAGGGTTGAACCATATCGGATTGTTTAGACTGGACTCTGGGGGTCCACCACAAATGGAAGAAAAGGATTCTGTAACAGAGCGCATTAGGAATGTGGGAGGTTTGCATGATGCTAAATTGTTTTGGCAACAGCTCAGAGTTTCTATTTCAAGAGATGGTAGTTTTTTACTCGATGACAACTATCCTCAGTAATGCAAGATGGGTTCTGCATTATTTCTGTTGTAGAAACGATGATTCAGTGTAGGCAAACCTTTATCCATGACTGTCACTCCCTTGTTGTTCTGCTAGAGCTGTCCTCCTGTTGGGTAATTTCCTGATGGATGATGTTTTCACCAGGATTTTTCTTAGTTTGTTTTTCTTTATCCACCCAATGATGTCTTGTTTGAACATCATTCTCTACAGTTGTGCTTTCGCTTTTGCTGCAGTTGATTTAAAATGTATTCTGACATTTTTGGTGGTTGAATTTGCATGAATCCCACAAAATAACTTTTCTAATGCATGGTAGGATTGCTCAGTTAAATGCATCGACTCACTGCACTGTGCACTGTATACAGAGCATAATATGCACTGCAGTGTGAGTGCTCAGGCCATTATGAAACCAAGATTATTCTGAAGTGATAATTTTATAACATATTAACTTCACTTGTTGACAGATTTTACATTAAAATACATTAAAAACAACAATAAAAACTCAGAAATGTGCTTTAATCACCTGCATATGTGCTGTAGCCCTAAATGAGTCACCAGCCAGGAAAAATATTTCCCAAATGTCTTAAAGCATTATAATGTGGGATCAGGCAGAGCTCTAAGTGAAACATAGGCACAGAAGTCATGAGTGACTCACAAGATATAATTATTGTGTTGATGACGCATAATAATTACAGCCTATTTATGAGGGTTTTAAAATTAGAGTTACTTAACAGTTGTACCTCTCACACCTTTCTAAAAAGCAGGCTAAGTGTGTGAACAGATTTTGGCTCCCAAGAGCTCATAAGGAAATCCAACAAGCACAAGCCGCTACATGTCACGATGTGCGTGTTTTGTGTGTGTGCAAACAGGATTTACAGTAGTAGGTCGTCACACACAATCAAAAGCTGTGGCAGTTGAACGGCGCTGACAGGTTCTGTCTTGGAGCGTTTGTCATCAGCGTAATCGGCAGCCAAATGCTCTCCTGGTTGCAACTCAAGGAGATACATGTGTCAGGTCTGAGGAGAGCAGCGAGCTGTGTTTACTAACCACAGCCCCAGCTGAACTTTTGACGCTTTCTGCCTGCTTAATCAATGGGGAGAGTAAGTACATGCTGCTTTGTTTCCATTTAAGACTGGAAGCTTGACAGAAATCAATAAGCTCAATCAGGCTTTCAATAATCTATACTCGCCTGTTGACCGTGGTCAGATGTTGTTGACAAGAATGAATTTGCCTATATAATAGGGCGCACTGAGGATCATTACGGTTTATCAGATCTTTGATTTGGGGTCTGTTAGTAAACTTTAATTTAATTGCAGAGGTATTGGGATATGAGCCTGTCTTCTGAAATACAACCACACAGGTTGTTTGTACTAGCAGCACTTACGACCCATGTTTGTTTATTGTCAGGCAGCAACCTCTGGCCATTGTTACTATGACAGGAGCTAAGGAGGGAGTCAGGCAATATAGTATTAATAGCAAGTCTTTTTAGGGTGGACGGGTCAAACAAACACAGAACTGTCATCTAGCAGACCGATATTCATGTCCCATGTGACACCAAAAGTCAATGTTTAGTCTTATAACAACATTGTATATGTCATGTTATGTCACATTAGAGACAAACAAACATGATCTTTTTTGCTAAACACAACCTAACTACATAGATAGATAGATCCATTCTGAATGGACTGCAAGAAAGTAATAAAACATTTTATTTCATTGCCATTTTCTGCTGTAGAGTGAGTGACTAACTGACAGCTACTTGACGGAGACAGCAAACTAGCTCAATGATTTGGCCAAACGCAAGTATGACGCTGAAAATATTAAACTGTGTGCACCTCGAACTAATGACTTAGGAGAATCTTGACCCCATGGCTGGACCAGTTGGGAGCCACTGCGTTAGACAATGCTTTCTCATACAGAAACGACATACTAATTAGATTTTTTACTGACTTCCAAAATGGCATATATTACCGTCTGAATTGTTGCAGTTTTAAACACATCTTTAATGTTATGAAACAGTCGTTGTTAAGCCATAAAACTTCCTCAAAAGGTTTAAGCAACAAAACGAGGTGGTTGGGTTTACAAAAAACATCATGGTTTGGCTTTAAATAATTACCTTAGCTTCTAACATAGCACCACGTATGTAACTGACAGACGTCACATGCATCACGAGTGTAGTATGCCACACATGCTACTATACTACACTCGTTGTTTTAAAAGAAGTCAGTGCAGATTTAAGACAAACACTGGTGTCCTGGTTGAAAGTCCTGTGCTTGTTTGACCCATTCGCCATCCCTCCCGCCCACCTTATATGGGCTCCCTTCGTCTTTATACAACAATACGTGGAGTTTGACACTTTGCTACGTCACATCACTTCCTTCTCTGCGTAATAATCACTGCAGCCACCAGTGGGCACAGCCTTTCAAAGACCTGTTTGAGAATACAGGTGAAGCAGGAAACATGAGGGGTGAGATGATCCAATATATTTTATGCAAGCGCAAGTTAAGCCTAAGCTTTTGCAGAACGCAGATGACACCTGCTGTCTGAAACAGTCTGTGTTTTCCCCAATCATTACAGAAGAATTGACTACAACGTGGATTAACTTCCCTGAACATCACAGAGCTGGAAGTGAGTCTCACCACAATTAGCTCCAGCTCCAATAAACATGAAAAGGTCTTGAACAGCCATAGAAGTTAATGGTTTTAATGCCGTACATGTGGAGAAGCAGCAGGAGATCACCCCTCTCAGCCAGAGAAGGACTGTAATGTGCATGCTCTATGGGTCGGAAAATGCGGAAGCCTGAAGAGCATTTTTCTTCGTAAGTGCCTGGTGAGCAACTTTCATTGGAATAAATGAAGGGCCAGTTCTCGTAATACATCTGTGCAGTTTACAGTCGGATGTTGTGGTTGTTTAACTTCCCGCTCGTGCTGTAGTTTTCCTGAGCAATGAGGGAATAATCCAACATTTAACTTCTAATAAACCGGAATTACCATTTAAGTGACCTCAGGTCCACCTCTTGCCTTCAGACCTGCCCGTTGCTTCTCCCATCGCGCTCATTAAACAGTAGGACAAGCGTTTCAAATGCTCTCTGCTTGTTATTAATGTCACATCGGTTTTAAAGTGCAGCTAAAGCAAACAACCCGGTTCTATTAGGAAAACATATGCATGCAAATATATACACTTACATGCATGCACAAATACACAGTTTAGCCTTGGAGGACCACATCTGCAGTCCAGATGTCAGTGTGGACTGTGGTGACCTGAGTGATCGAGACAGGCACCACCGTTAAACAAGAGGGTTAACATTTCTGGTGCTTTTCTTAGCACGCGTCTGTTTTGTTTAAACTGTACTATTGCTTCAACAGCCTGCTTCTTTAACAGATTAAGGAGTCAGATCCCTATGGAGGCAAACATCATTCTCCAGTGAAAGAAAATCAACCTTGCTCATCGTTTCTCTTAGTTGGAAATGAAAAGGAAAGGGAGGACTAGTTCAGCATCATGAGACGGATGAAGCCCACTTCCTGAGATATTTGTGCTCTTAGGGAGCTGTTAGATATCCTGCCAAGATTTTATCCATAATCTGATTGTGAAAATGGCCAGAGAAAGAGTACCTCCCAGCAAGGAGTAATTGTTATTTTCTGTCCTGATTTCTTTTTCATCCACATCGAGAAAGTTCTATTATTACTGCAGTTTTGGTATCCCATCCGTCTTTGTTTGACTTCCCCATCAACGGGGAAGCTGTCTTATTTCCTTTTGTGGCATTAGTTTCTCTTGTGCCTCCCATTTCCCAGCGCTGGGATTCAGCCAAGTCCCAGTCACAGAGCGTACTATACAAGGTCAGGGTTTGTTTACACAGTTATAAACATGAAGACATGATTAAAACATGTTTCAGCAGACGCAAGAATTTGTGTGTGTAACAAGTGCCGGATTTTGGGACTGATTGCCTCTCTTTTTAACAGATTTTTTGTTCACAGTGGATTTCTAACGGCATTCGTCACATTTGTGGAAGCCTTTTTTAAATGCTAAGATTTCATGTCGATGCTAAACTGAGCTGTGCGTCTGCATACAGCATGCAGCATTTTGTGTCTGGAAGAGCTCTGCAGGGATGCTGATTTTCATTTGCTGTTCAGCTGGTATCTTTGCAGCACAGACTGGGTTGAGGCTGATTGGCATCATTTTGTCACAAAGGGTAGATAGAGGGGGATAAATGAGAGGGTGCAAGACACTCCCATGTAATGGCATAACCTGCACCCAATCTAACACCCGAGACAGAATTTCAGTGCATAGATGAAGCAGAAGCAGAAGAGCCCATCAAAAATCTAAAAGGTCACAGTTAATGCAATCACATTTTAATACAGTGTCACCTTGTCTTCTGTCTAACGGAGGTAGGACTAGATGGAAGCACAGAGATGGAGGAGGACATCGGACTGTACTTTGTTAATATTTATCAGCAGCGCAAAAGGTTGAATTCCAGATTTGACACACAGCTGTGGAATCTGTACAGCTGTAGCTAATTAAAAATAATGAGCTTCTTGGTTTGTCCATGTAACGGCCACAAGCTACCAATATGATGGACCTTCATAACAGCTGAACATATTGTTATTACAAATCAGTAAAGCATACATTTCATTATAGCCTATGTGAGAGGAAAAAGAAGAAGCTAATACTTATTTACAGTTCCTTAAAGTGGCCTAATCTACAGATTACATTTATGTGTGTTGAAGATGTGATAATTAAAGCCACTATGTGTACAATAAGAAAACATCCATCTTTGATGCCCCTCGTGGTCGTATTGAAAATACACTGTTGCAGAAAACACCAGCCCTCTTCATAGACTGCGTCAATTATCACAAGGACAAAAACAAAAACGGTTTTAGTCAGAGTGACTGCCTTAGAGGCATCTACAATCTGTGAGTCAGATCTTCCCCTCACTCTTCACCGCTCTAGCCTGCCATCCAAATATGGTCACCAAAAAAACTAAGATGGCGACAGCTGAAATGCCAAACTCAAGGCTACAAAATGGCACTCCACAAACCACTTGGTGACGTCATGGTAACTGTGTCCATTATTTTAAACAGTGCCAGATGCGTTTTTTAATACGTCATCCAAAAAAAATCGTTACGCACAGAAACCTTGCACACTGATTCCGATGTGTTCTGTTCGTTCTATTCGCCACGTTTTCTTCACTGATTCATGGTCAAACGGCTCTGACAGATGCGAAAACGCAGAAAATCAAACCTATTCCAAAAGTTTTGATGACGGGCAAAGGTTTCGGACTTCATAACATGAAATCCTATTTATTTTTAGACGTGCAACAATACAGAACAAAAAAAAAATCGGCCTTAGTGTGCAAAGGCCTTAAGCCTGCAACCCAACCTTGTGTTTTATCCAGTTAGCTTGATGACATCTGTATGATACAAAACATTTATGAAGAAGTAAGTCCTAAGATAGTACACAAGAGACTTGGTTTTCAAACAACTGAATGAAACATACGGTGTAATTTCAAATCGGACTTTGTTGGTTGTGTTGGAAAAAAACAAAACAAATTGCAGTCACTGCTTGACAGGTAATGCGAACAGAAGAGGAGTGAGGTTACAAGCCTATTAATTAGCCAGAGAAGACTTCCAGGTTTATATTAAAGCCTGTGAAATGTAAAAAATACCCATTCAGCCTGAATAGAGTCAACAGATTTCACAGCAGTCTGCATGTTCGTTCATATCATATCTTGTGCAAAGCTGATACTCTGACCCGACGATGGGAAAGAGGGATACTCAGCGTCCAACATGGAAAAAGTTCATCCTGTGGGAGCATAGTTGTGCTCTTGAAATTTCATGGCAATCTGCCCATTTATAAATAGGAATTTTGGCAGGAAGGGCAGGGGTTTACCAAACAGATAAGGGTTATTTGTCTAGGGGCTGTTAACATCCAGGCCATCAATTCATCAAGACAGCAGTTGTTATGATGTGATGTGAGTTGACCCCAAGTTTTGTCTGACCAGGATCACCATCGTCACATCCACTATACCTGATCCAGACTGAAACTAACTATTTGATGGATTGCTATGAAACTTTATACAGACATGTATTTTGTCCAGAGGATCAGTCTTTATAACTTTGGCGATCCCCTGACCTTTTTCTCTAGTTTGACATTTGTGTTTTTTAGTGAAATATAAAACAACTGAAACAACTATTGCACACACACACACATACACACACATACACACACACACACACACACACACACACACACACACACGTTCCCCTCAGGATGAATTGTAAGACCTTTGGTGATCGTCTGGCTTCGTATATCTGGTGCAAGGCTGGGTGTTATGGAGAAAAAATTTAAATATAACAATATTTTTAACCATTCATTCATTCATTTTCCATAACCGCTTATCCTGTCAGGGGTCACAGGGGCTGGAGCCTATCCCAGCTGACATTAGGAGAGAGGCAGGGTACACCCTTGACAGGTCACCAGTCTATCACAGGGCTGACACATAGAGACAGTCAACCATTCACACTCACATTCACACCTCTGGACAATTTAGGGTCACCAGTTAACCTGCATGTCTTTGGACTGTGGGAGGAAGCCCAACTCACGCTGACATGGGGAGAACATGCAGACTCTACACAGAAGGGCTCCTCCACCCTGGGTTCGAACCACAAACCCTCTTGCTGTGAGGCGAACGTGCTAACCAGATGACCAGATACATTGATATCAACATTGCAGGGCTGACTTTTGGTGCTTTAAGTAAATATTTGTACAGTGAGAGTTTTCATAATTAATCATCAGTAATGTGAATATGAAGACAAAGTGGGTACAGGTCAATAAAAGAACAGCTACAACAGTCTGGTGAGTTCAGAAAATTGCATCACTTTACTGCAGTGCAGCTTTTAAAACCAGTAAAATACAACTCTTGTGATATGACAATATAATCTAAGATGACATCTACTCTAATACTGCATCATGATATTGATATAATAATATACTATCTTGTGTCATTGTCAGATTAATCTTAAATCAAGATTTTAGATAATTGAACTTGTTTTTAGGATAAACAACCCAACACACTGCACCAAAAACAGGAGTAATATCCCATTTTGCCTTTGATACCAGATAAGTTTTGACATTTTGTGCACTTAGGACAACAAAGGCATCTAATGCAAAGATGAATGCAGGCTTTTATTTTGAGTCAGCAGGATTTTTATGATGGAGTTTCACCTCAGTCAATCCCACCTGCTGTTTTTCTTTCCACCACGGATCGATTTTTTAGACCATAGAGGTCTAAAGGCTGTCTTTCCTGCTCTTTCTCACACGTTTTCTTTTTTCTCTTTCTCATCTCTGCTGCTTCACTTCTCCACGTCGTGCTTTACCCTTGACTCTCACTGTCCTCTTTATGCTCTGTCACATTTCCAAATCTCTCTCTTCTCTCTCACTTTGAATTTTTTGCTCTAACAAGACATTAATCTTTAATGGGAACACTGGGCTGGTAGTTACGGGGAACAGAGAGGATAACAATTACCTGGATTTGTAGAAACAAAGATATGCAGGGGCATGAACAAAATGAGACTAGCATCCATTAATATGATACCTCTCTAACCACAGCTAGACGGGGCTTCACACATCATTAAAAAGCATAAAAACAACACCAACATATGGAAATATAACATTTAATAAGGATATAGCAGGGCTCAGGATTAGTATCAGAAGCAGCATCATTTACTAATAACTTAAACTATTAACTACTGTAGATGTCAGTTGTATTTAGCGAGTGGTGTCACTGGCATTTTAAAGAGCCCACCTCTCTCTATTGATATTTCATTAAATGAGGCCCACAACACCTCTAGAGAGGGATTAAAAATAAGTTCTTTGACCAATCCCACGCAAGCTTGCAGATATTGCCGTGCATTCCTGATAAGTCTGCAATGGCTCAGAGCTGTCCCATTATGAAATCTGCAAGTGTGTGAGGGCTTTCTTGTGGACTTTGAAAGCCCCCTGTGCACACATTCAGCAAGTCCGCACTCATGCAGACTTTGCTTGAGTAACGCACAACTCATAGAAGTCTTGCAACACTAAAACAGGGACGAGGTGAAGGCTGTGAGCAAGTCGCAAGCGAACACTGTGTATTGAGTATCTTAATGGAACGCTGGGCTGCGAACATGCACCAGGCAGAACCAGAAAACATTTCATGCTGAAAAGAAGTTATTACTAAAATAAAATCCTTAATATAGCTGTTCTCTGTGCCTGTACGGTCCAGGATGGGTGGGGTGGGAGGGACCCAAAAAGAGGGTTATGGGCAGCCTGGTCTTGCAGAAATATGTGAAATGACCATGACCACTTAATGCTGGATTACATAGTGGTGCCATATGATGCGTTAAAATTAAAATGTGGGGTGAGGTGAGGTGTGGTTTGGTCAAACAAACACAAGACTTTCACCGAAGAGACTTCTGTTTGTGTACCATGTGAAACCAAAAGTCAACGTTGAGGTTTCTTAGCTTTACCTACTGACATACTTTGCATAACAGCGATATGGTATGACGTACTTACATCCTGTACTGAACTTAACCTAAGATGGAAAGGTAGAGCCTAAACACTAGTTGATGCTCCTACAAATGTTTTACCACTGAGGTGACATTTCAAGCATTAAGCTCTTCATCACATGGTCAAATGTCACCTTGTTGGTAACTATAAACAATAATAGGAGCATCAACTAGTGTGCAGACCCTATCTCGCCATCTTCTACATGCTCTTCTGTCCTCGTATTTGTCACCTCGGTATGTGTGTTTTTGTAAACCTTTTTTTCCCTAAACCTAACCAAACTGGGACTGTTTCACCAACTCGGTCTCACTCCCTACTAGTCAAATACCGAGACTTGGTCAGTGGTCCTCTGAGTAAGTTACGGACGAAGCGAGGCACCCTGTAGCAGTGGTATGAGATGGCATTTTTGGGTACTCTGAGCAACTGTTGTACTATAAAGAGCAAGAAAGTCTGCATAGGGCAAGTGGGAGGGAAGGTGGAGGGGTCAAAAAACTCCAGACTGGGGTGCCTGGCTGATTACTAGGTAGAGCAGGTGTCCCATATGCAAAGGCAGTTTCCTTGTTGTAGTGGCCGAGGGTTCAATTACAGCCTGCATCCCTTTGCTACATGTCATCCCTTCTTCACCCCTAGACTGTCCAAGGCAAAAAGCCCCAAAAAATTATCTTAAAACAAAAATAGAACTCCGGACTTTTACCTATGAGACCGCTGTTTGTGTCCCATGTCCTATGATAGTGTGTAGCATACTATGCTAGTGATGTGTCACGTGATATCATGATATGATCATGATGTTTTTTCTAAACCTAACCTCATGCTTTTGTTTCCTAAACCTGAGGAAATATATCTGAAAGTGGAGTTTTTTTTAATCTATATATGTTCTAAGTTTGTTTTAAAAAGAGAGTGTGTGTGAAAAATGAGCAGAAATTGTACATTTCCTGTGAAAACAGAAGTTTATTTTGAAAAGACACCATGTGTATAACAAGCGTAAATTGACACATCGTCCCTGGGTGTCCAAAACTGACACTGGAGGGCACCTAGAGTGTAATGGTTTGACATTCACAACATTAGCCACATGTTAAAAACTGCAACCATTTATAATTGACTTTAAATATGTTTTGTTTTTGGGTACCGGCCCATAATTTTAACACATTACGTGACACAACCACATTATGCTCTGCTAAGAAGATATGACAATGATTTTTGTAAATGTCTTAAAAGGGTACCACAGCAATATACTGTAGTATTGTGCTTGCATGAAGCTGGGGACACACAAGAAACAGAATTTAAAAAAACAAGAAAACAACAGTCCAAATGGAAGCAGCACAGCTTGAGATATCCTGACTCTTAGTTCTTAGTAAATTTGAAGCTAGACTGTATCCTAGACTTCCCATAATGCAACCTGACAGCGTCCTTCATCAGACTCAATCCAGTGATGTCCCCTAAGATGACTGAGATGAAGTGGCCTTTTCATTTCTCTCTGAATTTGCACCTTTAATGATGTAAGTGCGAACATGTTGAGTCACATAATGTCGGCTGCTCTGTAACAGGCCCCTGCTGCGCTGTAAGACAAACACTGTAAAGTCAGAGAATTCCTGTAGTTCACTGGAACTGGTGGAGGATTTCATTCCCCGGTCCAGTGGGATTGTTAAATCTAACAAACAAAAAAAAAAGATGTGTGTTACTGGCTGCGGACGTGTCAGAGAATTTTACACTTCAATGTCTGCAATTCATTAGCACTGGACCCTAGAAATAACAATGCCTACTTTCTTATTATTCATGTGTCAGGAAAAGAAAACAAAATGCGTGCACTTGCCACACTGTGTGTCCACCTGTATCAATACCTCATGTGAAAAACCTTGATCCTGAAAATAATACTTCCAGGTTAACAAAATAAAGCTCTCTGCAGGCTTTTAGTTCACAGAGAATAATGGTGTGTTTTTAGTTTTGAATTACAGAGCAACTATTATTCTGACCTTGAAAGTCTCTTACTAGAGCTCGTCTTTGCATGTGCTATACAGCCCTCACTGTAAAGGACTGGATCTCCGTGCAGCAGACCACACACACTCTGCAGCTGACCTCAAAACATTTTTAGAGGTGACTTGTTCTATAGAAAGGAGTGTAGTTATAAATTCACATACTGATCCCTCAGAGGGGGGCTAAAGCTCCCTCAGACACCCTAATATTAAACACGTTCATACCACCTTTCTTATGACTGAAATACTTCAAAGGGAAATACCTTGTGGCACTTATGGTGAAAAGGAAACTGAAGCCATGTCAGAAAAGCCATGTTTTAACAAGTGTTTCTGATTCACAGGAGGCCCTGCTGAAGAAGAAATGAAGACAAGTGATGACCTGCAGATTAAAAACTATGATGAATGGACACATCAGGACACGCAACCACCTGTAGGTGATCTATTTTGAGGGAATAATTTTTCCTTTTTTTCTACATGCCTACTTCATGTCTATACCAGCATGCCTCTATCAGACGGCAAATATGGGAGCAACCTCCAAACGGAGCATACCTTCAGCCTCCACAGTTTGCCCATGGCTGAGAACTATGGGAAAAGAACTGTGAGGACTTTGTTCGATTTCAGCCACGCGAATGTGACTGAAAATGCGGACGTCAAGTGGATTCCTCAGTTGTCACTGACCAACCTGCGGAGCATCTCAAAAGTCAAAGTGGTCAGCTTCCTCATGGGGTTGACTCTGACGTTCGTCGTCATGGCCTCCTACATCTTGACGTGGGACAGGAAAGGACTCTTGCTCACCCCCTCGCCCTATCAGCTCAGGCCTGTCGTCGTCCCGACCAGCACAGCTGCAGCAGCAGCAGCAGCAGCTGAAGTTTCCTCTGAAAATAATTTAACAGACATGAAACTTCTGGTGAAGATCATCAGCTCCAAACTGGAATACACACCCAGGAAAGTGCCTGATGAGAAAGATATCGTTGGAACGGACGCTCATGTAAGTCTGTGAAATATTGGTCTGACTCATTTTTGCTGTACGTGAGTGGGCCAACTAAAACAAAAGGTGCTTTTTCATAGTTACGGGCTGTGATTATGCAATGTTCTTGCTTAAAAATATGCTGGCAAGTGATAATTTGATCCAAACTAGAAAAAGCTAATACCCACTGCGAGTGCTTTATTTTTTGTTGACAAAAGTGAATAAGAGGAGACCGGCATTAAACACATGTTTGGTGAAGCCTATAATGACCAGTGTTTGCTGAGACTGACAGAGGTGTTGATTCCACCTAGAGCCGAAGTTCGTAGGGCTGTTAGGTTAATATCAGGTTACATGTCTCGCTAAGTGGTGCTCAGGACCTACTGACTGCTGTTACTATGTGATAATGCTGTAATTCTCTCGTGTTTTGGGATATTCTCATCCTGCTTTTGCACGTTACCTTACATCATTTTGCTGTGTTTATGGCCGAGGCACGAGCAGCTATGACGGTTACACTGTAAAGCACACAGAAACACAAGTGAGTCAGAAAGTTGAATACCAATTAGTGTTATGTGTCAGTGTCAGACACGTGAATATCTCATTGAGTTTTCAAATACTGTGGCTGCAAAATCATGCCATGCGGCCCTAAATTATGGATGATTTGATGCTGAACTGCTTGCGGACAGTGTAAATGACATGAATTCAAAGTAGCTGCTGTTCGCCATCAAAGTACAATCTACCTTCTTTCAGTATCTTGAAAAGGTTGCTGTAGCACCACAAGCTACAATCTTCACAAGGATGACAAATCTTACCTCTGATAGTTTCACCAGAGAAAAACAAGATATCCATCTCCAACTCATGTTCCACCAAAGGGCTGCAGTATTCCCTGATTTCATTTTGTCCCTCTCCGCAGCTGTTCTCTGTAATTCCCCGCCATTTCCTGCCTGGAATCAAGAGCCCTTGCTGGTATGAGGAGTTCTCCGGTGAACTCGGCACTGATCCCTACAAGAGGAACCTTTTCACTCTGCGCTCAAAGAGCTTCAAGACTATGTGCGACAAACTGAGGACAAACTTTTACGAGCACCTGCACCACAGAGGCGGCAAACTGTTTCGTCTGCGCTGCTTGCCGTTCTTCTACATCATCGGCCAGCCAAAGTGCGGCACGACTGACCTGTTCCACAGGCTGCTGCTGCACCCGGAGGTCAAGTTCAACACGATGAAGGAGCCACACTGGTGGACCAGGAAACGCTTTGGTGAGTCATCAGGAGATGGATGGATGATGATGCTGGAGGCTAGTAATAACTGAGGATTGAATTCAGATGGTAGCAAATTCACTGATTTAGAACAGAGATGCAACAATTACTTCAGAAACTGACTGAAAGAAGCAACTAATTTAATAATCAATTAGCTGCTACATTACATTACACACATGCCTGGTTCGATCCAGGGTGGGGGAGCTCTTCTGTGTGGAGTTTGCATGTTCTCCCTGTGTCAGCGTGGGTTTTCTCCGGGTGCTCCAGCTTTCTCCCACAGTCCAAAGACATGCAGGTTAATTGGTGACTCTACATTGTCCGTAGGTGTGAATGTGAGCGTGAATGATTGTCTGTCTCTACATGTCAGCCCTGCGATAGTCTGGTGACCTGTCCAGGGTGTACCCCCGCCTCCAGGCTCCAGCCCCCCCGCGACCCTCAAGAGGATAAGCAGTTAGAAAATGGATGGATGGATAGATCAGGGACTGTAGGCCAGACCAAACAAGGCATTTGTCGATGCCACCTTGTGCTCTAGGGTATTAAATGTGGACATTTTTCACTGTTTTAAGATGATTTATGGGCCAAATGATTCAGTTAGAAAATATGGCAGATTAATGGATGATAAACGTGATCATTAGCTGCCCTACTTTAGAGTAACTTTGATGTAAATTCTGTTTTTTTATGTGGGAAACTTTTATGAACTTGAAGCTTCATCTTGACTCGGACTCCTCTGGTAGATAGATTATGTATCTTCAAAGAAATCAATCAGATTAATTGATACTGTTGCTTAAAGTAAACAAAAACCAATACTGGAGTCCTCAGCGGATGAACCCATCACCTCCTAACACACGTCTAAGCTCAGTGAAATCAATATACATGCTTCTGATAACATATATAAAGAATTAAACAGTCATGACTCCTGACAGTGCTGCAAAGTCTTCAACCATCTTTTTCCATCTTCCATTTAAACTTTTCTTCCAGGCTTTGTAAATGTGAAACCACCAAATACAAAATAAAATTGTTCGGGGTACACGATAATATCAGGATCTGCCAAGATGCTTTTTCTTATTTTGTACAATGCAGGAATATTACATATATTACAAAGCATTCTTTTTCATGTCTCCATCTGCTGTGGGGCCATCATGAAGAGTATGAGTATGCATGCATAATATGATGTTAAATCCACTACAGAGGAGACTTTATGATCACTAAAATTAGATGGAGGAAAAAAGGCATATATAAATATATATCGGCATATCAGATATGCAATATTGTGTATCCTTTTTTTGTTTTTTTAAACTGTACACAGTTTACACTTCAAACATTAAATTCTGATTTACAATTAGGGGTGCTGCAATATACCATTATTGATGATAATCATGATATTTTAAAACATGAAATGTTGATATTGAGTTAATAATACACTCATAACATCATGTAAATATATTATTGCCTCTTAAATCATTTTATGTTTTCTCTGTTTTTAGATTTGTCTCCCTCTCCAAACACCTACAGTTGTATTTTAAGAGCAATTTATTTACCAAAAAACACACTGTAAACAAAGTTAAGTTTAGTTTAGTTTAATTTATTTTGGTCATTTTCCAACTAATAAAACTCAGATATACTGGTAAAACATAAACATTAAGTTAATGCTTTTTTAGCATAAGAAAAAACACAAACAAAAAGTAAACAAAAACAAAACAGGACTGAAAACGTGCACCCTTAAAATTGTACAGAGTAATAAGGAACTGACTCACACAAGATACATTTGACTTAAGGCATTTTTAATTTAATTTAATTTAATTTTTATTTCATTTTATTTTTTATCTTATTTAATATTATTTTATTTTATTTTTGTATTTATTCTATTTCATCTTATTTTATTTATTTATTTATGTCAAATTTTCTAAAGATACCACGACCATTTTGTTATTTTGAATTATTTTGGCCACAATAACAGAGTAGTGAAAATCTGACATCCTGCTCGCCATGTTAAAAATTTACAATCAAAATAAAATCATGAGAATACATATTTCATAACAATAGGTTCTTATTCAACTGCATCCACATTTCCAAATGCAGAGATAAACTGCCAGCCTGCAGGCAAGAAAACTAACCTACCACCACTGACTATAAGTGAAGACCCTGTGCAGCTGCTTCACAATAAAATGCTGCACTAATTGTCGTCCCTGGAGAGCTTTTACTGTGAGGCGCTTGCAGACAGCACTGTAAAGCATATGTAAATTGCTTTAAAAAAAATATATTGTAACTATTCTCTCTCTTTGTTATTTGTCTGTCTCTATTTGGATATTCTGTATGTTTGTTGTTTTTGCATGTAAGTACTTGACATGAGCAAAAGACTTCTGATTATCCTCCACTCACCGAGGCTCTTAAATCAACCTGATTCAAAACTTATACAATCCATTAAATGAGTTTTATGGAGAAGAAGTCTATTAAAGTGTACATAATGAGTGATTATTTTGGTGTTCCTCGGGTGCAGGTTATATCCGTTTCAAAGATGGCTTCCACGAAAGTTTTCCTGTGGAAGATTACTTGGATCTGTTTGACTTGGCTGCTCACAACATCCAAGAAGGAATCAGTGGAAATTCATCTGGAGACCACCGCGCACTCATAACAGGTGAACACATGTGAAAGTGTTTGTGTGTGAGAGTATGGCTTTGGTATTGTTACCGTCTATTGTGCATCAGATGGAACAATCTGTCGCCTTCATAGTTTTCGTTTGACGTTTTCCGAGGACCTTTTGAACAGAATTGGATTCAGAGCACGATTCAAATTACAGGTCTCTTTTGTCTCCCTTTTCCTTTATTGTCTGGCTTTGCTGCTCTTTCTGAGTGGATTTCCCACAAGTGGCTGTGACCTCAGGAGCACTGCAGCGGTGCTCACATATTCTAGATATTCTGCGGTCTGGGGGAAACAGCAGAGTGTCTTTAGTAGTATACACAGAATCTCAAACACCTCTGGGTGCTGTCACAACCACCTCTATTCACTCTCCATGCATCTGTGATTATAAATAAATGAGGCCGACTCAAACTTTGGGCTCGGCCCTGAGAGACAGCAGAGAATAAACAATGACTTACAAAAATTACATTTTCAGAGTGAGGTAGCGTTGATCTTTTGAAGGGCAATCCTTAATATTAAGATGGTTTTGCAGGTTTCCTCTGATGAATATGTGCTGCTTGGATTTGCTTCCTGAGCAAACTCCTTATTTGGATATTTCTTTCCATTGTTGCTGATAATAAATGACACTGTTCATTTGTTAAACTAAAACATTGCAGCTGCACTGTCACAAATTCCTTCACACATAGATTTGGAGGACATACTGTTCCCAGATAAGGAAAGCATTTGCAACATCTCTTGCATATTTCTGCAAAGTTCAGCTCAACTTTTGCCCCATTATGAGTGTCTGCACTCGTACTCGCTGCATTTTAAATGAACTGTTGTTACCCAAGGTGATGCTCAGACTGTCAATGTCTTGACAGGTGAAGCCAGTGCATCCACTATGTGGGACAACCAAGCCTGGAGCTATCTTCACGGATACAGGGAAGAGACACAGCCTCCGTTCCTGGCTCAGGACTTCATCCACACAGTCCAGCCCGGTGCCAAAATCATCATCATGCTCAGAGATCCAGTGGAGAGGTACTGTTCAGTTTGGCATCCTTCTAAAAAAGGTTTTCCGGCTGAGCATATTTATTTTAAATCATAACTCTGATTAATCGTCCAGCTAAATGTCCTCTAAAAGATCCAGCTGGCTGACAACGTTTCTTTTTGTTCCCAGACTTTACTCTGACTACCTGTACTTCAAGATGGCCAATAAGTCAGCTGAGGACTTCCATCAGAAGGTCGTAGACTCCGTGCAGCTGTTTCAGTCCTGCCTGTCTGAGAGGTCACTTCGCTCCTGCGCCTACGACACCGGCCTCTCCAACGCCATGCCGGTTAGCTGACATGATTGTCTCACTTTTATTCTTACTAATTGCAGCTTTCTTATTTGAGACTTTCAACCTGATTCTGTGCAGCAGAGAAAAACACAGCCAACTAGCCGCCCAGAGTCACTTCAAACCCTTCAGCATATATCCTATCAGGCAGCGCTCCCCGAGGAGTAAGCTGAGTTATGAGCTCTGTCGGATGTCACCCATAATCACAACATGTCGGTGACAGCACTGTTATCCAGGGAGATTTACTACAGTAAAAGCAGCAATCGGCTCGACCAGAAAGCACTGGAACAAAAACAGAATCCCAAATCTAACAAAAACACTCAGGAAAACACCATTAGGCTCTTTTTGTTTGTTTACACAACAAATCTGTTTGTGCCACTCTGCCTGTGACTCACAGCGCTGCTATGTTAGGTTCAGCAGGTGGTGCTGCACTGTGGTGCCCTCTAGAGGACTCTGAGCATCTGTGCATCTGGATTAAATGGGAAAACGTCTCTGTTAATTCTACCATTTGACAAACAGGATGACTTTATGTGTGACTCAGACATTGAAGGCACAATCAATACAATTACTGCTGCAAGTGTGGATCACAATTATAAGTATTTTCACTTCAACATCCATGCACATTTAATGATGCTTTTCATACAAAGTCATGAGCCAACACTTTCAGTCTCTACATGTATCAGTTGTGTTGTGGCTGCTTTGACAGCTCATATATCAAAGTATTGATCGCAGAGCTCGTTTATAGCTCAACGGTTTCTGCTGACATTTAACCGGATATGTTCCATCCTGGTAACAGTGTTTGTTCCTCTGATTAAGCTACTTTAAAGTGGAAAAACGGAGAAGAATAGTTAAAGAGTTCTTGCTTTATTCTATATTTTTATTATTGTTGGCAAACTCCATGGAAGAGAACAACACCAACAGCGCACTTTCAATTTCCCTGCCCTGTCTGTGGCACTCAGCTCAAAGAAAATTTTTTCCACTGCAAATATAAATCTTTAACGATATACTGTGCAGGATCTTCTTAAAAAACAATGTATACTGGCGCCCGGTGACTTAGTGGGTAGAGCAGGCGTTCCATATATGAAGGCAATGTTGTCATCACAGCAGCCACAGGCTCAACTCTAGCCTGCTGCCCCCTGTCGCATGCCATCTCCCCCTTCACACCCAAACTGTCCTGTCCTGAGTTGAATTGAATCTGAGGAAGAAGAAGAAGATATACTTTATAAGTCCCAAAATGCAAACGCATGCACAAACAGGATCTATACATGTGTAACCCTCTTTTCTTGGTTGCTGGTGTTCCCCAGTTCTTCCAGGCTGTGGCTAATAAGCAGGCTACAACATTTCCTTCTTCCTCTTCGTTTAATTTGTACCACACGGCACAACAGTGCTAACACATCCTTGCGTAGGGGTACAGCAACTTCTCTTCACTGTTAAGCACGAGGCACTCGCTCTGTCTTGAGTCTCACTCACACCTGTCCCCACAAAACAAGGGCAGGTAGGAACCAATTCGCTCATAATCAAGGGAACGCGGGGACTCCACTTAGCCCTTTGAAACCTCAGCACATAGGCTTGGTTTCTTTCAGGAGGTTACTCCAAAAAAAATTAGCAAGAAATTAGTAAAAAAGAGAAAATTAAAAACAAGAAAATTAGTTTTAAAAAAAAGTAAGAAAGAAAGAAACTTGGAAAGAGTGCTTAAAAAATAATTCCAATTCTGTACCATGAATTATAAATATAATAATAATAATAATAATAATTAGAAATATAGGTTTCACTAGCTTTTTCTTTTTTCCTCTTCATTTTTAAAAAATAATTTCCTTTTTTTATGTATTTATTTTTTATTTGAATTTTTTTTTTGCAATTTGAGTGACTTTTTTTTATTTTTATTTTTTTTTTTTTACCAAATTTGCCCTTTTCCCATGTTTTATAAATAATCTGCACCTGTTTGCTCAGGGTTCAAATGTTTAAATATTTGTGAAAGGTGTCTGAAAGCAGCACAAGCAAAGTGACGTCTCTCCAGGTTTCAAAGGGTTAAACACAGCACATGAAAATACAAATGAAACAACATACAAAGTGCTATAAATGACAATGAAATAAAAACTACAACTAATAAATGACAGTAACTGAAGTTATAAAAATAGCCTAAGACTTAATGTGTGCAGTAATTATGGTTACACAGGCATTAAATGGAGAGATGTTAGAGTGAGGGGCTGCCCATGGACAGGCACCCAGGGCAGTTTGGGGTTCAGTGTCTTGCTCACGGCATCTAGGCAGTGCCGCCCTGGGGTTTGCTTTTACTTTCATGCTCGCTAGCATTGTGTGTACGAACAATAACCAACAATCCTGCATAATATACCTTAAAAAGTTTATCAGAAATAAATACTTTAATTTTTTTTTTTTTCTTAAAGGATATATCATTTACTGTATAAGATGGCCACCGTGCATTTTAGCAAACTTTAACAGGAGCGAACACTACATTGTTGGTAACTTTGCAAGTATTTACAGCAGCAGAACAATGTATGAGTCAACTCAGAATAAACTACCCATGTGCCAGTGTTCATCATAATGAAGGAACGCGTCACCCAGAGCAACAGAGTGTCTCATTAATGTGTTTTTAATAGTTGTTTGACAATGATGGAGCTTCATGGCACAGAGCTACAAGCTACAGAGACAATACTACAAATCAGTTTATTGTGCTTCTGTCTTTTTGATGGAAAAAATCACCAGCTTTATTCTTTAAAGTCGATTTCCATGTATTGTTTGCATTATTTTGTCTACCACCTGCACGTCTGTTGTTAACTTATTCTCACTACAGGACACTTTTTGTTCAACAGTTGACAAAACAATCTCATCACACAAGGAACTTATGTTGTCGATGTATTTTGATCTTAACCCCACAGGTGAGGCTCAATTTGGGGATGTACATCGTCTTCTTGCTGGACTGGCTGACAGTTTTCCACAGGGAGCAGATCCTCGTTCTCCGACTGGAGGACTATGCAGCCAACCTTAAAGTGACGATCAAGAAAATATTTGATTTCCTGAGTGTAGGTGGGTATCCAAAAAGTGCCCTCATCTTACCATCTTTTTATTTATGTTGTTGTTTCTGCCTCTAGCCTTCACTTCTGTATTGCTAAGGACTCTGACATCCTCCCTGCAGGTCCTCTGTCGGAGCAGGTGGAGGCGGCACTGACCAAACGGCCCATGTCTAACACCCGGCGGACAGCAGACAGAAACCTGGGTCCTATGCTTCCAGCCACCAGAGACCTCCTCAGGGAATTTCACCAGCCCTTCAATCATAAACTGGCCAGTGTGCTGGACTACAAGGCGTTCCTGTGGAGTAACACCTGAAGGGACACGAGCATGTGGACGGGTGTGAATAAACATCCAGAGCAAGAAGCTAAAGCAGGGATCATGCCTGTTGACAGAAACCGATGTACAATGTGGGAGAACAGTGGGACAATGAGAGAACTCATGCCTAGGTGTACAGATGTATGTGGACTTAGATGAAGGGCTGAGTAACTGTATGGGTGTTGTTTGTGATATTTATTTGCTCTTGAAATAATGTGAGTGACTCATTGAGTCCAGATGATAATAAAATAAGCTGAATTTGTGTTTTAATTTGATGCTTTTACAGTGTTGAAAAGCCATTTTTCAGCAGCAAAATGCACCATACGTTTATTAATCTGCACCTCTGGATAAAGCTCTCACTCCATTTGTGGCCTAATAGGGTGCAATCCCCTGTGCTATTTTTTATCTTCCATTTCCACTGAATATTCGATGGAAACATGCACAAAAACTAGTTTAAACTTGTAACATTAGATTTCAGAGGATCTGAGAGAGTCAGCAGTCCACACATGAAAGAGAAACATATCATCATAGTGATTTTACAGCACTGGTTTGTGTACAAAGCGGGTCATCAAGGAACATTTTGAGATATTTTAATACCAGCAGCCCAAACCTCAAATACCTCACTGACCCAATACTGTAGACATGTTCTGGAAAATAACCACAAGAGGGCACTAAAAGACAAATCCTGGCTCCAGTAGCAGCCAAACACTCCACAGACCTGCTGTGATATCTCACAGCATCACATGTAGGATACAATGCAGATCAATACAGCCAGAGTTGTTTAAAGCTCCCTGTACAGAATTATAAATTAAAGGTTCAGTGTGCAGGATTTAGGGGCATCTATTGGCAGAAATGACAGATGGAATTCACAGCTGTTTTTATTAAAAGGAATCATGTTTTGTTACCTTACAATGAGCCGGGCCGCATACAGTCTGATTTGATTGCAGGTGGGCTGGACCAGTAAAACCATTACATAATATCCTATAAATAACAAACACCACCAAAATGTTCTGCCTTTTTTTGTTTAAATAAGTACATTTTAAAAATGCCAATCCATTTACAGAACAGTTGACAAACAGCCTGTGATGTCTTCAGAAGAATAAATGCAGTTTCAACAATATTTCTCAGTTGTTCCACATTCAGTCAGTCGACTAGTCACTGTCATTACATGTGCATTTCCACTCCTGTGTAGTGATCCTGACATCACCATGCCAAACTAAAGTGAAAGACAAGAAAAGAACTGCTGCTCAGTGTTTAACTTGCACCTTAAACCCGGCCTCCAGGTTGACACCCCTGTCCTATACGCTTTGCACACATGAGAAGTTTTAGTTCTGCAACCTCACCGCTAGATGCCATTAAATACACACTGGACCTTTAACAGCCAATATGCATATCATCAGGTATATCTTTAGGCTGCTCCCTCACTCACATAAAAATGCTGTAAACCAAAAACAGTATAACCAAACCAAAAGGTTGGAATTGAGGGAAGAACCTGATGACCTGACTTCACTGTTCAGACTGAATCAAATTCTGTGAGGTGAACATTATTATTTCTGTTTATAATCAACCCCACATATTTACATATAATAAAATCCCATTGACAAAACATAGAAAATAATCCAATGCGAAAAAAACCATCCAACCCAGTAATTTACCTGCATATCCACGTAGGTACACACAAACACCGTTATCTTATATCTGAAGAAATGTCATAACTGTGCTTAATAAAGTCTCTGGGGGTCTTATTTTGTGTGTGGGAACCTGTTTTTTGAACTGAAACATTTTTGAAGCAAGTAAATTTCAAGCAAAACAAACTTTATCCCCAACCCATAAACTCATTTCTACACATCTCATGATTTTGTCACCTCATGTATGATACGATAATGTCATGTGTCAGGGCTTATTTAAGCTTAAGAGCTGCTATGAGGTCATGAAATGCTGCTGCCATGGAAACCTGTTCAATAATTGTTGGTAATTGCTAAATATATTTGTCAGCTTGACCTCTGGGTCACGACAAAATGGGGACACAAATGCTGGCAAACTGAAATGATTATTGCAATAAAGGAAATGAAATAAGTACATTTGCACGTAAAGTTGCAGTGTGGATGCAGTGTAAGGTGTGACAAAAGGAGGTCACAGGTGCAGGCGGGCAGGAGAACAGTACTGTGATTAAAGTGGAGGAAATAAAAGTATTTTAGCTTCATCTTCTTGCCTGTGGCACACTTCTTGCCTGTGGCACACTTTTTTGTTTGTGTTTCATATAATGAACTTCTTTCTTGCCTTCAGGACTAATCCACTGTCAGAGTTTTGTGTGATACTTTACAGTGAACACCTCTCTTCACTCCTGTCACCATTCACTCCTTATCTGTGCCTCCCTTCATGCCTTGACTACCTATTACATTTAATGCCAATCACATTACAGGTGACATTTCCCCCCACTGTCATTGTCAACATGCACTCTCTGGGGAAAATCAAAGATAAGAGATTGAGGAGGGCTCAGCGCCACAGAATCGCTTTGTCCGGCTCTTTGATTATGTGCATTTACAATGTGATTGGTCTCCTGAGTGACGACAGAGTTCAGGGAGCTGCGGGGAGCTGAAGAGAGGAAAGTAGTCAGGCTGATTGCCCTCTTCATCTGATATTGATGGTAATCCTCTCCAGGATTTTCAAAAGGAGGAAGAAACCGATAAGGTTTCTTTTGACATTCCTTCGTTTTGTCAAGGATGCGAGACATCCTACTGTGCACATGTGGAGTGTGTGACAGTGTGGATGTGTGGATGTACTACAGGAGCTGGAGTGATTGAGAGTGGAGATTGAGAGTCAACTGAGCGTCTATTATTTCTCTTCACACTCAGTTTCTCAGTTTCAAGTCATCACACCCGAGAACTGACGGTAAAAAAAAAAAAAAAAGCATCGTCATTATCTACTGTCCACTGAGCGGCTTCACTGCAGCAGTCCAGTGCTCAGTGCCTTGCTCAACAGCACATTAAGTCCATCATTAAGAGTAAGGTTTGTCTCTCATCACTTCAAAATGTCTTGATGCTCATTGACAGCTGAGATTCAACAAATTTAACGTCCAAAATAAAAACTGTTTCATCGACACAACTCAGTAGAAAATGATGGAAACTTTACATTTGTTGTGGCAGTCCAACTTGGGACCCAAATACAAACACAGGAAACATGGAGTGGTTAGAGGCAGTTTATCGTAGTTTGAAGATTTGGGGCTGAAGGCTTGAATGAAGTGATGTCTAAGTAGAGCTGGCAGAGTAAGTGGAGACAGAGAAGTCCAAATGCAGAGGCAGAAGACGAGAACAAGGCAGGACGTGGCGGGTTATGGTTGAAGCAGGCGTGAGAAAAGAAGGAAAAAAAACATGACGGAGATGGGTTTTCTTTTTCAAGGGCGTATACAGAAAATGGCACTGTTTCTAATTAAATGAGAGTTCTTTTTTGAACACACGCATATTTTCAAGGCGGCCGATTCTCCACCCAACACATTGTTGGAGGACCCACTCTCTCTATGGGCCCCCACCTCACAGGTCCCAGTGTGATCAGTGTGCCATAAAAACAGTTGTCTTCAACAAACATTTCAACTCAGAGGAGAAAAGCGCCCCATGTTGTCTCTACATTTTTACCGTTGGCATTTTGCGGGCCTTCTTTGGTGGTCACAACAACAAGTGGTGGTGCTCAGTTGCTCAGCAAGACCAATGGACTCCCTGGAGTCAGTATTCATTTTTGTTGTGCTCAGCAGACGATTGACAGCAGGTTTTCAAACTGCCCCCAAGTAATCTTAAAATATGCCTGGAACGGCCATCATGGAGGCGAAGCTCTTGGACCAACTGGTGGTATCCCCATGATCCACCCTCTTTTTTAGGGTCTCATGTACCCACACAGATCTCCGGTTCCCTGTGCCCAACAAACTATTTACTGACAGCCTCTCACCTTCAACCAGAGCTACAGCAAGTACCCTCTGCCTATCCATTTTAGGAACTACTGTAGATACTAACTACTGTGAAATAACTAAAATACGGATGATAACAAATGGTAGAATGATTACACAGGATGGTATGGGTAAGGACATGATGGCGTGGTTGTCTGACAACAATAAAAAAGGTGCAGCAAGCGTTTTTTTACTGGTGGCATTCAATTTGAAAAAGAAAAGGCAGTGCGATGCCTCACAATTTGTGTTCAAATTTGTTTATTAGGATAAGGCCCCTTGGGATATGCCATTTGTTTTCGAGGGGGTCCCAACGTTTATCACAATCATAAAAAAAAACAGAGGAATTTATTGCCAGGATAATGAATGTGGCAGGAGGGGACAATCCAGGGGATGGAAGCTGAGGGGAATGGGTTGACAGCAGGGAGGCAAACTAGGTTGGAGGAGTTTGGCTGGTTAGGAGTGTGGCAGATGTACAAACAGGCAGGCAGGTAGGCAGTGGTCCTGCTATGACACAGGAAAAACACATGGTAAAAAAGTTACCACAGTGGTAGACTCAACGATCTGCGGAGGACCGGAGAGGAGAGCTGTAGCGCTGATTACTGGATGGTTCTCAGGTGAGCGGCAGAGAGCAGGTGAGTTGAATGAATGCAATCAGGAACCAAGGGGAGTGAGGGAGGTGCCACGTTCACGGCACAGTACACATGATTGAAATAATTCCATTTAAATATAAGCTGAAGCTTGTAAATGTGTCTTCTTACATTTAGAGATGGCCGTTTGAGTGCACCATGCATTGTACAATGATGAGTGAGAAAAGGACATCCAAGGACAAATCTGCAGAGTCTATTAGATACGGTGTTAAGTGGAACAAGATCTGATTTAAATGCTTTCTAATAGTCAACATCACAATAGTTCAAACCACTGTCTTTGTGATCAGGGCCTGAGGGAGCAGGAGGAAACAGCTGGCAACCAACCGAGTTTACAGGAAGTCAGTGCAAGTCCCGGCAAAGAACTAGTTCCAGCACACAACCACAACTTTTTACACACAAACAAGATATCACATGTTAATTGTTGAGGTTTGGCCTTTGATGTCATGTTCTTCTATGGGACAGACAGCAGTGAGCTCACTTTTGAACGGTAAATATTAAAATAATCCGTACACAGGTACATTTACAACTCTTACAACTGAAAGCGTAATTAGACAAGTTTTTCTGTGTGTTTTTTTTTTTTTTTTTGAAGGGAAAGCTTTGTGTTAGTTTCATGGACTGCAGATAAATTAGCAACTATCTGGTGCAATGCATCTCTTATGTAGCTACATGAGATTAATGTAGGCTATTTGTGAATACTCCCTGACACTGGACAATGATGATAAATGATGGGTTTCAGTTAAACATTTTATGTATTTAAACTATGAATGTGACAATAAGAGCACGTGTGTGTCTGTGAGAACAATAAAAATTTAAAAGACAATGTATGAAGGCTCTTACATCACAGAAAATAATAAATTTGGCATTAAGGAAGAACAATTTTATTTAACAGAGATCATATTCCAGCATCAGGACAGCAGATCAAAGGTGGGGCTATGAAATGGTTAAAAAAAGACAACAAGAAAACAGGAACAATTTAAAAAAGAGGCATATCTGGTGTAAAGTACGTTGGCTTGATTACAATATGAAGATATATAAAATCTCAGTATAATATAGGCATGAGGCAAAATAAACAATAAACACTAATTGGATGGTAGAAATCTGTCCTCTGCTATGCACATCAACCAAAACGGCTGTGGGAGACAGAAAGGAGGGTAGTAATCTAGCATCCAAGCATGCACTAAAATCTTAATGTCTATATATTCATCAGTGGCAACAAAATATCATGCAGTGTCAATTACTGTAAGTATACACACCACTACAAAGTATTCATCGACACGTGTGCACAGTTATTAGGCAAGTTGTATTTTTGAGGATTAATTTTTATTATTGAACAACTGCAGTGCTCATAGTCAATCCGAAATGTTAATTGAATATTTAAGAAAGTAAAAGTGAGGTTTTGGCTTTCTTAGGAGAATATCTTTATGTGCACAATTATTGGGCAACTATTAGTGTGCATAATTATTATGCAACTAAATGAAAAATGAAAATTTTCCAAATTCACTTGTTGATTTTCATTCTCGAAGTAAGAATAATATACAAACAACTCAAAATTTACACTCTCTGATAAAAGAAAAGCAAGACAAGCAGATGATGACACATGCTTTCAAATCAAAAAGTGACTCATCGAAGGGTGGTCACTTTGTTCCCATCCCTGGAGCTGGAAAAGGCATAGCTTTAGGAACAGCAAACCCTGCAAGAAGAAAACATGACACACATGCACAACTAAGAAAAGGAACAGCCACAAAATAATTTGCTGCTCATGCAATTTCTAGCTACGTCTTTTGACAGCAGAAACTTCACAGGGCTCTTTCAGGATCACCTAAACAACACAATTTAAAATAATTAAACTTACCTTCTTATGGAACAGTTGAGAAAACTAATAAAAGCTAACACATCCTATTAATGTTATGATGATAAAATCTAAATAAAACCCGTTAGTAATCATCCCAACTATATGTGATTTGTCTGTGATTCATTAATCAAACAGGAACACCACAAATGTCAGGTGCTAAACGGTGCTAAACTTCCACAGCTGGCGACGTCGAGCTAACGAACTAGCAGGCAATGGCTGAAAATTAAAAAAAAAACATAATTACATTGTGAACATACAAAAAAACCTGATATCTACTTAATAAAGGACCTCCGATATAATAAACACACATAATGACTTAAAATTGGTCGATATTTCATCACCTTACCTCAGGAGTTTCTCGCCTTTGAAATAAACGGGGTCCGACGCCACGGGAGGAATGTTTGGGACTATAGAGGGCTCCATATCTGGAAGGTCTGTCCGCCATGTCTTACAGCGGAGTCCTATGGGAGTGTCGCCACTCTGTTCTTATCTATTGCTCTGATCCAGACTAGCTGTGTCCATGTATAGCTTAATGTTAGGCTAAACTGATCTGGTGCTGACTGCCAACACATTCTCACTGCAACCTTGTCACAAATCAGCTTTTGCATATGGACTTTCTACGTCCACATACGAGGTGCAAGGTACCCTGGGTGCATTGGTTGTTGACTCTATGACACTATGTCAAGTTCTGCCTGTTACATGCATTGTCTTCTTTCAAAATACACCTCCATTTTCACAGGAAATGTAACATTTACATACAGCCTCTTTCAAAATAAATGCACTACATCGTTTTTTGCTTCAACAACATACACACATTGTTAGGTTTAAGCAACAAAAGCATGTGGTTAGCACAGGGTTTGTCTTTAGAATCTTACAGGATGTGAACACCGCTCTTTCCAATGAAAGCCTGTGTTTGTTGGACCCATCCACCACCCCTCCTGCTGGTCCTATTGGACTTTTGACACCTTAACTTTCGTCCTTGTCCCGCTGCATTTCCCCGTGACGCTGCTGTGCAACCAGCCGTGTATCATGCCGACGTCACTGCCCAAGTGCCGGATTTTCGACGACTTTAGAGTGAGACCGGTCTAACTCTTGAACACAGAGTCACTTCAGAGTATTTCCCAAAATGTCAAAGGTTTCTGTCTGTGTTGATTGTTTTGATAATCATCTTATACTTCCTTTTGAAGTGGATGCAATGACAAAGTGTCAGTGGCTGACATATAAAATGACATTAGATCTTGTCTCCTGACACATATCAGGTTCAACTCACAGAGAACTGGTGCAGTTCTGTGCTCTGCTCTGCTCTCATGGTGAAAGTAAAAGCAAAGTTTTATAGAATTTGGCTGGCCTTTAGATTTGAACAGAGCGAACTGTAATAGAAATAACAAGGGAAAAGAACTTTGTGAAAAGCTTTATAATTGGCTGAAAGCTGGTGTTGTCTGGGTTGTTGTCAGGGATTATCTGCAGGTCTACATCAGTGCTGAGTAAAAAACTCACCCATTTATCAACAGATTTGTCCGAGCAAATCATGCTGTTGTCCATTTCACTTTTGCTCCTTAATTGCTCCTCAATCGTTACTTTGTCTGTGTTCCTCAATGAAAGCTGTAAGTGACAGTTTATAAAGTCAGTTATAGTGTCTGGTGGCTGGCACGGTACTAAAACTGTAAAAATTACGTTGTTGCTGACGATGGTGTTAAAAATAGAAAGTGATTAAAAAAATACAACAATGTTCAATTTGCGCAAAAAGGTAGTTTGAGGCAAACACATTAACGTCCACTATCGAGCATCATGCTGTTCTGAGAACAGCAAATTGCAGACATCTGGCTCTCTGAATCAGACAGTACTCAGCCCAATTAATCCAATTATATGACGGTTCATCTCTTCTCTCATCAGACAGAGAATCAGACCAGATTCTGAATCATTCTCATAATTGTAACATTCTGAGATTCGCATGGTAATTTCTTATAATAGGTCCATGATTATGACTTATTGTTACATTTTTGGCAGAAGGTTACCATTTAAGGAACGCCAATTTCCATGCTCATATTAGTCAGAGAAGTGTCAGAGATGTGTCATGTGGAATAAGGGCTGAATATCCTGCTGATGTCAAAATGGATCACCGTATGAACAAAGAACGCAGAATACCTACAGGGAGCGTTTGTGCCAGCTGTTGGAGATGAACAACACACTTAGGTTCACTGAGGAGTGTTTTGCTGGTGCTGGTTTGGGTGTGGAGTGTGTGCCAGTGTGTGCTTATGCATGACAACAAGGTGCCACGTTTACACTGCCAACTAAAAAGCTAACAGTATCAAACATTCACACACAGAAAGAAATTTATATTAAATCTTATTGTTATTATTTTTATTAGTTCATTTATCTATTTATTTTTACAAAACATCACATTTCTTTTAACTCTCCAAAAGTAATCACATTCATGACTAATCACAAGAACAAGACACAGTAGGAGGACACGAGCAAAAGGAGGGAAATGGAGACAAGAATGGCGCAAACAAGACTAATTCAGAACAGGTGTGAAGGGACGACTCTGAGAACAGAGAGGGACTAACGAGACAGATGTGACATAAAACAGACGGGAAAACACACAAGGACAGGAAGTAAAACCAGACACGACACACAAGGAGAGCATCTGTAAAAATTAAACAAGGGACACAAACAGAAAACTTGAAAACAAAGTCCATAGGATAACAAGATAAAAGCAAAAACCCAGGATCATGACAGACAGTCATCATCAAACACTTGGTCAGTGGCGCCGTGTGTGTGTGGCATTGTGTCTTTCCTAAAGAAACTTCCATTTTCACAGGAAATCGAGTTTTAGCTGATTAAGTGTATATAGTCTCTTTTCAAAATAAACTGATGCAGGATGCAGGTAAAATAGTTGGTCTGTATGTGTACTTCCTCAGGTTTAGGCAACAAAAGCATGAGGTTAGGTTTAAAAAAAAAAAATTGTTCTATTGATTTTTGGGCAACAACGTCGAACCAAAATGTTAACACCTCAGGTGGATTAGAGGAACCAGACATGAATTGACGCTGTTCTCAGGCAGCATTTTTCAGTCCACTGATACTATAGTAATGATTAAGGCTCAATTCAGTCAATATGAATGTCATTTAACTCGACACACAGCGGCCTGCTTGTCAATACAAATTAATGCAGGCCAGCCAAACACTGTTAAAGCTAACACAACTTTGTTTGAATTCTCAGTGGAGACCCCAGAGTTTCCAAAGGTGACAGATTTGAATCTGAATTCTGCAGAGTAATGACGTATAAATGATGCACAACACAGAGAGAATATTTCTTTGATGCATTGTGCCTCCAAAAATCAGCGTAAACATCGTATAGCTTAGACGATACAGAATATGTCTGAGATGACAAACAAACAAAATGGAATCTCTGCATGTTAAAGGACAAAACATTACACCAAATGCAAATATTACATCCAAAGGATTTTTATTTGAATGCAGGGAAACAGTAAATTAATCAGATGTAAAAATCACTATGTCATGGTGTCCCAGGAGTCGCTCTATATATGGAACAGCTCCAGGATTATCAGCACAGTCTGTCTCTGTGGCGCTCATATAAAGAGACTGGCTCACAAATTAATAACTCAGCTTATAGAAGTATTATGTAAATGATATTTTTTTTCCAGGGGGATTTTCATCTTTGATTGACACAGCACAGAACACAAACATCTAACCCCCTGTTGAACCGGCCATGTGTTACAGAGCAGGCCTGTGTCCCGACCGTGTGCATTGGCTGTGTTTCCCCATGGCCACCCATCAGCGGCAGCAACAACAGTCAGCTACATCTAAAGGCGGCGTGTCTCGTTTCATGCTCGCGGAGACAAACAGAGTGAAAGAATGATAGAGATAAATCTCTGTGTACTGCTGGGCCCGAGCAGAGGCAATCAGTCATGGTTGAACTGTGCTATGACTTCAATTTCAGTGAGAGGAAACTCATCCTGCTATCTCATTTGATTGCACAATAGAGAGGCCCACTGCTAGGACTCTGTTTATTTCATCCCGGTAAAATGGAGAAAGGCAACATTCTTGCGATTGTTCTACCAAGGAAATACACACATGCTGCTCTGTGAGAATGACAATGACACTCAGGCAGGACTTTATTTGTTATATTTTATTATTACAATAAAAAACAAGCACAAAAAGCAAAACTACAGTAACACAAACAGATCAAATTAATACAGAGGCAGGAACAAGGAGCCAAAAGGTGTTTCACCATACTGTGCTGATGGCATTAATAAAATGCCTCAGTCAAAATAAAAATGTGTGTGTGATGGCAGGGTTTGAATGTGTACAAGAGCACAGAAGTTTGGTTCCGTTAACCTTTTTAAAATCAGATTTTCATCGTAAAGTTTCCTGAAGTCAGGAGGAAAAACTTTTCATCACTGTACGACAACATCGCATTTATATTCTGTATCTTTTTGCTCCGATATTTTATTGAAACTGCATTATGTTTACACTGAACGACCCAAGATACCATGCTTTTAGGACATTAGACATTAAACCATTCTAAATTTTGTCCTCAAAATCATCACTTTTTGCTTGAATTCAGCCTAAAACTTCCTGGTATATTTGGAAACTTTGGAACTGAGATGAGAATTTAGAGGCAGGTGGTGTTTGTGCTCATGAACCAGTCACAGATGCCGATGAGTCTGTGATCGTGAGTCTCCTACAGCCTGTGGAGCAAGATCATGGCCCAGTCCTTGATGAATCTGTTAACTTGTGTCTTTCCTCCAAATAAATGTGGCTAAAACCAGATAAATGTTTATTGATTTTTGGAGGAGGCGTCTTCCCGCTGGTCCTGTTCTGAGTTTGAAGGGTGAGCCAGTGGCAGCAGTGTGGTAATATCCCAGCGAACATGGAACGACAGAGAGACGTTCAGATCATGCTTGTATAACTTTGTTTGCATGTTCTCCCTGTGTCAGTGTGGGTTTTCTCCAGGTACTCCGGCTTCCTCCCACAGTCCAAAGACATGCAGGTTAATTGGTGACTCTAAATCGTCTGTAGGTGTGAATGTGAGTGTGAATGGTTGTCTGTCTCTATGTGTCAGCCCTGTGATAGTCTGGTGACCTGTCCAGGGTGTACCCTGCCTTTTTCCCAATGTCAGCTTGGAAAGGCTCCAACCCCCCTGCAACACCCATGAGGATAAGTGATTATGAACATTTTTGTACATCTGGTGGACGTGTAAGTCACGTCTGACTCTGGCTGCTTTTGGACAACTGCGGACGTACAAGACAGGTTCTTTAACTCATCTTTTACTGAGTCTGTTCTGTAGTAAGAGCCATCTCAAAGGCACAGACTGTTATTTTACGTGTCAAGTTCCAGATGTTTCAATCAGGGTGAAGGTTTAGTCTCCCCAAAGGTAACACTTATACAGATTAAACTTTGTTCCATCTGCTAATGTTTTCTGAAATCAAATTATAACCCTGGATGTCATTGTGTCTTCTTTTCCCATGATTTACGGTGTCATCGTAGGAGATATGGATCTTATGCTGTGCTGTGTACTGTGTTAGATTTTGGTGGTCAAAGGTCAAAGCCACAACCTTGCGTCCATCTCATTCTTGTGAACACAATATCTCAAGAAGGCCTCAAGGGAGTGTCCTCAAATTTGGTACAAACATCTCCTTGAACTCAAAAATGAAATTTTGTGGTCAAAGTTCAAAGGTCACTGTTTTTGGCCATAAATGTGGAATTCATACAAAAACACAATTTCACACAATGTCCAATAGGATTTAATGAAGTGATGACATTTTGTATCCAAAAGGTCAAAGGTCGACTTCACTGTGACATCATAATTTTCTTAGGAACAGAAGGGGAGACATTTGGTCGGATACTGATTTGGTGAAACTAATCTTGGGTGTCTTGCTCAGAACTTCAGTGCTGCCAGTGTGTGTGTGTGTGTGTGTGTGTGTGTGTGTGTGTGTCTGTGTGTGTGCGTGTGTGAGAAGCATCCATGTTTGTTAATGCAAAAACAAAACCCACTTTGATGCTGTTTAACATTCCTATTTACCAAAAGTTGTTTTCTGCTCTGTGTGATTCAGTGTTAATTGTTTCACATTGGCCTCTCACTTCTTTTTTCACAAGTTTTCTCTCCTAATAAAGCACTGTCAGTTAAGGCGACTGGTTACAACTGAGCTGAGAAATTTAACCTTTTGGTGCGTCATTGTTTCTCCATGGCAGTGTTACTAAGAATTACACACATGCTACACTGCATGCCTGCCTATGCATAGTGATGATAATGTGATGTTCACAGGAACACAGAAAAACCTGAGCCTGATTTTAATTAAAGGTGGACGCTGTATGTGTTAACGTGTTTTGACAATATGCCACTCAATGACAGATAGATGACATGTGTTGTCATCAGAGGGCTAATTAGTGACTGAAAATAGTCCCTTATAAGGACATAAGATAATATTAGCACACCTTAAGAATAGTAAGGTAACCAGGTAACAAAACACCAAGACCTCTGCATGACGCACATGCATGAAGTTCAGTCTTTTTCACTTTAACTCCAAAAATAGATGTTCAAATGATCAACTTTCTTCACACACACTCACATACACACACGTTTCTAAAAGTTACATGGCCCCGAAACCATGGCAACGCAGGTAATGTTTAATTCTTTGGTGTTGTGGCAGGCTTGAACTTTTCTTGTCTGCCATATGTGTGTGTGTGTGTGTGTGTGTGCGTGTGTGCGTGTGTGTGTGTGTGTGTGTGTGTGTGTGTGTGTGTGTGTGTGTGTGTGTGTCTGCAATCTGCATCTGTCATCCGCGCTGATTTACCTCTGACTCATTCTCCTGATTCGTCCCAAGTAGTAATTAATTTTAATTTTAAAATGCAATGATAGTCGATTTTGTGATGTGGGAATGTGACAAATTGTGACTCAGATTTCTATGAAATATTAATCTATTTTGTTGTTTTTATTATGTCACTTTTGCATTTACATTTTGGCATTTGCTAACGACACAGTTATCGAATCTGAATGTATCACTTTTTATGTTCAGGATAATAACTGAAGAATATTAAAATGTCCCTGGAGATCCTGTGCACGTAAACAGCTTCTAATATCCCGAGCCTTACTTTTAAAAAATCTTACACAGAAATATGTGCGGTACGTATCTTTTTTGCCTTGTGGTTAACAAGCACATCAGATCAGCTGTGATCTTAATGCATATCTTCATTTCTCTCTCCTTATTAGGGATGCTGCCGGTGAACCAGTGGAAATGAGTCTGGACCGTTCGTAGGTCACATCAGGTGATGATGTTTCCTATCTGTCAGGTTTAATGTCATGCCAGTCCTGTTAGCCCCTTTCCCCTTTAGTCGTCTCTCCACACGTCTCCACAAACACACACATATTCACACATGCCTGCAAATGGATGTCCACTGCTGTGTGTGAGGATGTTTCCTGTTGTAATTGAGTGAAGGCTCACTGATGTGTGCTTACATTAGAGAGTATGTACATCTGAAGACACACACACACACACACACACACACACACACACACACACACACACACACACACACACACACACACACACACACACACACACACACACACACACACACACACACACACGTCACCAAACTCACCTCCTTGTTTTGGTTGTAAAGATGCTGACATGTGCCACACGAACATCTCACATTTACCAACAAAAAACTATTGCCTAAAACCGTGCAAAGCGATTCCTTGATATTCTGCACCAAAGTGGGAGTAAACATTTTTGGAACACAAACACGCAAAACACACCTGGAGAACATCTGTCATGTGCTGACAACCAACCTGCTCTCACTCCGAAGTCGTTGAAATCCAACGCTCAGGCAGTGACTTGCAGCGTCAGACACTGATGAAAAACCTGTCCTTTAACGTTGGCATGATACGTGGGTGGTTGCTGTTGTAGTTTAATGGCACTCAGCAGCATTCGGGGGAAACACGAACAGAGGTTAAGATGCCGAAAGTCCAAGTAGGGTGAGATGGTGATTGGGTCTAACAAAGAAAAAACATAAATTTGCGTTTATTCAACACAGAAGTGTCTTTATTTTGAAAGAGACTGTATGTAAACTGTAAATTTGTGTATTTTGGAAGAAGACAGTGCACGTAACAGGCAGAACTTGACACTGCGTTCCAGAACGTCGTCAACCAACGCACCCAGGGTACCTTTCACGTCGTATGTGGATGTGGAAAGTCTATAACCAAACATTGATATGTGACGAGGTCAGAGTGAGAATGTGTTGTGATAACAGACAAGACAAATCACCACGGCAGAGGTTGTTAGACCCAGATCTATTGCACATGCTGAAAGAATAAATGTGACTTGGATTACATATGCATGGTTAGTGGTATTATTAGTGTAATACAAATCACAAAACTCATAACAGTGTGGTTTTATTCACACTGGAACAAGTTGTCTTTGAATTTTAATGACTTGTATAAAAAAAATGGCAACTTTCACCATTTCTTTCAATGCCATTGCAAAAAACGACAAAACAAAATGTATAAATACCAAGTAGGTAGTTTGGGGTAGCGGATGGGTCAGACACCACAGGATTTGTTGTGACATTTGATCTTTGAGTTATTTTAAGGTCCACCATAACCATGTTTCTTTTCCTAAACCTAACCTATGTAACTTTATGTTAATTACGTAACGCCAGCTGTTGTATGAGGACACACTGATGTGAAGCACCAAAAACATCTTAGAAAACAAACAGTAGACTTAAGCCTTGCAAACACAGTTTTTTTTAGCACTGCGTGATATTTTCAAACTTCAGTCTCACCATTATCTGTGCCCACTTTCCTGGAGCCTCTGCCAGCTCAAACTGGGCGAGAGGCAGCGTACACTCCAAACAGGTTGGCAGTCTCGCGCGGCTGACACATAGACAAAGCAATCACACCTTCAGTTTCCAGTTCAGGCTGAGCTGCATGTGTTTGGACTGTGGGAGGAAACTGGAGCACTCAGAGGGAAACCTGTGCAGACAGTGGGGAGCATGAGGTGGATCTCTGGCTGATATCAAACAACTTGTTGCACTTGTTTCCACCTTCAGTCTGACATTGTGTCCAATCTAACTGATTTTTTCAAAATGGTGTCCTTTCAACATTAGAAGACAACATTTCCATTCACACTTCTTTTTGTGTGCACTTTTTAATTACAAAAAAAGGCATCTGCAATCCCAGCTCTCCCTTAGTTATTGTTATCAAGTTTATTCACTTGACAGTAATTCTCTTTTTCACAAGACATGAGCCTGCTTGTTCATTTGACCTCCGAGAGCAGCTTATTCATGTGTAACCACCGCTCTCCAGAAAGTGGCTCCATTGTCCCCAGATCTTTTCACCGCTGAGGTCTCTCCTAATGAAATGACTTGATGGATTTTTCCCTAAGCCGTGGGCTCTTAGCTGGGCTGAAACAATAATTGCGTGGATCAGTTTTGTTCTTCGCTCCCTTTGATAGATTCCCAATCCCCTCCCCATTGGGTTTTTCTCTGTCCTTTATAATAGCCCTTCCTCACATTTCTCTTTTAGATTTCCTCTGTGGTTGAGGGTATTGACAGAGAGAAGCGGGGCTGGAAAGAGACATATATGGTCACTGAGCTACATCCTGTTGGACGTCACACTCTCCTCACCACTCTGTGCCACGCAGCATTAGAGACACTCTGTTTCTTCTGAGGAATGAAACTACGACGTTATCTGTTGAACTATAACTTAACCCTGACTGTTGTCCTCACTTCTGCTCTACCTTTAACCTTCTCTAAGCTCTAACACACCTTAAAAAAAGACGTGTCTTCCCTGTGCAGGTTTAGACGTTCCCCTCTTCGGTCTCAATTATTGTCTGATGGGATTTTTAATGGTACCTCGTGTCAGAGTGGGGCTTTTTTGGCACATTATCACACACAGCCTTCACTGCAGCTGACAGCAGAGTAATGAAAAAGGTGGAATCACCTGTCAGGTGCGTTTCATAGCATCAGCTTAGAGCCTGAGGTTTATCAAAAGGTTTTATCGCAAAATGACACGAGGCAAAGGTACAACGATGTTTATTTGATGTTGGGGAAATAAGTAAAGTGGCTGTGAATGGATGGGAAAGTGAAAACAGTTTTCGTGGGGTAATTATGTTGTTGCTCCACTGTCGCACTGAGTACTCCAATTATTGCCTGTGACAAACAAAGCCATGTGTTTTAAAATGCTTTATGAATGTTAGGCAAAAGAAATGGATTTCATTTAAGGTCATTCTTCACCTGTATGCTAACAATAACAATAATAATCTTGTAATCAAAACAGAGTTACAACGTGCTTTACATTTTAATAATTAATACAGACAAGTTATGAAAACAACAACTTTTAAAAGAACACTTGGACAAAAAAACTGAGGACATAAAGAACATAGAGGACAGTCTAAATGAACTTAAAACTCCAGTAAAATCAGGAAAGGCTCTCCGACAAAAATATGGTTTAAGAGGGGACTTGAAAGAGATCCCTGACTCTGCCGACCTGATTTCCTCGGGCAGACTGTTCCAGAGCCTCTGGGCCCGGACAGCAACCGGGCCTCTGGAACAGACAAAAGACCTCTGCCTGAGGGCCTCAAAGTACGTCCTGGTGCATATGGCACTAAGAGGTCAGAGATATAGCTGGGAGAGAGACCATGAAGAGCCTTAAAAGTAGCCAGTGAAATCTTAAAATCAATTCTTAAGCATTCAGGGGGGCCAGTGTTAAGAGGCTAAAACTGGAGTGATGTGATCACGTCTCTTGGTTCTGGTTAAAAGCCTGGCAGCTGAATTCTGTACTGCCTGGAGTCAATAATAGATTTTTGATTGGTCCATTTTGATCCACAAATTTTTTAAAAATTTAATACATATGTCAAGGAATGTATTGATACAATATTGTATCAATAATATAACACTCACACTGTTTTTTCAATCACCATATGTCTTCTTCATCACAGTAAACAAAATGGAATAGAAATGACTGTTGTGGAAATGAAATTTTGTCACACAAAAAATACAAAAACAAAAACCTCATGGTATATTTGCTTGCTAATGTCAGTTTTAACATTAGTTTTATCTTATTTGATTTGATTTGATTTTTAAAGGGATAATTGCAAGCAGACAACCAATAAGCAAAAAATAAATAAAAATACAGTATTTGCAGATATATGCAAATATGCACAAAATACACAATAAAACATTTATTATTTGTACAGTTAAAGGAAATACAAGCTCTTTAGAAATGACAGCCAGTTAATATATTCTTCATTTAATAAAAATTCTTCTTATTTCAGTTCTGTCTTTGGAGCTAATTGTCCTTCAGCCATGTGCTCACCTGTCACATGACTGTTGCTGTGGTCACTAGGAATACAAACTCTTAAAAAAAACTCCTTCAATTTACATTTTGTACAGTGGAAATAAGAGGGGTTGGAGTTGCTGGTTCAAGTCCCCATCTGGACCAAATATGGTGCATGGACTGGTAGCCAGAGTGGTACCAGTTCGCCTCCTGGGCACTGTGATGCCCTTGAGCAAGGCACCCAACCCCCCACTGCTCGGGGCACCTGTCCACGTACAGCCCCCACACTCTGACATCTCTCCATTTAATGCATGTATAGGTCCCGTTTGTGCATGTGTGTGTGTTTCAGGCCTGTGTGTATATAACAGACTGAAAAAATAATTGTCTTTGCCCTCGAAGATTAAAGTACATCTTTTTCTTTCTTCTTCTCCTGAAACACTAATATATCTTACAACACATGATACATTTCACAAAAATGGGTATGTGTGTGTCATTTATATTAGATCAATAATTGGGTTGAAAATCCAAAATCTGTCTCAGGGACAAACTGAAATATAGCAAAAAAAAAAACCCCACACATAATGTTATATAATAATAATAATGACCACTCTATCATTTAATTTTTGAATGTTCCTTCTGGTGTCAAATAAGTGTGACAAAAATAAAAAGTAGGAAATGTGTGCTTGTTTTTCTCATTTCTGACAGGGACACAAAAATCACGATGGTTGAAGAATCAATCTTAAATTGAAGCACTGCTGGGACAAGTAAATGGATTTTAGCACGCTGGGAGTCTGCGTGCAGCGCTCCATCAATGAAGTAGGAGGCGGCTGTCTGAATATGTGCCTTGTATACTGGGCAGCACTGGTAAACACGGGCAGCATGCTAACTGGTGATGTGAAAAAAATCAGAAAAGACCAGACAGCATTTGTGGCACTTAGCTCAGTATCAGTTTCTTTGAATCTGATCTAAAGCACTTGATACAAGGAGATCACATGCAGCTGCCTCAGCCTGCGTCATATAACGTGTACAAAGTTTTCTGAAGAACTTATCTCAGAACAAATGGATTTTACTTCCCATCTTATCTTAATAAATTCTAATGTATTTATTCATGCCTTTGTATGTATGGCATGCTACAGCAGAATATTTATCTCTCTGCCACCCACACACGCCCTGCAAACACTGACTGAGATAAATGAAACACTGAAGCTTTTTCTGTATATTTCACCATGTGAGTCATACCATGTGTATAATAAAATACAATTCTATTATTTATGTATTATCAGTTTGTATTGTAATTCCTTTGAGCTAATCTGCAATGTCAGAAGAGAAAACACTTTAATGAATTAATACATTTCTTCAAAATGTCCTGCCGTTGTATCACATTGCTTTAATTATTTGACACAAATCAAAAGTTTCTCTTGGAACCATCTGTTGCTGGTACAAATCCTGCATTCACGCAAACTTTCTGCAGTTATTTTGTCCTCTGATCATCAAACAGATGGTTGGAAATGACTCACTCTCCTGAAGACTGAAGCCACTCACTTCATCCCCTCGTTAGCTGTCAGCAGCACGGCGTTTCAAATTCAAAACATTGAAGTGATTCACGTAGTGGTTACACCTCTGCTTTCTTGTCTTGAATTTTGATGAGGAATAAAATAACAAAATATGGAGCATTTTCTACCCTCTGATCTATTTTTAAGCACAAAGCGGTGCAGAATTCCCTCCTCTGGAGTTTTGCTGTTGTTTGATGTGGAGCAGCATTACTCAGCTCTGGATGTAACCTAAGACATGAAGCTACGCTTGTAGGAGACGCAGCAGTGTTTCTGCATCAACTGAAAGATATAATAGATCTGTGTATTTACTGTTGGGGGAGTTTCTCTGCTTAGACTAATCTTCTATTTATTACATATGTCTCTGTCTTTATTTTTTTCTTCTGTCTGTCCTCATCTCTTGCATCAAAGTCAGAAATATACTGACAAAACAGTGACTACATTTTGACAAACACCTCAAGCACATATTCACAACCTGAGATAGCGTCAGTAGATCATGCAAACCATTTCCATCTATCTATATTTTCTGTGAACGCTCATCCTCTTAAGGATCGTGAGGGGCCCGGAGCCAGTTCCAGCTGACACCGGGTGAAAGGTGGGGCACATCCTGGAGCCAGACTATCCACAGGGCTTACATACAGGCTACGTTCAGACTACAGGCAAATCAGATTTGTATCTCAAACCAGATCTTTAAGACAGACTGTCAGCACTGTTATTTACAAGTGGTCAGATCAGATTTGTGTGTCCACACATCACCAACCTGTCTAGATGCGTTGCTGTGGTAACAATGAAGGGGTCAGTAACTACGTAGCTACGCTGGTTATATGTTACAATAATAAAGGTGAACTGACATAGAGGTCCATTATTTTGACAAACAAATTGCGCCATGAAGTCGCCCCGCCAAACTCCGAAACAGATGCTCCGCTAGTAGCAACCTGGATTCTGCTGAGCACTTCCGTCACTATGGCTCTGACATCATGAATATGTGCGGCGTGGGAGAGACAGAGGCAAATTACACTTTGAATTTTGAGCAGCCAGAGTATCTGGACTGTGACGCACCTGTAGAAGTCCAAAGGAATCACATTTCAAACCACCTTCAAATGTGGTTCGGATCGGATTTGCAAAAAATACACGTCTTTTTGTTCTCCAGATTTTCTAAAATCAATTTCATACAAGATATGCCAAAACAACAGATTTGAGCTGGCAATCTCAACACGGCCATTGAGACACATGCTCACACCTACAGACAATTTAGCGCCACCAGTAAACCCAATCTTTATGTCTTTGGACTGTGGGAGGAAGCCAGAAAACCTAGAGAGCCGTTCATATCACACCACACCATCACATTTCATTTCACCCCATGTATTCCAACCCATCTGCTGATTATTCTGACGTGACTGCTGGAAAGGCGGACCTTATAGATCTTATAGGTGGTCTCATCTATTCGCGTAAAGGTCTGATTGGATTAAGTTCTTAAGTGCCTTTATTGCTTTGAATCTTGAACTATGTGGTGCTCAGGCTGTGCAGAGTGCTGCCAGGCAATTATTAATGCAGAAGAGAAACCCATCCCACTTTGATTGGTACTTGAATGGAGCATGAGAAAACTCATTCATTCATTAACATACTATTAAATGCCAGTGTCTACCATAAGGGTCTGTGCTTATCTCTACGTTCCTGTCACTGATGACAAATCTGAAGAATCCAGGAAAAGTCATGATCAGGTTTCACTGCAATAAGCTGTAATGTTATTGGTGTATAAATTAGATTACATTTTTGCTGTTATCTCTCACTTTCTTTCTCTCTCTATCCACAGAATACAGGAATCACCAGGGGCCTCCTCTATCCACTGTAGAGCAGGTGAAGATATGACTCCCACGCTCTGTCTCAACTTCCCTGGTTCTGTTGCGCCCTCCTCCCTTCAGCCGACACCAGACCGCAAGATTCCACCGTTCAACTGTCTTCAACCCTAGTTTCTCCCATCATGCCCCTCAACTTCCCTCCCTCCTTGTCCCTACATCCCCTCATCCCAAATCCCTCAAACTAGCTGTGTCTCTAGGGATGGCAATATCAGAAATATCTCAAGAGCTATTTGATGAACTGCTGTTAAATTTAGACATTCATGCTCCCCTGAGGATAACACCTACTTTCTGAAGTGAGTTCATTTCGTTGACATTTTTGTTTTCTAGTGAAATATCTCAAAGACCATCATGTGGATTGCCAAGAAGTCTGTCGCAGATATCCATGTTCCCCAGAGGATGAATCCTGATGGCTTTGGTGATCCACTGATCCCTCCTTCAGCGTCATCAGCAGGTTGACATTTGTGCTGAGAGGTGAAATGTCTTAACAACTGTCGGATGGATTACAATGTAATTTGATGCAGCGAATTTTTGCCATAGACACGGGCATGTGGAGTAGACTTTGCCCTTATAGTGGGTTTGTTGATCTTCATGACTCCAGTTGAACTTCATTATCTCCTCTTTGAAAAACCAAAAGACTAAAATCAAAGCTGTTTGTCTGAAGTCCTTAAGCGTCCTTGAGATTTTCACTTCAAGGGAATGTCACTCTTTAAACACTGCTGCAAATACATTTAAGACTAAATCAATCTACAACCCACCGCAAAAACAAATACAGCATTCCTGGACAGAAATAGATGGTCTCTTTTTATTGGTCCCATGAGCAGGGCAGGCTGTTTGCTTCAGGGTCACAGGGAATACCGTGACATCTGGGTCCAACATTCCCATGATTCACTTCACATTATATGCCCCTACTCAGTCCGATAGCTCCACTGGCAGAGTTACGGACAAGACCGTCAGAGGCTAAGGGCGAGGAAAATGAGAGACTGAGAGTAAAGCGACAGTAAGACAAAACGGAAAGACACATCTGCAGTATTCATTATCACTTCATGTTTTGGTCGCTGTGATCAAGTGGTTTGTGATGTCTGAGCGGCGACTGATGTGTAACACCTGCCTGTGTTAGTATGATTAATGAGCAAACCCGAGGGAGCGTGCAGTGAAACACATTGTTTGCTCCACTGTAGGCATAAAGAAATTAAAAAGATCAATCAGTTAAGTTTTCTTAGTGTGTCTTGGATGATTCATGCAGTTCAGTGTTGCTGCCGCTGATTAAAAGAAGTGGCTGTGCATGGGCGAGTCAAGTTACTCTGCCGATTTTCCTTACTACACAGTTAAAAAACAACAACATATAATTAATCTATCTCTTGTCTTGTCTTCACTTCCTATAATCTTGTGACTCAATAAAGCTGCACATATTTTTCCAAATTCATCTTGTCTGTGATGAATGTCTACAAGTTCACCTATTTAATATTCTAGCCAGGATATGTTTGTGTGTGTATCAAGTCTGGTCCAAGGTTTTACATCTTATCTTTATCCAGCAGCTTCCTTCATATCATATTTGGACATATTGTATGTATCTTTCTATTTGGTCGAACAATACAGATTTGTAAAAGCTTACACAATAAAGCCAGATGTAAAGACAGTGGATGCACTGTGACTGTGTGACAGCTTGGCACGTGACTTCATTACACTACCCCATGAAATTGATAGTTGCACATCTCCCCCAAAATTCAGATGTGTGCCTGTGTGTGAATGTCAGGTTAGCTGCTGGTAAGTGTTGCTATGGCTAGCGTGCCCAGGGGTCTTCTGTTGCCTGTGACCACTATTTTTCCAAGGCTCTGCCTGAAAGACAGAGAGTCACTCATGGAGCAACATTTCATCCACCACATATTCAACTACAAGCTTCATCACTTCTTTGTAGCTGCAGCTGTCCACAAATAAGATCCAGTTTTGGTTGTCAAGCCAGTGTAGGGCTACAGCTAACGTCTGTGGCCGAGGGGAGCTCACCTTTGGTGGGGTGTATCTCCTGGAGCTTCACGTTGTTGTGTTGTCGGTCACAGTCGATATTTCAGACCACAGGTTTTAGGATGAGTTTGCTGATGTGATTGGTTTTCAGTCAGTAGTGGGGCGATAACAAAAGGAAAGTTGTAATGAGCTGTAATATACTGTATATATCATTACTGAAATTTTGTTAGTAATTAGTTACACTACTCATTACTGGGAAAGTAATATTGTTTTGACATGGTTCTGCATTTAAAGCTAATGAAACACAACAAATTAGCATCTCAGATCTCTACTGACATTTTTCCTTCATACAGTTTGCAGTGAGGTTTTATCGGGACAACTTTTACTTTATGAGACTGGGAGAACTACCCCTGCTCTGGCATCAGGGCTGTGTGAAGTCAGCCAGTGCACTCGTCTTCCCTGCCTTCCTCCTCTGCTTTTTTGGTACTTCCTACGCACTGTAGCTTAATCACAAGGCTCCGTGTGCAGCGTTTTGTGTACGGCAGGTTTGTGTCTGCCTCTCACCCACTCACTGAGTCTCCCAAGGAGATTAGATATACGCACACCTCCAGACTGGGGATCCTTCCAAACTTTCTGAATACTGTCCACTAATTGCCCTTGATTGGCGTGCTCTGCTGAATACAGTGATATGATAAATGTAGCTTTTGCCCCCCTCGGTGAATAATAAAAAAGCAGCGGAGGCAGCTTTGATGGGTGACAAGTCGTGATTGTCTCATGTGTTTGATGGAGACAGAATAGATATTGTTGCAGGCACTTGTTATTAAAGTGGGTACATGGAAAGAAGGAGGTTAACCAGAGAGTTTGTGAAGAATAGATGATAGTTCAAACAAAAGAACTGCCATCTCAGATTATTTTAGAGTATAATGGCTGCCGACCCAAAAATCACAAAAATAGCAAGTGAGGTCGTCAGCGCTGACAAGTAAGTGTGTAATACTTTTAGTGACGCACAGCAGCAGAAGGAAAGGAATGTGTTTCAGCCCCAGGATTTCCTCAGCGTTAATGGGACAGTTGTGGGTGTGAGCCCTTGAAAGACAGCAGCCAGGAACCTGGTGCCATCCCTGGGCATAGGAAGTATAGGCAAATGCTAAGGGTGCCGTCATCCACAGGGGGCGCCACAAATGGGGGAACAAAAAATCAAAATGTTTATCTTTTACTTTTTTTTTTTTTTTTACTAATCTTATTACCCCTATTATTTTTGAATATTACATAAGGCCACAACAACATAACTACATAGCAAACCCATTGGTGTTTGTTACACTTTACCTGCTCTCTGTGGGAGATGGGTGAGTTATCCAACATCATGTGAACCCTGAAACACTGTGTATGTTATCAGTTAGGGTGTAAATCAGTTGGTCACTTTTTTATGTATTTTCTACAAAGGTTATGTACTTGTTGAGTTTTTTTGTGGACATACATGTGTTTTCTACAGTGTGTAAATCAATTGATCACTTATCTGGTTGTTGCAAAAACATGACATGATATATGTCTTCACCTGACACAAAAATCAGACACCGCTTTGAAAAATTTCTGTATTTTAAAGGCTTCATACTGTCACAATAAAGTAAAAACTATGGCTGTCAAAATAACGAGTTAAATTCAATTAATCAATCACAGAAAAAATGATGTGTTAAAATAATTAATGCTGATTATTCCTGTTCTGTGGTGCCCTTTGACCCTGTGCGTCACTGAAGGCCACAGTGGCTTTGTCACATGTTGGAGTTCAGACAAGTCTGAAATATCACCTCAATGCAAAGAATTTAGCAGCGAACCCAGAGGTCCGAGCTAGCACAGCCTCTGATGCTAGCCCTAGCAGCCAACCTCGTCAAGCCACACTCGCCCAGGTGTTCAGACGCAAACTGAGCAAGTGTGCCTGTGACTGACTGACTGAGTCCCATACAGAATGGATTGCATTTGCAGACCAGTTTTGGTGGCAGAGACAGGGGGACAATATTGTGTCCAAAATCCAGCAACTTTACTACGACAGAGCTGCCAAAATTCATTTGAATTGAAATATTTTAAATACTTTCACAGCAAAAGTTGATGCATGTGATTAATTTAGATGAATTAATCACAGAGCATGTATTAGATTTTTTTTTAATTGCTTAACAGCCCTAGTAAGAACAAAACATGCTGATTTGCCAGTGTTGTCAAAATGAATCAAATTTCTATCATCTATCCTCACAAGAAAAACAGTAAATTGAATCAGTATTTTCTTACAAGGGTAGATGATAGATGAGGAGGCTGCAGATTCCCAGAGTCTGGAACTACTGCCACAGCTGCACAAACTTGGTGAGGTTGTGCCTACTTTTCTTTTTCTTGGCTCCCTGTCTTCGTGTCCCACTCCCTATAGCAGCTCTACAATTAAAACAAGCCTTTAACTCACAGCCCCGATGCCTGTATAAAACGTCTTTGTTCTGCTGCCACATCAACAGCAGCAGTGGTGGGTGGAACACATCTTAAATGATTTTTCAAATTAATTATTCCTTCTCCCTGACTTAATCAGCGTGGGAGAATAAAGGTGTTAAGATTTGGCAGGCTTGTCTTTTGGTAAAGCATTGTTCAAGCAGAACTTAACTGCCTATGCATCATTTCAAATTATATAGCAACGAGTAGAGACATTAATAATACATGCGTAAGAAGACACTTGTTTTAAAATGTCAAAATGCACAGCATTTATTGCAATATCATCACAAACGTATTTAGCAAAAATCAGACACAGCTTTGACAAAAATAAATAGATTTTTCTGCCTTTTAAAGGCTTCATACTGTCACAGTAAAGTAAAAACACAACATCCTGATTCGCCAGTGTTGTCAAAATGAATCATTTTTACAACCCCGACGTCACACAGCCGCTCAAACGGCACGAGCTGGAATGTTAATTACACGTCACTGAATAGCTGCTACCACATTCGAATAATATTTCACCCTGTTTTGCCCGATGCGACGATACAATGTGGTGGTATTACAAAATAAATATTACTTAAAAACTCTCTTACAATGCGACCAGACTGCATAACAGGCTCCGTTATCGTTCTTGACCACAGCACACAATACCAATTAAATGACGATGTGAAGGTTTCCTCTGTTGTGTTTTCATTAATTCAGAGAGCTCATAGACTAAAAGGCACTTTAAAACTCAGGCCTCACAGCTACAACATACAGTCATTAATGCTGTATACACTGGCATGCATACAACATGACTGTACTGTTAAAATCATCTATATTATATCATCCCTCTAGCACATTTTTTTACCCAGCCATCATTGAGGTCAGAAGTTATGCATGAATTTTAGAAATTCAGCCATTCAGTTCAGAAGGGACGTAAAATTTGTTACACTTAAATCAGGTTTTTTTTTACACAATATAATATACAATACTGACTTGAGGTAATGAAAATACTCTTGGTTTTACTCCTGTGTTAATACATTACTGATCCGACCAAACATTTAACAGCATCAGAGGATGTTCACACTTAAGATGTAGCTGTCCTCTAGTGTTAGTCCGCATGTAAGACCTGCTGATCCATCTGGGAGTAACAACAGGCTCCTGGGTCCTGTATGTTGGAGGCGGGGCTACACTCTGGTTCACATTAATATGTGCCGTCAATGACACAATCAACAAATTAGTCACCAAAATGTCCATGTTACAGGCTAGTTGACACAAATTTACCAGTATGCTACAAAAGAATCTCATTAGTCACTCTCTGCAGAAGAGGACGGTTTTACACAAGCCGTTACAACCCACTCACACAACCTACAAAAGTGGTTGGATCGATTCTTCTTTTAAGGATAAGACTGGTGATATTCTACATGTTCCAATGAACACATCCTACTGGCATTTAATGCCTGTGTAGCCGAAGTAGATGACACTTCTGTGGCTTATGGAGCTTTCACGCCGCTGCATGGCAACTCACCACTGCCAGTCATTTCAATGAGGAGAAGGTGGCAGAGGGGTATAAAATGGTTGCCACCCATGTGAAAGTGCACAGATTTCGCTCTGCTACGCTGAGCTCACCGTGTTGAACTTCTAGCGGTAGCAACCTTGCTTTAACTGATCAAACAGTGGGCATCACTGGAAGCAAAAAGAAGACAAGATGTAGGACCTGATCATGTCAGTGTTTGAATATCGGGCCTTATGGCACTAGAAAGTTCTAACAGCAACAAGAAGGAAAAAAACTAGGCCTAGGACAACATTTCCACCAAATTTTAGATGACTAGTAAGTTGTGCAAATATGTAGAAATCTTTGGTAATTTTTGTGATTTCTGTTGTCTTGCTACAGTGTGCAGATACAAGCAAGCCTGTGCTTGTACCATTGCAGCTGTGGACTGTAGTGGCATGACTGCGCTGTGGTGTACAAGCAGCTTAAGACGTCCACTGTAGTCCAAAAACTATTAAAAATACCTCTTAGAGTTGCACTGGCTAACAACTTCCTTCAGTCTCATAAACATGGGCTCTGTTGTTTATTTTGATTTAATGTCCTGCTGTTGTAAATATCAGTTTGTGCACCAAGTCCCCTACAGATGCACTTTTAATTCCTTTTAAGGAACATTTACAAAGAAAACTGCAGTGCTCAGTCGGTTAAGGAAATGATTTAGATTTGTTTAAATAAAATAATTTATTTGTGACCTATTTTAAGACTTGTGTCCTGAGCAGGAATGAAAGAACTTGGGGCTGAGTGCCATGGACATGCTGGGAAAAGGTCCTGGCTAGATGGTAACCCTAGAAGAAATATCCCTGTCTCATTAGGTTTAGGCACAAAAAGCACTTTGTTAGGGTGAGGGAAAGTTAATGGTTTGTGTTACAATGATCACTTGAAACATGGAACATTAAATCTCGTGAAAGTTTTCGCAAATCTGAGGTTACCATCTAGAAAAGACTCTGAGAACGTAGGAAAGTATTCAGAGATGGACTCGTGTGCAGTTAGTTTTGATCTCTCATCTGACAATATGAAAAATATAGAATATCACCAGCCTCGTCCTCCAACAACTAATCAGGTGAAAAGCTCACTCTGATGTTACACCAACACACAGAGGTGAATCTACTGTCATACAGCCGTTCTCGTGAATGTTGACATCAAAGTAAGATCTCAAATCCAAGCCACCTTCAGCACAATAAAGTACCCTAACTGTCTCTGAGAGTGATTACCGTCACGGGCCGAGTGGCTTGTTGGCAGGTGGTTGGATGTTGTTGGTTGTGTTGCAGTTGTTGTCGCTCCTCACTGCGCTGTTCTCCATCCTGAGGGAGGAGGAGTTGAGCGGACTCCTCTTGAGGACTTTGTTGGCCAGAAGGTTGCAGGTCTTCCTGTACTGGTGCCGCAGCAGCGAGTAGACAAACGGGTCACTCGCTGCCTTGCTGTAGGCCAAACATTTGGACAGCACGCCCCAGTGAGGGTTTATGGGCCACGGTGAGAAAAGCTCTACAATTCTACCTCAAATGAAGACAAAAAGAGAAAATAAGTCACACGTTAACCTTGAGGAAAATGCAAACCAACTCTTAGTAGGTGAAATGGAAGATATCTAAAGCGAACGACCCTCCCCCAGTGATGTAAAGTGGTGAAAATGTCATCATTTCACTTCACTGAAATGTCACCACTGTGCTGGGGAATGTGAACTGATGGGTGTCAGTTTCACTGCCTCTGGATTTCTTCCTCGTTAAATTCATTTTTCAACAAATCCAGTGCTTGACACTTCCTTTGTCCAAATAAATCAAATTGAAAACCAGCAGGAGCCTTGTTTTGTCTTTAATCTGTCTTCTTAACGAGCGTGATCTCCTTAAGTCTAACATGTCTCACCACTGCACGCCTCCTAATGTTTGCACAATTCTAACAGCTTCTGACAGGTTGCCACCACTAATACTGGGGCTAATACTAATGAGAGCCAGTGATACCATCACTGACTCATTTGCTATCTCCCTCTGTCTCACTCCATCTCCCTCTCATCTCCCCAGTTGTGGAGACTATAACGACAAGGATTAGGAATGTGTGTGGAACCAGTAAGCTGTGGGATAATGAAAAGGAAGCAGTTGAATATGTTTAAAATGTTACCAGATAACAAGACAGCATTGGAAATAATTATCGCCGTCTGTGTTCAGGCGATAAGGCGAGTGTAAGCACATTAGCAGCAGCAAGGTAAGTGAAAACCCAAAATCACTCTGTCAAATCGAGACAGTGTCTTGGGAGAGTTGTTCTACTTGTGAAGCAGAACAAAGAAGATAATTTGAATCTTTTCTTACAGCTAAGTGAAGACAAAATGTGCAGAATTCAACTGTAGTTTAATCTCACTGGTGCTGAACGTAAAGCATTTCTTTTCAATCTTGTGATTCAAAAGGAAGGACGCATTCACATGTTTGATGATACTGTACATGTTGTTAATCACCTCACACATAAATCCCAATACACAACACTATCAATCTCTGCTCACCTTGTGATGACATAAGGGGTGAAGCACACCACAAATGTGCCGATGAAAGTACTGATCTTCTTGGTGGCCCTCTGCCTCCTCCGCTTCTGTTCATCCAAGCATTTCTGCCGCACACTGCCAAAGCACACAGGCACAATTATCCACCCGGGAGGCATGATCAGAGACACGCAGACATAATGAAGCAGTCCGCAGAGAAAACATGTGGGATGGACAGGAGGAAGCTAATGAACTGTGTGCCCTGTTATCTCTGAGGATTGCACTAGAGAAATTTCACACTGTGCGTTTATCAATTATGTTAATGGGAGGTTTAATTATTTGACTAAATCGGGATGGATGGCGGATGATGGGAATGCGGAGAATGAGGAAGGCCTTGGTGACCCTAATGAGACATGATAGTGTAAACACTGACTGCAGGCGGGCTCAACAGGGTTTAATCATCAGTGGAGCATTTTAAATTCATGTGTGGTCACATGGAGGCATGCCCCACAACGTTTGTGTTTATGCTGTACATATACAACAATTAGTTAAAAGTCTAATTTTGACAGGAATCCAATGTGACATTTCAAATTGCTTGTTTTTGTCAAACCAAAAATACCAAAAGAACTAATAGGAGTTGGGTTAAAATGATATAAGTGGCAAATCCTCAAAGTGGAGACATTTTTACATGAATAAATTGATTATATTTTTGTCCACCAACTGACAGCAACAAAGAGAAAACCAACACATCATCCAGTGCAGGTTTTCAGGCATAATCACACTTTTAAGCGCACACAATGTCTTAACTGCAAATAGAGCATGCTCTGATTTTGCCACAGGATCAAAATGTTCCTTCTGTTCACCAAACTGAACAAAATGAAAGAGAACAGACACAAGCATTTCCGTGAAAGACAAATGTATCAGACTGAGTACATCTCTAATGACTGTTTACCTGGGGTGAATATCCACAAGCAGCACCAGCGTCTGCATAGTGATCACGTCGATGCGTTTACAGTGAAACCTTGCAACTTTGAGCACTTTCAGGTACGTTACACACAACACGATCAGCGTGAGGAGGAAAGTGAGGGAGTGCAAAGCCACGGTGAATATGATGAACTGCGTCCCGGCTCCCTTGGCCCTGACACTGCAGAGAGTGCACGATGCGTAAAGGTGATGGTACCCGACCCAGGAGCGGCAGGTGGCCACTGTGGAGAAGCAAAGTGAGTGAATCCACGTGTACGCCAGCGCTATCACTGCGTCTCGGTGCCGTATTCTGGAGTGGTAGCTGAGTGGGAACACAACAGCCACCCATCTATCGATGCTGAGAGCTGCCATGCTGAGCATGGAGTTAGTGGTGAGGAAAGTGTCGAGGAAACCCACAATTTGGCAGAAGCCGCTGCCTCCGGGGTGGCCCGTGGTGATGAGCCCGATCAGAGTTAGTGGCATGTTGGACACGCTTAGCAACAGGTTGCAAAACGTCAAGTTGAGAATAAAAAGAGCCGGTACCTGTTTGCGGATCTCTGGGTTGTACAGAAAGCAGATCAGCACCACAACGTTGGACAGCAGCGACACGATAATAATCCCCAAAACCAAAACGGAAGCAACTATGTCCGCTGCGTCCATGGCGCTTCCTCTGAAATATCCAGACTTTTGATGAGTGCATCCACAGCTCTGATGCGAACTGTCATCGTGAGCTGCAGTCACAACATATATGAGTCCCATACATTGTCATGCTTACTCTCCCCGGGCTCCAAATGTCTTCAGTAAACGCAGCGGTCCCTCCAACAGCGTCCACACTTCAGCCGCAGGTAATTCATAGAGAGAAAGCTCGCCTGGCTGTTATGAGGAAATTTGGGAGTCCGTTTCATGGGAATGGGGTCACAGCAGGAAGCTTTTTTTTTCTCGAGAGGCGCTGCGGTAGTTTTCAAGCCCCCTTGCTGCCTCTGGTCTCACAGCTCAGGGTTTCCTGGCTGCGCAATTGCGCATTGACACGATGGCAGCTTTCAAAAGGGCATGAAAGTAGGCTACTTCCAGCTTTCGGTCTCTGTGGCTCTGTAGCTGCTTATATTGTCCTCTCTGTCAGTCTAAAGCACGTTGGTGCACCCCAGTTCAAAAATAGCCTTTTGGTGTAAAAAATAGAAGCACGACGCACAGTTGCGTAGCTGGTGGTAAGGCTGATGTCACCAGCATCACGTTGAACACACGAGATTATTTGTGCAAATATTACACATATGAATCAAGTTCCTGGGTGTTAAAATATAGCACAGTGTAACTCGTTAATTGATTATTAGCCTATGTTGTGCAAGTCAGTGCCTGACAAGGTAGAATCACCACTTTTTAAATAAGAAAAATCTCAGCAGCAAACACTTACAGTTTAATCCACTGCTCAGGGAGCACTGCGACATAGCAGGGAGACCCAGAGCCTCATCAGTGCAGTGTTCAAAGCCTTATATGGCGCTTCACCTAAATGGACGCAGTGCAGCTGGACTCCTCCATCCAGATTATTAGTGGTCCAGAGTACAGCAGCAGCAGCACCACAGCCTCTGGTTTACAGCAATACTCTCTGTGTACAGCCTCCAATATGGTGCAGAGGGAATACTGTGGTTTCTGGCCCATGACCTAAAAACATGCTGGTGTAAGTGTGTGAGTGTGTGTCAGTGAAAGTGGCCCAAATGACCAATTTTGCTGTCATTTCTGCAGCAGTGGTGCCTACACCAGGATTAAGATAAACAGGGGTCAGAAGGTCATAAATAATTAGTCATGGAAAAAGTATCCTCTACAGTAAGAGTCCTGTATTTAAACATCTTACATTAGTGCAAACATGAGAACAAGAATATGAACAAAATGCCTATGCTTGATGGGCCCCACCTGCTGGCAGCAGAAAAAAAATGCGTGGTTTATGTGGAACTATAACTTAATCATTCATTAATATAATTCTAGATTAACATGTGACATAAATTGTGGTTGTTACTGTTATTTATGTCAGTGGTTGGATATAATTGTTTTAGCCTCATGCTACACAGGTAGGCCTACCTTTAACTTCAGCTGATGCTACAATGACGTTACTCCTCCATAGTATTTGCCAAATATAGACATGTATGCAGTTAGCTAACGTCACTAAAATTACTTTAATACTTATCTCTAAAGTTCACCTGAAATAATGGAAGCTAACTTTGTTAGCAGAGATTCAGCATAGCCAAGCTAGGCTGAAGCTAGGTGCGAAGTCTGCTACAGTTGCAGGTGTTTTGGACTCAACAAGTGCGATTCAAAACGCGACTGAGTGTCAGTACATCACTGGTTTACCTAAACAAGAGTCCAAAGACGAATACGATTGGTTATGTTTTGGCAGTGTGACAGAAAAAGACAGCTATGTATTATCTTCAGTTTGAAAACAGCTGTTGTCGCCAGAAAGCACGGTGGCGATTATTAATTAACACCACTGCGCATGCCCAAAACCCTGTTGCCTTTCTGCTATCTGATTGGCTATTTTCTATACTACTGCTGACGTCGTTTGCACGTAGTTGGCGGACGTTAGCGTGACTGTGCGGATTATCTTCACCTGTACAAATGTTAAATAAACAACAATATTAATTATGAAAGCCTTTTCTAGAAAATCCGAGAAACACAGTGCCCGCACCAGCCTTGGGATATTATTATTATTATTAATATTATTATTGCCTAAACCAAACCTCAGGTAATAATATTTATCGCGGAGTGGTTCTCCAGGTAAAAGGTAACGTTAGCTAACCTTAACTGCTAGCTTGCCGGAGAAGATGCTAACAGGTGTGTGTGTTGCATTTGGAGATGGTACCCGGTCAAGGACAGACTTTCAGGCTCGCAAACATCTCCCCGAGAGGAATACTCATCATGAAGGCAGCAGGACAACGTGGTGAAGTTGGGCAAACATAGCTAGCAGCTAATGTTACCCAAACCGACAGCGCATACAAACGGGGAGTGTCCAGTTCAGCGGCTCCTTGAGGAGAACAGGTAAGTGGTCAGTCTCATTATCACCTGTGTGTAACTGTCGGGGTTTGCCTCTGTCCACAGTAGTTGTTTACTCCTCCATTTCTCCACCCCAAAAGACTCTTCCCCACAGATTGTATTATATTTTTTAGCTTTGTGAGTAATAGCTACGCGTGCATTCATGTCTGAGCATATTTTTTCATGCAAAAAATTATTTTTTAACTATAGATGTCAAGTAAATGTAGTGAATTAAAAAGTACGTTTTCTTCTGTTTAGGAGCATATAAGGAAATTCTCAATTAAAGTCTAAGTAGGCCTACCTCAAAACAAACAAACACCACTCCTATATAATACTACTCCACCCAAGTACAGTGCTGGTGTAACTATACATAGTCACATCCCACCACTGATATAAACACATCATACAGTAGGTGGCTCTATGCAGTTCCCTGCACATGTATCCTTCACAGTAACCTTGTTGATAGCTGAATAACTAATCTAAAGCATGATGCTTCAAGCAAACTTCATGTAACTCTGCTCTGCAAAGATAACACGATTCCCCCTTTTGCATTACAGGCCCTGTGTGCATGTAGGGCTCCAGTGTTGCTATCCAATTGAATTTTTCCACATCTGCTGTCAGGCAGTGATATTGATAACTGTGCTGATAGTGAAGACCTTGAGAAAATACTGTTTCCAATATAAAAAACCTAGCTTTTTTTTATGGAAGACAGGATGCAAACTGAGATTTGCAATTCGTGCCAGAAAGTTGTCAAGCAAACGTTGTCAGACATGCAGTGGATGGTGTATTTTTTGTGATTCGCCCCAGTCGAAATCTTCTCAGCGCAGTAAACTGCACTGATCCAGTGGCCCAGTAGAATAGAAGGAGCTATTATTTGATCTAGGTCTGGTGTCATGTCTGAGGCAGAGAGTCTGCAGATCGTCCTGCTGATGGGAGAAGACGTCAGAGATCGACTGTCATCCGAGACAGTGTAATGTGCTGTGGTAGTGGGTGGTGAGATCTACAGTGTTCAAACAAAACAGAACACACAGAGTGAGCATTTTTATATGAAGACTTATATATATGGCCGTTATGCTACATTAGTAATATAGCAGTTTCTACTTTCACCTATTCTTTAAATACAAAGTAGACTAATTTACCACTGTCACAGACCACCATACGTTCCAGCTCTTTAAAAAATTTCAATTAACATGCTCAGCGAGACCTCCCAGTAAGGCTGAAAGTTAAAATTACTCATTTGCGAAAAAATGATTTGCCTCAGATTAGTTTCGAGACCAAAATCGTGGATGTGATCTATAGTGTTTAATTGAAAGAGATTTCTTTTCTGTCTGGCTACAAGGATAAGAGAAACCAGTCTATGTCTTATAACAGTGGTCACATGTGCAGCTGTCTAGCCATCCTATGAATTATCAGTAATGACAAATTGCCAATAATGGCTGCGCAGATTTTCTAATTAATTCCAGAGAGGGAGAGAGAGGAGCTTTTCACTTCTGCCCTTTCCACATAGTGAGGGAACAGACGGTGAGACTTCATTGGATTTTTTTTTTTTTACACAGCATCAAGTCTCTGCAGTGCTCCTCTAAATAGAATAAAGTTCAACTTCATTTGCCCATAGACGTCAAGTTAATGAGGTGAAAGGTTACAGCTAGACACGACCACACATAAAACCCTCCCAGAGTCTCTGCAGACACCTGCAAATGTGTTTTTGTCTCAAAAAACCCAAACATTATTGTACATGCTTTTAAAATCATTTTTGTTCTACACAAATAGGCAAATTATTTCTTATTTCTGTCTTACATGTCCTATCTAGAGACCATTTATAGTGGAGTTTCTGCTGCTGTGATGGGTTTTCATATATTGACAGTGTGCAGCTCAGTGCGGTTTGTGTTTGCCTGGCTTGATATGACTGCCTTGTTGCTGACTATTTCCTGGTTTACCTTTAATGCTGTTGCTGCTCAGATTCAGTTTATGATGTGATGTGTGTGAATTATTGGCATTTAAGGCTTTGGTATGCAGGCAAGGTCTTGCTGATGGCTGTTCAGTTTGCTGTGTTGCTAAATCTCTATGTATCAATAATTTGCACTGGTATAAATAAGTGGTGTAAGTTCATGGGGCAGTTGAGCTAATTTATTGTGTTGTTTTCTAGCAATTGCTTACTTTGACGCTAATGAGCATAGTTATGAATCTGAATACTCCTGTGTGGGCTGATTAATTTTAAGCATATTTTTAACCTGGTTGTTTTGAGTTGTTGTGGAGGTTTTTTTGTATTCTCATGCTGTCTCTGACTGAATCTGATTTCCCCAGCTATTTGGGGGCAACAAGCTGTAAACACAAGACTGACATATTATCTCACCTGATAAATTTGTTATTGTTTGTTGAACATGTTAGCAAAAAACATGACCCAGGAAGGACTGAATGACTCAGTTCTCGGCTGAGATGGACGGCATTGGGCTGCAACATGTGTCTTTTGGCATTCATTTTTAAGGATTCTGTTGTTCTACAGTATCCTTGCTTCTGTAATTTATTCATGAAAAACATTTTCCGAAACATTTGGCATGTTTTATGCATGTTTGTCATCCCCAGGGGTTTGGATCAACAAGGTCTTGTCTATTAACTTTTCTTGTGGCAATTTTTCTTACGCCTGATAAAGTGCTGTGACCAAAACGAAAGGAAAAAAAATCTGAATCCCAAAATTGAAAACCAAATATTTAACAATTCAAAACATCCTGGTCCAATTCTACTATTTACCCATCTAGCAGACACGGAGCAGCATTCATTTTGAGTCTTGTCAATATTTACCCCCCCCCCCTCTTTAAGCTTTGTTTTGGACTCCATCAGCACCTGAAAAAAACTGTCTCACTCGAGCTGCTAAATCTTCCATTATGTTCATCATCTATAGTTGCTCCCTTTTCTGCAGTTTGGTGCTGGTTTGGTAGTTTACAGCCTGCTGGTGTTAGAAATGTGTTTGAAGGGAGAAGAAACTCTGCTCTTTTTTTGTCTTATGAAGCTTTTCTGTAAACTGAACATACAGGGTGGTCTTTGCTCCTGAAGCAGTGACATTTTAGAGGTTACAGTTTACCATGGGCCTGCGACAGCAAGCTTAATGAGGCTTTTAGAGACCACACGATTTGAGACTGTTCTCACATACAGTTGCATGCTTTATGTCTGTTTATTAGACGTCAGACTCCAATTTGTTTGTGACAGCTGAAAATTCAAAGTCTTACAGTTTGTATCTTCATCTCTGTTTTTCTTCCTCTGTCAGTATCCCTCGTCTACACCTGTAAAGCTGAATTCACAGCACACACTCAGCATGCTCCTCTCGTTAGACGCAGACCCACTTTCATCTTACTGTAGATCTGAAGGCTGAGGTTTTCCTATTGGCTGAACCTCAAATGGCTGGTTGTGTCTTGGCTGTACATAAATTCTCGCAGCGATTCCAGGCTCAGTTAATCGCGCTCGCCCATCTGCTTTGATGTCCTTCCTCTGGTAATGAGTGTGACATCGCTGTACACAAGCATGACAGTAAGCAGCTCCCAGTAGTTTTTTTTTTTTCTATAAATGAAGCGGGGACTCTTAATGAGAGATCATGATGGTTCATGTCAGGAGCGTCACTCAGCATGTGTGGTTTGTCTCTAAATGTGATGCGTGTTCCTAAAACTGACTGGTTTTATTACATTATTATCTGGCTTCTGCTAGTAGCTTCAGAACTGTGTATGTGTATGTGTAACTTTCAGTTTAAGTGGGAATAAATTTCAACAATGACAGAAGTCACAAGAGTTTCCTTTACAGTTGATATCTGTCAGCTCTTGATTGTATTAAAGGAACAAGTCAGTTATCAAAACATCCTCATGAGCACAGTAAAGCAAATACCATACGGTGTGCATGTTGCAGAGCGGCGCTAGCAATAGATGACTCGTGCCTGTGGCTGAATAAACACGCCTGGCTGCAGCCCCAACTGGCTCATGCACAATTTCCGAGGCTGTCTTTTCATATTATTCTTTGTTTGTCTAGTGCTTGGACAGCAGTCTCACTTCTGTAGAGTAAGCTCCACATCCACATGCACGGCCAAGCTGCTTGTCCTGTGTCATGATTCATAATTTCATACGTCGCTTTGGTGACTCAGAGGAGCGACAGCGAAATCATAAGCGTGCAAGTATGCATTTTAGTCTCTTGAGGGGATGTTTTGTTGTAAGCGCACGGTCTGTGAAAGCCAAAGAAGCACATGAAAAATCATTCTGTCTAAGTGCTTAGAAAATAAATCAAGGGCTCTCTGTGGGGCCTCTTTTTGTGGTATATAATAAGTAGATCATGCAGGTACTCATACTTATTATGCCAGTCTTGCTACTCTAAGAAAAAGACATGATGCTTCTGCAAAAAAAGGGTTTATTCTAATGCATAATTCAGCTTGTTCGAGCCTAATTTGAGTATTTCATCTTTTTTCTCTTTACTGCTCCTTAGCTATTTTAACATTAGGGAAGCATTGTTCATTTCACACCTATTACATAAAATCAAACGCCTCCTGAAGTGCAGGACTGACAGGCTTCTGAGCCTTAAATTAGCATAACAACCTTTCCTTCCCCTGGCTGAGCTGGCTGCCCTCCCTACAAGAGGTGAGATCTCTGATTGCAAGGTGTCGTCCACGCACTCGAAGTTATCAGCAAAATCATCGGACCATAAAATGAAGTCTTGATTTGTAGGAATTACCTCTCAATGCCTTTTTCAGTTGTCAGAAAATAAGGGATTTTCCCCCTTATCTCCGCTAAAGCTTGTGAGAGGCGAATAGTCTGTGTTGCAGCTGTGTTGTGGCTCCGTTGTACAATTTCAGAAAAAGGATTGTTTACACTCTCCACTTAGAATGGTGGAGGATGGTTTCAAGTGTACGCAGCACTGGAAGTAATGGGTCTAAGTAGGGAAAGAGGAGTCATTTTTTCCAGAGACCTAATGCAACATGTCCACCGAGAGAGGCACAGCTGATACTTGGACAAGAAAATATTATGTCAGAAGGAATGAAACCGCAGTAATGTTTCAGTGCAGGCTGTTCAATACATCATAACTCGGCAGTGTCCTTCCTTACCTCTGAGCAGTGATGTCAAAAATATTAATTTATCACTACATACTGATTCTGAATATTTACTGCACAGTAAATAGCTCTGTTTCAGGCCTCAGCGTGGTGTGAGGAGGAAGTTACTGCGCCCCTTCGTGGGGATTGAGGAAAGCAGGATCCATCCTGTCTCTCTGTCTACTCGATCTGTCTGTCCCCTGCTCCTCCTTGACAGTCAGGACTGCTGCTGCTACAATTCATTAGACTCACACACAGCTGTTTGAGCACACACCGATGGCAGGGCAGAAATAGCTTTAAATGATTTTGACATCTTTCCAAAATTTCCTCAAGCAGTGTTCCTGATTCTGTGAGAGAAATACAGACATAGGTCATTTATGTTGTTAGATTATTTGACATTTACTGCAACAAATGCACTTGTCATTCATTTCCAACCTGTGTGGAGTGTTGTGTAACTTTTGATGCAGTGCTTCCCCCTAGTGGAGGGAAATTATATGAAATAAATAACCGCATTTAAATAGTAATTCCAAGACATAACACATTATTATTACAAATAAGATAATAAAATGTTTTATTTTCAGTTTGTTTATGAGCAAGTACATATTTTATTTTACCTGCTCATCTATTGAAGTTACTGATATGTTTAATTAGCTGTTGTCATAATGATTAAACTTATTGATTTGATTGATTGAGTTTTACTCAATTTAACTCTTCATATAAACAGGTGACAGGGACAGGAAATGACAGGGGGACTCTATTCATAGGAGCACCTCTGGTTCCCGTGTTGGTCACTCCCTGTTTTGACCAGAGGGGGGCACTCTCTGCTCTCTGTACACACCGTCAGCTGAACCTGGTGGAGGTGAGCTGATGCAGCGGTGAGCTGTCTGAGCTGTCAGCACTCATTAGTGCTGTCTCATTAAAGTGATGTCAGTGGCACTCCATTAGCAGTCAAATGAACAGCTGCCCTGCCTCGGGGCCAAGTCAACGGCTGAACTCTTTTTTGTTGTTTTTCTCAAATGATCTGCAAAACTGTTCAATAAGAACACTGTAGCTGCTTTTAACTTCTCATCTGTACAGCAGAGCAGACACTGAAACACCCAGTGTGCTTGTTTTTAAGCCGAACTATAGTTATACGATAGTTTAAACTATAGTTTAAAAGGCTAAAATTATCACAGATCCCTCCCATGTCCTGTATTCAAAATACAACTGTTATTTCATACCTGAGTAGGTGTAGAAACTCTTGTCTCATGTGTCTCATGGCTGTCAGTGAATCTTCTAAACTCAGGACAAAAGGAGGGTGTAAAAACAGGCGTTGTTTGATTTTACTTTATGTCTGCACTTTGCACCTGTTTCTGTACTGTGTGGCCAGCATTTAACCCACCTTACGCCTTTTGCATGTCACCATTCACAATCACCTTCACTACCGGAAATACAGTCTCCAAGCTAACATGCAGAAAATGATGAAGGCTAGGATCATGCAATAGGTGTAAAAATCTACAACAGACTTCATCTTACAGGACTTTCATGCCTGATGTTGGTCTGTTTTCTGACATGGCCAGTCAGAGTTGCTTTGCAGCATCTTTTTACCCTGGCAGCGACATAAGTGACATTGACTTCACTGATTTATCTATCTGTTCCGCTTTATATGAGCTTCTGTGATATTGTCATAATAATGTTCTGTAAGAGGAGCTACATGCAGCCAGCAAACTGTCAGGCTTGACCTTTAGGATGCCAGTTTTAGAATAATATTAGTCTTTTTTTCCATCAGTAGAAGGTGAATCACACAGTGACAATGTTCTTGTGGCGTTTTCCTGAACTGGACAATCTTAATGATGGTGCTCGCCTCCTCATGTGCAAATATTCCACCAAAACAAGTCCCCCCAAAACTATTTTGTAAGGGCACCATCGCTGCATCCGCCCAAGACAGTTGTGACTGGTTTAAAGAAATGTAAACAAGCCAAAGAATTTTTCCCCCATGGCAGAATGATAATGTGGACACCCAGACCTTTCTCTAGAGCTGTGGAGATAGGTCTGGCTACATAAAACTTATCTGCAGAGAATCTGACATCTGCCTGTATTTGCTTCTTATTTTGCTATGCAGGGGAAGTTATGGGCACAGCACGCAGGTGAGACTGGGACTAAAAAGGTGGCACCTGGGGCCAGACAGCACAAATCCAAAAGAAAACCATGACAATTGTGGGCACATCACTAAAAACAAAAGCAAATATAGTGAGGCAACACGCCAAGTAGACAAAGATCAAAATGATAGTGAATCAGGGGTTGGCTTTCAGTTTCTCTGGCGAGCATGTTTACAAACAGGAACAGACAATTCCTGCATTGTAAACCTTTCACATCAACATAAGAACTTCAGTCTAGAGAGAGATGGTGTCACCAATATTTGATCAGTTACACATCTTTGTATGAATAAGTCACAGATGTACCCTGACTGCCACATGCAGCTTTTATTCGTTTAAACAAACAGTTACCCCTCTTTGCCATGTGGGGGCACAAGTGTGTGAAGTTGCCCCATTTGGCTCTGACACCCAGGATGTTAGTGTAAGTAAAAATGTAATGTAGACTGGTTTTAAAAAGCATGTTCCCAAGTTTGAAACCTGGCACTATATGTGGTTTTAACAAGCCCCTTTGCAAATGACATGGAAAACATTTGATCTCTTGAGACGTCTCAAACACTGAAGGCCAACCACACTTCAGCTCTTTTACCATCATCCCCTTCCTCTCCCGCAGCTCCTCGTGACCTGACACATGCTACACCTCAGACAGCCACTCAGCTAGACCAGGATCTGAATGGTATTTGGGGTCAAAACTACGATATCCCCCATTTGCCTCCCTCCATTAATGGCCTATTTAGCGTACTGCCGATGGCAGTAAAGAGATAGCTGGGCTTTTATACCTTCTGACTGGATATATTAGCAGGTAATGTCCTTAAAGAGGATTAGCGGATGGAAAGAGAGGAAAGGAGAAAGAGGAGGAGAGTGGCTGAAAGCGCCGTAGGGATGGCATGGCAGTAAATAGGGAGGTGATAGCAGGGAGGACAGGAGAGCTTATGCTGCCTTGTGCTGCCTCTGGCTATGGCCAGGGGATTAGCAGCCATTGTGGATTCTCTGGTATCCTGAAGCATGTTGAGTCATAGCTGTTTAATTGTTTGCATATCAATATGTGTAGAAAAATAAAGCTTCCTTCCACATATGAGCAATGAAGAAGCTGTTCGTCTCATAATATTGAGCCATCTTGTCTTTTAAATCAGGAAAATCAGTGGTCAAGGTCAATAAGTGGTTAACACAGCACTGGTCCTTTCGTGGTTAACTTTACCTTTTGATCCCGTGTAGTCAGTCAGCCAAGAATGTGCCGTGGGTCGAGGTCAAGAGTCCCAACAACCCAAACAAATCATCTTGTTTGCTGTGTTCAGCAGTTAACTTGCTTTCTACTCAAATACATTCTTAAACAGGCATTGTGACCTGTAAGGATGACCTTTTAAGAAAGAGAATGCATGTGTGCATATTATATAAAGTAGGATGACAAGAGATGAAGCAGGATACAGACAAAAGAAAAGAAAAAGAGGAAAGGCGAATAATTCATTAATAAAAATAGGGTCACTTAGCCCCTCAGTCAGAGCATAACACACCCTCTTACAAGGCCTTAGGGGTATTATTGGCAGGCGACCCCCTAGAAATGTGGCCAGATGGGGCCACCAAACATTTTGGGGTAGTACCCCAAGACCAAAAGCCAAAACTGGATTTCAGGAGTTCTATTATGCTGCCAAAGCACATAGGCTAGTTGAAAACTACGTCTATATGTGAGTTAAGGAATCACATACTGATGTACTTTGGTTTCTTATTTTACAATTAATATTACTAATTATCTGATGTGCATAGACTAATACAGGCACAGTTGATACTTTGAGTACCACAGCAATCCTGTTTTAACGTGTTATGTATACATGTTAGCGATTCATTATTCTTCAGATAGATTGGTTGTAGAAGAACGAAGCCTTGATACATGGGCCGCCTGCTCTATCCACGAAGCCGCCGACACCCCAATCAGCTCTAATTTAAAGGAGTACATTGATTGTAAGGAACTAAACATTAAATGGAAACAAGCCTTCTCAAGTGTAGGGAAGACTTGTAGGTACCCAAAGAATCTGTTTTCACTCAGATACCTTGAGATGAGAGGTCAAGGGGACGCCACTGAAAATGACCATGCCAGTTGTTCCCTCGCCAAAATTTAGGCGAACTTTGGAGCTTTATTTCGCCTCCGCCCCGACAAACTATGCAAATGGCACCAGTGGATGCGGGTGCCAGTAGGTGCCATAGCCTCTTGAAGGCAGTCATGTTGGCCTCCAATTGTTGTCGCTGGGGGCGGATCAACAGTTGTGTCAGCCGTGCCCATGGCCCCCACCCCCCATCCTGTGGTTGCCATTGATTATCAGTGATTCTGATTTGTCTACTGTTTCTTATCTTTTGTTTCAAGTGAAACATCTTTTTAAAAATTTGACAGACTGATGTACCTTTCCAGCCCAGTGTCATTAGGATTCACATTCACACTAGACTGTTGTGCACCTTGTTGCATCCAATGCCAACACTCAGTGCCAATGTAGGAAATAGCCCTTTAAGTAGCAGGGTAGAAAGTAAGCATGTGGAGATTGGAGTGGTTGATGGACGTGTAAAATATCTAATGTACCATATTTTGTCTGCCATGACCACGATCTGCCTCTAACCTTAACCGGACCATAGTTTCCATGCAAGGGTATTGTAGGAATAGATCATTTCACAAATGTTGGTAATGGACCTTCTTGTCTGGCAAAAGAGTTGACTTTTGTCAGATGATATATAAATGGGGCTGAACCTTAGCTGATGAAGGTTTACTGGAAACAAAAAAAGCTTTATTTGGATAAAGTGAGTTCAAGCAACTGTTTCTCGTTCCTTCTCAAGACCTTTCAGATGACAAACACTTTTGAATGAGCTTCTCAGTCTAATCTGCTCTGCCCCTCCTCCACTGTTCTAACTGCCGTATGACTAATGCCCTAGACCCGAGGCCGTGGCTCGGCCCGGCTAAGCTGTTTTGGGGGGATTTGATCATGCATAGATGACATTGAGTTAGAATGGGTCACTGCAGATTCTGCTTTAGCCACAGTCTGCTGGAAAGGAGTCAAGTGGAGGGCAAGCACCTGGGCTAGCTGACCTTTACCGGCAGAGAGGAAACGGAGAGGGATCAGGAGGGGAGGCTGCAGAGATCCACTTTGTCAAGAGTCTGTTTCAAAATTTCAGGGATGACTAAGTGAAGCATTTAGTATCACATGAAATCCTGTCATCAAAACCGGAATGGTATCATCCCTAGTCACTCTCTGTCCATTTCCTTATCTACTTAAACTTTTGTGTGTGTGTGTGTCACACATTAATACTTCCTCGTGCTCACTCAAGTTTCCAAATGTTGAAAAAGTGTGAGACTGTACTCTCTCCAAGGGAGGTATGTACAAAATCTTGTCCGTGCCAAGACATCCCTGTGACCATCTCTGCTCTCAGCAGCACTGAGGGTATGAAAGGAGCATTGTGTGCAGCTTCACGCTCCATGGCCAATTGACTTCTTTTCCCATTAATCAAATGCGCTGTTTACCTAATCTTTCATAGCATTTCAAAACCATTAAAACCAAGAGGATTATCCTAGTATTTCTGACGGTGTTTCTTTACCTCAGGTACAGGTGCCCCGATAACACTCTCCCTCTTTTGCTCCCCCTCTCTCTCCTTTCCTCCTTTCCTCTCTTTAGTCTTTTCCCCTTTATCACTTCCTTTTTTCCTGTTTTCACTTTCTTTCCCTTTCTCAGCTTTCCTCTCTCTCCAAGGATTACAGTTTGCATGATCTCAGTGCTTTAAAGTGCAACCTCTCTATCTCACCAATGGACAACTCTACCCCCCGCTCTGGATAAATAAAGTATTATTGTCCGATTAAAGCAGATTAAGCAGATGGAAAGGGGGTCAATCTGAAATTGGGTTTGATTCTGCACTTATCTGAATTCTTGACTGCTTCCATAGTGTACACTTTTGTGTCTTTGAGCAGGAAGTTGGTGTGGGTTAGAGGGGCTACATTTCGGAGAGTGTATCTCACTGTAGAGCTAAAAGAGGAAATTGTGAATTGAATTGCACTTAAAACCCCTCTTTGTAAAACTAGACGAAAGCGCAAAGCAAACTCACATGCCAGAGCTGTTGGCCAGGTTCTACAGGTAGGTGTGTAGGTTATAGCCAAGCTGCACTGCAGCTTGTTGTGCCCTGAAGCTGTGGAAGCATGTTTTTACTTGCTTCAACAAGCAGACGACCAACTGGGGTCAGATCTTTAGCGGTCAATAACAAAAAGTCTGCCTATGAGATTCAATAAATTAGTGCCAGTGGAAATCTAGATTGTTGCACAAATGAGTGTGTGTGAGACTTTGTAAGTATGCAGCTAGGAAATTACATCCATATTTGGAATTATGTTAAATGCAAATGTGCGGTGTAAATCAGGAAGTAACGTGTCATTTTCTTGAAACACAGTAAAAGGTTGGTTCCTTAGCGGTTCTTTGATGCAGGTTGAGGTTCTCTACTTCTTCAGCGTAATTTAGTTTAATGGGGAAAGAAAAAAACACTATGTTAAAAGAGCTAACAAGCAGACACCTTCAAGCAGTGGCTCTCAACGTCCTGCCCCCATTTGCATGAAAATATTCCAGTACCCTGCACATATGACATGATAACAACTAATAACTCTTTAGAAGTGATCAAAAAAGAGCTGTAAATCACCTTATAAACATGGGTGCCATATAGAACAAAAACAGGTTCTCCTATGTGTTTCGCATGACTGACTGTCACGTAAAAGGCCGGAATTTGCATACCGTCATTGACCTGCAATGAGCTTTTATGTTTTCGTTAACCGCAACCATCTTATGCTTCCCTTTATCATACCATAGTTGCTGTGCACAGATATTGTGCTGTTGGAAGCAGTTTTTAAAAAATGCCTTTATTTTATACAATCCAGGGTTTTACAGAATCATCCAATAGTGATGTTGTTGACTTGTGAGTTCTTTGGCGCCCCACATGTTATCTGACACCATCTGGCCATGATGAAAGTGAAATATACATTTAACTTGAATATTACCTCCTCAAGTGAAGAATAACGTGACCTCAGGTGATTATGTACATTAATAACTGTGCTTCAAATAATTTCCAGTTAGCTATCAAACTAAAGCATTCTTTAATTAAGGCCTAACACTGAAAAATTAAGAGCATATGATTAGTTTTACCAAACCAAATCTAAAATCTCTTTGAATTATTGTATTTATCACTACAGCAGACTGTGTGCGTACATACTCTTGCACACACACACATGCATGAGGGAGTTAGTCATGTTGATTGAGTGGCTGCTGATGATACTGAGGGTTAATCTGTATTTAGTTGGTCCATCCGGATGCCTTAGAGGCCATCTTATTAAAGGAAATGAGACGTTGTGAGGCCTTTTTCAACAGACAGTTACTGAGCTCTGCATGCATTCCTTCATGTCTCCTGCATAGTGGATAGGGAACAGCGCTGTCCACAGTAGGTCCCAACAGAACAAAGCTAGACAAAAAGGCCCTTGTGCTGGTACACATGTTAGAGAGGACATGCCGGTGTGTCAATCCAGCGCAATTTTGAAAGTTTATCTCTAAACAGAACGTGACCACCGCAGACGGCTGAAGTTCTGAGCTATTTGGATCAAGATAGCCGAAGAATCTAGAACCGTAATGCTTTAAAAGATTGCCCAACCCCTCCAGTTACAGGGCGGAGGTTGAAAAAATGGGGACCTGTTGAAATAGACTAATAACGTCTTATTCGGGTCATTTTTTGGCTTGCCAAGGAGTTGACTGTACGTTTAGATGAAAGGGTTTAATTGGAAATGATAACCTGCTGACAGACGGGATCTGTCAGACCACAAGCCCTGGCTGTCTGTCTGCCAGTACTGCAACAATATCCACAGGGAGATTGGCAGATAGAAGCTGCTGTCAACGCCCTCAAGCTCAGGGTTGTTCCAATATAAGCCCTGCACTTGTGTTTGCTTCAGCTAGGGTACGTGGCACTATTGCTGGCTGTGTGCAAGAAGCCCTAAAACCTCCACACACAACAAGCAAAGCAGTACGTGTACACACAAATAATTTCTGGTCATTTACATGCTCAGGATAAAAGGATAAAGACACAGGGGAGATGAGCATCAAGGAAACTCAAATGCTTTCGGACCATCAGAGCAGTTCAACAAGATCCAGGACATCAAAGCCACTTAAATATTTTTCATTCTTGGGGCCACAAAATGCAGGATGATATGACAGACACACAATAGGCCCACAGTTTCCTCTTGGCCCCTGCAGCAGTGTTGACATGAGTAGAAATTAAGTTATCACCCCTTTTTAAAGTCCAGACGGCTGTCAGACAAGGCCCAGTGGCACAGGGGAAGATTTGATGGTTCCAGCAGCGAGCTGCTTTACATAGAAAGTTCAATCCCACATCTCCTTTTCCACGAGTGCTGTGCTGCATCTCAAACCTGCTTCCTACATGTGTATCAGCTTTGTTGACTGATGCTTTGAATAAACCTGGCAGTGTGGCTTGTGTTTCTTTGGAGCACAAGAATATTTAGTGGTGTATGAGTTGATAATTCTCTATGTGACCTTTTATTGTTGATATAACAAATATTTATAACTGATACTAATTGTTATGAGGGTGCCTTCAACATTCTCCCTCGCATCATCTGCCCTTTTGTCACTCTCAGAAAGTTTTCCTCTTTTAGTCATCACCTAATTTACTTATCAGACTGTGTTTGCTCTTTGTTGCCAGTTACTGATGCCGAAACATGTCAAGGTATGTATCATCCTAACATGTCTGAGATAAAAGAACAACTAAAGTCATTATCAGAAACTAAAGACATAATGAAAACCATTGAACTAGTTACTGATGTGGTTACAGTATAATCAGTCCAAGAATAGACCCAACAGAGTCCGTGTTTTCCATTCAGATGGTGACTGAGTTGAATCCAGAATGCCATGTCAAACTTAGCTCTAGGTCCTGTAACTGCTACCTTCAAGGTTCCCATAAGAGTTTCCTTGGAGTGTCTTAAGGCCTCAGACTTCTAACTTCAAAGAACTTGTGATGATGAAGGCCAACTGTTGTGTCACCTCAAGCCACCTGTGTCTTTGCCAAAAAGTTGCACTTGAGCACACTGCAAAGACTACAGCAAACATCCAGCTAGCATGGACGCTCTGCGCCTGCACAAGAGGAAATAACTCTTCATACCAGCAGGTGGCAGTAGTCTGTTTTTGTCATGCAAAAGGGAAATCGGATGGCAAAAAAACAGCTCACTAGTGCCAATGGTGTGCAAAAACTAGGGTACCAACAGCCCAACATTGATCAACGGCTGACTGTTTCCTGAGGTCAGCCTCCAATCCCCAGTACATTTGCAGAAGAGCAAACTTAGCACATCAGTTAATCATCTTCTGGGGTTCATGTTGAGCCTGAACCTCCAAGTCCAAGCATGTCACATTACTGGGGGCAGCATTGGCCAGTTTTCTGAGCACTCTCCCTCCTCTCCTCCTCAAATGGTCCCCCCTGGTTCTCCAGTCCCTTGTCAGCCCTCTAAAGCAGTTCATCCTGCTTCTTAATTCATTGCACCACAGCCTCACCTTGCCCCCTCAGACAATGTTGGGTTGTCCCCCAGTTGGCTTCTTGAGGTTCAGTCACACTGACTGGTGCATCTTTTTGTGGGGCTCTTTGTCATTGCTCATACCAACAATCCAGCTGTTGTGTACCTGTGTTTGTCCAGGCAGGCTTGTGTGACCCAGCAGATACTGTATCCTTGATCAGTATGGACTGTCCTTGGGGTTTCTACTCTGTGGTTTCTTTTAAAAAGCAGTTCGATTACACAGAACTTCCAACTTTAGAAAGAGCTGTGCTCTGCCAACAGAGTTGCGAGGCAGAGTGCTTTTTCAAAAGCAGCCACCTTTGATGTGTTGCTTCCTGTATATTTCCATTTAGAAAAAGATGGAGGCAAGCTGAAAATAATATCACATGAGTGAACACTACCCAAATAAATATTCCCATATCCTACATAGCTCATGAGAAGGTTCATAAGGACATAGAGGCATATAAACGTAGCTACTGTAGCTAACAATCTAGTACATCATGACCATGATAGCTGTTTCTTTACCCAAACAAATTAAATTAAAGGTAGTAAATTGTTGCAATAGGCAGATAAGTGCCTGTGGCGTCACTAGTGTTTTTTGAAACTTCCACTAAATATATGAGCAAATGATGCTATTGCATTAATGCAACAAATATATTTGTCTTTATTAAGAGAACTACCAGAAATGAGGCATTAGCATAGAAATCACCAAAGGCTCTTTCTCAGGTGTGTTTTAGGGGATTGGTCACACGTATTTAACTTTCATCAGGTTGACCCCATCAAGGCTGTGCCCCACCCTAACTCATCCCCACAGACACAAACGTTAACAGGTTCCTGCTTTAGAAGGGGAGTTGCTCGCCATCAGAGAGCCACCATTTAATTACGACACACAGGAAATTATCCCTAGAATGGGCCCAGTGCAGATAAGAAGTCCAAGCCCCCTGGATGACAGCTCTAGAAACCTGAGAGAACTTATCACCAAAGTGGAGGGTGGGGGCCCACCACTGGGCGCCTGACAATCTGATTGGACTGTCATCCCCAGGTCATAATTAATATATTTATCAAATTAATAACTGAAAAGAAAATCTCAGCGTCATTGGCGCTATTGTAAAAAGAGGCTTGCCCTGGCCCCAGAGGTGAACAGTGGCCAAATTCATGTGGCGGCCGGTTTCCCTTGTGGCTAATAAGGCTGCTGTCAGTATAATGGGGGCGGAGGGGGGCAAAGTGAGCTGCCTCTTTTAGGAGCCATGACAGATAAATTGCCTCCCCCCTGCACAGAATGAAACAGAATTTAGAGGAAGAAAAGAAATATGTTACTGTCTGCTGACAACCACAACCATAGCCTTTGCATATGAATATGTGTTATTGTATAGAAAGTTACGCAAAACATGCACGAGACATCACAACAAACCAAGTGATTTGAGTTTATGTTTCTAGCCTTGATGATGTCAAAGCACTTATGTTTTATTCACAACAGGAACACTAAAGTAACAAAAGCCAACCGCTGTAAGTTTTGCTTTGATGTGTCAAAATCACGTTGTATAACCCCCGTCGCATATGCTCAGTAAAGCCTGGGCATCACTCTCGGTCCATTTGTCCATCTTTTCTTCATTTTTTTATTGTTACGAGCTGTTCTTTGTCTTTTGTGTTGTGTGTTGTTTAAAAGGCTAACAGTTTTTTAAAAATGGCGGTTGCATTGGTTCATGTGATCAACCATACACTTACACCACTTTAGGTTACTCTTGTGCTTTGAGAGTACTGACTCTGAAATGGGGGCTAAAAAAGTCTCTCAAAGTGGCTTTCTAAGAACTACAATCATTCCTAGTTCTTGTGGAGTGGGCAAAATAAAGAAGGGGGGTTCTTAAGAAATTATCATCTGGTCCCAATATAGCTTGTATAACTGCTAATCAACATGGCTAAATATGACAAGGGTTAAGTGAGTAAAATTTGTTTTTACTAACTTAGGGGCAGCAGAAACAAGCTGTGAACACAGTGTTGACATTAATCACCTTAGGTTGATGTGGTTAACTTGTTATAACAAGCAGGTGCCTATTTACATATCTAGAAGATATTGCGCAACATTAGCATTCATTTGGAGTTGTGTCTCTGCCACCTTGTGAACAAAAGTTCAATATTCACTTTCATTTTGACTCTGTTTTTGTCTATACCAACCCCTGAGGGAAATATTTTTAGAAGGTTTTAGCACTTTTTGCTGAAAACAGCACGATTAGATCACTGTGCATGAACCGAGAGGGGGTCAGAAAACAATGACCTTGAGAGATGCTGAAGCTCCATAGACTTGAACTGCAGAGACAGGTGATAATTCTTATATGTTAATTTAAAGATACTGATTATAGCTACAAGGGGATTTATCACTGATATTTTTGTTTCAATCGTATTTGTCATATATACATATTTGTCATAGTTTAAGTTGTGTTGATACTTTCTAAAACCACCTTTTAATGTCATTAACATAACCTCCTAACCTGTGTTTCAGGGTAATTTATGTCGTTTCCCCATGAGGCTGCATATTAATTGTGACCCCAGACCACGGCCATATCCTCTCCCGTGCAGGTGGAAAGCCACAGTGGGGATACTTTTATCGGGCATTCCAAGGGTACAAAACAGGAAGGAGGGGAAGCCGAATTGTAAAGGTAACACAATCAGCCGCTAAAGTAGTCACAGGAGTATCAGTTTCTTTAAGCTGCGCTGAGCGCGGCACAAGATTAAGATGTGGATTACTGAACATTTACTTCATGTCACACAGACAGAGGCATGTGGTTTGTTCTATAAAGTGATACGGCACCCTGACCTTCTTGCAATCCTGTCACGTGATATGATTATCCAAAAGAGATGTATTTGTGATTTCTGTGGATTTGATTGTTTGGAGGTTGGTAGCAGATGCAGAGTTTGGATGGTGCATCTGACTAAATGATGCTATGACTGACAAAATAGAGCAAAAATAATGTATATATATATAGGACTTGCTGTATTAAAACATTGTACTTTAGTTTAACAGAAGCCAGTATGTCGCTTGAGAAGTCACACATTTTTCCCCACAGACTGGAATCTAAACCTGTGGGGCAGACTTCACCTTTGACTCTTGCACTTGACCCTGCACCTTGGGAATGAGTTTGTGGAAGTCAGACATGCTCAGACACTGTTAGGCATTTCTGCTTGACCAGTCCCCGGTTGATCTGTGGCTGAAGAGAGAACGCAACAAGTGTGTGCGTGACAGAGAGACATGAATTTAAATAACTGACTGGTGACACACCCTTACATTACACATGATGTGATACACCCAAACCTCAACAATAGATTTGATTCTGTTCTTGAAGGTCAATCCTTAATCTCCACATGGCTGTGGAATCAAACACACAGCCTAGATTCAGTTGGTAGTGTGTAAGTGAAACCTGCTGTGTGTCAGATGTCAACCACTTTTTGTTTTACGTCCTTAAGGGTTCAACCCACTCTTCTCCGGGCTCTGCATCCACTGCCTCTCTGTATGAGTGAATGGTAAACACAGGTGCACATTGGCGCACAGTTACATAGACCCCTCCTTCATGTCCTGTGTGCATTGTGTCTTTTTTCTTTAGGTCCATGTTCCATAGGGGCAACAGTGTGTGTGTTTCCAGCTTTCAAAAAGGCCTTTGAGATCGTACCCACTACCCACCTGCACTGCTCCTTGTTGCAAACAAATGTACAGCTTTCCGCTAACCTGGGGAAAATGTAGGTGAAGATATAGAGTGAGCAAAGGAGTGAGTGTGAGCAGGGGTTGGGCTACCCCCCCTCCCAACACACCCCTACTCACAAACCCACCCTACAGACTTTCTTTCAGTTTCTTGGTGTAGAGAGAGGCCGGCCGGCTGTCCCAAAGCGTTTCGCCTCCGCGAGCACGCACAAGATGTCCATTCATGCCCCATGGTCCTACAACTTCGCCGCTCCCCTCCCCCTGCTCCTCTCCCTTCAACTCCAGCTGAGGCAATTCAACTCGGGCCAGAAGCAGGGACCTTTAATCTAACAGAATGTAGCAGGCACCTGAACTACTTAACCGCTGTGCTTGTTCAAGGGGGTGGGCACGGAGGCTAAGGTAACTGGCGTGTAACAAAAAGCCCCGAACTTTATCCCTGGCCAGGATGAGTACATTTCCTTTCTGTTGTTCCCAACAAAGGCCAGCAGGCACAAATGGTCTGCTATCTGTGTCACCGGGAAGTGGAGAGCAATTTGTTTCTATTAAACAGGACGGTCCTCATCTTCCCCAATCGACCCCCTCTCTCTCTGTCTCTCCCCACCCATATTGATTCGGGTAGCTTTTGTGCTGCAGGTAAAACCCTGCCAGTCAGTGGGTTTCATTTGAGCTCACCTTGACCAGGTGGAGACCCTGTAGTCTTTACTAGGGGCCCCCTGAAAGAACAAAAGAGAACCCCCTCATTTTGTTGTTCAGGTTAATGTGAGTATTTACGGGGGGACATGGGGCTTCAGGTGAAATGAACACTAAAGGTTGTCGGCGAGCGAAAACTTGACTGCAGCATTCAGGGAGCTGCTGTTGATCTGTCCTTTTTAGTTCATGGCTGCAGGTGACGCACAGCAACTTGAGCCTCGTGCACACACTCACACACACACTCCACGGTATAACCCATCCCTGTGCTTCCTTACTACATCATATCAGCGGCAGCTTGACCTCTTTGATTTATCCGGATTCCTGTAGAGGGCAGAAATACAACAGTGAGCCACTGTATTTCACCCACGCTGGTTCCAATACCACACAGACCCATTCCCCCACTTTGACAGAGGCAAGATGGCTGCTTTCATAAGAGGGTGTTTCTCATTTTTATTTAAACCCCAGTCTCAGGCCATTCGTTTTAGTCCCTGCTACAGATATGAAAGCTTTTGAGTACGATTGTATATCAGTCATGATACCACAAATCAAGCCACAGGAAACCTTGCTATTATTTTTGTGCAGTGTAAATGTGTATACTGCTTATGAAACAAAGCGTCATGGTTATAGGTGGATCCCTGCGGGAAATCACATATCAAATGGTGATGTTTCCTCCGTTGTATCTGCTGAGTTTTCAGTTTGATTGGATTTCTTGTGTATCTCTGTAGTTTACACAATCATTATTATAGATATAAAAAAAGACAAAACTAGTGCTCTGAAAGGGATCAGAATTTCTCAAAAATTGTGGTTAAGATATTCTGTCACATTTAAATTTGCAGTGTAAAACAGTCACAGATAAAGTGTGCTCAGTTTGTTTCTATTTTTCCTCGTTTCCTTCACCCAGTTAATTAGGAATCGGACACATATGGTTCAATTCATTTAGCTAATGAGCACCTCTAAATGGTTAAGGCGAGACACTATCCCTCCTCACTTTCTCTTCATCTGTCTTTCCATTTCTTCACATTTTCCCTCCTCGTCCCTCTTTTTTTCCTCTCCCCCCTCGCTTGCTTTGTATTGACGCCCTGGGACCCCATCTGGGCCCTTTGGAGGCGTGAAATGCACAGTAATTATTAGTAATCATCACACACCATCAGAAACGGATCCTAGTGCTGTAATTACATGATAAATGTCTGCCTAACACATGCCCTCTATTTAGCAGCCCCCTGGAGACCGCGGATAATAGACAGCTAACAGGGATCCGCAGAATGGGCCTTTCAGCGCTGGCCGGGGCTCATTGTCTACGCGCCAATACACCCTCACCCCCCGTTTGGCAACAACGCAGACCCCGATCAATCCCCTGCGCTGCCCCCCCACCAGCCTACTGACCCCTCCCCATACACACACACATCCCTTGTCAATGCTAAGTAGACAGCAACGTCAATCATTGGCATTACACTGCATCGCTAATGGCTGCCAAACAATTTCACAGGAGAGAAAAGAGTTTTGTTCAGTCATTCATCATGTAATGGTGACTTGGTTTAATGCTGTTGCCTCTGACCCCTGAGCAAAATGTGATAATTGGCGTTATTATCATCATTGTGTCTTTTGTTGCTTTTTTCCTGTATCGTTCTGATCAGAATGCAGTTTTTGATTGTCTTCTGTTGTTACATACCTAAGTGTTTTTTTACACTGCAGACCGAGCCCAAAGGAGTGTGGCATGCTTTGTCTGGAGACTTTGTTGGTATGCAAAGGACTGCTTTACAATGTGTAATCTGCAAACATCTGCTTTAGTTGTTTCTATGCTCACAAGGCTTACAGTTATCTTTAACCAGCTGCCTGCCTTGCATGCAGTAAAGGTCCAATAGTATACAACATTCAGAACTACGTTTTCATTAGTTCATAATCACCTGAAAAGAAGAATTTTTATGTTTCATTAGCGTAGATTGAGCCGTTTATATCTACATATGGAGCCAGTCCTCTTCCACAAAAGCTGCTGCATAGCCCAGACCGGACAAACCAAACACTGGTTTTAGATAGGGCCTTTCAAGTCGTCTAGGTCATTGCAGTTCCTACACACTCTGCATACTGGAGAAGTTTCAGCCCTGCAACTTCACTGTTAGAAGTCCTCCACACCAGGCCTTTAAAAAACAAAAAATGATACTTGATTTTACATCACGTGGACACAGCTAAGCTTACTGCAAAGGCAAATTAAAGTGTCCCTTTTACAATAGCAGGTGTGTATTGCACTCATAATCTAAATTATTAGTATATAAACAGAGGCCCTGTCATTGCAACAACTTTCAGGTCATGAACTGAAGAAGCCTCTTGGATGTGAGGTTAAACGTCTTCAAGAAACTCAAGCAAGTCCAGTTGCCTACGATATAGCACTTAAGATTACCATGACCTGGATGACTCAGAATCTTCACCAACAACTTTTAAGATGCAGAGAGAACACTTGATGCAGAATAAACATAACAAAGCATCCAATACTGCAGCACAGCATCTATATTCAAGTTTAAAACCATTATTTGTGTACTTTAACATGAGTTTTTGCTATTTAGCAAATGTCACACAAGGCCTCACTGCCTGAATTCAAAACATGCAAAGTCACAGGCATGCGGGGTGTGACACTGAAAGCAGCAGTCAGACCACACGGTGACATAAAGGAGAAGGAAAGCAAGGGGCTGTCAACTCAGGCCACCAAGCATAAATGAGACTATCTCTCTGCACTTTTTAATGCAAATAAGGCCGAGGTGAGTAAATAGACGTGTGCACAGGTACTTTCATTCAATGCTTTTATATGATTTTTTTCTTTTTTTTATCATCGAGTGCCTGTGTACTTGTGTGACAACAGCGATGGAGGTCGTCGCAGTTTGAATCTACATCTGGACTGATCAGATATGCATGCAAAGGAGGATGCTCTTATCTAAATGCATAGAGTGAAATGAGGAATCCTGTTTGTGAACAACAAGGGGAATTTGCCTGAGATTTGCCTAGCTGGCCCTAAACAACGGTCGACTCTTGGGGGACATTTTATATATTAGCCAGGCAAGGCCACAAGGTTGTTGGCTGTTAAACAAATTTGATATATAGTGTATTACGCCTTGTTAAAATATTAACAGTAATTGCTTTTGATGTTGGCATACTTGCTGTTTATGTCTTGTTCCTGTTAATTTATGAATGCAGGATATAACCGATTTACTGGCAGATGGCCGTCAGTTGGTACCATGGAAAGCCCAATTTACCTGTTCACCTCAAATGGCAGTTGAAATGGTCTGTTGGAAGGAGAGGGTTGTATTTCACTAAGACAAAGGCAGTTTGAGTTTGAAACTGCAGCCACTGATTGTCTGCATTAACAGAGGCTCAGGTGTTGCCATGATGCCTTTTGACTCTGACAATACTTCATTTTTCCTCCAGATGGCAACAGTTTTCCTTTTCCCTGTTTCTGAGAGGAGGATTTCAGAGGCCAGAAGACATAAGATAAACACAATGCTGTTTTTTTAAAGTATGTTATCTGTGCTTCAGAGATCTTAATTTGTCACAATCTCTTTATTCATTGGTTGACTTTTAATCATCAGAATCAGGTTTATTGCCAAATAGGTTTTCACATACAAGGAATATGCCTTGGTGTTAAAGTGCATAACAATAAACATAGTAAAACAGTGCTGCGAAAGTCATGAAACATAAATAATACATATATAAAACATGAAAAGAAATTTAAAATATTTACTGTATATCTGTTTTCAAATGAAAGAGCTGCACAGTCCTGTGCAGGAATGTGTGAAAATATTGACCAGGGAATGTGCAAAAGTTCACAGTACGAAGTATATATCTTGGGGTTATTGCCCACCATTGCCATGCCAAGACCACACACACACACACGCACACACACACACACTACAAATGTAACAGCTCTGCCTCAGCACAAAACCAAAAGCAGACATTGAATGAAAAGCAGTGCAATCTCAAGCAGAGTCTGACAATAACAGACATATCAACTATCCCCTAATTGATACAGCTAGGCAGTCAGTCAGTCACTTAATGAATAGCTAATAGCCCTCAGCAATGCTATGAGTGACAGGGCCCGAGCATTCCACCTGGTGGAGGCTGCCCAGGGACTGCACTGGATGGGGATGCTTCTCATTAATGGAGGCGGGATGCCTGGCAATTGTTCAGTCTTGTGTGGAGAGGCCTCTTGCACACGGAGGCCACGCTTCTCCCTCAGCTAGCCCCCGTAGCCGCGGACAGCCGAGCGTCACAGAGTCACCGATAATGAAGACTTGATCAAAGAGACGTAGCATTCCAGCGGGCCCGGCCGAGCAACCGAATAGGACGAGAGAGCAGGGCAGAGTGAAGGAGTGAAAGGAAGACGAGGAGAGAAAGGAGTAGAGGGAGAGAGGGGATGATGGGGAGAGAAGGGTTATAGTCCACTCTGCATAGTAATGCTGCAATTAGAGAGTTTGCAAAGCGTGCTTCTGCTGGCAAAAGAAAATGCACTGATCTGGAAGTCGGCCATCAAGATTTAGAAACTGCTTGACAAAGTGGTGCGGTGTGTGATGGTCAATAAATTGGTTTTAATGGCTACAAACTGGGCAAGGGTGAACACAGAATGCCTTAGTTGTATATGTATAAAGATTTTTTTTCTTTGCATCAGTGAAAAGCTGCAGATTTTTTTTAGCTAAAAAAGTAATGTAATTTAAAAAAGTGACACTTCTTTAAAACCCAGTGATAGAAGTCATTAGTGTATCTGCATTATGGGTACAAGTAGAGGTACATATGCTACTCATTCATTTGCTGCGCTCGCCACAAGCTGCAGCATTATTTATCTTAATGCATATAACTGCTAGCCCTTCAACTGACCCATAATTTGCTCCTAATAACTGCTGTGGGCGGACTGATTATAGCTTTTCATTAGTGCCAGCAGCTTTTACTAGTGCTATCCCAGCTAAAGGGCCCTTGCTATAATTGTTAGCCATTATAAATATAGTACGTCGAAAGTATAGGGGGGGCGCTGACGCCTCTTTGTTAACTGCTGGTGATTGAGCAATTAAACTTTGGCAACTTAATTACCTCTCCACAACAACATGGCTATGAGGCATTAAGACTGGCATTATGGTAAACATTGTTGTCAGAGAGCGACGGCCTTGAGCTGGATGATGTATGAGTCTTTGTTTATCGCCAGCTGCTCGCAGAAGTAAACAAAGCATATGATGTCAGGTAAAGAGTAACAAAGTTGTTTTTTTGTGATGTTTTGTTATGTTATTTTAATTATTGATTTAATTGGATTTAAATAAAATCAGAAAATATTATTAGTGCATCTTTGATATTAGAGCAGAATGGGAGTAGCGGCATTTTTATGTGTATTAGCCCTGTTATTACAATATTTATTCATACCTGACCACCAGCCTATTAATTAATTGCCTACTTAATGTGACGTGTTGTAGAGCGCATAGAGTGAAGAATCAGGCCCCACAAGCACTGCCCGCCGCAGCTAGCTCTCAGCATAGAAAGGCTAACAGATGTTGCACGGAGCAAAACAAAAAACACCAGAATAAAAACCAACATCCATTCGTCAGCCCGAGTAGGAATCACACTATGCAAGCTCCTCATTAAGTGGCATTAAAACTGTGAAGGTCTATAATTATCGAATAAATCCTTTCCCACATGAATGAATTCATCTGCGTGCCATAATTCTTCCCCACACAGAGCAGCTCTGGCGGTGAATGAGTCTTTTGTGTGCCACTGTGGGAAGGCTTTTGTGAAATTACACTACTGCATAATGATGCTAATCATAAATTAGCATTTCAAGATGGAGCAGCGTGTTTGTTTGTGTGTGTGTGTGTGTGTGTGTGTGTGTGTGTGTGTGTGTGTGTGTGCGCGCGCGCTTTTGCATATGAGTGTGTGCATGTATATAAATTTGACAAAGTAAATCTAAGCAATCTAATTTTAATTTTCATCACCAGCTCACTCAAGTATCACCAGACAAATATTCATATTAGCCTTTCCTCCTGATTTTTTTCTGATTGTGCCATGTTCCTGTAGTTACATACCAAAATTATTCAAAATATTTTGTTGCGCAAACGTTATCACTTAAGTTTTTAGATCATAAAATGTAAGAAGATCTTAAATTGAGTTCATAGTTTGTTTCAGTGTTTCCCTCAGGCAGCTGCGGGCCATTGTGGATGCACCGCAGCCTGTGAGACATGTTGAACTCAGGACTGACCTCTCTGCTTGAACATAAGTTTCCTCCCTTCATCATCCTTTTCCTCTCTCTTGCTATGTATGCCTCTCTTTTCTGTTTTCTCTTAAAGCTGCCGCACAAATAGACAAACACGCACAGAATGCAAAAATCAACACACAACACAGGGATTGTAAACACTAATAGAAGCCACATGACGGTGATATTAGATTCAAGTTTCTATTCATTGGCAGAGAGTAGCAGGTGTGTGTTTCATTACCCACCAAAGAAAACACGACTCCAGTGCGGGCTTCTTAATGTAGGGGCTTGACCAACTAATGAAAGCAGACAAAGAGACCGATCTAGAGGCAGCGCCCACTCTGTGTCCACTTAGCACCGAGCTGGAACCTTTGCCAATTAGGACCTGTTTGTTTGATGTGACAATTAACAAGGAGGTGCTTGGTCATTAATCCCAATATGGTTTCACTCTGCTCACTATTAAGATGTCCACCTTTGTTACAAACATCCACTGTGTGTAAAGGAAGAGACAAATTAACATTTTTACATTAGTTTGCCTTGTTGTAAATTTTGTGTGTCTATTTATTAGTATTATTATTGTCAAGTATGTCATTTTATTGAACACTGTGCCCTGCGTATATATGTAAATAGAGCTGTTTAGATGGTCACTTGTGAGTCACAAATGACTCAGAGGGGTCATAAGTTCTTGATATTTACTTGCAGACTCATAAGCATTGTTTTCAATTACTGCAACAATGACTATATGTGTCAGGGTTATGCAGAAGTCATTTGCATGAAAAAGATCTCCGCGACCTCAGGATGAGGACCACATGTAAATAATAACTGATGCAGTCTGCGACACAACAAAAGGACACTGACAGCCTTCCAGTCACATTTAAATTTCACCTCTATTTACAGTACCTGAACTTTTCTCAGGAAGGGAGTCATTCCAGAAACACATTGTCATACTTTACAGTAAGTCATTGGTCGGCCTTTGTTGTTTTCCAGTGCCCTTATTACCTTAGTCAGTGTGACCATAGTGCTTTGCATCTTTCTCAGCTCTGCCAAACAAATGCAGCTCGTATATGCAAAGCGTATGGCTTTTTCAAAGATAGAACTTCATACACCACCGCTGCTCCTATGGTGTTTTCTAATCTGATTCTTAAACAGAGTTTGACAGTCCCTGTTTTGCCAAGAACAACATTGGAGTGTTTTTGCCACTTTTGGATGCAGACCTGGGCTTGTTAATGCTTTCATTGCAAGGGCAAAAAGGGCATTTTACTATAGATGCAAAGGGCAGCAGCTGAAGTTGTTGCAGTTATCTACATGAACATGAATTGAATGTGTGTTAAAAAATAATAATCAGCAACAAAGGCTTCAGTGGAGGGACAGATGGCTGTGGCGCTGACTGTGCACTAGGTGGTGCCCCATCTCTTCACCAAAGATAAAACCCACACGGTGCTAAACCCAACACTGAACCTGTAATGAACTGCCTGTACATGTGAGCAGGAAGCTTTAGTCACGAGTGGCAGAATATCAAGTTACTAACACTGGCAGAGGTTTGTCAGTCAATTTGTTCTTCTATATTTTCAGATAAAATCAATATGGACAATATTGTACTTAAGTTATATGGAAAAAAGTGTTTGGTATGTGTGTCACATGTGTGCACAGCTTCATACACATATATACACATACATAAGCATGTTTACAAATGTACTAACACACACTTACGTTCTTCTTTCACACACACTCACACCTATTTAAGTACATACAGCCCTGAACACGCTCTCTGTCTCCCCCCACCCTCTCTCTCAATAACTCATAATAATGTGATCTGAGGAGAGAAAACTAGTGCTGCTTGATTAAAAGGGATTCAGGTGATGAAGGCTCCAGTCTCGGAGCTGAGGGCCTATAGTTTCAGCCCGGCCCAAGGCAGCAGCTGGAAGCGTAATTACACGGGCTGATTTATACATCATTAAGGCCTCCATATAAGTCACCCCTTTTGAAAAGAGCAGTTAAGCTACTTATACTTTTCACAAAACAGCAGCAATTCTGTATAAAATGAATGTATGCCGTTCCTCTGAAAGCATATGGTATATTTCTCACCTATTAATAATTCAAGTTGAATGAGCAAAAATTAGTTGGCTCGGTTACCGCCGCGTTTGTCCCACATTAATTTCACCGACATTTTGTAAATGGGGCTATTACGCTAAAAACAAAGCAGAGTGAATGACCACGGTTTGCCGTACTTAGGAAAAGAGAGGGCCTCATTCGTACACCTGTCATTTTCAAACAAGGCACCATTATGGTTTGCAGAGAGGGGGATATCACACCTTTCATTGTGGCTGTGTCCCTTCTGTGGAAAAGCAGTAGCCTTGAAATTGTTACCTGTGAGAGAAAGCCATTTGTAATCTGAAAATCCAGACATTTGCTTTTCACTTCAGAGTCTGTCAAATGAGTGCATTTCGGTCGCCGTTTCAAAATGAAAGAAGCGAATAATTAGCATTTCCACTGAGGCAATTTACGAAGCCCGTGTGTGCTTTGCTCTTCGCGTTCTTTCATTCTACATAATGCACGCATTGAGTTTCTCCTAAACTCTTAAACTCATAACTAAGGTTTGATTGAAATCAAATGAGGCCCTCGTTATTTGGGTAGCTGCAGAATACACAAGTGAACAGGTGTTCTTTTAGATATACCGGAGCATATACATTTTAACAACCCTTGACACCTTATATACACACTGATTTTGAGATACGCACACACACACGCGGACATTCACCAGCAACACAGAAGGAGCTGCTCAATGGGGCTGAGCACATTGTTGCTTTAACCTTCTGCGCCAGTTATCCCTCTCAGAGCTCCAAGCCTTGGCAGCTAACTCTATTGGCTTTTTGTCATGGAGCCTTGGCTTGTACAGTGGCTGGGGGTGGATAGCAGAGGGGGAGAGATCAGGGGAGAACAAAACAGCAAGAAAAAAAAAATCCTTTCTTTCCACATTATTTCAGGAGTGAAGTGAGTGTGAGCAGGGGCTGGAGGAGGCCTAGTCAAGGCTTGTAGAGGCCCTGTCGTCTTGGGGTCATTATGCTCAGCAGATCATTAGGCTCTGAAGAGGAGGCACACGACACAGCAGCCACAACCTCTCAGCTGTGTTGCCACCCCCTCCTCACCCGACCCCTCTGTTCCTCACCGAGGCTGAACGGTGAGTAAATGACCTGACCTCTGCCAGCACCTCGGCTAAATACTTGTATGACGGCATCTGTATGGCTGCTTGATGCTGAGATGGATGGACAAATTTGGGCTGCACGATATGAGGAAAATATGTCATAATGTTGTTAAATATCGTAGATAGATAAATAGATAGATTAGTTTATTTGTAATAATAGGAAAATTTTCTTCACGCTTCCATACATCTTGAGTGCCAACCCGACATATACACATACCCCACAGATACAACATACATTTGCCACACAAACATGGATTGTTATGTAATAATAATATCACTTGCTATAAATAAAAAGATATGAAGATATATGATAAAATGAATCAGAAAAAGTTCATTGATAATATTACAGTTACCCCCAAAACAACTTGTTCCAACCTGACTTTTGTTGTCACCTGCCTACTGATTTGAAATCCAAAAATCAAGCATATCCCCAAATTCATTTTCGTAATTGTTGTGCATGCACCACCAAAGCAGCAAGCTAGCTTGGAACATGGAGACGCCTAAAAACATTTACATTACTTTGATGTTGTTGGGAGCAAAGATGACAAGAGCATCATTGTTCCAGGCAGTGAGAACTAGGATTCTTTCCACTGGAAAACCCCCCACAAACTCTTATCTCTCAAAACACCTACTAACACAGCACATCAACACGAAGCTCCAGGAAATACACTGTGCCAAAAATGAACCTTTACCACAGAGGATGGCTTCAGGCAACACAACCAAATCTAAATTTTATAGGTGGACAGCTGCAGGCTACGAGCGACATGGATGGATGGATGTGTGGTGAATAAAACGTTGCCTATCTCTATGATTGACTTTTGGTCTGTCAGACAGATTTTTGGGAAAGTATTAGTCACTGGCAACAGAACACCCCCACTTAAAAAAATTATTTGCATTTGTCATAGCATTACCAATTATTAACCTGATGTTCACACCGAGGCCCACATGCAAAGTTTGAATTTTGGGGTTTAACGGAGTAATAATAGTACTTTTAATATTACATTTTTTGTTTAAGGAGACAAAAGCTGATAAAATACAACAAATTGCTTGCTAAATTAAAAATTATTTCCAACATTCTTTTATTGAACAAATTGAACTGAGCACAAAAAGCACCAATAATAATAAATGATAGTTAAATTTTAAAGTGTAGTTTTCTACTGATTCTGTGTTTCTACTAACTAAAAAATCCCTGAGTGCAAAATCAGTCTTGTTTATTGCACAAGTTAAAATTGCAATGATGATGCAGCCCTCGAACAAATTCAGCGGATTTCCTTCCTAGAACCAAGCGTAGAAAGAACTGGGTGTACATATTGCCCTCTGTCCCTGTTCATCTCCACTTGGTGACCTCCTGCACCTTGGGATTGAAGCGAGTCCTGTGTTGAGGGTGCATGTTCCCTCGCCAGGTCAAGTGAGCTAACATGGAAATAGCTAAATCAGGAATCTGTAATTCAACACTCACATGTGCAGACTGAACGTGTTTGTGTCATTATGATATTTTACATGATGAATTCTGTCCTTAATGGACCCATTAGCGTGCAGGAAGAAACCAGTCATACAGAGGTCATATCTCAAATGGTTGGCAGTCATAAATAAAAGGGCAGTGACAAGTGAGGAACTGTTAGATTCGTATTGGCTGCCACATTTACAAACTCGGCCCTCTCCCCGTTGCTCTCCTCCTACCTTCCCTCGCTATCTCTTCCTCCTTCGCTTGAATGTCACCACTCTGTGGGAGGATTTAACGTTGCTTTTAACCCTCATCGCCTCATAATTACCTTGACATTTACCCTGCATTCAATCAAGTTTTTAACAGCAGATTTATTGCAATGACTTTTTTGTATTGCAGAAGGCAGCAGTAATTATGCAGGTTATTAGGAGTCTTCATGTTAATGCAGTTTTACATCGATAATATGCGGCCTCCACTGTTTTCCTGTATGGAAGAGCGCACTGTCAGCTGCCTCAAGACAGAGTGACACAGGAAAGGACAGAAATACTATTAGATGAAGTATCAGATGACTTGGGGTATGAGGAGTGGAACAGGCTAGCACTGCCTCTCCCTCCTTTATTGCTCAGGTTATTATCACAACTGCTGGGGAATTGTCGAGACGGGGAGATAGGAGTGGCAACGATCCATCCGGGACTCGTTCATCACCACGCGCCGCAGCCCCCCGAATAGAAATTACATCTGCATCTGAATTAGTAACATTATTCGCCAATTTGGCTCAGAGTGAACATTGTTCCATTGAAGGTGGAATTAAATTAGAAAATGAGTGAGTCTTTAATTTTCAGATTATAAATCAGGGAATATAATTCACCTCCCTGTACCTTAAGGGCAATCACATTATCCTAAGCGACATTTTATCCTCAGCCCCGCCAAGTGATCTCGTCACGACGCGCAGTCACACACCAATCATGCTTCCTGGGGAAGCAGGAAATACATCTTCTCCTCCAGAATTAGACGTAAAATATGAGTGTCTTCTCCTGCGTGAGAGCTTATTTTACATGAAATTTGATGGTCCTTCTGAACTCATAAACACTATAGAGAATTACTTGGTTCAAGTGATGTAGCTTCTCTTTGCAGCTCTGCAAGTGCATCATTTTGTTGGTTGAAAATCAGGTGAACATACAGCATAGAAAATATAAGTCCTACCAGCCCTGTCTCCTAAAAATTACACTTATATAGAACTTATGTGAAACAGCAAATACATCATGAGTGAGAAAATTATGTTCATTAATGTATCATGCAAGTTGCAAAAATATTGATAGTGAACATATAGATAGTGCAAATGTTGACGAATATTTACAGACGATGTATTTCTGTTGTTTTCAGCCAAAATAGGCAATCTTTCAATACAGTGTCCACTGGTACTGACTACAGCATTCGTTTTTTTGCCTTTTTATTATCATTTTACCAAAATTATGATCTTCCTCTAACCATAACCAAAGTGCTTTTGTTGCCTAAACCTAAGAGGGGGGTCTGGAAACAAACCCAAAGTTCTGGTGTCAAGGGTTGCACTTTGTACGCCCACGATCCTCCCCAGCCACCTCCCTCCGAAGCCTTTGCAGTACACGAATAGAGTGTTTCGTCACATATTGCCACCACAATGTAATTAAGAAAGTAGTTTACTACACACAAACATTTCTAGGAGACAGGATTGGTCCTACAAGTGTAAAGTGTCTGACACTTTGAGAGTTTTACAAATTGAAAACACACATGCAACCACTAAGGTTATTCAAAACCTCAATATTATGGATCTGAAACCACTCAAAAACACCATTGTGCTCTTTGTCGTACTATTCCATCTTTTTAACATTGTGCAACCCTTTGAAAGTTCCTACCAGGAGAAAAAGATCTTTAAGAGCAACTGAGCTTTGCACCTTTTCTAAACAGTCCTGTAACATTATAGTGAAAATGCTGCTCGGCTGTAATAAACAACTTAGCAACTTATAGTCGCACATAACCTGGTCAAATTAGAAGGAATGGATCGACCTTTTACTGCCAGCCGCTGCTATACTGTGGTCCAAAACTCTCAGCCTGTTCATTTCATTCTGGCCAATGCCCAGACCTCATTAAAAATGAATGCACTCCTTAAACCCCAACACTAGGCCTTTTCCATTAGGGAGAGAGATATGAGGGTGATAAACATTATTTGTGATCGGATATGAATCGTGCGAGGATTGGCTGCAATATTGGAAGCCACATTGAAAAGTGATTGTGCTTGAATTCCCCCGTGCAGTTTCATGCCATATCACAGCTCTTGTAATTTGATTCCTATTCATTTTGGCCATTGTTGTGTATTATATTGAAAGCCCTATCAGGCTGATCTAGACCAACCAATTTGGATTTTTGTTATTCTGTCCCACTTGGTTGATTTTAAGCTGATCAGGATATTTGCCTGGCACAGTCTTGGGCATTCTGAATGGCCTTATCTTACATTTAATTACCATACCGCCTTTGTTGGAGCAAAATTCATCTATTTTGGTGTGTAGTGGTGGGGCGCGTTTCTGTCTGAGCATATAAAAGAGAGGGGGAAAAGGAGAGAGGGACGGGGAGTGTTTGGTTGTCTTCACTTTCTGTCTGTAGCTCTGATGTCACAGCCCCCTTTGATATACTGTACAGGTGTATTTTCACGGAAACAGTGCATTGGTGGATCCCCCATAAAAGGCAATAAACCTTGACAGGCTATTGGAGATTCACCCCTGAGCGCTCCACTGACAACCTCCCAGACATATACATTTAATATTCCATTGATTGATTGATTTTATGGGACATGGTTAACATTATCATCAATACTGCCCTCGGGACCAAGACACCAACTTAGTAGGAAAAGACTTGCCATAGATTATACATGGCGAGGTGCCTGATAAACATCAGTATGAGGGGATTTTTTTTTTATATTGCAGCACACATATGGTATACCTTTTTATATGTGTATATGAGGGCTGTGTGCATATTTCTGAGCATGTGAATGAGTGTGGAAGGCAGTGTGTAGGCCATATGGGGATGCATTTCATATGGAATTGCAGTACAAATAAATGCACGTCACCCAAGTGCATTTTACAGCATCCTCCACACTACTGGTGGTTTGAGCTGTATTGGCCTGACTGTTTGACCCCGGCACGGTAATCCACGTGCCTGTCTTACTTTCCTTCAGGTTCACTGACAGTCAGAACAGGATGATAATGGCCACCCTTGGACACTCTGCACCAGGGGGCAGGGATGTGATGGGCTGCAGCTCAGGCACATATTAATATTAATACGTATAAAAGCCGTCCGGCTGGCACAGAGTCATCAGCTGTAGACACACACAGACACACACACACAGAGGGGAAGTGTGCACATGGAGATACACACACTCTCTCAAACGCACATCTGCATGCTTGCAGACACACACATATACACAAAAACAAGTAAAAGGCCCATTATGGATGTGACTGCGTAGCGTTTACGGATGGACCGTTTCCCAAGGTCAGTTTGAAACATTTGCCAGCAGGAAACCTACACAAAGTGCCGGTTGTTCACACCGTTTGGGGAAAACACACATTATGTAAATGATTCTTCTTTTGGAATGGAGCGCACACAACTAGAAACAGTGTGCTAATGGCTATCGTGTCAGCCAAAGCTAATGGTTGTTGTGTGTGTGCGTGTGTGTGTGTGTGTGTGTGTGTTTGCTTATGTGTGCGCAGTGCTGCATGTGTATTTAGTTTGTACTGTATTTTCATGTCTGTGCACGGGATAGCAAGATGCACTTAGTCAGAGCCACCTGATCCATGAATGCATGGATGATTTAAAGTGCAGGAAGAAGTGAAATGCAGGCAACAAGGAAAAAGTTTTTCATGCTTTACATATTTCGGTTCATCCACCAAAGCTGTTTGGTAAACGGTCCAGTAATGTGGGGGGAGCATGCAGACAGAGCACGCAATAACACACCTTTATTCAGGGACTAGGAAGGCACACAATGTCACCCCTGTCTCCCAACCAACAGAGGGCCATGTTAGAAATCAAATTCTATTTGCATATTGTTATATTTGGTTTCAACAGCATCTACAAACAGTCTAAAGTAATGGTGCATGCTAGCAGTTCATTTGGCATAAAGTCAGGGAAACGTCTCATTTTTAAGAGTGTGTATTACACCTTTCATGTTAGGGTAGAGGCCATGACGTTCAAACACAAGGGCGACAAGGAAATAAAACTGATATCATTTGGAAATGAAGTTACCGAGGGGTGTCTGAGTGGCTGACATGTACAGTGAACTGAAAAGCAGATTTCAATGTCAATAAGCAAATCGAGGAGCCAGGTTCTTGTTTTCTACATTTCAGACACAGAAGATGTAACCGCTGAGAGGGAAAATTAAATAGCAGATGGAATAGCATTCCACATGGTATCTGTCAGGCATAAGTGTGCGGGGGCATAATGCTCATCATATGTCACTGAACTGCATGCTTGAACTTGATTAAATCACTTTGTGATCTGTAAGAAAAATGAATTGATTCCCTGAAATATTTAGAGAGGTGTTGTTAGAGCACAGAATGTTGCAAAAGGGATTAGATGCTCTTAAGGCTGTGAATAGAAATGGAGGTCTTCAAGAGCAGAGGGGCCTTTGAATTTGACCCACACCTGGATGTTCTTGTGTCCAACTGGCCATTTGTTACTTCTTACGATCAACATGGGGTGTTAAGAGAGGGTGAACACTGTTATTATCTTAATACCCAGCTTATACGGACACACAATAAAGTCATATGTGAGAAAAAGCCAACTGAAATGGACTTTTTTTATTGGAGGAAATTAAACCATGACTCCCTGGGGCTTCCTCCATGAGGACACTTGACACTGTCACTCCTGCTAAACAAAGACACCAAGACCTGTGATTACTCTAGAAGATAACTTCTAATAACGGTATAACTGAATTGAAAATTGCAGAAGAAAAATACAAAGCGATTGATTGGAGGATGTTAAAGAGAAAAAAGAGGAAAGTGGTGATACAAGATAAAAATTAAGTTTTAGAGCATTTTTTTTGTCTCTATGCTGATATCATGAGACAAAAAGTGGAACAGCAGATCTATACAGTTGTTCTTAGTTTTACCTCGAGACTAAAGAAAACTCTCGTCTTCTCCTGAGCAGGGGGGGGGGTTGGGCTGGGACAGGTCATATTTCACCGTCAGCCTGACTTGCCCCAACAATGTGACAGCAGGTGACAAATAACCTGGCTCATGATTGAAATCTGACAAAATAACACTGTGTTTTATAATAGCGTCCCCAAGCAGAAATATGGCAGCCGCAAACTAAACAGTGCTTCATCACCTCCATGCCAGTCCCAGCGGTTCTCCATTAAGGGCCAGATCATTGTGTTTTGCCTCCCCCCCGTCCCAGCTGACCGCCGAAGTGACAGCCCCGGCTTGCTGCCGTGACATTGAAAAATATTTGTACTGACAAGGCCACAAATCACACGCCGACAAGTTTTAAAACTCAATATTCACTCAATGTGCATCTGCTATATTCTCGTTAAAAGTGTAATATGGTAGTCTCTCCCCTCCGCGTTCTTTTATTATTATGGTATTGACAGCAACTATAATAAAGTTGTGCTGTTTTGATGCCAGGGAGGGAAGCGCGGGAGATGGAGAGATTGAAAGAAAGGGTGTATGGGGGCGAGAGACGAAGAGAATGGCTGGGATGGTTGAACGCTCGCACGGCGCTGTAACAAAAGTGCTCCATTTTCGTGACAGAACTTCATCTGACATGTTTAGTTTGATGGTCTACCTGTGGGTTTCTCAATAAGTCCATCACGCTGTAGATCCAAACACAAGTTTTGAAGCAGCAAATGTAATATATCTTACACATAAGTCACTATTTAACCCTTTTTCACCACTCCTGTCTTTCATTTTAACACATCACAGCTCATTGGAGTATAATCAGCGTACCCTTTGCCTCCTCTAGACCCCTATGCTCTACTATACTTGTGCCATCGAGCCGTTGTACTCTAATATCCCCTTAGTTTGAAGCCTTGTCGACCATGTAGGCCCTAATGTGTGCCCAGTGTGCACGAGTAAGTGTGCTTTAGGCTCATTGTTAACATAAGGCCAAATCTGTAATATAGCACGGACAATTAAGTGCACAATTTTTGTATAAATGCAAAATCCCTCACTGTGAATTATTTAATTCCCTCTCTACAGTTCATTTAATAGAGCCCTTTTGGCGGGCGGTTTGAGTCACAGAAAACTAATTTGATTCTGCTCCTTGATTTAATTAGATTTTATGATGTATGGTATTGCTAATTCGGTGGCTCACCATGCGTTGTCGGCGCCTGTCCCTTGCACTGGCGGTGAGCTGTCAGAGCCCCATTTTTAACAGTATTGAAAAATTCAAGCTTTATTATTGCCCCCTCACTCATTTTCTCCCATCAGGGGGAAAGTAATGAGCTTTTAGTCTCTCCTCTTTTACTCGTCTCCCTCTCCTCTCTGGTATACTAGCTCCCTTTTTTTTCTTTCCTCTATCTTCATCTCTCTTTAGCTCTTTCTTTTTTTTCCTGATGCACTTTTTTTTTTCTTTTCCCCTCTTTGAAAACAATAAGAGAGGATAAAGAGTTAGGGAGAGCTCAGGGGAAAGAACTGTAAGAGCAGGAAGGCAGAAAGTAGAAATGATGGCACCAACGAATGCAGTACAATGGGAGAACACAGAATGAAATGAACAGAGAGTGAAATGAACAAATAAGATAGCAGGACAGGGGAAGGATGATCGAGCAAAAGAGTGAGAGAAAAGAATAAATGTGTCAGAGAGAAGTGGAATGTGAACACAGCGGCGACGGTGAATATGAGAGATAAGTAGCAGTTAGAGAGGGAAAAGGAGAGTGAGAGGAGAAAGGGAGTCACTGAGGAAAATGAAGGAGATCAAGGAAGCAAGAGGGAGAGAGTGAGAGTGAAGGGAGAGGGGGGGGGGGGGGGGGGGGGGCGATGGAGATTGTGCCATACGCTTACAGCGCTCCAGGCTTGCTGCTCTGGCATTAGCGCACTGATTCATGAGTTAAGTTTCCCCAACTGCCCACGGCTATTAGCTTTCAGTTCCTTCGGCTGTCATTTAGACTCCAAAGAGTCTTTTGGTTAATGCACTGTTTTAATGAGAGTGCACCACTCGCTAATATATTTGACTGTATGAAAGGTCACAACAGGAAGCTAAACAGATTGAGAGAGAGGGAGCGCAATGGCGGCGGCGCTGTCAAGATGCAAGACAGGTTTTTTTCCGAGCAAACGGATTGGAGCAGGGGGCCGTCAGGGGTGGGCGGCGGGGTTAGCGTTAACCCATGAGGCAGCCCCGCTACCGTGTCACCGTTCCACGGCTCGTACCCCCTTTACCCAGCATCCAACTGTGCATAATAGGCCCCTGGAACTGATGGGTTACTGCTCCCTCTAATAGTTACGCCCCATCCATCACCGGCTTTAACCAGAGAGAGAAAGAAAAGTTAGAGAAAGAGATGGAAAGAGACAGGCAATGGAAGGGGCAGACACCGGGAGGAGGCACATGTTTCATTACCCATATAATCACCAGTGTGATTGCCACACAAGCAATATAAGAGCGTCTTACGGCAGCCGCAGGAAATTTATAGCTGTCTGACGATGAGATTCCCACCAACCCGTTAAATATCCCTGGAATGCTGAGCCGATATGGGAGCAATGGAACAAGGATCGTTCCAGAAATATGGATTAAGACTCAATAAAAGTTTGCAGGTTGAAAAATTTAGAGCATTTCTGTACGCCTTTTTTGAATTTCTGTCTTTCTATACTGTGTCAACCTCTATGTGATATCTCCAACCTCACGATGCTTCACCCCTTTATTTCCAAATCCAAGGTGTTCCAGAAATCGAAGTTCCAACAATGGTGAGCAACAGCCATATCAAACATTTTGACAACTCTGCATAAACAAGCATGGCCCTCCGCCCTCCGCCCTCCTCGCTCTTTGTCAACACGCAGCCACCGCTCTGTCACGGGACACCCGTAAGGGACTGTCTCACAGTCGCAGAGCCGTGTCTAGGTTTGGGCCCCAAACCCGATAATCTAACAGTAATCCATTCAAAACTAATCAAACATTTACAAAGGTGCCATGATGGGGAGAGAGCTCTATTCATCAGCGTCCTCCATCACCAACACGCAGGCCGACCTCGTTACGCTCGCGGCGTCTCAATCTACCTATGCAAATGAGACAGCAGCACGCGGGGTGAGCAGGGGACTGACAACCAGACTTGTGTACAGAAATTATAAACAAATATTCATCCATTATGGGTTGAGTAGCGTGCGTCGGGAAAGTGCCTAGCAGTGAGGCTGCATACAAACTCTTCTTCTGTCGGACAATTATTCACCGAGCAGGAAGTGACAGTGTTGTCAAGGTGAATTAGCAGCATATGTCAAGCTTTTGTTATAAATCCTGGCCTACTGCAACCCTTATTTCCCCCCTCCACGATGTATGTACACGGTTGATGATATATCAACACCGCTCAGTGATTAATAATTCAGCGAGGGTGATTCCACAGGGGGAGTTGTGGCGGGACATGGGACAGGCCTTGCAGTGAGGGTTGAGGGGTTTTTGGGGGTGAAAAGTGGGCTCCCTTCCTCATAATCCTCTCCCAGTGCCTGTAGGCCCCGGACCCTTTCCCCCCCATTACCCAAACCATTTGTTTATTGTGCAGTAATTACAAACCTTCAAGCCTAAAGGCAAACAGGCAGAGAGGCGCTGTAATGATGGAGACATTTATAACAATATATCATAACAGCAATGGAATCAAACAATGAATTTATGTCACAGGATATCAATATCAACGAGCAGCAAAACAACCAGGTGGTTATTACTTCACAGTGAGTCAGGGCTTGTTGGAAACAGGAATATGCACTTGTTAAGGTAGACTATTATTGATTTGTAATGAACTGCATCCCCTCCCTTAAAAGCCGGAGTGTTAGCAGGGTAATATGTTGCATTTTATTTAGCAATTTCATGCATGTTTGCTTCACAAGGTTAAAAACCGCAATCTGTTCTGAGACAAAAAAAGAAAATTTTCTCATTTTCAGCACTCCAGAAGCCATTTAATGCTCCCTGTGTAAGAGTGGCAATCCCTATTACCGCTGGATAAAGTGTACCCTTTTTTATTTGAAATGAAAATGTCAGTAATTTCTTTTGAGATTGATGACTCCTTACACGCGGGCCCAATAAATGAAAAATTGATGAGGCTCAGTTCTCTCTTTTAATATTTAAGGCAATATTAAAGTCTCTCTTACATCTCATGGAAATAGTTTTATTTAAAAGGAGTAAGACCATTGGGCATTGTTTACTGAACACCTCATGCATGTTTTATAAACCCGGTGGCTCTTGGAGGAATTCAAAGGCCCTTGAAATCGTTACTGTTTTGCAGTAAGTATAAAACGACTTAAGAGGAAGTCGAATGGCATCGGCATTGTTGTGTAGCTGCTCTTGTGTTGTTGGATGTGGGCTGCTTTGATGAGGGTGCCAGTGGTGGATAGCGGTGCCAAAAAAGGGAGGAGGGAGTTGCACAATAAATGGCTGAGATTTTATTTCTTCTATTGGGTCGTAATGTGTGCTCGGTGAGGAAATTGATGTTTAATGTGGCTGAGCGGACGAATGGGATGAATTGCCATTTAAAACAAAGACCCATGGGTTGAAAGCAGGGGAGGAGGGAGAAGAGGGGAAGTTAGAAGTAGGACAAGGAGAGGAAGCTACTTGAACTGTTCGGATAGTTTAAAACAAGCCAGAGGCAAGGAGAGTCCCATGCAAAGGCGGAAAATGATACCCAGGTATTACCGGCTAAATTGTCTTGGTTCAAATAGTTCTTCAAATGGGTTGAAATGGGGAGCTCATAGGTACGAAAGTACACAATGCACCAAATCGAGCAAAGGAGTTCATACCTCACAACAAAGCCTGACCTGTGATGACTTCCATGGCTTTTATGTGCAAGGAAAGTTAAATAATGCTGAATAAAGCTTTGGCCTCCAGTTAAATTACTGACCCCAAAATATTTTAAAAGCAAATGGTGGGAACTTCAAGGAAACAAAGCCCTGCCAGCATTATTTATGGCATATTTACAATACTGCGCTTTTCTTATGGCTACATATTTGTTGCCCAGTGAAACATTTAACAGAGATTTAAAGGTCCAGCGTGCGGGATTCAGGGGGATGTATTGCCAGAAATGGAATATAATATAATAGGTGTGTTTTCTTTTGTGTGTGGTCATCTGAAAATAAGGATCATCATGTTTTTGTAGCCTTAGAGTGAGACGTTAATATCTACATAGGGAGCAGGTCCTTGTCCATGGAGTCCACCATGTTGCACTGCTGTGTTTCTACAGTAGCCCAGAAAGGACAAACCAAACAATGGCTTTAGATGGGCTGCGTTTTCGCATTGGTCACTGTAGTTAGCAGCCCCTCTGTGCTGAGCAGTGTCGGAAAAACACTGATTTTTTAAAACGTGAAACTGCTGTATTCAGTGTTTGTACAGGTTTAAATCACCAAGTGTGTTTGTTTTGGAGCAGATGAGGCCTCTGCCGATAATAGACCAATTTTGAGTGGACGTCACAGCAGTTGGGCGCGCACACTCGTGGCAGAAAAACACTGGACATTGGAGAGAATCAGTTGACAAACCAGGAATAAAAGTGTCTTCTTGTGCCATTGGATGTCAGAACGGGGATACAGATAAAGACAACCTTCATTTTCGTAGAAAAACATTGCAGAGGACAGACAGCGTTGATCAGTTGTACTTACACATTGAATTATATTATATGGGACATCTCCACAACTATTAATCAAGGACAAATCCATGCTTGACTAACATGAGTTCTTATGATGATTTATCTTTCACCACATAAATAAGTGAGTAATTCAGATAATCCGAACACACGCTCCTCTACTGAGCCTAAGCAGCAGTGAATAGCTTAAATATCGAGATTCCAAGAAACTGGAAACAAAACTTTTTTCCCCACTACACGTGGATCATGAACTCATGGATATAAAAACATTGCAATTGGTTAAGAAATCTAAACTTTATAGTGCTTTTAACGTTTTATTTGGCACATACACCGACACCACTACTGTCCCTTTCTGCCACCAGTTAGGCCCCACCCACAAAAAAACCCATCATTACTGTTTACAAACACAAAAAGGATCTATTTGGCTCGCAGTAAAAACCTCCCAAAAGTCTGGATCTTAAGTTAACGGAGAAAAAAACATGAGCACACATTAGCAGGTGCTAGGCTAATGGGACTTTCTGCCATGCCAAACAGCATAAGAGGAACACTGACTTGGAAGATGAAACTTGGGTATTCAGGTTTTTTACCAATTTAAATCACCCGATCCGTTTGTTTTTGAGATGAAGAGACATCTGCGGATAATTTCAGCTCCTGAACATCTGGATCTTAAGTTATAAGAGGAAAAAGGTGAGCACATTTTAGCAGGTGCTTGGCTAGTGGCCCATGTGTGACAAGCCTGAAACTGCTTTATTTAGTGTATACCGGTTTTAATCCGCTGGTCTGTGTGTCTGTGAGAGGAAGAGACCTCTACAGATAATTTGGCTCCTGCTTAATACATCCTGATCAATGAACACTGAAGGAATTCTAACCAGGAGTTCATGCTTGGCACATGGGAGAAGTTTCAGCTGGTTGCTATCTGCAGTCCTCACTGCCAGATGCCACTAAATCCTACACACTGCTCCTTTAAGTTCAGTCATTTGTTGAAGTATGCTTTTTTTAAATCACAAAAATGGTTACATACATGTGCGAGCATGTGTCTGTGTTTTTGGCTGTGCGCACGCAGCATGCTTGCACATGTACACACTCACAAACACACACAGTCAGAAAACAGCATATAGTGGAAAACCTCCTATACCAGCAGGACACAATCAGCAGCTCCAAGTTGAGGAGCCCATTACATTGTAGTGGTGGTTAACAGGGACATTCGAACTGAGAACCAAGATACTCCAGCTCCCATTTAGACAAATTAAATCAAGTCCCATAATGCTTTATGTATCTGTTGCCTGGGTTACACATCCTAGCACACCAGGCCCCTTGATGGAGGGCGGAATGAAGCCTTTTATATCAGATGCTTCGACAACAGGGGGTGACTACTACCTGCCAACTATTATCAAAGGCACTGGTTTCATAGCCCTGCCATATTTTTTGATTGATCTAAATTACACGTCAGTGAGTGCTGCAGTAACATGATCTATAAAGAGATAGCGACTACTTGTACATTATTAAACTCCCCGAGCGGCTGCTCTGCTTTTGGATTGCTGTAATTATCTGTGCTGGAGGCACAACAAGTGGCCCAAACACAGCTGTTAGCCTGCCTGCGCACCCGAACACTGGTTGGCATTAATTGTTTCTGAACAGAAGCTACATTTGGCAGAGGTTAACATTAAGAGGAGGGGCAGAAACATGCCTTTATGTCTGTAACTAAAAATGAAGCATGTGTACAGTTTTTGACTTTTTCATGCTTTTATTTGAATACTGAATATTATATGAATCAGAGTGCAACAAAAATAAGTCTTGTAGTTTTTGGGGAAAGGATTGGTTGCAGCACTGTGATCCCAAGGTGAAATCCCTGACACAGTTTGCTAGAAGGAGCACAGGATATGCGGCTGAACTGATATTCATCTTTACATCTCTCCAATATCCCATGAAGAGAGCTTAATCAGCCATTTTGGTGCTTTATATATTTTAAAAGCAGAAATTCCAGTAAATCCTCCTGGCTTTAACTGTAGCTGCCAGTGGCCTTCTGACATCCCATATATCCCCTCCTGTATGAGAGAGAGTCAGCCAGCGAGGAGGGCATACCTGAGGGACCTCTGTGGGACTCTGGTGTGGGTCATGTGACCCATAGTGTCCGACTCCGTGGCACCAGCCAGGGTTTGTGGCCAAGTGCTGGTGTTGTGGTGACAGAGACGGTAAACAGGACGTATCGGTCTTACCGCAGCGCCTTTCTTTACCTCAGAGCAGACCTCTGTGTTGTGAGCGCATACTGTACATTGCAGATGCAGCTCAGCTGAGAAAGAGCATGAAAAAGTGAAAACTTAGTAGGCGTGGATGAAATAATAGTTCTATTAAGGATCGTCGAAATCACACAATCACCTTGCTGCAAGGCTGTTCTGTTGCAGTTTTATGTAAAAGCAGAACATGCATGTGAAGAGATTTTTTTATTAAAGGAAATCCATAAACAAGCCCCCGTAATGTGTTTGTCTTGGTTTACATCATCACACACCATCAATGTCTTTTGCTCGCGAGCCTTATTTCACGTTTCACCTTTTACGAGGACTGCTTGGGAGTGGAACAGCAGATGCAGACATTGAATTCGAATTCATACAAGGCAGACATAATATCAGGCAATATAGAGGCAGACAGAGAGGCTATTGAAATGCAAATAGACTGCTGGGGCCGCGGCAGCAGGGAAAAGAAATTGGCCAGGATGACAATGCAAGTAAACCACTCCAGTTTGTCAAGAAGGCCACGCTTTGTCACAAAACTGGGAATGGATTTCAGTACAAGTGCTGCTACAGCACTAAAAAGAATAATATTCAAAAATAGGAGGAAAGGAGAAATAAAATAGTTGCCCACTGCACAACTCTCATGTTAAGATTGAGAAATGCCTGTAAAGTTAGCGTTTTTCAGTTTATTGCCGTGTGTTTTCCGAGGGACCCTCTTATGTGTGCTGGTTTATGGTGGACCATGAATGTGAGCGATGTTGAGGGCGACTGCGAGAGGGGGGGAAATGGCACGCGTGCACGTGCGCGCCAGCGCTAGTGTGCGTACACACTTTCTTCATGCCTCATTCTCCTCATGAGTGGCCTTACAGTGCACGGTGTGTTTTGTTAGTCAGGTTGGCACGCTCCATCAGGAGGAGGGACACAGAACTGGGAGGCCTCACCGGACCCTCAGCCATAATAAATTACCTACAAGTGCTGCAGAACAATAACACAAAAAAGTGCGAGCCATCCATTTCGCCACCATTTACAAGAAATCAATATCAATACTTAATGCAATGCGGATGAAAAATGAGCAGAGATACAGGGGCATAATACAAGCTCAAATGAAAGACCTTGGAGTGCTGCTTCCCAAGGGTTCGGGGGATGAGGAGGGAGGCATGATGTGAAAAAAACTGGAGTATAAGAAAGATTGCATTATAGCTTTTGTTTTTGCCCCTCATCTATTTTTGTAGTTTAAGCTCCATAATAATCTCTTTTCTCAGCTCGGTTGTTTAATTGTTAATCAATGCGCAATTTTGACTCCCCAACAACCCGAGACGGAACATCTACAAACATCTATTTAAAATACGAGAGAAAAGAAAGTAACATTTAAAGCTGTACTTTTTTAAACTTACCATAGCAGCGATGGAGGCGACCATCCCAACAATAGATCAGCTAAATGCGCTGACATTTCCTTAGCAGTCAGAGGAGATCTCTTTACCATGTCACAAATGAATCATCTCTTAAAGATAAACATGATCTATGTTTGTCCTCAAGGCTCGCTGCATGATGTCATCGCAGCCTTAATGTCCCATTTCATTGTGGTGTTCAGTGATGTATTGCAGATCTTTGCATGCTGTGTAAAAAACTCTTGAGCCTTTATGACTGGAGGATGATAAAGGTACTGAGGTAAGTAAAAAAATCTGTATAAGTAGATCAAACACAGAAACATGGAGTCTTTTCCATGGAGATGTCAACAATGAACATATTCCTGTTTTTCTATGAAGCCAAATGTGTGTTGTTTTCTTCCACGTTCACATGATATTGAGTGATACATGTTGTATTACATATGCACAGTGCATGAATTGTGTCAGTGGGGCTGCCACATGACTAAAGGGCTACTTTTTTGCTGCCAGGTGCATCACCGGCCTCAATTAGACTTGTCATGTGCAGTGAAAGGCCTTTTTAAATGGTGCTTTTGTGTTGAAGTTCCCCATGTCTTGTGGTTTAAACTTCTCTGGTTCCCTGGAGGGCCGGCTAGCAGTTTAGTCAAAGTTTATGTCCTTTTGTCATTCTCCTATCTCCACCGCAACCCCCGCCCTTTTAGTCCCGATGGCATATGCACTATTTCAGCATACAAACCATAGCTGTGTGGGTGAGATATGGCCTTGCCCACGCAACTCTAAAATGGCATTTCTGCTTTGGAAAATGCTTTTTGCTTTTGAATGAGCGCTACCTTTTATGCAGGTTGACCATGAGAGAAAAAAAAGACAGATATGACATTGTAAAATCTCAAACTTGTTCAGCTAAAGTATAAATCCTTTTGCTGCTCGTTTTCCATCCACCTCCTGCTTCCCCCGAGTGTGGTGGTCTCGGCCCGGCCGTCTGTCACCAGTAGATGGCACTGCAGCCAAGTTATCAGGCCGCACAGCCACCACTTTCACCTGCCATCTCTGGCTGCCAAAGAAAAAAGTGCAAATGTATTTGTTTCACCCTGGCTCTGAGGGCTTTTTCAGCCGTTGTGTTCAGAGGCCAGATGCAGTGTGTGTGACACAGAGAGAGAATATCAATAACCAATATGCTCACAGGCCAGTGTCCGACGGTTCCAAATCCTCTAAGCGCACAGCGGCGATTCCCCCTTTTAAAGTCTGTCCCTATTCAAATTACACTCTTGTTGCCCTGAAAACACAAATGATCACGGCTTTGGTGATAAGCAACCAAAAACGGAGCATTTTTGTTGTCTCTTGCTCTTTGTACTCCGGTTACTCAGGTTACAGGCCATCAAAAGCAGTGCGTATATTCTTTACTATTACGTCTGCCTACCTCTGACTTATCAAAAGGCGAATAACATCAATTAGTCTTTGGAGGATAGAGTATTTTTGTATTGTTAAAGGTCTGGTGTCGAGTTCTGAAGGGAGCCATTGTCCCTTCTTGAGCTCGAGTCCTTTAGAGTGCATAAGTGTTTATTGAACTCAATAGAAAGCGCCGGGACAAAGGGACCTGATATTCCTTACTCACTTGCTGCATAGTTTGTATCATAATTCCACTATAAGCTGTTGCGATCGGCGCTGTGTGGGGAATTTTGGCAGCCGTTCAGTGCGGCTCTTTGAACCCTGGTCGGCCCGGTTGTATTGTGGGTTCCACCTGGTTACTCCTGAAGGCCGATATTAACCCGGACCGTAGTGTTGACTTTGAGGGTATTTGGGATTTCATGTGTGGAATTAGGAGGTTGTGTGGTGGGGTTGAGCACTAAAAGGATTGTGGTTTGACATGACGTGAAGGCTGTTGTCCATTGTTGAGATGTGGAGCTGCAGGCTAAGAACTGGAGAGAGAGTGTTTGAATTTCTAAAGAGTTTGTGGAGCCAAAAATGCTCTTCAGTATATATATTTTACACCTGAAATATAGGAAATACGTGCTTATCTTCTGTTGGAGCACTATATTGCAAATTGTAGACCAGGCAAACAGAATATAATAGATTTTTTTACACAGCTGAAAATCATCTTCATTGGTATTCTGCAGCAAATCTTTTGTCTCTATGTGTACCTGCATTCTTCGGGTTTTGATCTTGAATACACCTTGAATCAAACATGTCCATACATTTCTCTCCCAGACAGATGAGTAAGTGATATTGCAGAGTAGAGTGTGACAAAGTTCACTCTCTTGTCCCCCTGTTGCCTCGGGCTGTATGAGCTCATGGCTGTGCAGTATGGAATCAAAGAAAAGTGTTTGGTTGAACTGAGGGTGGACCCCTGTGTCACAGTGTCAGCGCTAACATCAGTAAAACACACATATACTCATCACTCACCACTGTGTTTTGAATGGCTGTATCGCTGTAACAGGTCATGTAAAGCACACCTCTTAGTCACTGAAATTTTTAGAACAATAGTTCAACATTTGGGGCAAATATGAGTTACAATGAGAACATCCAAACTACTCCCATATCTGTCTGTTAAATATAAAACTGGAGTCAGGAGACAATTATCTTAACTTAGCATAAAGCCTGAAATCAGAGGGAAAGAGCTAATCTGGCTCTGTACAACCAAAAAAAAAAAAAGATTACTGTACCAGTGCGTCTAAAACTCACTAATTACGCATTATAGCTAGCTTTCTTTTGTCCATGTGAAACTGGATTGTCTTTGTCGCCAGAACGTAATTCAGAAAATTAATTGCGTACATTTTAGGAGACAAGGTTGCTCAGCAAAAAATGAATAGGGATTTTTCCAAAGTAAAACTATTCCTTTAAAGAGCAGACTGAGGCAGCACTCGAAGCCAGCCTTTTGTGCAGTGAGATTACATACAGTCAACGGAAAGACTGTAAATTAGAAATGGAGGGCAAAAGTATTGTCGCCATCTGTAGGCACCTGGAGCTCCACCACTTGACGTCAGTACTGTGTAGAGACAGAACCATCATGGAGAGGGCGCTGAGATTAGTGAGTAAAGACACAGGAATATATGCTGAGTTCTTAAAAATCTGTCTAAGTAGAGTAATTGAGTTGGTATTTTATTGTGTAAAGTAAAAAACGGAAGGAGTAAAGCTGTGCTGCTGTGACAGAATGAAAAATAAATAGTGTTGCAGTCTTCGCTCATGCTGGTTCAGAACCCAGAGCCTCACTTGATTCTAGCTGTACTTTACTATTTGCCAATTTAGCCATTAGCTGCCCTCACCAGTTCCTTAGCACAACTGTTAGCACAGTTATTAAGGGCAAATATTCGCCAGTTGCAAAGTACTCTGGAAAACACTCCATATTCAAGCTACTAACGCAACTTGAAAATTTGCTTTGTGTTCTGTGTAAACACATCACAGTAATGTCCTCTTAAATCATGTCTTAGACCGCTTTACAGTTGCATTAGCATTTACACCTGATATTAATATGTGTGTCCAGTGTCCACATTGCTCTATCCAGCTCAAAGAACCGAACAATTATAGTCATTCTCATCATTTGCTTGTGATATGAATTGCCAAGTTTCGCTTTTTTTGGGACCAAATTAAAAGCAGACACTTGGCTTTGTCTTGACTCAGTGTAACAGGATCAATTTTACAGCAGTAATATGTGTAACAAAGTCAAATGTGCATTTGTAATATTAACTATTATATTATACAACAGTTATTATTACCTGACATGCTTAGGCCTCCATAGTCAATATGTGGAAGGTTTGACACTCAGTTTCTGTACCCCTACATTCACCTTTGGGGGTACCCCACCTATAAAGCTGTTGTACTCCTTGGGAGAGGGTGGGCATTGCTTTTGAAGTAATTTCAATGTTTTACTGCTGTTAAGCTGTTTATAAGTTCATTTTTCAGTATAACATGCTAACTTATTCCTGTGTCACTTAATTTGTGTAGGGGCTCGGGTTATATGGCAGTAATTGATGAATTCATTTGTTTTTACCTCTTGCTGTCAGACTTGTAAGGAATAAACGGAGATCACCTTCAAAGATATCCACGGTCTGGGCCTCTTCATATCAACACAACGCAGACAACACTAGAGTCCACTGGTTACATCTATCCACGAATGTCTTGAATATACATAAGCTTTCTTGCTGTTTTCTTTCTAGTAGCTTAGCTTGCTACCTCGCTGGTTTGGAACGATCACACATAATTACGTACTTCCACCCATTTAATTGTTCAATGTGGATTGAAGACGCAATTGCATTACATTTGTGTAACACAACATGTCCATGACTGCCTCTAGAGGTGGTTTGACTGATCGGATAGCAATCCATGCTCAGTGCATTTTTGATACATTTACACCTGGACATTACTGTGGTCAAGAACTATCCAATTGGAGCCAATCACCCATTTTAATGCAAGGTGTATTGGAGTCTTAATCTTAGGTTACTTCTTTTGTTTCTTTTATTTACAGCACTTTGTACTCAAACAGTGACCGTAGCTCCAGACATCAGCCCTCAAAGTCTGTGTTTATGTTGCAGTTTGAGATTAAGCGTTAAGGTTCATCATGTTTGCTCATTCTGAAGTAGTTGGTGCAGCGTATTACAACTTAATTGCAAAAATGTAGCTTCATGTTGAGTGATATTAATTCCAGTGGTGTTGAAATTTGGGGTCATCAAACCAAAAATTAATGACTACACCCACTCAGCTATTTCATATTGCCCCTTTCCATTAATATCATAAATTCTGAAGCTTCCTTTCTGCCTCACCTTTCCTGATCTGTTCCTCCTTTCCTTTCCTTTCTCTCCCTCCCTCCCTCCCTCCCTCCCTCCCTCCCTCCCTCCATCTCTCTCTCTCCCTGGCGATGATTTTTTAGATCACTTCCATTAACACCGGCATGCTGAGCTCTAATTACTCACTCACTCAGCGTTCTGGGCTGCCCGCCGCTCGTTTGGGTAAGCAATGTGGCCCGTTAGCAAGATGCTTGTTAACTGAATGCACTTAATTATATAAGAAGATAATTACATGTAAACGTTGCATCTAAAAGCAGCCATCCAGCCCCGCTTGCTGATTTAATAGGCGCATGTTTAGGATCCCTGTTTTGTTTATTTTAGAGTGAGGTGATTAATTGCCTGCTCTGATGAATCTGCCGGATGTTGTCTCCATTGTGGCACAGGCACAATCGCACAAGGTTTATGAGTGCATGTTTATTTGCCTTTGTGGATGGAATGTGCTGAACTTAGCCCTCAATTTTAACTGATATTCAAGTCTTTTATCATGAGCTGGCGATGACTAATTTCATGTTAACACACTGCTAAGATTTGGTGAAAATAGTCACTTGAATTATCAGTGGACAGACGAAGCAGAAGCAGAACCTGCATCTCCCCGCTTCTGTCCGCAAAAACAAGAAAGGGGGGAAAAAGGAGCAGGGCAATGACTCATTTATCAATATTCTATGATCCAGGGCAAATGATGCGGCTCTAAGCTGAATTTCATTCAAGCTCCTGTCAAATGAAAGATTATTTAGTGTGTTTTAAGAAGGCGGAGTGCATGGTGGAGATAGGGGTCAGAGTTGGAGGGCTCCCCAGGGAGGTCCTGAGGGTCTCGGGGACATCAGTCGTCCATTATGAGCTAATCAGGAGGGGGAGCGTGTGGCTGTGTGTGTGTGTGTGAGAGACCATGTGTGTCCATGTATGTATTGAGAAGGGGGAGGAAAGGACGGAGAGAAAGAGAGCCGCCACGTGTTGTGTGTATAATGTGTGTATGCTATGCTTGAGTCCATGTGGTGGCAGGTGTGTGTGTGTGTGTGTGTGTGTGTGTGTGTGTTGGGGGAGAAGAGGTCTTGCTTGCATCTCTTAATCTCTTAAAGCAGCAGAAGGCAGGATCCCCCAGGACGTTATCCACGAGGGCTCTAGGCCCTCTTGAACATGGGACAGACACCTCCAGCCTCCAGATGCTTGCAGTTCGATACAGTCCCCAAGACTGACATCCACCCATACTCTCACAGGGCTCTTTGCACCGCCCAGGGGACCTGCTGTGTTAAGAACATGATATGGTATTTACAAAAAAATATTTGTAAATGGAGGTCTTTTGGCTGTCCATAATGGCCCCGTCCATGCTGCTGTTTTTCCCACCCTGCCATCTTTGGCAGGAAATGCAAACCAGGGGGGGATAAATGTCAGGAGATGTATGCCCCAGACGCCCGGCCTGGACTGCTACTGTCTCATCCAGTCAGCCGACACGTCCACTTCGCGACTTTAAATCACTCAACTAGAGACAAGCTAACAGCTCCTTCACTTACCGCCACAGAAATGAAATCCCCGAGAACTTTGATGAGTGAAAGTGCATCGAAAACATTAAGTCATATTTCATTTCAGGCAGCTCCTTGGAGCAGTGCCGCAGCGGATGTGAGGCTGTGAAATTTCCAGTAAAAAGTGTAACTTTTTTTTTTTTTTTTTTTGAACAAGCACTTTCAGATAATAAATTGATGTTTCGATTAGATGGGCTTTATTCGCAACCACTCAGGAAACAAATACACCACAAGAAACAAAATATTGAAAGGGAAAACTCAACAGAAAACCTCCATTGATTTTCTTTTTTCTTTCATAGAATGAGGGGAAAAAGCCCATGGCTATGATGCACTAAAAGGACTAATAGAGCTGCATATGATAAACTGATATGCCCTGTTTGTGTTACTGTAGTTTAAAGTGTCATAGCTGGTAAACCCGGAAATCTTCCAGGTTCAGTCGATTATGATTTCCCAATATTCAGGGCTGTCGGTTGAGAAATCAAAATTGGTGTCGAGCCCGATTCAGTTGAGACTTTAATAAGACAGGAATGCAACAAGCACAGGCAGAAGTATCAAATCATGATGACCGGGAAGCCATTTTTTAAGATTACTTGAAAAGATAACGCACTTTATTCTCGAGAACACTTAATTATACTGCTTGTTTGCAGTGTTCATTTGGAGGATACATGGATTGGTAGCCTGTAAGTAGAGGCAGCTCAGGGAGGATTGGGTGTATCAGAGACACCTGATCCTTCCCCAGGCGCACTTTTACAGCCTCTGAAATGAGACGCATCTTTGATTTGCTCGCCCTGTAAACAGACAGAGACATGAAGGAGCTCTGGTCTCAAGCCTCGCTCCGAGCTGCCAAAGATTCACCGTTTGAAAAATGGACACAGTCACCCAGTCCTGACGCTGACACATTTTTTGTTTTACACTACACTGCCATATTAGATTGCTAATGAAATCCTGGTTTTGCCAGTGTTGCTGTAATTGAAGCTTTGTAAAAACACTCATTATTATTGAGAGGATATATTCATAACTGCTGGCTGGGATCATGACTAATAAGTTATCAACAACGCTCAGACATTCTTGTAGTTCCTCTGTCACAATGACAAGTTTTTTTTCCTCAAAGGTTTCAAAACACACACACACACACACACACACACACACACACACACACACACACACACACACACACACACACACACTCATACAGACACTAAAGATTCTTGTTGTTTGGGTTCCCTCATCCCCTGGGGCCATCTCTTGGCCTGTCAACAAGAGGGCCACGACAGGTCCATGAACAGGGTGACAGCCTTTTGCTGGGGGGCTGCTCGCTCACCAGTGGAAGTCTCATTAGATTGTACAACATATTCAGAGGAAAGATAAAACGGCTATGGGAAAATAGTTAGCTTTAGATGGGGCGATAGGGAAGTGTCAAGGGTATGTTGTAATCATGAAAGGTTACAGATTTGTTGTCTGAGTGCGGGATCTAATAACTTCTGTCACAGTTGGTGCCTTGAGCATACAGAACAGGTTTTGCGGTGTAAACGAGATGTCACACACAATACAGCTTTGTAACAACTGTTTAGTACTGTCATGGTGTGTCAACAACTTAAAAAAATATACATAAACACTTCAAAATATCCCACGATAAGGTTAATTATTCAGTGTTTGTCATTTGCATTGATTACCCCAAGTGTACGCGTGAAAGTATGAGTTATTATTTCATTATTGACCACTAATGTAACCCCACTGATAATAAATAGCAACGTATTAGTGAGCTTAAAGAGATTAATATTGCAGTTAATTTATAACAAAGAAGCAGGCTAGCTGCAGTTAATTAATATTAATTAACATAATTAATATTAATTAATGAATTAACTATATTTAAGCATACATCTTTAGTGAAAAATAGCAGCTACACTTCGGAGAAGTGTTAAAAAAACTGGATGAGGATTTCTGGCACAACCACCTACTTCTAAGGTGCATAGAGAGTAACAAGTCTAAAGAGGTCCTGCAACACTTGAAGTATATAGACCAATTTAATTGCAAGACCAACATGTTTTAGCTTTTGGCCTTCATGGATGTCTGATGAAGGCTACAACCTGAGTTTTGACCTCTTTCTACTGCTTAATTTTGGAAGCATTAGGCCTCTTTCAGGCAGCAACTGACCATTATTGTCATTGTTGATTAGTATCTTCATTATTTTCTTGATTAATTGAGTCAGTTTTGGTCTGTAAATTGTCAGGAAATGATGAAAAATATCGATCAGTGTTTCCCAAGAGCCAAGATAACATCCTCAAAAGTCTTGTTTTGTCCACAACCCAAAGAAATGTAGTTTACTGTCATAGAGGAGTAATTAAACCAGACCAGTATTCACATTTAAGAAGCTGCAATGCTCCTCCACTTACTGTACAGAGGTCCCGACGGTTGGTGTGTTAGGATCGTTCTTAAGGGGTGGAAGTGCTCCTGGTTTCTTTAGATGGCTAAGGGAACTAGTCTCAGGGATTCACGAGACTTCAATGCAATAAACTGAGTTTGCAGGATACATTTGAGAGTATTTGTGGCCCAGTATCTAATAATATCACCATCTAATAGCTGATGTCTCAGCTCTGAGTCACCATGCTTGTTACTGTTGGCCATTTTCCTTTTTGTTTATGTAACAGGCTAAACGTTGTATTTATTTTGGGCAAGTCTGGCTTTTTTGGTTTGTTCTGTTTTTGTTTTTTTGTGCTTTTGTTTTTCATGTGGGTTGAGTGTGTTTGTTAGTCTGTTTGTATTTGTCACGTTTTTTAGATGAAAATTAAATATAACAAGAAAATGAAGCTGGAATCAGAGAGATTTAACTTTTATTTTCCACTCAAGTTGATTATTCAATTCAAAAATTAGCTGGCGTTAAACACAATAGTTGACAAGTAAAGGACTGTTCATTGTAACTCATGCATAATTATAATACTCATGTTTGCTGTAAAACATATCAGCCTTTCTTAATCAGCTGTGATATAGTCTTGTTATTTTAATCATCATATTGTTTCTCGAAACCAGTTTTTATTTGCAGCCAGTAGTTAAACTGACCACCAAACACAGCCGATATTTGAATGAATGCCATTTATGTAGCTCAGGAGCGAGAGCAGGTCGTCCACTAATAGGAAGATCGGCAGTGCTCCTCAAGCCCAAGTATCCTTGGGCAAGATACTGAACCCCAGATTTTGTTAGGTATGTGTGAAAAGCATTTTGAGTGGTCAGAAGACTAGAAAGTCCATTTACCATCCTTTTTTGTTCGTTTACATCATGCAGAGTTAAATGTGTCTTTTTTACCTGGTGTGTGTGTCTGTTTTTGTGTGCCACCATGCGCTCTAAACAGACAGTTTATCACATTAATGCCATGCCACCGCTTGTTTATCTAGACTGATGAATCATGACTTAATTGGCTGTAATGAGCTCAGTTGTTTTTAATAAACTATTCCTGGCAAAGTGAGTGAGCGGAGCGGCGGGAGTTTCAGGACAGAGTGGTCCGCGTTGAAAAAATCCTGTTGATGTTTTTAATTAAAACGCATCATGATATTTAGTGAAGTAGAAGGCCAGCTATGCATTTTCCTCCCTTAAAGTTGTACAGTAAGGTTTTACATCTTTATATATGAATTTGCCGTGTGAGTAAAAGAGAGAAATGTCAGTTCCGCCCCATGATTTTGGTCCGCTGTGACCTTTCCTGTTGTGGGCTGAGAGTCAGAGGAGCAGTGATGAGTCAGGAAGGAGGATGGAGGGATGGTGAGTGTTGCTCCTCCTCCAGACAGTCTGCCTCCACTCTGTGAACATGAAGCGGTGCGGTCGGCTAATGTGGCCGGGGAGAGAGCAGCGGAGCTAAGATGTCATGTCTGTCTGTTGGCTAACAATTAAATGTGGCACCTCAAGCAGATCAATTTGACTTTGAGGCTTCAGGTTTTAACTCCTCACTCATCCCTCACTCACTTTTTTTCTCCCCTGCTCCCCTCTCTTCCTCTCTGCTGCAGTTGTTTTTCATCCTCCCTTTTGGCACAGTAACACCTCTTATGCACCATGTGCTTTACCATCTTTTCACCTTTTGTTTTTTCTTGTATTCTCCTTTAATTAGACTGATTATCTGTCTGCTTTTAACAGTCAGCTGAAAAGTCAGAACTTAAACAGAAACAGAGTCAGAATAGAAACAGCTAAAAAAGCCGAAAACGGCACACGCGCCAGACAGACTCCTACTCCAGGACGGAGACGAGCGACGCTGCGGGGAAACACAACACCAGCACAAACCAGCACTTGAAATATCAACGCTCCAGCCTTCTAATTAAAGCCAAGACTAATGGGCCCTAATTGCATCGCTAAAATGTACCAGTTCTCTTCTCTCTAGTGTAACTTGACTACACTTCTCCCCATATGGATTAATGGGGACCGGAGCTGCAAACTAAAAAGCAGTTAATTTATCGGAAGATCTGTTAGGGAGGATGAAAAGGGGGGAAGGAGGAGAAAAACAGCAGAGGAGGAGGAGGAGGAGGGGAGGGGTTGGCAGAGAAAGAGAAGTACATTATCAGCCTCTTGTTATTGAAAATGCATTTCATATCTGTCTCCAGAGGTTTGCATTTGGATTAAGCTTGTTAATTTTACTTATTCTTCACGCTGGCTGGTACCCAAACCAGTTTACCGTGTTGTAAAGGAAGACAGGCTTACAGGACAACAGTTACATTAACTACTTGTGCTTTTAATTATATAACGAGAGTGGTTACTTAGTGGAGAGAAAGGGGAGACAAGGGGCCGGGGAAATGGTGGGAAAGGAGGGGAGAAGAGGGGCTTGTTGATGGTGTAGATATGATGCCGGGCTTTAAAATGTTTCTGCTTCTTTTGTGTGGCTTCTTTTGTTTATCAAGGTAAAAAGAAAGAAGGCTGGAGCCATTTTCTGTGGTGAGCGAGACAAAATGTACTCAATAAGACTACAATATACGTGTTTAAATTACTCTTTCCCCCAGGTGGAAAACCATTAAGCTTGGTGCACCAATCTGTTTTTTTCTCTCCGTCTGTCCACCATCCTGATCTTCCTTTGTTGTTGGTTTACTCTTCATAATAGCTTTTTATCAAATCTTGCTATTAATCCATTAGAGGGTGATATTCGTTTGGGGTAATTTCAGTGCACATTTCAGGCAGAGGGAGGCATGAGCAAGAAGCTTCTGCACCGCATTTAAACTAATGTGCCTTCAATTCTGATGTGATACCCATTACAATGCCACACACAGGCCGGCGTATTGAGAAATGTGTTTTTAATATTGGCCTTGTTAACATGCCAGTTGACTGAATAAAAAAAAGAAGAGAAAGAATGGTGAAAGCACTCTCTGCATGGATCTTCCGCATTCACACTTCATTACTTTTGTCCAAGCAGAGAAAAATAAGTCGAAATTGAGAGTGGTCTTTGGATTTGAAAAGTAATTTGCTTGCAGTGGTATAAGATCTGTACTTTTGAGGGCTTCAGTGAGTTTTGCTGCAGCGACGACTTGTGCGACGTACAATCAGGTCGCTTATTGTTGGATTACAGATTGTGGCGTCTCCAGTGTCACATAATTAAACCACAAAATACCTTGTTGGCACGTTCTGATGTGATGCACAAAACAGTTTAGGGCAGCATTGTGATTTGGATTAGCGTGTTACTTTGTTAAGGTTCAGGGACCTTTGTCACCATGGTTCAAAATAATATCTGTTTGGTTAAGGTTACGTCAGGGCTGTGCACAGACAGGTGCGTGATGTGGATGCTGCTCCACAGGGTGCTTCACTTGCATGTGTTAACGTTGGTAGCTGTGGCAGTCTTACAGAATTGACCCTCTTGTGATGTACAACAAGCTGTCAGAGTAAGCATGGAGCCCACACTGTAACTAACTGCACTCCCTGAAGAAATATTATCATATTTTTGGAGAAATGAAACAGTGATTCCAGAGAGAAGCAGACAGAGGGGTCTACAGTCTGTGTTTGAAGGCCGGGGCAGGGATCTCCGGGGGAAGTCAAACAACTTTCATCTTCGCACAATGCAGTGACGCACAGCTGGTTGAATATCAGTACAGACCAACCCTGCTGTACAGGACCCAGTGAAGGGAAGCAGGGAAACTTTGCTGATATTCAACCAGCTGTGTGTCATCACATTGTAGATCCCTGCTTGTCCGGCGGCAGAGGTCTGTGAGTTGGCAGCAGCATGAGAGCTCCAAGCTTACACTAATAGCTTGACAAACTATCTCAAAGGGGCGGGGCTTATCGAAAGGTCAGTTAAAATCTAATTTCTGTGTTCAGTTTTTTTAGTGGCATACTGGTGGGTGTAGTTTGGTAGAAAGAAAACAGTTCCTACATGAAACTTCTCACAACAAGGTCAGTGGATTATCTTGAGAGACTGGGTCATGATGTCTGGAAAGAGACTTTCAAATGTCTTTTTTAGTGCTTTGAGCACCACAAGCCATCTAGTTCCATTATATTAACCTAGATTGATAAATAGCACTACAGGTAACCTGTTCCTTTAAGATGCAAGGTTCTTAAACTGTACGCTATCACCAGCATTGCGATACCAGCAAAACATTAACTTCTCACTATGTTACTGCTAAAATCCTGATTTATTTTTTTTTTTTTTTAAATCATGATTGAAATTCTTTGAGTTAAACGTGAGGTTTGGTTGCACAGTGGCTGTACTATCTGAGTATCTCCAGCTGTGATTGTAGTCAATTGACAGTTTGACTCTGTCCTTCCGCCTGACCAAACCTTTTATCTTTAATTGTGCTCACATTGGACTTCCAATCAGACCAATTTTGCCCTTAGCAATAGCTCAATCTGGCTAATTGGTTTCGGCATTTTTTTAAATTGTAAGGTATTGATTACGCGAGGTCATCTCCGTTTCACAAATAGGAGAGTCTGCCTTGCTTTTGTTTGGAAACTTGTGTAGCTCTCACCCATTCAGATTTGTGAGAGGAGAACAGTAGTTCTGCTCATTAGCCCACAGACCAGCTGGGTAGTGATTTGCAGCCACACACATGCACACATACACACAGCTGCATGTGTGCACATACACAGAGTGTGAGCAGTACAAACTTACACATGATGCTATCCCTAATGCGGTTTGTGCTCAAAGCAATCGCCTCTTAGTTTTTTAATTAAACAGTCCAGTACAATGTACAACCTGGATGGGAAGAGCTGCACTTTTAACTTCCATTTATTTCAGGCCTGTGGATGTTATAGGGAGACCAATAGCAAATAAAGGGAGAATCAATGGGGCTTCATTAAAAGCAGCAGGCAGTCTTTTGCCTGGACACGGCTTAATTACAGTTTCACTGGCGTTTGCTTTAATTGGGGGAAATAAAGGGAGTGAAGTGGAGTGAATGGAGGATATTAGCATATCTATCACTGGGAGAGGCCACAAGGTCCTGTCCAACCTGCGGCTGTACACGTCACCTCTAACCCTTCAGATCCGCACACACAGAACCACACACAATATTGTGTCTTTTCTTTTTTTGCATCTTTCTCTGATACCTTACAGTAAATACACTCGGATGCACATGCACATTTACTTTTTACTGGTGTCTGGTTCACAGACTTATCGGAATAAGGTAGTATTTCAGAAAACAGAGACAGAAACACTGCGTTTGAAAGGTATTTACAGGCAACCGGTGCTACACATCATGAAAATAGAAGCATTTTCTTTTTTGTCATACTTTTGGATACAACCTTGATCTGTACAGTGGTAAATTTAGCCTGATAAAAGAGGTGGTAAGGAGACATTTAGGGGTAGTAGCACATTACAGTTTTATAGGTTAGGTGCTTAATATCAACAAAATTGATATCTTGCTCAGTATTTTAAAGAAATTGTTGGTTTTGATTCATTCTTTTACAGTAAAAGATCCTTAGTCACAGCTGTCAGAACCTTCAAACCATGCTGTTGCATGTTGTGTCCAGCTCTGGCAAATGTCTTGTGTTGCTAGACGTCTATGTATGAAAGGATTACATGACACGTGACAGACTAAAGACAGCACATACAGTGAAATGGTGATTATGCTGTAAAAATGTTGGCTTGTTAATGGCCTGAAGTCAGCCAGAAGTTCAGGTGAGAGCCCTGACACACCTAGCCGAAGGTCAGCTGTTGGTCAGTGTTGGTTTGTTAGGGAGTGTCCGTTGCCATTGCCCTAGTTTTTGCTATTTGCCCAGCACCACTGGCACTCCTCGGCACTAGTCGGCAGCTTTTCGGCCAGTTCAGCTAGTTGAGCTGGCGTCAGAGCTGGCGGAGCCTGTTTGTGAATGAAATCGCTCTGATTGGCAGTTCAGCTCAGGGAGCAAAGCAAACAAATGGCTAAAGTAAACAGAGAGTGAGATCAAAACAAACTTGTTATATTTGGTAAGATATTTTTTGGCCATTGAGCTGTTTAACATAAATGGTTTGTAAGTGTTTGTGTTATTGTTTGCTAGCATAGGGTAAATATTTGTTGTTTCAAAATTAGGCCGTGTTGTTAATATGCAAAATGGCTAACTAGTGTCTTGAATCCCTATTGTTGGTCTTCTGGTTTCTCTTTTTGAATGACAAATAGAGTCTGGGCCTCAATACTTCAGATGCCTTGTGGTTAAGAATGAACAGTAAAAGCAAGTTTGAAAAGGTCATAGCTAACTCATCTCATACACCATATTAGGTCTATTTGTAATGTAAAATACATAGATACACACATTTAACTTAAGCCCAGAGAACCATATGTGATTTATACATTAGCTCCCTACGTCTGTGTTTCATGCTGCACATTCGCACAGGATAAGACAATGCTTTACTCAATTTTACTGACATTATCCCCCAGATAAGATGCACTCACATTTGTAAGTCCACTCTACACAACACAAAAACACTACAAAGCACCTCTGGTGATATACAGTGCTTAACTCCCTTTTTTGTTTTAAATGTTGCTAAAACAAACAGAGCCGTTTGTCCAACACATTGTCACATGTCATCCATCTCACCATCATTTGAGATTTCACTGATGGATTTAAGCTTGCTCTTGCTGGAAATGGGTCTCCATGCTTGTAGCAAGATGAGCCACCTGCACCCAAAATGCTGTTATTCAGCCTCTATAACTCTTGATTGGGAAACAATCAATAAGAGAGCAAAAAATGCAGCCAGTGTATTGATGCTGTGGAATATGAGTATTAAAACCCTTCATATACTAGAAATATATGCATTGATAAATCAGTATCTTTGACAATGCTACCTTAGTATTTAAATAACTAATAAATGCACACTAGCTAATCTGAGACAGTAAGGGTGGAGCTGGCTGTTTCCCAAAAGAGTAATTCATAATCAATCTTTCACAGTTTCCAACAGTGTAACATAAATTAATAACAGAAAATAAGGTGGTGGTGTTGACTTTAAAATAAATTTAAAATCGATTTAACATTTCATTCTGAATGCACAGCTTTACGTTTTTCTTTTGCTGATTGGCAAACAAGGATCCATGTATCCGGTATGGATTTAGTTCACCGACACTGCTTGTAAAATGCCAGGCATCCTTTTCTTGTCTAGTTTGATACACAAGGGAGAGTGATAGATTCACTGTATGACACTGTGCCATTAAGAGTGGATAAGAAAGAAATGTCTTGCTGAAGAAGTAATAGATGTGAATCATACTAAGTGAAGCATTTTAATGGCGTGTGTGTCTTTTATTGTGACGAAATATGAGACACTGAAAACATAATTACCAAAACATTCAGTAAAAATAACTCATCTGGGTGTCGTCTGTGCGTGGATGTGATACCCTTTCCATCCTGGCTCTGTCTTTGACAGTGACTGATAGCCAGCCGGGATCAAACCATCCTCAGCGGTGCTTCGGTGACAGGTGAGCGGAGACAGTTTGAGTCCCATTCTCTCCCTCAGCAGTTAATAACAATTTGAAAAAGGGTTCAGGGTTAATAACACAATCATTACCTGGATGAGGACGGGAGACAGCTGTAAGCATGTATGCAGATGGACTGCCGTCATTAGTCCTTGTCAAACAAGCTGAATAGGCGTGATCTGAGAGAGAGCACTTCAGGTTTCAGTCATGAATGAATAACAGCTGAGAAAGGTCCAACATTCAGCTTGTTTTGAGATGAGCTTTATCACAAGACAGAGGGTGTTATTTTTTGCTCTCATTCGCACAAAGTCAAACCAGGATCTGTTTTATGACGTATATCATCCATCTTAACAAATTCAGCTAAAAATGGTTTAGTACAGTCTGTACATGTTGCTTCATGTGACAACAGACGTGACCGAGTGAGTACACCGCGAGGTCCTTCATTATTGGAAAGATTGATTTGTAATTTGTAGTGTTCCCATCTGTCCTGGTTACGCAAAATTATGGCTAAACCAGTTAGTAAACACTTTGCCCCATTGTCTGTTGTTTTGATAATCACCCATAATAGCATCCAGCATCAGTATGGTCTTTAAACCTGATTTAGGAGTTAATGGAATAAGAGGGAGAGGCAGTCAGTATATGCACCGGGCCTAATGTCATTAGAAATGTTTGCGGAGGCTAAATTAAATCAGTCGTAAATTGTGCTCTCAAGTAAGCCAGAAAAACCCTGCCTCGTCGAGGAGAGGAGGGGGCGGCGGGGATTCATATTTTAACCTTGCGTAGAAAATGCACTTAAACAGATTAAAATAAAATAGGGACTGTGTGGATGGATGGGAATGGTAATTGCTGGTGCTTTAATGGTTTCCTGTTAGCCAAGTCGGGCTGAAGGCAGAGCTATTTTAAAGTTGGAAACGGTGATTGAGGTCATAACTTTGCAAATCTGGTGATTAAGCCAAAGGGTGCATGTCACCAAACAGCACGTTACACATCTAATGGGGCTTTTGCTGAAAACAGATGTTTGTGGAGAGACTTTCAGAGCTCTACATGCTAAGTCGTGTTGTAGAGCAGGTGTGGGCTGGAGTGGATGGCTTTTGACCAAACAATGCAGCAGAAATGCGGACTGCGAGTGATACAGCCTGCCAAAATGTAGAAATCTGTGTGTGTGTGTGGAGGTGCACATAAAGCCCACCCATGTGTGTGCCTCATTCAGTTTCCTTAATGCTGTCAGTGCAGGCACACTGTTTGTCTGCTTGCATCAGGTAGCTCATCGCACAACGCAGCCCAGACGGTAATGATAGCCGTAAATACTCTGGGAATTCCCAAACCTGGATTAAATTAAGACAGTGTCTTTCCCAAAATCTGACAAAAGGCTGGGGGGGGAAAAGCACAGTGTCTTTATCATGCAGTGTAATGTGGTTACATATCATACATGATGATATTATAATGATAAAGTGCGCGGATAAATGATTTCTGGGCACTGCTGTGTGACGTATCTCCCTTTTCTGTAACATTACCTGCAGATTTCAACCCTGATGCACTGATTTTGAACTTTAATGTCGCACCACATACCTGAGATATTAAAATACCCTGACTTCACGTGGACACATTTCCTTCCTTGAACTCCCTGCTTCTGAGACTTCGCTGGTGTGGCTTTACCTCTCTAACCCGGGTTCACTTGTAACTCGGCACTGTTGGCTCCAGGTAAAACTGCGGCCCCATGCATGCTCATGTTCAGCTATTGTGTAAATCAACAAGGAAAAGGCTGTGTGGATTGAATGGCAAACATGCAGGTGATGACACATCCCCCGGCACACACAAAGTATGTGTCATTACTCAATGCCAGTTAAATTGTCAGTCGAGCAAACTGTCTGAGATATTGCTCTGCAGCCTGTGCATACTTTGACTGTGATGCTGTCATTACATGCACCGCTTTTTAACAGGCAATCAAATCAGGAAAGGAGCCGTTAAGAAACGTTTAAGACATTAAGTCACTGATCCAAAGATTTTGTTTGGGTGTGGAGGATGAAAATAAAGCGAAAGATTACCTGCGCTTGAAATTCTATGCACGTGGGTTCAGTTTCAGGTCCTGACCTCTTATCGCCGTATCTCCAGAGACCATTGTATTGTCCATTGGTACAATTGAAACTAAATTCAGAGAAGAAGAAAGTGACACCGCTGTCCACAAAAATCCGCTTAAATTGGGAAGCATCTTTCTGTCAACTAAAGGCTGTCTTCTGTGATTGCAACCAAATAGTTCGTGACACTTTGTTTCCTTCAGTAAACACCATCGTGAAATGTACTAATCAAAGCCTGTGAACTCTTCTTAGGAAGTTAAGAAGACCTCTTGGATGTTCGCTGTCGCTCTGTAAATTGAAACCCGGACTTGCTTGTCGGTGTGCCAGAGGTTGATGTCACTAAGTAGCACAGGGTGACAGAGACAGAGAGTACAAGTGTTGAAAAAGCAGGACAGGAGCATGTGTAGAATCACCTGTGTTGTTCCCTTTGTGTCTCACGCTGCAGGGCACATAGCTCACTGGGTCACAAGTGTGAGCTAAAACTCTTTTGTCCGATGTCTGCGCCCCGAGGGTCCCCATCTCCTGGCAGGGAAAGATATCTCAATGCACTTTTTTTTCCCTTAACACTTTATTTTACCTCCACATTGCCTCTGGCCAGGGCGCAATACAGTGGAGTGATCTTTGTAACCCTTTATACTTAAAGGATAATTCTGGTGAGATTGCCTGTTTTCCTTATTGTCGACAAATCCCAAAAGAGACCAAAACCAACAATGAATTGATCCAACTAACAAGTATTTCCTGTGTAGCCAAAGCAAGCTCATTCCTCTGTGCCAAACACTTCTACTGTTGTCCAAAAACTATTAAAACACATCAGTGAGCCACACTGTTGTACTGAGTGACATGTCCCTTTATTACCCTGAACATGGGCACAGTAGTTTATCTTGAGTTGACCCTTTACACCCCATCCTGCTGCCTTACAGAGTCTGCAGATGAAAATAGTCCCCAACAAATACACTATTTACTGCAGAACTATAGTACCCGGCTGTTTCAGGAATTTAATTTAATGTAAATATATATTTTTGACCAATTTTTAAAAATTTAAATCTTCTCCACACATTCTCACTCCCAACTCATCAAATACCGATGCATGAGTAGTGGCCCTATATGTCAAACTATGATGCTTTGGGTAATGTCCTGCGTCAGTGTGGTTGTTCAGGGATGTCAATTTGCCCACACTGTGCTGACTTTCTCTGTCTTTGTACTATGGCAGTTGCTCAGAGGGTCAAAAAAATGGCACCGCGTGGTGCGTCTTATACCAGCGCTAAATGGTGCCCTCTGCGTCACATCGACACCGTACCTTATGCCATAGTCTGACGTGCACCTCCCCAGAAATGTAACTGCAGCTGAAACCATTTCCATTATTGGAAACACAGCTTTTATTTTTCTCTTAATTTCACATCAATAGATTGTGTAGATAATAAAGCCTCCACAAAAATAACATTTTATGTCTTGTATGTGATTTATCCTGACTTCATTTAAGTAGAGGAAATCTCTGCTCGTCGCTAGGCTAATCTATGCAATGTAAAATACCATAGGCATGTGCTAATAACGCTAGCATGTTGTATTTGTTTGGAAAACGTGTTTAGTGCAAGACAATTGTTTTGTCCGTGAACTTTGCGAGTTGTAATGGAACTAAATTTTGTGTTGTTACCTTTATTAAATGTTGCTGTTGTCCCTGGCTTCATATGAGTAGATGAAAAGTCCGCCAGCCACTAGGCCAATTATGTAATGTAAAATGCCATAGGCTTGTGCAAAAATCATTAGCATGTTATATTTGTGGGGAAAATGTGTCCAGCAAAAGGAAAGTGCTTTGTCTGTGAATACTGCGAGTTATAGTGAAGTCGATTTATGTACTCGATAAATCAACTAAAATTTACAGTATACTTCACAGAAACCCCGCCGCCAACTAGTGTTTTGGAGGTGTAACTGCAGAGTGACACAGTCACACCACCGCGCAAGTATAAATGCTCACAATGGGGGGTAGGCTCTGAGCTGATGAAGTATTGAAGTATAAATCTCGCTTAAGACCAGGTTGGTCTTCACAACAAATGAGATTGGAGGTGACAGTCACTGACAGGCTGGAGATTTTGGAAAGTATCAAGAATTGGACGAACACATGATTGGTTTCAGGCTCCTCACAGGATTTGCTGACAATAAGAAACAAGATCACCAACCTTATCCATTTAATATTTTCTCTTTTTTGATTACCAGTAGTTAATAAAGCATTTGAATTTGCTCATGTAAAAATAATCTACAGCACAGGAAGTGCAGCAACAGCACCTTGTCTACAATGAAATTTAGTTATCATTTGAGTTACCACAGCTAAACAAACAAACACACAAAAGGCTCAAACTGCATTATCTAAGAATTTAATATCAAGACATCACTGTATCAAACACTGTTTATTTGTAAACTGATCTGTGGGAAGTATCTCGCAGCAAACATCTTAAATGTTAATTCATGAAAACTATGCTGAAATCTAAAATTTAAAAGACTCAGAAGAGACCACAGAAAATTTGCACTTTTACATGAGGAACAGAAACAGTCTTGTCTTGGAGAAAAATCTTTTAATAGAGCAGAACAGAAGTAATCTGACTCCACAGTATGCATACATCTGTCCACATCTAGACCCATGCTCGGTGATGAAGAAGCAGATGTTACTTTCTAAAGAATGCCTGTGCCATCAGTTTACCATCGCTACTGAATGACTTTCTGCTTTCAGCCGTTACACGTAGTTACACTTGGTGTACATGAGTCAAAAGTCTCTCTAAGGTGACTCATGCTTCACAAACACGTTATTCAATAACAACAGCCCAAGCTGTGATTGAAGGCATGGGGAAATCCACAGGTAAGAGTAGTCAGCCATCTAGTTCATGTCCCTTGGAAGAGACCCAGACAATGTTTAGGCACACAGTCAACAACTCCTGTCCTTGCTTATCTTAAGAATGTAAACCTCTATAAGCAAGCGCTTCATCTGTAATTCTATTGTGAGTTGGCCGGTTGTCTCAAAGTGTCTGATTAATCTAATGTAATGCAAAACCAGCTTTGTCTGCGACACCGAATACTTGCGTTAACGCAGGCGTCTCGACTGTTGGCTTGCACTGTGCGGAATTCGCTGGCAGACAGGATGGCTAGACCACACCAAAACCTGCCAGTTACATTCTTTGCGTGATTCAGACATATCTCTTTCCACCCATTGGGACCGACTTGAGAGGTCTGATCAAAAGAGCCGTCATCCTCAAGAGCTGAGATTTGGATGTGAGGTCGGAGAAAGGAGGGACGGCGAACTTGTTGGTTGTTGTGTTGTTGTGTGTTATTATTTTCATTTGTTGGGAAAAAAGAGATGAATGGAGAGATAAATGGATGACGGGTGGTTGGTGGGGAGGAGGAAATTCCCTTGTCTGGATGGAATTGGATGGCGAGCTTGGAGGGAGGGATGGGGGGCACCTGATGTAGAGGGTGCTGTCAGGGCCAAGACAGCAGGGTCTTTGTCTTCTCAATAATCACTTGCTGTACCTCTTCTTTCCATTCCTTCTCTCCCCACTGCCATTCTGCCTTTACTTTTCCAATTCTCTTTGCAACTTTGGCTCATTGGTCAATTGTCTTCAGTCCGCAAAAATGGAAAAGAATTCAAAGTAAACCTCAAAAGCCATCTTGATGCTATTATGTGTCATTTCAAACATACATTCAAGAAAGCCCCTTTCAGCCATGTGCTGTTCTCATGTCTGAATAAGCACATCTATGTAAAACTTAAAACAACCATCTTACTGCATCGGACCTAGTAGCATTTCTGTAACACTCCTAACACAGCACAAGGCTGCAGAAACACAAGGTTGAACATGCAGAGTGACAGATTTCATGTGCGTTTTGTTCCACCCTTTAAGATGATTATTCTACATGCGTTATCTCGATTTCCATCTCATGTGTACACAGAAAATAAAATGAGTCTAATAAACTATGAAACAATTCAAAAGAGAAGATTTTAAGTCATTTAATGTATGTCCACTGTCAGATATCATAAAACAGCAGAACAGACTCTCTTATAGCGTTAAAGGAATACTATGCTGGATTATCTGTTACTCTTTTTAAACACGCTGCCTAGCAAAAGTGAAATTAGATTCCAACCCCATATTCATTCTTTTTCGGCATTTCGTCTTGCTATATTTTAATTTTTTTTGGTGCCCTGTCTCGCCCTCACCTAAGTGCACCGGGTTTACATGCTCATAAGCGTCCCAAACACAGAAAAAAGGAAGAAAATACAGGTAGAGTCTCAGCAGAAAAATACACTGCCACACACTTCTCGTGGGTCGTAAGTGATAATTGAAAGGGATTACTTCTGTATGAGTCTACCATATTAGTGGTGGGAACATAGAATTGCAACAAAATAAGTGATATAGTTTTACAGTTTTCTTTCAAATATTCAGTGAAAACTAAATTAAAATGATCTCTCTTTTCTTTAGTTTGTGAACAACAGTAACTCAGAGGTGAGATTCAGATTCTGTATACAATATTAACAGTTCAACAAAATAAAATCTACCACAAAATACACATTTAAACAGCTCCCAAATACAAATAATGTCCCCTGGGATCTATATATATAAATCAAAAGGTGATTTCCTTCCTTAAGGAAAATCCTAAATGATTGAGTTGATTTATTTTCCACCTGGACCTTTATGCCATTTCTCCTCTAATCATCACACTGTAACCTGTGACAGGCTGTTATGATACCACAACTATCGCACATTCACATATGTGGAGTTTTTTGTCAAGCCGCAGGCGTCATGTAGGCTTTATGTTACCAAAGGTTTATGACAAAATCACTTGACGACACCGACTCCCATGTGTGCATGGCATAAAAGCAGAGGTAGAGACGCTGTGCTGCTGCCAGAGGAGCTGCTGAATGAGTTCCCTCTGAGCGGTAAGTCGTGTAAAGAATCTGAGAAGTCTGAGGCTCTTTATAAAACATTCAGGACGCCACAGTTTATTCCATTCCATTTTCTGGAACCACTGTGGCGTCGGTAATAATTTCTCTTTCAGCCATGCTTGCCATGGGTAACAGTATGATGTAAATATGTCTACAAGTCAAAATATCTCAAGTATCACAATATGAATTTTTCATTTTGTATTAAAAATCATACCGGTACTATCATGAACGAGATGATGTGGCAAGCCCCTATAACATAGGTGTCATTTTTGTTAGGAAAATCCTGCATAGTTTAACTTTAAATAATGAATTTTATGTGGAAATGTAACAGCGACATTACAGGGGCAAGCATCCTTTGTACTCACAACAGTCATCAATTTAAATTTAAACATTTAAATTAAAATCTGTGATGAAGCTGGTGAAAGAAGAGGAAGCCGTCTTATCCTCCTCACCATAAAGCTTTCCACCTTCTCAGAACTATTTCTTTCTGTAGATGTGATCCCATATCCGTAATAAAACCAGGAGAAACATTAACAAAAAGGACTTTCACATGGATGAAGCCAGCTTTCTTGCATATGTCATGTCTTAAAATTACAGCTAAGCCACAGTTAACTTTGCTGATATAACAGTAACATGGACGGTTAAAGCTCTCCTGGCTGTAAAAAAAGGAGCGCTGTGAAATTAAAGTCAAACATTCCAGTGGATATCTTCTATCAGGAATGTGTGAGATACTACAGATACTAATCAAAAAAGATGAAAGTAATTTGAATAGTCATAAGCTAGTCATAATTTTAAGCCAATGATTTTAATTTTTTTACATTGTCCTTTGAAGGCAAAGATGATACATCCTGCATCAGGTCACTTTATCCAGGTGAGTTCATAGCTGGAAGACTTGGTTACCTTATACGGTTCTTTCCATCCCAGACATGCTCTGCACCCCCAGACACAACATAACTAAATCTGCTCATTCACACTTGCCAAGGACATGACCAAAAAGATCAAAGTGCTTTGATTTAAAAGAGCAGAAACTACATCAGTAGAATGTAGAACGTATGTGCGAGGCTGTTTTATACAATTCTGGCTTCTTCTACTCATCCTGGTGAAGGACGAAATGGTTTTAAAGACAAATTCATGTTCTATGTCATGTAGTGTCACGGTGGTTTTAAAGCTATTCAGAGAAGTTGTGGCACATCTACAGACATTTCTGGAATGTGCGTTTATCCTCGTCAGGTGAGGTGATCGGAGGACAGCAGTAGTTAAAATAATCACACTCCCATTATCGCACAACCCACAGGAGCCGAGACATAATTCACAGCTCACACGAGCCGCGGAGAGATGACAGGTGCCTCTCCTTCATGAATGGGAAGACTTGTGTTTAATTGAGGAATTCTTTGGGGTTTTGTTTGCACAAATAAGGAGAACTTAAAACTTGGACAGCTTTTTCCTCTCTGTGAGGACAGCTGCGGTTAGATGTGGTTGTTAAAGCATTCATATTCATGTTAACCAGGTGTTTAGGATGCAGTCATTACTTTCTAGGTAATACCTGGGATATTAGCGTGCATTGTTTTTCTTTGTTTATTGTATCCTAGCGCTGCAAGCTTTTGACAAAGTGGCTTTCCACATTTTGTCATGCAATATGATGAAAGTTGAATGTCGTATTCTTGTGTGTATTCCAGCTCTTTCTACATGTGAGCTGCTTCCATACCAGTACCAGTGCCTCTTTAAATTCACCTGACCCAATCAATTCACCTCAAGCTTCTGCGAGCCAATCGTAAATCATGAAAAAAATGGCTGAAAAAGTGACAACAGCGACAGTAAATAAATGTTTGTTGTTTCTTTCCCTTCCTTGTTTCCCACCCTCTTTCTTTCTCTACTCTTTGTAATGGATGGGCTATTGTTGGTGCTGCCCTCTGGGCAGGGAGAGTTGTTTACTTGGGTGTAAAGTCCCCCATCCACCAAGGGTCTCTGTAGGGGATGTTCCTGTAGCAGCCTCACTCCTAACCTCTCTATAGCTCCAAAAGTTAATAGCATGGAGGAGACGTGATTTATATCAGCCTTGGAACCACCACCAACAGACTGACTTCTTTGTGCTCGTGGCCTGTTCAACCAGCCCCGTTCATCAATAAAGATCACATTTAGAATTCACTCCAAACTCAGCAGATGTGATTTAATTTCTGGAGAGTTTTTCTAAATAAATAGTCAGCCACGTTTCAGAAGTAACTCCAGGCGATAGGACCGAATTTTCACTGTACTTGGCGTAAAACTTTTGCAAGAGGTTATGCATTGTGGTAATGTAAAATATCAATATGTTAGAGAGCTCAGATAAAATTAATTTCTGGTGATTTCGGCTTTAGATTTCAGAAATTTGTGCATGAAAAGAAACTTCACTGAAAATTGAGAGGGATTTTATACTTTAAAATCTTTATAGTAGTACTTTATAAGGAAGTTGCCATTTATTGTAAGCCCTGTGAACATTGCAATACAGCATTTCAATCGCCCATTCGCACAAAAGGTGATTTTCATGTAGCCTTCCACATAATGAAGTGTTGCCTTTTGGTTCACCTTTAGAAAAACCCTGATTCAAAGCTTTACAACAAACACTTTACTCTTTCAATTCCATTCAATGAACACAACACAAGAAATCCCCCTTTAATTGCGAGCCTAAGATACATGCCTGTAAAAATCCCCATAAAACTATACTCACAACAATCATAACGCATCTGCCATTAATTTAGACATCCACATCACTTTGGCATATACTTGACAGCGTACATTATGTTCATGTATGAACAATGACACATTTTTCACTGTGTAATCTGTCAAGTAAACGTAACCCCTGAATAAGATAAACAAATTAGCACATCATAAGCAGCTTGCATAAAGGTGTTATGTGGTTATCTATTGTGACTGTATTGCACTTGTTCCAACAGGCCTTTTAACTGGATATCTCCAGCAGAGATTACAAGGTGTCTTGTTTAGGAATGAAAAATGAGGAGTTCAGGCTTCTTGGCAGTAATAGTTTTCATATTAGGGTTTTTTTTTGAAAGAAAGATTTCAGTACTGACACTAATCCCTGTTGTGTCAGCCTGTGGTTGCCAAATGATAGTATATCATCTCCCTCTACGTGTGTGTGCGCATGAGTGCAAGTGTGTGTGTGTGCATTCTTTTCATTTTGGAGTATGCCAGCACATTTTGTCACTGTAACATAAGCTTTACCATAGAGAACCATGGCAGGGCTGCAAGATTCAATTTAACCACAACTGTTTACAGCTGTCAATATAGGGACCAACACCACAATAAATGCATTAAATTGCATCTGGCCTCATGTCACGGAAAATAAGGTGAGTGGACGGGCTGTGTAGGTGATGCCGGCTCTCACTATTATTATATGGCTGTGTCTTAAGGGTTGTCTGGGCTGCTGTCCATTGGATTTAATCAGCCTCTATTACCTGCTACCCTTTTCACAGTTAAAATAATCACCCACAATTACTGACATAAAGGGGAGAGCTGACATGAGAGTCAGAGGCAGAGAAATCACACACAAAGTAATTTCTCTCCACCTTGGTTGCTTACGTGGCTTTTGATGTTTTGGGGTGTGTAATAAAAGGATTGAGGGGTGTCTGGCACAACCCACCAACCCTCCACCCCCGCTACAGTGTGAACAGATATGGAAATGCCCTTTAAAAAACACACACACACACACACACACACACACAAACACAGAGACAAGTAAATGTGCAAGATACAAACAGAAAATGCAGAATATACAGCACACACACACACATAAGACAACCACATAGTGTATACAGTACATGGTGACAGACAAAATCACATGCACAAGTGTAGTATGCATGCTCACACACATGAATGCACCGCACACGCACATGCACACGGACACCCACTGCCACCTCCACCATTAACCAAAGAGGTCCGTACAATTTATTGTATGTTGCAGATGAAAGAATAAGTGAAAATAATTCAATAATTGACCACCTCTAAAATTAAGAAAATAGAACCACGAGAAAGGGGGCATTGTGATCTACTTTAATCCTCAGCACGCTGCTGAAAAATAAGAGACACCATTAAATGTACCTTTGAAATAAATGGGCCCAATTACCGAGATGGCTGGGACTCTCTGATGAAGCTTTTGTAAAGGCAGACAAACATGGTGGAGGGACACTCAACGAGGGGGTGAGGAGCAGGAGGCAGATACGGGCGAAATCATTCAAAAATGATCTTTTACATGAAAGTTAAATTCACATAAATGTTGCAGAGTTGTGATGCAGGGTTCAGAGAAAACACTGAAGCTGAAATTTGCCTGTTTGGAGAGATAAAGAGCGAATGATGGCAGCCATAGCCACATGAGAGCGAGGAGGAAAAATATGACCCGCACAATTAGAAAAAAACATGCTAAATGTAGACAATATGAACATTAGTAGCAATCATTACCAAGAGGGTTGCTCAGTTACATTAGCTGTTATGTGTTCAGGAAATAAGTCATGTTGAATGGGTTTAGGAGAGTTGTTTTGATAATAGCGTTTTGTTGAATCTCTCCTTTTTAATTATCGGGTCAGAGGGTAGCAGCTCAAACTCCCTCTCTTTCATCCCTCTTCACAACAGTGAGTGCTGCCGACCCTTCCCACAGCAATACAGCACGCTGTGTACCTCCGGTGTAAAACACAGCCTCAATTACTTTCGTTGAAGCTCTTTTCCGAGAGCAATTTGAACAAAGAAATATGGTGATGAAGCATGAAAGGCATTTAAATCAGGTGTTACTTCCTGTGATTGTTCATTTCTACACTGACAACTTGCCTTTTTTAGAATTAAAAAGTGTTTGTGCGATGAAATTCACCAATAAGTACTTGAGATGCAGCGTGTCGTCTGATAATCTCTATATGCCGATGACCTTGTTCTTTCCTTGCTTAAGTTCATACCTTGTGTCCGATCGATCCAGGAGAGGACCAGACTTTAGACAGGGAGCTCATAGATGGTTTTGGACACAACAGCTTGTCAAGGGGTAAAGGTTAAGGCCATGAGTGTCTGTTGAGGCCCAGACACGGGTCAGAAGGTCTCAGTCAGGGTCAGGACCCCAGGTGACCCTAAGTCTGCGCTCAGGGTTGCATGTTGCATTCATGTTTCTGTGGACTGTGCACTGCTGCCACGGCGGCTTCCTGAAGAGAAAGTGAGTGAGACTCTGAGACCCTTGTGTTCTGTTTGGTGTCCTGGAGACACTGGGCCCCAGATCCTCATATGTCTACATCTGTCATTGGTGTTGACACTACTTGTTACACAGCTTTACCCCTCCAACATCTCACATCAGTCTATTTGGATTTCTGTTATTGGAGTTTATAGTAGTTAGGCCTCTTTAAACATCTTTAAAGTAATGTCACTATGCAGGATAACATACTGTGGTCTTCTTCTCCTTCTTCTTCTTCTTCTTCCTCTTCTTATTCATCCTCTTCTTGTTCTGTCTATCTGTGTCAGACCCCCAGGAAGTGCTTGAGACTTTTAAGCCAATATGACATAGTGGCCAAACTGTGTAACTACACCTTCCAGGTCTGTCACTTGATGCCACTGGGGCCAAAACGACCTTTTTCCATAGACTTACATTAGGAAACAGACATTTGTAAATCAGTGGATATATTTTTGGGGTGTCACAACCCTCGTGAAATGACTCATTTTACTGTCAGGATTTGATCCATTCTGTCCAATAACATTTCAGAGTCTTGATGAATCAATCGCTCAATCTGTCAAACTTTATTGATATAGCACTTTTCATACAAACAGAATGCAACACAAAGTGCTTCACACAATTATAACAGCGCTCATATAAAACTGGAACTGAGGAAATGCTATCGTAAGTGGGGAAACACCAGAGGCAGCATAAAGAACCGTTAATAGATAGGTAAATAAATAAGTTAAAATAAATAAGTAATGAAATAGAAGAATAGGCCAGCTAAAAAAAAGATTAATAGAAATAAATAGGTAAGTACACAAAAATCATAAATCCAAATTAAAAAAGATAAAATAAATAATGATAAAAAAAAGACAGTTCAATTAAAAGCCAGCCTAAAAGGTAGATCTTGAGTTTGCTTTTAAAAACATCAACACCGCACAATAACTGAATCACTTTATCTTCATTCAAGTTAGCAGAGGGCTAAACTGGAAGTAGCCAGCTCAGCCAGTTGAAGCTAGCTACTCGGCAAGCAAAGATGCTCTATGAGCCCAAAGATGCGGAAGATCCAGGGAGTTTTATTCATGGCAGTCGAACTTTTTTGGCTTCATACCACACGGAGCAACTTTCATAGAAATGGATGGGAGCCTGCCTCCTGTATTCAGTTGTCTTTATACATCCATGATCTGTCGTCTCTTATTAACTTATAAGACATTATATATTTCCTTAATTGGTGTAATAGCAAAGCTTTACGATCACATTTTGTCACCTTCGTTAAACAAATAAGCTCATTCTGTGGCAAAGGGAAAGATTACAACTAATACATTTTTACATATCCTGTTTAATAAGGAAAGAAAACCAATATTTAAAAGAAAGTAATTGACTTTGCAGTGACTATCATCACCATTACATAACAATGAGAAAGAAAATCCTGTGTAAATCAACATGTGGGTTATTATTTCATAAAATCACCACATTAGCTTTAGAAATCACTTTAGCAAAGAGTATCTAACAGGTTAACAAGTGAGATGTAAGCTGAACACATCATCTGCAAAGCAGCCATTTCAGTCTCAGCTGGTGCGTTAAACATAACAGAGTGTAATGTGTACTGCCACCCTACTGTACTATTCATTCCTTCATTACTATTTTATATATGCGTATGATTAACACTCATTGCGTGGCTCAGCTCCCAATCTCTCTGTCGGAGGCCCTCCACTAAAGACAGCTCAAGCTTGAGAGATTTTTTTTCAGTCATTTAAATTTTTGCACTTCCATTTACCCGCCTTTTAATTTAGCGTATAATGATGCCATTAGAACAAAATCCATCTGGAAGTTCTGTTGGGAGCGGTTAATGTTCCATGGCTTTTTGCAGCTAATGCCATTGCGCCTGCATTGGCAACAGATGCTCTGAAAGCAACAGATTCATTCTCTCCCAACATCATTACAATCATGCCCATGTCCAGGATAAATGTTGCTGCTTGTTCAGGACTATCATACCTGCAATGGGACTGTAAAACACAAAGGATATACAGCCGACTGTATCACTGCCAATGAATTCCAATTTTTCAAGCCATTTATTCATGAACCAGGGGTGTAAAAACGTGTCTCCTGCACCATACACAGGTGACAGGCTGTAAATCTTTAAGAAGTGAAGCTGAGGGAAACTATGGAGGAAGTACAGCAAAATTAAAGCATGATAGTGTTTAGCTCTATCAGTGTTTTGCCACAGCAAAATCTGAACTCCTTGTACTCCCATCGCAGCCATTTA